>JARYHS010013631.1:149953069-150329190 GCA_031002005.1 Vandiemenella viatica | reverse complement strand
ATTTCACGCCGTTATCCTGTAAGTTTTTTTTAATTTTATTTTATGGCTTTAGCCAAAGGCTAATACAGCCAATAACCTTATACAATATATTCGAATGAATTTTAAATTACACCTTTAGTACATTTAACATACAGGGAAATTATGTTGACCGATTTCTTGCTCGGAACTGAGAGATATTGCATCAGAGAAGTTATATCAGTTATATTCAGACCATCTTCTAGCAGTTGTATTCTCGCTGATTGATGTTGCTTGCAGCTCAGCATGAAGTGATAAATATCCTCTACAGAATCACACGATAGGCACATCGGCTAATCCACCAACCGCATGTCGTATTTTTTGTCATGTAATAAAGTGTGACCTGTCCTAAGTCTGTTCATTAAAGTAATTTCTTTCCTGTTCAGTTCTAGTTGAGCATACCATGGCTTGCTTACTATGTTGTTACAGATGGCTCGATACCAAAGTCCCTTTCCCTGGCAGTCGGCAAACCCTTCTCCCACTCAGTCTTAACAATGTTGGTAACAATGGCCTCGAAGTCTGTGTAGGGTACCGAAACATTTTCTGTTTCTGCAGCAGTAAGGTGACGATGTGCTGTTCTGTCTGCTGCCTCATTTCCCAACACCCCAACATGGCTCGGTACCCACTGGAACTGCACTTGTATTCCTTCTACCGATAACTTCTGAAGTTCCCTGGCTATGTCATAAACTAAATAATTCTGGCATCTTCCTTTTGATACTTCCAATATTGCCTGTAGGGCACTTCTAGAATGTGTACAGATCACTATATTTGACTGAGATGTTGAATGAATGTATTGCAGCGCTTTGAGAATGGCATAAAGCTCTGATGAGAACGTTGAAAAATGGCTTGGTAACCTGTAGGATTCGTGAACGCTGCGACCAGGGTCTACAAATGCAGCAGCGGAAGCCTTTCCTTTTTCCTTTGAGCCGTCTGTAAAAATTTTGTGCCACGCCTTCCATCTCAAGTTCAGTGCTTCTAGTGTGAGGCACTTCAGTTCCTCCTCACTGTGATCTTTTTTCACTAATCGGTCTGTCATAAGGTAAATGTGAACTAGAGGGGATAGATCTGACCATTGCCATAGTTCTTCCTCACTGTACGAGTCATTGATATCTGAACTGTAAATGGCCCACTGAGCTGTTGTTTGAAAGAAATTCACAAGTGAAGGTATTTTGTGATACTTATATAGTTTCCAAGAATGCTCATGAGCAAGAAGCTGCACTTTTCTTATTAGTGGATGTCGTTTGGTGGAACAAACTCTCATCCAAAAATTCATTCCCACTTTCTTTCTTCTTAGGTCTAATGGAAGAGTTGCTGTTTCTACCTCCATCACAGCAACGAGAGTAGTTTTAAGAAAACTGCCTACCACCCTTAAAGCTGCTGATTGGATGATGTCTAACTTTCTGAGGGTAGAAATTGACGCAGTTTTGTAGAGAAATCCCCCATATTTGAGTCTGCTCCTCACTAAGCTATAATAAATGTTTCTCAGGATTCTGGGATCCGTGCCCCAGCTCAGAGCTACTAGGGCTACTAGGGCCTTGAGGATATTTATTCGCTGTATGGATGATTGTTTTAGTTCTGCTATATGTCTTCGCCATGAGAGTTAGTGTCTAACCACATCCCCAGAAACTTTACTTTGGAGACTACTTCCATAGTATATCCACCTATTGTAATTTTAAATTCATTATTCTGAAATTGTCTTTATGAGAATACACATAACTTACTTTTATCTACCGAAAGCTCTAGGCCTCTATCTTTCAGACAGATTTGTACTTCATTTACCTGAGTTTCGAGCAAATTTTTTGCTTTTTGTTTGTCAGGATGAGAAACATAGACCACAAAATCATCAGCGTATTGAAGATAGGTTACAAATCCTCTCAGGCTATTGCAAACTTTCAAAGTATAAATGTCAAATAGAATAGGACTCATTGGGTCTCCCTGAGGCAAACCTTGGAATACATGTCGACTGAAGCAGTCACTGCATAAAGTAGAGATAATGTGTACACTGTGCGCCAGGTAATGAAAACACCATGACGAAAGTTTTTTTCGAGAGTCCTATATTTTCAATGATTTCCCTAAGTTTGTTGATCTGCACATTATTGTTGGCTTCCTTGATGTCAAGAAAAGTGGCAAGAAGGAAGTTTCTTCTAACAAAAGTCAGCTGTATGTCAGTAATTAAGGTACTTAAATTGTCCATGGTGCTATACCCTTTGCGGAACCCCATCGTTCGATCACTAAGCAACCTATGATGTTCCATATGCCATTCAATTCTGTTTATTATCATTGCACTCATCAGCTTTGCCAAACACTGTAGAAGGGATATAGGGTGGTAGGAGGAAACATTATTTTTGTCCTTGTTAGGTTTTGACACAGGTATAATTATAAAATTTGTCCACCTTACTGGGACAAACGTAGCTGCCAGCATGTCATTGTACAGTTGTAGGAGCACCTCTTTCGCCTTTTGTGGCAGGTTGTAAATCATGGAGTAAGTGATCTTGTCCATTCCTGGTGCAGTGTCTTCCTTCTTCAAGGCACAGATCAATTCTGACATAAGAAAGGGTGGTTCCCCCAATCTGGTGGAATTAACATTAGAATCATTTCCGGATTCAGGTTCCGTATTTAATGGGATGAACAGAGGTGCAGTCTTGCTTAGAAATAGTTCCGCTGCTTCATTATCAGTATTGACCCAGTAAGCAACCATCCTGTCGCCTTTGTACCAACGTATCTTCCTCCACATCTCTTGGGAAGAGATACCATACAATATGCTAGAGCAAAAATGTTTCCAGCCTTCTCGTTTTGATTGTCAAATAATTGCTCTTACCTCAGCTGACCTTCGTTTGAGAAATATAAAGTTTTCTAAGGTTGAGTCGTGTCTATATGTTTTAATAGCTAGGCGTCTCAAAGCGACGGCTCTGGAGCAGTCGCTGTTCCATCAAGGTTTTCTGCTGTCAGGTTTCTTTATTCCAAAGTTGGCCATTGGTATACACTCTTCTGCACTCCTGACTATAACATCCTCAAATTCTTTGTAACGGACCTGCAAGTCAGTTGAGGATTCGGAATTCTGATCCAGTCGCATGTTGACTTTTTCTTGATATATATTTTCCAGTTCACTTTCTTGCAATTCCAGCGTCTCATTTGAGTGTTAAAGTTTTGCAGTAATGACGTGTCAATAGTTGTTTTAAGAACGAAGTGATCACTACCTAGAGTATCTTTTAAGATTTCCCCCCTCAATCTCAGCAACAGATTAGCTGATATGATTGAGATATCGGGGGTAGAGTGCTTCTGATATGGAGCACCGAGTCTTGTTCCATGTTGATTATTGAGCACTGATAATGTGGATGATGTTATAGCTTGAGCCAGCTCTTCTCCCTACTTATTTGCTTGACAATCATGCCACAGTGGATGATGAGCATTAAAGTCTCCTCCCACAATGCTATTAGGTGGAAGCTGATTAAATATCGCAGTCCAATTTTCTTCACTCATGTTAATTTGAGGCGGCTTGTAGATGACAGTAATTGTATTGATGTTGCTTCCTAGTCTAATGTTCACAGATAAAATTTCTAGTTCACTTATTGGTGCAACAATATTTCTAATACAACTGCTTATATCCTTCGTGACCATAATGGCCACTCCTCCATATCCATTCTCTCTGTCATTCCTGTATATGTTGAAATTCCTGTGAGTGAGGATGGACGATTGACGAAGCCACGTTTCGGTAATCAGCACCACATCAGCTTTATGTTCTTCCATTATATTCTTTGGAGATCATTCCACTTATAGTAGAGACTTCTAGCATTCCACTGTAGGATGGTCATTTGTTTCTTCCTAGCCATTCTCAGTTGTTGTACAAAGCGTCTCCATGGTAGGCCCAACTATGCTCACCTCACATATTTCCTGCAGTATGCTGTTAGTGGTTAACTCATGTATTTTTTTGAGCAATTTTGACAGCTTTCCTTTAATATGTTGAGATATAACTTTGAGCACTGTTTTCACGATAACACTGATTACTTCCTCGTTAATTACTGTGCTGTCTGTTCCTCTGTTTGAACCTCACAAGACTTTTTTGTCACTGGAGATTTTATTCTCTTGTATTGCTCATCGCTTGTAGAAGGTATTTTTTCCCTGGTGACTGTGCTGAAAGTTTTCCTCTGTAATGGAGGAATATACATTAAATTTGCTGTTTTCATGTCATGTTTTCATCTAATTTAATCAGCATTTATAAACCTATTTAAATTTTTAGTTTAGAAATATCCTTGTTTATCTTTTGTTTTGTACAACAATGTCTTGCAAAAGTGTGAACTTTTTAAAAATGTTTCAATTCCCTGAGATGTAGCTCAGGAGGTGGAAAGGTGTAGGTCTCAAGCTCTTTTCCATCCATCCAACCTACCTACCACCTTCCAGCGTTGTATGTATACCATACACATCTTTAGTAGTAATTGAACTGTCAGGAGCTATTTATTAAATAGTAGCTGTAGAAGTCTCGTCTAGGAGTTACACATGCAAGGAGCTATTGGTGTAGGGGTTTTCATACTGGTTAGCAGTAACTACCACAGTTTGCTGGTGTTCATAGATCATGATCATGAGTTATTTGGGTTAGATTTCTGGGGTACTAAAAAAGAAAAAAATCTGGATGTTGGCTGCTTACCACAGTGGAAGAATGACTGATTTAGATGAGGTTTTTAGAGTTCAGAAGTGAGAATAGAATGGTCATTATTACTTGGAATTTAAATTAGTAAGTGAAGGAGGGTTTGCAGAAGTGGTAGAGCAGAACACTAGGAGACAAAACATGTTGGATATCTTCATAAAAAAGCCTGATGATAGTGTTGTGGAGTGTGAATAACACTTGTCTCCTCTGCTTTATTCACATTGAATAGCATCAAAATTGTTGGAGAAGCTGCATCTACTGACACCGCCATAACGGAAAGATATCCAGAAGAATTTTAAAAAATAATCGCTGTTGGCGGGTACAAACCTGAACAAGTGTTTAACGCAGTCGAAACTGCCCTGTTTTGGAAAAGAATGCCAAACAAAACTTTCTTATCCAAAAGTGAAAAGTGCGCCTCTGGTTTCAAGGCAGCAAAAGATGGAGTTACTACACTGCTATTGTGTTCTAACGCAACAGGTGACTTTGTTATTAAACTACTAATGTTTTGCCGAGTTTTAAATCCCTGTGCTTTAAAAAATCAAAACGAGGACAACCTGCCGGTGTTTTGGCATGCTAGTAAGAAAGCGTGGATTACAAGTGTTATTTTCTATGACTAGTTTTGGAATTGTTTTATTCATGAAGTTTAAAATTAATTTAGACTTTAAGCCCATTTTAGTTTTGGACAATTTACCAGGTCACCCTCATGAGCTTGAAACTATGCATCCAAATATCAAGGTAATGTTCTTGCCTCCTAACATGACAGCTTTACTTTAGCCTATGGACCAAGAAATAATCCACTCCTTTAAGCTCTATTATATTAGACAAACCTTCAAACTCATACTGGAAACCATTGAATACAATCCTGATATGAATGTTATACGATGCTGGAAAAATGTTGACTTATCAAAATGTATGGTTACAAAAAAGGAATCATTGTGAGAACTGAAGCCATACACTTTGAAATCATGCTGGAAAAAACTATTGCCTGATGTCACTGTCGGAAATGTGGGAGAATCCATGCAAATTCAAACCTTAACTGCAAATATTGCTTAAGTTGCAAATGGAATACGACGACATTGTTTTTAACAGATAGAATCAAGTGACATTCAAGAGTTGCTTGCATCGCAAGATGAAGATTTGACTGATCGACTTGGATGAAATGTTAGATCACCAATCCATTGATGAAGAGGTTTCAACGGGCTCTGACATGGTGACATTTAATACTTTTTTTTTTTATTATTTCTTCGTGAAAATTGATCTGTTTATGGAATGAAGTGTTGTTTTTAAAAGGCATATTGTTAATACCACAGCTGAATATCAACCCGAATTGAAAGATTGTTTAAAAGTGCAAAACAAACAAAAATTACTAAATTCTATAACACATTGCCTAAGCCTGACAATAATAATTTTTAAAAAATTGCTTAAAATCTCTTCATAAATTGATTTTTTTTTTAGGAACCTTGGAACGTATCCCCTATAATCCCATACAAAGTACCATTCCATATTCACGGTTTCCATATTCGTGGCATATTTACGGAACGTATCCCCCGCGAATAAGGAGCTTTTACTGTAGAGTCAAAATGGTAGAACTCAAGGAGATAATAAAAAGTGGTGGAGTACTATAAAACGGAGGTGAAGTGGTTAAACAAGTTGGTAAGAAGAGCACATAATAGAGTTAAAAGACAACTGGGTAGCAGGGAATATTTTAAACAATTGTACAAGGAATTAATAATTGCAAAGATGGTGGCTAAAGATGGCTGTGTTAGAAAACTGAGCGGAAGGGAGGGTGTTGAGACAATTAGAGATAAGGATGGTAAAAAAGTTACTGAGGATTTGAAAAAAAGCAGAGATTTTACCATTAGGAACAATGATTTAGAAATGAGAAGGTGTAAATTGGAGAACTAAGAAAGCTGAAAAAACATAAAGGAGCTGGTGTAGATAATGCTATTACAGATGTCTTAAAGATAGCAGGATGTGACATTGTACCTTATCTCGAAACATTATTTAAATTGAGTCTGGATACTTGCTGCTTACCAGAGGGCTGGAAAAGTGAGTAGTACTGGTACATAAAGAAGGGGTGACAAATAGAGTCAAAAATATTAGGTCATTCAGTATAACATCAGTGAAAGATAAATTAAAGGAGAGATTGATATGCAACCACATCAGAAATATATGTGAGGAGCGTATGTGGCTTTCAAGTTAGCAACAGGCTTTAGGCAAGGATATTCATGGAAATCTCAGTTAGTAGAACGTATGCAAGATATTTCGGATGAAATAGAGAAGGGATGCCAAATTGATAGTGCTGCAATAGATCTTTCAAAGGCTCTTGACAGAGTGAGCCATGAAATGGTGATAAATAACATAAAAACTATTGGAGTGGACGAGAAAGTGATTTGCTGGGTAGAAGAATTCTTAAAAGGTTGAAAGCAAAAATATAGGGAAGGAAATGCAGTATCAAAAGAAGTGAAAGTGAAAATTGGAGTTACACAGGGTAGTGTATTGGGATATTGGGGCCATTGATATTCATTATTCTAATGAATGATTTGTTGATGGTTTACCATCAGAAATTAGATTGTTTGCAGATGACAGTGTTATACAAATGGATCAAAATGGTATAGGACTGTGAACAACTGCAGGGTGATCTATGTTGGTAAACATGGGATGAATATAAATGCAAAAAAGAGCTTATTTGAATCACAGATAAAAAAAAACTATAGGTTGATTATGATTATAAGGTGGGGAAAGAATTGCTTGTTGAAGACTCAGAATGTAAATATCTGGCTTAACATTTGATAAGAAGCCTAACTGGGCAGCACATATTGGACAGGTAGTAGGAAAATTTTTCAGAATTCTTGACTTACTGGAGAGAGTGATATGGGGATGCACAAAAGAAGTAAAAGAATTGGGTTACAAAACTTTGGTCAGACCATTGCTCAAATATGGTGGTGTAGTATGGTTCCCACATTTTGGGTATCAAATACAGGAGCTGGGAGGGGGTTCAAAGACGGGCTGCTAGATTAGTTACTGGAAATTACCGCAGAGCACAATCAGTAACCGTTATGATAAAAGAGTTGAAATGTGATTCAGTGGAAGACAGGAGGAGGGTGAAGAGAGTCAGAGACGTGTACAAGGCATATATTGATGATGAGGCATGGAAAGATGTTGGTGTGAGAACTGAAAGTAATGCATGGAAGGAAAGATGACCATCACCATAAGCTGTCACTTGATTTCAGGCACAAGGGTGTGGGAAGATTTTCTTTCTTAGGTAAGGAGGTCAGGGAGTGGAATAAGAGAATTGATGAATAATTTACCAAAAATGGTGAAACAAATTGAAGTTTAAATTTGTAGAGGGTAAAAGTAGCTGGTTACAGGAAAGGGGGGAAAATGGGTGTGTAGGGAAATTGCAGTAGGAGTGTATGCTCCATCGCAATTAAATTAAATTATTTTGTCACAAACTTTTTTTACACTGACATTCATGCATTTTAGAAGTAAAACAACATTATGTAATCAGAGAGTTTTCCAGTGATAGAATCACCTAAATCTATGGTTTAATCTGTATCAATTTTATTCAATTCAGGAAAATATACTTAACACATAGCAAATATATATATGAGTAATGTAACAATGAAAACACTGCTTCAATTATTGTGGCTGTTTCCTTTATACTAGCCATTTTGTACATTTAAATTGAATGAAAATGTGTCATTATGAACAATTGATGGAAAGCATGAAAAGGGACTAATTAACAACTAAAAGTAACCTGATATGATACATATATGGAAATGTGTACATTTGGCTGCTATTAATTGATTTAGTGTGTTCAGGTATACAAAGAAATTGTGTTGTGAACAATATTAATTTAAGAAGCAGACAAGTTTATCAGACTCACGTTGTTGTACGATCCACATATGCATCTCCATTATCCATATGTTTCAGTGATTGGAAGCCTTTCAAATCAACACATAGGATAACAGTAATACATAAATTGGTCTATTGTGTCATGAGCTATTTACATTTTCCATAAATGTTTATTTTTAAATTTGTGCCATCCTGCAAGTGCTTAAATGCTGATTACTTACAGTATAACAAAGAACTTAGAAATATGCAACTAAAATGCAAGAATGTAGAAGAAACATATGGAAACTTCAGTGAGTTATATGCATATGTGCTTTTGCTAAGTTTGGAAGCCTACATAACTGGGAGTAAATGTGGAGATTCATAAAAAATTTTACAAATCTTTATTATATCCACTGCATTGATTGACTGAGAAATGGTGATTTAATATTGGAGATGACAAGAGTTTGCTACTGGTCATATCATCCAGCACGTTCCCCATTACTTGTCGAATTGGCATACACAGGGACGGCCTTAACCATCTAGACACACCTGGCGAGTCATGCATTTGGTGCCCTTTAATTTTTGATTATAATTTTTAAAAAAAACTTATTATGGATTTTGCATCACATTTTTTATTGAATTAAAGAATACAAAAAACATGTATTTGTTATCATTAATAATAATAACATATTTAACAATTCCTTCTCTAAACAATGTACATATATTATCTGTCAGTTAGTTACTAAACATTTAATTAAAAAACGACTAAAACCTTATTTTTGTCAGCAAATTCTCTGATAAGACTCGCAAAATCTAGGTTTTCTGCAACTTAATTTTCATTAGACAGCGAGGCTAATCTAGTTAATCTTGTTTAAGACATTGTAGACCGCAAGTACGTTTTTATCAATTTTAGTTTAGAAAAACTACATTCGCCACTTGCATCAGTCGCTGGTATTATTAACAGAGTACGAAGCAATATAAAAGTGTTGAGATACAACTCTTGAAGATAGTTTCGATAGGTGTTGCCAGACTGTCTTCGAGATAGTATTGCAGACCTAAAATTTCATCGCACAACAAATCTCCGTCAATATCAGATTTAAAGTTGTCTGTTAACTTTTGTTGCACTACAGAACAATGTCACATTTGTTCTTCTTTATTTTTATGTTAAACAAGAAATTCCATGTGACAGAAAAATCTTGCATCTGTTGAAATCTTTCATTCATAGACATAAGCACGGTATCAAGAAGAACATTAAAAAACTCGGCTTCAAATAATATTTTTTCGGTTCAATTATTGGTTCATCAATGGTCTCTTCATCCGGTCTACGTTAACTGTGTTTATGGTTTGAAACATGGCTACGTATCAAGTTCCGATGCTAATTCAGTTGTTATAATAACTTGTTCGTTACCTGTTTGTCTATATGTTTTTAAGTAAGAGCAACATTTATCTAGCATTTCGTCTAAGTTGCTTTGCTCACAATGTTAATTTGAAAAAGAATATCATACCATATTATAAGAGAAACAATAAAGCTAAATTCTTTTATTTGTCCTGACAGTTTGATCGCTTTGTGTGACATCACAGCATCACTTTGATTGGTAACATCTGCCAAGGAAACCAAAGCATCATGCATTTCCTATAACTGATAACGAACCACTTTGACACTTTCGAGTTTCCAACGTGTGTTAGGGAGTGTCCATAAACCACATAGCTCCATTTTGGCGTCTTGTGAACCCCCTACGTAACCCTATGTGGCACCTAGCTTTTTTCCTTTTTGATTCCAGAAGACATTTTGTACTGTTTTCTCTTGTCAGAGAATTACTGTACATACGGAGATAATTAACTGAGGGAAATAAATATTCGCATGCTGTTGTGTGTTCTGTTCCTCATTTTAATTGTAAAAAATGTTATTAAAAGGAAAGCTACGTGGCCTGACTTGGAAACCCCCCTCCACCTACATAGCCTAGCCTTCCAGCCAACCTCCCCCCCCCCCCCCCCCCCCGAACTGAGCAACGTAGTTTGTGCACGCTCCCTTACTTAAAATTTTCATGGTGTTTATTTTCATATTATCGGTCAAAATTCAAAATTTTCCAGCTCTTTACTGATCCTGCAAATAAATTAAACATTTTTTTTTGTTTGTAAAATTCCGAACTGGGTAACGGATATTAGCGATGAAAGATAAAATTTGTAGAGGGCAAATGTAGGTAGGTGCAGGATAGGGGGAAGATGGGTGTGTAGGGAAATTGCCACCGGAGCCTGTGCTCCATTGAAATTAAATTAAATTAAATTCTGCTGCTTCGCATACTACTACATTATAATTATGTCATCCACATGGTACGAAAAAAGCTAGCGGTTTTATGTTCATACTAATTCTTTTTTATACACCTTTATTTTCCCCTTCATGTTTGCACTATTATCATAACCCTGTCCTCTGCAGTAATTAATGGTTAAGGTCATGTTCACTAAATGTTTTAAAAATGTTTTCTGTGAGACCTGCACCCGTTTTATCATCTATTTGCAAAAATGAGATAAAATATTCTTTTATGCTTACAGCATCCTCTGTTTTGTTAACACATCTTAATGTGATTGAAAGTTGCTCTTTATGACTGATATCAGAAGTACAGTAAGCTATGATTGCGTAATATTGAATATTTTTTGCGGGATACTATTGTAGATATAACTTTTGATGCCATGGGTTCTTTAAATTCAATTTGTATATTTTTGCCACAATAATTATCAGCCAAATCACTGTTCACTGCCAATCTGATGTGCTCTTCCATGACGGAGTCAAACTTTGCCAATAATTGTAACTTTCCATTGTTTGGAGTAAGTAATTTATTGGATAACCATCTGAATGCCATATTGTTTTCAGTCAAATACAAAGTTATGTGCATTAGTCTTTAAAGCACATTGTTCCATTGTAATCTTTCTTTAGAAATTACCCACTGTTCTTCCTTGTCAATAATTGAACCAGCTTTGAACCTGATTTCAGCTTCAGTCCATTAGATAAATGCTTTTTTTACGTGCAGGACTGTTTTCATGCATTTTGAAGCTCCACTTAAATGTTTTCAATTTTTGAAGCCTTCAGCAGTGGTAAATTTTGTAGTTGAGTTTAAATCAAACAGTCTACAACAAAAGCAAAAGACATCATTGTTTGATACTGAGTAAACTAACCACCGAGGTCTGACAGTTTTTTCATTGAAAGCATTCTTGATTAATGAGCTGAAGAGAAATGACACCCATTTTTGTCCTTTGAAGAATTATTTAAATGTACTTGTGAGGGTCCACACAAAATATTGTGATCTACATCAGAAACATTGTATTCTTGATATTTTTATCAGCCAGAGAAGTCATATCTTGAGGCTACTCAGACGGATCATGTAATCATTTAATGGGCTTGTCAATTTGGCCACCTTGAATAGATGAGTGCGTATTTTTAGTGCCTAATTGTTCAGAATCTAAAGAAATATTGACCGTTACTTGGCTTTCGGATTCTGATGTAAAACTGGTGAGATAGGATTCGATACCTAAAGTACTCCTTTCAAGTATTTATTAATAGTCATATGTTTTTTAGTTTGTTCAAAAACTTTGTCTTTTTCAGCCTTTCTTTTACCATTTTCTGAACCAGATAGCTTTTTTAAAGTTATTTCTTTATTTTCTGCGATAATTCATCAAGTGTGCGCACTGCTCTATTTCACGATGACACTGTTATGATACATCTATAACAAATAAAAATATATCTGTAAGTAAATGTAATTAGAAAAAAAATTGAGTATGTAATTGAAAGATAAAAATGTTGTTCAGGCTTACCAAAAATCAAAAATAATATCACTATCACGACACTCGCTTCAGTCACTATATAACTGTTTGATAAGTAATAATAGTAAAACATAATCTCCTAGTTTTTAAACTATTTAACTTCGTGCAAAGTCTTACAATTTTGTCTAAGTTAATTACAATATTTATCGCCATTCACTACGTTACTACATACTGAACTGTGCCAGTCAGTATTTAGATAGAAATGTAATGAAATCAACTATTGCCATTTCATTCATTCATTAATGACTTACGAACTACTAACTTTAAAAAAAGATTTATTTGGATTTCCCTGCAAATAAAATGGCTCAGTCACTTCGCAAGTGTTGCCTGTTATTCTAAGCTCACTCACTCTACAGGCACTTTCTGGATTACAAAATACAAATGGTTTTTTAGACAAGACTAAATGGGTGCCCTAACTTCACTAACTTAATCTATCTACCACTCAAGTAAAAAATAAACCACTCGTGATGAAGTTATTGAAAACATACAAGTTATTCTATTTTTTTTTTTTTTTTTTTTTTATTTGCTTGTGAATAGAAAGCAAAAAAAAAAAAAAAAAAAAAAAAAAGGATAATACAGGACACCCAATATGAGTTACCATTTACCGCTTCTCACTCAATATATCAAGCGACAAAATGAAAGGTCATGTTAGAATACCTACTCATACTCACTCCTACGAGATAAGTTAATAGAAGTTAATACGCTGAGTTAAGTTTTTCTTTGATCGATAGAGATAGGTATTTAAATTAAATGGTTAAGTTAAGCTGGCGCACATGGCAGTCCCAAGACCCGGGCGCCCTCCAGACCCTGGCCCCCCGGGCAGCTGCCCAGGTCGCCCTCCCGTAAAGCCAGCACTGGGCATACATGTAGTTACTTTCTGAATATGGGCTCTCCTTATCCATCATGATAATGTAATTGTGCATTGGCCAAAATTTCTTGTTGTTCTGTTGAGTTTAATTCAATGAAAATTGCAGTATTTATCAAGATTGAAAGCTTTCTGTTATATATTTTATCTTTTATATTAATTCCTAATGCATGTCATTTGTTCAGTAAACTGTTAGGTCAAATTATGTAAAAGTGCTAATGAGTATTTATACAATGTGTTGGTTATTGCACTGTGATGATATACGTCATCCAGGTATTCCATAAAAATATTGTAACAAAATTATAATAAAAACTTTTTTATCCTTACTTCATTTAATCCGTCCGTATTTATAAATAAAAAAAAGACAAAGAAAAAAAACACCAATCTCTAACAGTGATTAAAACATTATCCATGTCAGGATATATTAAAACTACTGTTGTTTATTATCTCCCCACTCTCGAATCATATTTAAACTAAAAATCATTGAGCATGTTGGCCTCCCATTCTGGAGGATGTGGTTTTGAATCCCAATCCAGGCATCAGTTTTCCATGATTTACCTAAATTACTTCAGGTGAATGCCATGATGGTTCCTTCGACAAATTCCTTCCCATTGCTTGTCCTCAGTCCTTTCCCACTTCTGATGACCTCAGCGTAGATGAGGCGTAGAGATAAACGAGAGAGAGAGAGAAGAGAGAGAGAGAGAGAGAGAAACTTTAAGGAAGGTGCAACTGTCTATAAAAAGTAATTACTAGAAGCTTACAGGTAAATGGTGAAGGATAGAATGGAAATATCTTCAATTTACTACCAAAAAAGGTGTAACATAAAAATTGTTTTCCTGGCTCAGTTTGTTAAGACATGTTACTGTGGAATGAGAGGTATCTGATGTAAATCAGTGTCTCGGCTGCAATTATTAGTCTTAAACTGACTTTCACCTCTGAGAAACTATGCATTGTCATTTTACCTGGTGGTATAACCAGGTAAGGTACCTACAATAGTGGCTCACTAGATCTTTGAGGCCACATAAAATTATTATTATTAAATCAAATGCCAGGCAACAGTTGGAAGTTTTCAGAGATCCTCAAGGGCCATTATTTTGTAATCTACAAGAAGATTGAACAACCAACAGTGCTCCTTCCAGTTGATATCTTTAATAATAATTCACACTATTCACATTAAGTTTAGTGAATAAGATTCACTGGTGATGAAGAAGTGAATGGTACATTCATTTCTCACAGCTCAGAATAAAAAACAAAAATCAATAAGGGATTACTGTTGCGAGATGAATAAGGTATATGTGGGAAAAAATCTATTTGTATTTTATAATTGAGTAAAATAAATTCTAGAACCAGAATGATGGAAATTTTTTACTCTCAAATTTGTTTATATATTTAGATGATGGATAGAATGATTAAGTGTTTAATGTGGTGAATAAATCATCTTCATAATAAGTTTTCATGTAAAACCAAATGTATATTTTAATTTTATATGGTTAATTGTTGTACTGTCATTATGACTTGTCAGTGAAAGTTTTGAAATTAAATTTATTGTACAATTCACTGATGTAGCACTAATCAATTACTATTATTATCTTCCATGTCAACACCAGAAAGGAGGCCAGGGAGTTTCTTTGCGCTCTGTCTGGGAGTTGGTGGAAGAAGCATTGTTGAGGAAAATAGTATCATCTCAACAGCTAGAAGCAGCTATACTGTCATATAATTCGAAACACAGCCGCTTCTGGGATTTTTCGATGCTTCATCACTTCATATCTGAGGTAAATTAACATCAGTATTTTTATTCAGACTAAAGTTCCAGCTTGTAAATCCAAGCAGTATCATTCTTTATTTTAAATAATAGCATTTTAAGATTTTTTCTTTGCTATTATTATAAAGAATTGGAGTATGTAGTACTTTTAGGGTTCTTTAATTGTTAAAATGATGAAGTTATACTGCTGAATACATATATTTTTCAATAATAGTAATGATACTAAGGAAAAAGAAAATGGCTTTTAGGCAATATCAGTAATGAAGGTTAGGGAAAATAACCCATCAGTCATCAAAGTTGAAGATAAAATACACTAGAAGAACATAAATGTTCAATATTTTGGTTTAAAACCTTATTCGTGCATAGAGTAACTCGTCATTTGGCAAGTAAGGTGTGCACACACCACAGCTTACTTCTTGGCTTCCTAAGGCTAGTTTTGTAGCGACTGTTGTAGCGACTGCACGCGCGGCTGTATTCCACAAACCAGCTCATTTTCAAAATTGAAGTCGAAGAAATACATGATGTTAACAAAAAGAAAACGAAAATATAGATTTGGATACATCCTTTGCTTTTTGCATTGATGTCGCAGCTGACGGAAAATGCAGTGTCGCATCTATATTTCGATATAATATATACTATAAAAAGAACACACCGATACGTTATGTTTTCGTCGGTGATGATCCTTTCTAACTAACTGATAAAGTTTTGCGTCCGTAAAGAGGGCGAACTTTGACAACAAAAAATAGTTTTAAACTGCAGGTAAGGCGATAAATTTGGTATAATTAATTGAATTAAATTGCAATAGAGCGCATGCTCCAGTGGCAATTTCCCCTCTTCCTGCATCCACCTACATTCGCACTCTATATATTTTAACTTTATATTCTTTCAACTTTGATTTATTTTTAAATGATAAAAAAATAGAAGATTTTGCTGAAAACTAAACATACAAGGGTCATAAAATGACTGCTGAAAAGCCATTGAATACACCAGCATAGAGATACAAAATTACTTTTACATTCATTTTCTTTTCACTGAGCCTGGAGGGAGGCAGTTGACACTTGGGCCAGGCAATTGACTTGGGCCAGGCAATTGGAAGGACATGGTTTCAATTTCACTGAGCTTGTTGGGTGAGCGATAACACTCATGCCTGGCATTTAGGAGGATTCAGGTTCTAATCCCCGTTCAGCTATCCAGTTTTTGACTTTCCATGGTTTCCTGAAATCACCTCAGGCTCCTGAAAAACCATGACCAAATTGTTTCTCATTCCTTGCCCCATCCTCTCAGGGTTCATATGTCCTTGTCATTGATGAGCTGTCAAGTCCAAACTGAGAAGAAAAAAAGAAATAAATGTTTAATTCATGGTCGAAAATCAGAGATTCTGATTTTCCTAAAATTGCTTGAGGCAAATGATGAATGGTTCCTTGAAAGGTCATGGCTGAATTCCTTTATATTCCTTGCTCCTGATTTCTCTGCTGACCTTGACACCAAAAAGCCATAAATCGCTTAAAGAAAAATAGTTCATTTTTATCCCAATACTTTTGCTGAATAAGTATGCTTTTATTTAAAAAAAAAAAAAAAAAAAAAAAAAAAATGGTGCCTGTTAAGAAACATAATCTTTATTTCTAATTAACATTGCAGGTGCTAGATACAGCTGAAGTGGATTGCTTTTTCTCAACAGTATTGCCCAGTATGGTTCAGTTAGCATTACAACTCCCCACTCTCATCAAAAGCCCACTTCCACTTTTAAAACAGGGTAAGAGCAACTCTGTGAGCCTGAGCCAGCTGCAGATTGCAAGTCTCCTGAGTAATGCTTTCTTTTGCACATTTCCTAGAAGAAACACTGTGCAACGCAATTCAGAATATGCATCTTTTCCTGACATAAATTTTAACAGGTATATTTTTTTAATTATTAAATAATATGAATAAGAAAATATTAATGCTTTAATTGCTGTTTTGGGTTATACTGTAATAACACAATGTTGAATTGGTTTTACAACACTATTAAAATATATATTATTGTGCAGTTACGTTTGAAAATATATTGTAGTTGCCTGTCGTAAATGCCTGCTTATGAAATACTACAGTATTTACCTGAATTTATATATTTTGGTGTTCTCAAATTCATTCTTGTACATTATGCAGGAAGCATTATTTTTCTCATCTAATGTAGCATAAACATGTTTATGTCATTCCAAACTGTTTAGGACTTACACCTATTCCATCCGAGCCAATTTTTTTGTGAAAAGAAAGTGCGATGAAATCTAGATAGTGATATGCTTAATTTATGACACAGTTATTCGAACTTCATTGGAAATATTAGATATATTAATTCATAAGGGAGAACTTGCAACAAGCTGCATTGATTCCAAAACAAAATAAGTGTAATATTACTGCCATTTTTTTAAAATGCATTATTTTGCTCTTCCCATAATTATTTACACTATAAAATAGTAGAGATGAAAATTTCTTCTCAAAACTAGCAGTAGATACAGCTCTATGGTTCAGCCATGTGGAACCCTGCGTCATGCCATTCCTAAACCAATGTCACTACCAACCAATGATTATAGTTATCTCAGAACAACTTAAAGTCTGGTGCCAATTAGGAATATTTTAATTTCCCGTTAATTACTGTATTTGGATTTAATTTCCACAGGCGTATCAATTTATGTATTCATATCACACAAGTGACAGTGAATAACTTTGTCATCTTCTCTGCTTTTCAAAAGTATGTTTTAATCTTACAGTTTTCTAAGTTCTTTCTACTTTGATGTAAAGGTAATGTAGATGATAGCAAAATGCTAATATAGCTGTAAAGAATTTTGTCCCTCTATATATAATTGCCAATGATTTGTAATTTTTGTGAATGTCATAGTGTGTAGTAATTTATGTTAGAATTAACATGTATATCTACAGAATTACATATATTTCGATACAGCCTCGTCATCCGTGTCAGACGCATATGTTCCGATGTAGAATCTTTATTCAGATACACTCAAAACATGCCTCGAGTTCTCATCTCCTACAGCTATCTCCCTGACATAGCATACAAACAAATCTCTAGTGTTGCTACCCATCCTCTGCACAGCTACTCCAATGCTGTATCGCTTAACACTAACTGCAGCCCCACTTTCATCACCCAGTTCTTTCCTGGTCTTGAGTCCATAAACTTAATCCTTCATCATGGTCATGACTTTCTACTTTCCTTCCCAAGGATGCGCATAATTCTGATCAAAATCGTATGCACTCCCCCAAACACCTTTTTCAGTAGACTATCCAATCTCAAGAATATCTTGAATCATAAATATCCACTGTGTAATTCCCCCAAACAACCACATCGATCATTCCTATTCAGCAGACCCCACTGAAAAACATTGTACACGTACTTGACAACCACCACCTACTCTAATCCAACAACAGAAAAAACCTTCCCCATTATCGGACATGCTACTTGCATCACAACACACCTCATATATCAACTAACATTTCTGCATTGTACTAGCTTATATTTAGGCTTCACTGCTTACCCAATCACCATCAGAATGAACAGACACAGGCAAACAGTGTATACCACCAATGTATTCCATCCATTGGCAATTATGCCAGTTCCCACACATTGAAAAAGTTCAACAGCTGTTTTACAGCTAAAGCTTTCAAAGTCTTCCCTGACACCACAACCTCCACAGATAGGAACTAGCTTACCAGAATATCATTGACACCAGACATCCTCCAGGGCTCAAGTCCCTTTCAGTTGACCCATCACTTATTATTATTGTCACTGCTGTCCACTTTTTATAGTTCTTGTATTGGATCTTTCCTAATTTAAGTTTTTTAATACTTTTATTTTCTTACCTTAATTATGTTGAGCTGTTACTCCACTTCCAATCATTACATACCACCAACATTATTGATTTAGTACTGCCTCCCTCCTCCCCCCCCCCTACTCCTAGCCACCTGCTGAATTCACGAGGGGGACACTGGTGGTTGCACATCTAAATCCAATCCTCTACTTTGCAAGAATAAGGTTAACCCCAGAAATATTGCATTACTCCTGTTTTTATTTTTTGTGTTCATCTTTCCCAGCCACCGTCATATGTGGTAAGTGCTGAGTCCTGTTTTGCTATCCTTCATTAACTAAACTATATATATGAGGGTCATTTGATAAGTTTGGTAAATTTCTTGAGGATGGCTTTATAATTGATTTGGTTATGAGATGCCTGGAAAGTTCCATTCTTTAAACCCCAGCAGGCCAAATTGTTCACGTTGTTATAGTCTTCGGTAGTTTACTAATTCATTCTGTCATCAATTAATGCTGATTACCTTTTTAATTGCTTCATCTTCCAATTCACAGTTCTCTGTCATTGGTCACTGGAGGGTTTTACCTTCTCCTGTAGGTTAAATATCTATGGCTTTGAATGGCTTAAATATTTCCCTGAAATTACAACACCAATGAATCACTTTCACTCCATATTTATTTCTCCATGAACTCCGTAATAACCTTATATGCGGATAAGGCAGTTAACTCTTCCAAAGATACTAAAGTGAAAATTCACAAATATTCCAGCGATTTAACTAAAAAACAAAACTTCTGACAATTAACTTACAACAAACTCTGCTCGCCAGCTCTACTCGTTTAAATAAGCGCTGGAGAAACATCCAGAAAGCCACAAATAGTGCTGACAGATGTATTCAAATGTTGACAATGTGTTAATAATTAAATCCATAGAAAAATAATTACAAATTGTTCAAAATCACTCGAAATCATTAGAAAATGCCTTAAAATGAAAGTTAATACTGTTTACGTGCATTTACACATAAAATTATAAATATAAACCAGTCCACGCCATTGAGAATATCATTTATACATTTTCTCTCCATAAAACAATGTCCATTTACATGACGAATATACACAAACTCACAATCACATGAAAAATATACAAATCTACAATTAATCAACTATCATCATTGCTACACATAATTCTTAAAATTAAATTCCATAAAAGGGAAAATTAAATTTCATAAAAGGGCGGGATCTAAGTGCTGTTATAATGTGTGGTAATCGTTTGAAGTGAGCGGTTTAGAAATTGCCACACAGATGGGCAAAAATGGATTCCGTTCAGTGATAAAAAAAAAAAGACTTTTATTTAAAAAAGTGGACAGCAACACAGATCAAAGCGGAGCTAGATGATGTTCATGGGGACTCTGCTCTGCGTTGAAGACCATCTATTTCTTGATAAACGAATTTAAATGTGGCCGAACCAGCACTGAAGATGAAGCCTGCTCCAGACGCCCAATTGAGGTTGCCATGAAAGATTTCGTGGATGAAGGTGTGTGAAATTGCTGAGGCCATAGTCATCTCGACAGAATGAGTGCATAACATCTTAAATCAAAATTGCATGTGATAAAGTTGTGTGCACAATGGGTGCCGCATTTGTTGGCTCTCAATAACAAATGCACATGAAAGGACATTTAAACTCAGTGTTTATCTAAGATGAAGTGCAATTTGCAGGTTTTTTGGCATTGATTCATGTCTAAACGAAATTTGGATCCATCATTATACTCCTGAATCAAAGGAGCACTAGATAATGCCTGGTGAAAGTACATTGAAGAAGGCGAAAACTTTTTTGTCGACCGGAAAGGTATTGGACACTGTTTTTGGGGATTTTCAAGGAATCATCCAAACTGATTATCCTAAAAAAAGGGTAAGACAGTAACAATATTGGACCATTTGAAAGAAGAATGGCCAAGATTGGTATGCAAAAAAAGTTTGTTTAACCAAGACAATACGCCATCTCACATGTTGACCGTAGCAATGGAAAAATTACATGAATTGGCCTTCAAATTGATTCCCCATCCATCCTGTTCTCCAGATTTGACTCCGTGAAACTTTTTCCTATTCCCAAATTTGAAAATCTTTATTTTCATCAGATGGGGAAGTCATTGTAGCCGTTAGTGAGTATTTTGCAAGCTTTGAGACAACCTACTTGTCTGATGGTGTTAAAACATTTGAGATCAACTGGATCAAATGTATCACCCTTGATGGGGACTATATCGGGAAGTGAAGGTGATATTTTCAAAGATAAATGTGTTTTTCTTTTTTACCAAACTTAAATTACACTCGTATATGGTAACACTGAAATATTAGACATTAAGTAGCAAAAAAGAATTGTAATTTAGAATAGAGAAATGAACCAGCACTTACCTTAGATGATGGTTGTGAGGTGCAAACACAAAAAAAAATTAGACAAAAACGTAAATGACACAGAATATTTTGGGTTTTAGTCCTATGTCAACTAGAGAATATTGTCGAGGGTGAGTGTTGTGGGATATGTGTGTGTGTGTGTGTGTGTGTGTGTGTGTGTGTATAGGAATTAAATTAGGATAGGGAAATGAGCTATCACTTACCTTTAGATGATGGATGTGGGGTGCATACACACAGAAAAGACAAAAATACAAATGATACAGAATTTTTCGGGGTGAGCCCCTTGTCAACAGGAGAAGATTGCTGCGGTAATTTTTGCATGGTTCTCATTCAAATAATGAAACATGTGCAGCTTGCTTACAGAATTTGTAATATGACATTTTAGTTTTTCCCAGCGTGTTATTGAAATAAATAACTCTCGGGTTTTCTGCCGGTTAATTGATTTATTTACATCTTTTAACAACATTTCGGCAACTGCCATCGTTACCTTCATCAGGTTAACTCTTACTTACAAGGACAAGACACTGACTGACTCACGAGCCAGTCCTGGCTCCTATAAATAGCCTGTTGCCAAGGGAAGCTTCACGCTGCTCTTTGATTGGTTGGCGATGCACACGGCCATAGACGGGGTCAAACTGGTTTGGTTGCATTTCTGCATCTCGTGGCTGCTTCCCATAGCTCCGCAACTGGATGGCATTTAATAGCTCCATGGCAGTATCTTGAGTGGACATCCATCCATAGTATAGATATAACTCGTAAAAGTATTTTAATGTTAGAGATTAGTCCAGAGTGAGATCCTCCAAAGAAGTTCATATTTGTCGCATGTAGGTTAACTAGACTTATTATTCTATAGTATGGTCCAAAAGCAACATAGTTTTTATTATGCTTCACAGCATCCAGCAGTCTTCTTGTTCAAAGATCTACTCTAGAGCAATTAAATAGGAATTGCTCGAGTATTTCTTGTGACTCAATAAGCCCATTGACAACTTAGTAGAAGAAGGATAGGTCCATCAAATGTAGGCTATTAATGTTATAATATAGAAACACATCACACATGTTTTTAATCTTTTTGTCATGCAGATATTTACAGAACTTACGTAAAACATTTTCGACACAGCTAATTTGTTGATCTGTAAATGGTGACCAGACAGTACTACCATATTCCAGGAAACGAGGTGTTCGCTGAGTTATGTAGTTAATATGATCAGAGAAAGTAAGTCTGTCATCAATTATCATTCCCAAGTATTAACATTTTAAGCACATAATGAGTAATTAACAGGCAGTTGGTTGCGACATCGAGAAAACACCATGATAGCACATTTTTTAAATGTTAAGGCGCAACTTATTTTCTTGACACCATACCTCTAGCTCGGAAATGTCTCGTTGTAGAATATCAATGTCATGATCACTGTATATTGCTTTAAAGATCTTCATATCATCAACATATAGTAAGTAGATACTCAGATTTAAATTTATCACTAATGTCATTTATTAATATTCTTAATAGGATAGGTCCTAGGTGGGAACCTTGTGGTACACCAGCAATAACAATTTACTCATTTGACAAATCACCATTCACACATACTTGTAAATGCCCATCAGATAAATACGAGTGAAGGCTTTGGGTCATATCCCATATCGACTTAATTTACTAACCAGAATATCATGGTGAACCATGTCAAAGGCCTTGTTGAAATCGGTATTTAGGGAGTGCACATCTTGTACTTTATTCAGTGCATTAAGTATCAAGTTAATGTAAATCTTCTGCCAAAGAATCCATGCTGTTTTGAGGTTATGATATTTTTAAATGCAAAAGAAAGCTGTGGCAGGACGATCTTCTCCAAAAGCTTGGCAAATGATGAATGGATGATTATTGGCCTATAATTGCTGATGTCATATTTATCACCTGATTTATGTATGAGACTAATGTATGATAGTTTCCATGTTGAGCAAAACTTTTCTGTTTCAAGAGACTTATTTGACATGTGTGTGACAGGCTCAGAGAGTCCAATAGCACAGTTTCTGATAGGAATGTTGTGCATACTGTCAGGCTCAGCGTCTTTGTTAATATCCAGTTGTGTGAGTTGATGAAATATGCCTCTGGATATTTGCTGCTATTATCATAAATAGTAGGGGCAGGTGGACACTCTTAAGCAGTGTTTCCCAATCTTTTTTGGGTCATGTCCCACTTTCAACATTTTTTTGCCCCCCATACATAATTTTTAATAAATAAATTATTTGTAATTAAAGAAACTGATATAGGATGGTTTTCGAAAGAAAACACTTTAATATTATCATAAAACACAGTAAGTAAAATTAAAAAACATATAATGAAATACTAAAATTCAAAAGATTTATAATAAACATTTATTATGGCAATTTAGTGTGATCCTTTTAAGAATTTGCTTTTTTGCTATATTTTGTAACCATATCTGGCATTGCGTTTAAATAACCCAAAGTGAAAGCGGTAAAGTCGCATCAAGTCAATTTCTAAATTGCCCCCCTAAAAAACCAAATTGCCCCCCTGTGGGGCGTGGGCCCCACGTTGGGAAACACTGCTCTAAAGGTTTGTTATATATGCTTTTGAAAAATGATGCGAACAGATTACTAACTTCAATACCATTACTCACAGTGGCAACGTTCCATGCCATGGTCGAAGGAATGTCAACACCACAGTGTCGTTTATTTTTAATAAAACTCCAGAGTTTGTTGGTGTCAGTTTCCAAATCTTCAATTTTGTCCAGTTAATTCTTGTAACAAGATGCACTCAGGTTCTTACATTGTAATTTACTAAAGGCTGTATAATTACTGTTTGTTTTTCTCGTTATATAATTTCTGTGAGCGATTTTCTTCTGTTTGATTTTATATATCGGTTTCTTAGAAAAGCAGTATGGCTAATCAGCATTTTTCTTGTAGTACAATGGGGCAAACTGTGTAATTCCCCAGTAATCTCATTTAACCAGTTCACTTTCTCATAAATATTGTCCAGTTCATATAAATCTATCCAATTGATACTCAGGAAGCACGAGGTTTGTTCAAAAAGTAAGGTGACTTTTTGAATTTCGCCGAATACGTACAATTTTTTTTTTTTTTTTTTTTTTTTTTGTACACTTGTGCCACACATATCTTCACAGTTTGAGAGGCATAATTGTTAGAAATGTTTTGTGCGCTCGGCTAATTTCTGCTGTCGAAAAAATGTATCAAAAAGTTTGCATCAAATTTTGTGTACAAAATGGAATTAAGTGCTCCAAACCATTGAAATATTGACAGTGGCATACGGTGAATCTACTTTGAGTAAAAAAAAATGTTTATTAGTGGCACAAGCTCTTCCAAGATGGTGGAGAAGATGTCAATGACGAACCTCGCTCTGGACACCCCAGCACATCAACAACTGATGAAAACATTGAAGGAGTGAAGAAAATGGTGTTGGAGAATCTTCAAATCACAATTTTTTTTAGAGAAGTTGCTGATGAAGTCGGCATCTCGGTTGGCTCATGCCATGCAATTTTTTTTCGAATGTTTTGGGCATGAGATGTGTGTCAGCGAAGTTTGTTTCCAAAACTACTGAATTTTGACCAGAAGTACTGTCGCAAGAGCATTGCTCAGGAGCTGTTGAATGATGTAACCGAATATCATGATTTGCTCAAAAGAGTCATAACTGTTGACGAATCGTGGGTATATGGTTATGATGATGAAACCAAGGCCCAATCATCCCAATGGAAGAGCCCAGAAAAGCCAAGACCGAAAAAAAGCATGCCAAGTTTGATCCAATGTCAAGGGTTTACTCACTGTTTTCTTTGATTACCACGGTGTGGTGCATCAGGAGTTTTTACCACAAGGTCATATGGTCAATAAGGAGTATTATCTTGAAGTTATGCGCCATTTGTGAGAAGCAATATGAAAAAAATTCAGGGTTTGTGAGAAAATAATTCATGGTTTTTGCAACATGACAATGCATCTGCTCACTAATTGTTGCTTGTGAGTGATTTTTTTGGCCAGAGACAACACCAAAATCATGCCTCAGCTCCATATTCACTGGATTTGTCGCCCTGCAACTTTTTCCTGTTACCAAAACTGAAGAGACCAATGAAAGCACAAAGTTTTGCAATGACTGAGGAGATAAAGAATGTATCTTTGAAAGAGCTAAAGGCTATATCAAAAAGTGCTTATCAGAAGTGCTTTGAGGATTGGAAAAAATGTTGGCACAAGTGTATTATATCTGAGGGTGATCACTTTGAAGGGGACAACATAAATATTGATGAATAAATAAATATTTTTTGATAAAAATAAAAAGTCACCTTTTTGAACAAACCTCACATTTATCCAGTGCAGCAAAGTCAGCAATTATGAAGGTATAGGAAGGTGTATCATTTGTATTCAGATTTACTTGAAATTTGATTAGCGCAGCTAACGCAGGGTGATATATGTCGTGATCAGTAATAGTAGGTGTCTTTTTGATCAACACATCCGTATCATTAATGCACAAGTCCAGTATGCAGCCATGATCATTGTGAATGTTGTTAAGTTGACGGCATCCAGATATAAGAAATTTCTCATTCAGCAATGGGTCGCATTCTACTTGTGGTAAGCTACCATGAATGTTATCATCACCAAATATCATAAGTCGACAATGTGGATACTTATTTTTGAAGAAGGCTATGGTTGCCGGATGAGTATATGTGGATGTGAGACTGTGACGAAATCTATACACATCTGACAATAATGTCACCACCATGGCCTTTGATTCTGACAAACTGAGTGTGGTGGGTGAGCGGTTAATGCTCTGGCCTCGCATTCAGGAGGACGGCAGATCGAATACCCATCCAGGCATCCAGATTTGGGTTTTCCATGGTTTCTCCAAATCACTCCAGGCAAATGCCGGGATGCTTCCTTCAAAAGGGCCAAGGCCAATTTCCTTCCCATTCCTTGTCCCCAGTCCCATCCCGCCTCTAATGGCCTCAACGTCGACGAGGTGTAGAGCCATAAGTAAAAAAAAAAATCTGACAATTATTTGCTCCAATATGGCACTTTACATCACTAAATACTCCGCCACCACGCTCATGAGTGCTAGTCATTGAATCTGTCTTTCCTAAACTATCTCACCATCCATAGTGGATGACTGAAGTCACGAGTTTGTGATACATAATACATCATATTGACAACTGGCTGATGTAGTTAAAAAAAATTGTTTAGTTATTAGTACTCTTATGTTCTGATAGTATTGTCGTTTGGTAGTCATGTTCTCAATCCAAGGAACACCATTGATGTGCATTATTGTTTTGTTGTTTTCGCTGTTAGCGTTAAGAATCTCTAACTCGGTGTATAAATTCTTCAGATGGATTTGCTGTGCATGAGTCAGGTCCAGTTTGAAGTGTATTTTATCTTTGTTGCCTACATGTTTAGTTTTAAGTATTTTTCTGGCATCTGCGACTGACTGAGCATATATTAGCAGCGGGCAAGTTTTTCCGTCTGCTGGGCGACCAACCCAGTACTATTTCATGTTAGATACATCAACAGTGAGCTCAGGTCTAACAAATTAGCAACAGTTGCATGGTCATCATCCACTTTCTCTTGACATACCTGCTTATTCGACTCAGGAACATCTAAACCAATAGCATTTTTTCTTTCAAATGTTTCTGAAATAATATTATCAATGTCACCACAATTGAATGTCTTTAACGTAGTTTACACAGCACTGATTATTTTTCAAGCAAAGCACGTTGCTTAGACATGCTCATGTTCTGTTTAGAGATATCGTCTAGTTCACATTTAATATACTTCAATGTATTGTCAATCATCATCATCCTCAACAGTTTCCGGCCTCTGGCCGGGTCTGCATTATGCACAAGCCTCTCCATTTCCTTCTTTCTTCCCACCACCTCTCTGTCACCACTTTGTTCCAGTCCTCTCCTCTCTTCCGTACACCCTCCTCCACTCCTTTCAGCCATCCATCTCTTGGTCTTCCTCTGGGTCGTTTACCTTGCATCTTAATTTCATGGATCTTTCTCGGGATTCTCTGAGCCCCCATTCTCTTGACATGTCCATACCATCTCAGTCTGGTCCTCTCTACCCTTTCCTGTGTAAATTTCAGACCATATTCCTCCACACTGTCTGTCCATACATCCAACTGCCGCTGCACTTCCTCTTCTTCACCTCCCCAGATCATCAGATCATCCGCAAAAGCCATCACCTTCATGTTTTCCTCTCCCATCCTTGCTGCCACCTTCTGCATTATTTCATCCATGATTACAATCAAGAGTAGTGGTGATAGGGCACTTCCTTGTTTTAGTCCATCCCTTTGTTCCAGCCAATCTGATCTTCCTTCCCCTATTACCACATAGCTCACACTTCCTTGGTATAGTTCTGTCACTCTCTTGATGGTTTCTTTGGGAACTCCTCTCTTCTCCAAGGCCTTCCATACCTTACTCCTGTGTACACAATCATATGCTTTCTCGATATCGAGGAATACCAACAGTAGATCCTTTCCATACTCATAATGTTTTTCCTGCAGCTGTCTCATGGCAAATATCAAATCTACCGTCGATCTCCCTGATCTGAAGCCATACTGCTCTTCCCTTAGCCCTTTTTCCACCCTGTCATGTATTCTTTTTTCAATTATCTTCTCATTTACTTTGGCACAGTGGCACATCAGTGTAATACCTCTATAGTTTTTAAACTCCTTCCTGCTCCCTTTTTTGAATATAGGTACAATTATTCCTTTTTTCCAGTCTTCAGGAGTTGTGCCCTGATTCCATACCTTTCTCATCACACGGTATAGCCACTGCTTTCCTACTACTCCTGCTGCCCTTATCATTTCCACGCTCACTTCATCGATGCCTGGTGCCTTTCCACCCTTCATCTTACCCAGAGCTGTTTCCACTTCTTCCCAAGTTAGATCCTTCTCTTTCTCTCCTACACGGTTGCTATTTTCCTTCTTCTCCTGAACAACTGTATCATCCTGTGACCAATTTGGGTTCAGTAAGGCTTCAAAATACTCCTTTCACATTTTCTATCCTCTCCTTCCTCTTCCTTTTTACCATTCCATATAATACTTTCTTATTTCCTTTGCTATCTTCTTCCATCATGTTGGCCCACTTCTCCAGCCAGTTCCTCCTTTCCTCGGTTACTATTTTTTTGGCCTCCTTCTTTTTCTTAACGTAGTCATCCCTTGTCTCCTATGTCCTCTGCTTGAACCATTCCCTAAAGGCCCTGTTCTTGAGTTCCACTGCTTGTTTAACTCTATCATTCCACCATGCTGTTTCTTTCCACCTTTTTGTGTTACCAGTCCTTCCATACACTGTTTCTGCTGCTTGGACTAACATTGCTTTAAAATATTCCCACTCCTCTTCCACTGTCCCCATTTCCGCTATTGGTATCTTACTCCTTATTATTCTCTGGTATTCCTCTTCATTGCTCTTCTCTTTCAACTTCCATATTCTTAATCTCCTATCCTGTCTTTCTGATTTTCTCCTCTCTGTCGCAATCCTCAGCTCCATTACTAATAGCCGGTGATCACTATCCAGTGCCTCTGATGGTATTACCTTCACATCTGACACACTCTGCTTTAATTCACCATTAAATATAAAGTAGTCCACAACTGACTTCCTCTGCCAATCGCTACTGTACCATGTTACCTTGTGGCTCTCTTGTTTTTTGTACCAAGAATTTTCTCCACGTGGTGGGAGATGGGCAACGGCATAAAGTAGGGGATTGCCTGTGGGGGTAAGGTACAGTGGGGACCTAGTGTGCCCCTGGACCGATACGGTAGCTGTGAAGGCCCTACAGGAACCCTGAAAAATGGCGGCCAACGGGGCTCTGGTGAAGCTACGACAGGCCTAGCAAGCCGTTAGTGGATAGATTCTGCTTTCAAAACAAAATGTATTGTCAATATTGTTTTTAAAAGGAGTAAAATATTTATTAAAAATACACTCAAATTTAGATATAACAGGATCATCACTATCGTCATTGTTCAGAATATCACTGGAGACCACAATGCTAACCTCACTATTGCACCTATCACAGATCCATTTGAAGCAGTTCTTTTTTATTTCAGCTGCTTTCTTTTTAAAATCTGTACTATCAATACCTGAACATTTCTGGTGTATCCAACTACTACACTCAGAACACAGAATACTTGACATATTTTTTTTTTTTATTACATGTGTGAAAATGTTACATGTGTATTTACTCGGTGCCATACCATATTATAAGAAAGACTATAACAGCTCTCATTTTAAAATAATTGATGATATTGTTAGAGTTGTGGAAACTGCCATTAGCTGCCATGATCTATTTTTTATTTTTATTTTTTTATTTGTACCACCTTTTCCGGAGAATATTATTTTCCTTTATTATTGATGACTGATCTGGTAACTCAGTGGTTGATACACTTGCTTGCGGTCCATTCCCAATCTCAAATACTGGTGGTGACAGAAATTTTTAAGAATAGTTTTTGATCATATGAGACATTAATAGCTCTCACTTTAAAACAGCTGATGAGGCTGTTAGAGTTGTGGGAACTGGCATAAGCTGCCACGATCTAATTTATTTTATTAATTTGCACCACCTTTTCCTGATATTATTCTTTTTCTTTATTATTGGTGACCGGTCTGGTAACTCAGTATTTAATGAACTTGCTTTTGAAAGTTTGGGATCCACTCCCGTATTCACATCTCAGTGAGGCCAGTAAGTTTTAAGAGTTGTGTTTGTTCATGTGAGCTACGCCAGGATGTTCCATGGTTTCGATTCCACATTAAACTGTAGATCCCATAGGAAAGGAACTGGTCACCCTACCTCTGACACAATGGCATTGTATAGTCACTTCGGGAGGATCCAACCAACCATTGAGTTGTGGATTAGATTCTTTTATTATTATTGATTGTTTGCTTTGAAATTCTCTTCTCTCCTTCCCCTCCCTCCCCTTGCCCCGCCACAGTCAAACCCACCCTGTTCAACCATGTTCTTTTCTGGCTGTCATTTAATGAGTCTTAGCTTATATACATTTGATCCACTTGCCATGATTAAACTTTGTGCTTGATAAAGGCTTTACACTGAAATATTGTAAGGTGTATTACTCTTTGTGTTCATCGCAACCTTCCTATCTTCATGTGGTGAGTGATGGATTTAATTTTCATATACTTCCTTATGTTGATTACATAAAAAATTTTAATCCTCATTTTTTTCATAATTGTTCACTATTTCACCCACATTTGTATCATACAGAAGTATACATTTAAAAAAAAATTTAAGCATGTAACAGAACTAAAGAATATTAATGTGGAGCAGTGGCATGTGCACCTGTCAAGTGTTTTCAAAAACATTGACCTCATAAAGTTCTGCCTTACGTATACAATAGTAATGTATCAACAATATTTAGCTGTCATTAAGTCTTATGTTTAGAGTAACAGGTAAATAATTTGGTGACTGAACTTTGATTCTCTTCATGGCTTAAACTTTTTTTTAATAATACAGTTTCTTTCATATGATCAGTCATTAGCAAATTAATGTCTTTGTGTAACATTATCCACCCCCCACTTTTCACAACATGAATATACTTCAAAGAAAATATAGACTGTATATTTGTGCAAGTTTTTTTATACTTGAAAATTTCCTTGGTTAGGTAAATACCTGGCAAGGGAAAATGAAATTAAAAAGTTCAGAATAATTAATATCTGATTTTAAATAAGCATGAATTTTCATCAAGAGATGCTGTAATGCTTTTCATAGTTTAACTGTTAAAAATACATGTTTACTTTAAACCTTTCCAATTATAGAAATATTTTTGATAGTGTACATAAAGCATGTCTTGTATCAGAACTGTGCATCACAAACTTCCTCCATTGGCTGTAGCTAACTTTGCAAAAATTAATACTACAAAAATTACAACAATGCAAAAATTTTGTGGTATAAAGAACAGTAATACTTAAAAAAAAACAAATATATGCTAATAAATGCTCTAATGAAATTAAATGTATCACCTAAAATAAAAAAACTATGTGTAGAGAAACGAACTCCAGTTCCATAGTTGTCGGCTAATCAATCTGGCCATGAGCCTACTGTGACCACTGGATATTGTTGCCACACTACTGTTAAATAGGAGTCAAAACTATTAGAACTTTTAGGTTAACATTTTTGAGAATGTTTGATAAGTGTAACTTACCATTCCTCCTCAGTAATATGCTTCCGCGTGCCCCTAAGATTTTAGGAAAATTTGTGACTCAGCTTCTTCTGATCGCCTTGTGACAGAATTTTTGTGTGGACTCAATCAAAGGCATTGGTTGGGTCATAAAGTTTCTTAGTGTATTTATTTTTTTATTCATTGCTTCCAGTATGTTCTCTCTCTCTCTCTCTCTCTCTCTCTCTCTAGAGTCATGTTATTCCTGCCTGAGTATCGTGACCCAAATTGCAGACTTTGTTTAAAGGTTTTCTTTAAAACCAAAAAACCCATTACTAGGTAATTTACCATTGTGCGTATATTTATAATGTTTTGAAAACTGCTTTTTAGAAACAATGGAGTAGAAAGAAATGCTGTAAGGCAAAATTCATATACCTATCACTCATCAAAGTTAAAGAGGAGGGCAGCAGCAACAAAAAAAAAAAAAAAAAAAACACTCCACTAACCCAAAAATTCAATACTTTGGGCTATTTCCTTTTTAAGGAAATTAGAAACATGTTACTGAACTTGCACAAGTGCCCAAGGTCAACACAGCCCTCCTCCATTCAACCTTGGGGTGCGTTGGGTATAATTTATCTGTCGACACAAAATGCTTTTTATAATATTTTCACGATGCTGAAATAAGTAAAATTGTCAATAATATTCAATTTATGAGCTATCACTCTGTTTCTAAAGTGATTTGATTATTGACATTGAGTGAGTCAGGAAATGTACTTTGTTTGAAATAACAAGTATGAGTAATAGCTCTGCTAATGTTGATTCTACAATGTTTCAGTAAATGAAAGGAAAACTAATTGTAACAAAAGATTTTTATTGTGTTCCATTATGGCTAGTGGGAATAAGCTGTAGGACCTGCATTAGAATTTAACATCATATATCAGGGAGGAAATACTGGTATCCCTTTTAATAGCATTTCAGAGAATTTTTATTTGAGATAAAATAAACGATATATAAGTGGGGTTTGAATAAAAATTAACGTGAAAGAAATTCCTTGCAGAAAAGAAATAGGTGGAAGCCTACTTCCCAGTATATTACTTGTTGTTTAAATGAATAATCCATATTTTCTTTCATAGGTTGTTTCAGTCTTCAAAGAAGAAATCACCCAAACGTGGAATAGAGAAACTCAAGTGCATTTTACATTATTTTAGGAGAGTGTGCCACAAAGGTAAATATTATTAGGTGTAAGTGAATGTCTAATTACTATTTGTCATCAGTTACAACTAATCTGAAATAGTTTATACACTTTCCATATATGCCTAACTTTTTTATTTTTTTGGTTCTATATCTTCTCAATAAAATGTGGAGTCCTTACAAATTCACTCATTTGTCCATCCATGTGTCACATCTTCTTAATTTCTAACTTATTGGATAAAGGAAACAAAGAAAATGCCGCGAGGCACTGAAAATAAGATAGGATAGGGAAAATAAACAGTAACCCGTCACTTACCACAGATGAAGGCAGGAGGGCGACACACGTAAAACCACAAAAACGAATTGCACAATATTTCGACTTTAGTCTTAGTCATGTGGAGCCATATGTCTCGCTCCACATGACTAAGACTAAAGTCGAAATATTGTGCAATTCGTTTTTGTGGTTTTACGTGTGTCGCCCTCCTGCCTTCATCTGTGGTAAGTGACGGGTTACTGTTTATTTTCCCTATCCTATCTTATTTTTAACTTCTAACTTACTTGGGAACCATCAGACCTGTTCAGAACGGATTTTGATCCCCCGAGTATAAGTTGAAGGGTATTTACTCCATATGTCTGTGTTACAATTATTTCTTCAAAATGAGCCCTGGGTATCGAGAAATTAACGTGGAAACATATGTAAATACATTTTAAATATTATAATTTTAGTACATTGTTTAAAAGCTTCAGCGTGGTGTATGCGGTAAGGTGCTTACTTCCCATTTTGCGAACCCGGGTTCAAATCCCCATATTGCCAAATATTTTTATTTCTTTTTTTATATGCAGTAATCATTGAGCATTAATTTTATTTCATTTAAAATTCATTTACGAATTTTTATTATGCGAAATAACAGACATTATGTTGTTTCAAACACCAACACTGAACGGAAATAAGTATAACTGTGGTAGGGGGGAAAAAAACCCCGACCTTATGGCTGTAATATATTTACTTTTCGATATTAATTGTAGAGATACAAGTATAGAAACGATGAACATGAAATATACCTGTTTCATTAAAAAAGAAACACATAGACAATAAACAATTAAATAATGATTTCCTAAAAAAAAAAATGTTGGGACTGTATATTCTGTAATATTTTGTTTTAAAAGTTATTTTTCATGATAAAAATTCGTAAATGAATTTTAAATGAAATAAAATCAATGCTCAATGATTACTGCATATAAAAAAAAGAAATAAATTTTTTTGGAAGTATGGGGATTTGAACCCGGGTTCGCAAAATGGAAAGTTAGTATCTCACCGCATAGACCACGCTGAAGCTTTTAAACAATGCACTAAAATTATAGTATTTAAAATGTATTTACATATGTTTCCGCGTTAATTTCTCAATACCTAGAGCTCATTTTGAAGAAATAATTGTAACACAGACATATGGAGTGATTACCCTTCAACATATACTCGGGGGATCGTAATCCGTTCTGAACAGGTCTGATGGTCTCCAAGTTAGACTAATTTATAACTGTGCACATCTCTAGTTCTTACTAACCTTAACATGATTATAACATAAAATTTGGAAAAATCTTTGGGTGAAAATAACCACTCATTCTTTATATAACCACCAGAGGTGTTATTTACAAAATGTTTGGATATTAATCTTTTTTTATTTCATGATTTGTTGAAACTTATAAACCCATTAAATTGAATTGGATATGAAATGGATAGTATTTATGATGAGGTAAGGGTCATATCTATAAAACGAAAACCGGATATATTTGAAGTTAAAAACTTGGAAACTACAGATCAGATTTCTATGGGGTTTTTACTGTTTTAAAGATTAGAATCTCAATTGAAGTGTTTGGTATGTCTTATGCTCCATCGTAACATAACGCCAGAGTGGTAAATGTAGAACCCCCAAAAAACTTACCTCTTTTTATGAGCTTCAATATTCACTGTGTGTGCAAATCAATCTAGATCATACCGGGCAATGCCAGGAACTCTGCTAGTAAAGAGATAAAAGGAACTCGTGATTAAGGATTGCAATCCCGCAGTGTTTTCAATCCCGCGGGATCCGTGCGGGATTGGCGCAAACAGTTTTTTAACGCATATATTTAAAACATAGTTACTTAAAACGTTAACAAATTAAATAATAATTAAATTAATAAATAAATTTTAATGTTAAATCATTCAAATTAACAGTTAACGATATTTTAATTGGCAAAATGACATTAAAACTTTATAGCATGTCTTAAGTACTTTACGAGGTTTTACATTTTTGTTTTTTAATCTAAACCAATTTTTAAATAAATAATAAAAAAATGAAAAATATTCGTGTTAGGTCATTATGTGCCTTACAATACATCACATAAGTTTAAAAACATGGTTTGCTTAGTGGCCAAGTTACCAAATATTTTTTTTTTTTAAATTCTAAATAAACTTTCCATAACACCGAGAGAAAGCATTCCATTTCACAAAGTGAAGTGAATATACTCTGTAAAATGTATACTTGGCTTAGAACAAGATCTCATAAAGTTTTGTCACTGCTCGAGACTCGGCCTTTTTTTTTACAAACATTGTTTTTGTGGGATTCATTATTATATCTTCTGATTCCTTGATTGATCTTACAGTTGATTCAATGTTATTAAAAGAAACTACTCACCAATACTTAAACTGTTATGTATTTCAGTTTTACTTATGTAACGACGTTTTTATTGTGGAAATTATTACTTTTTAGTAAGAAAGGAGGTGTTCTCAGCGAATGATTGCAGCGAAGTTTTCATAGGTTGTATCTCTGGAAGCAGCTGTCGAAGTATGGTGTTCTACAACACAATTAGTGAATACTTCATTATAACTTTTTTGCCTTTAGTCGAAATAATAACAAGGAGAAGAGGTATTAATGGATAGCCTGAGCGGCACATGTAAGCAGGCGGCTTTTGTCAAAGAAACGCATTGAGGCAGCGGCCAAAACAACAATAAGTCAAAGGATATACAATTACCTTTTGATAGCTGCTAAATATATAGGTATGCGATCTTTAAAATTATGATAACATTAGTTTCCTATCAGCAAATAATCAAATTTTCAGCCGCAAATAAGAAAATTGTCACAATAACTTTATCTGCAAATACAGAAAATGGGAATAATGAAACCGGGAATAAAAAGCTGTAACTGTGTAGTTCAGATAACTTTTGAGACACACAAAAAATAATAATATAGTTAGAAAATCGTACTAAATGCACAACATAACTCAAATTACAGAAATGTGTACTTGAAAAATGAATACGTAAAAGTGTATTTACTTAGTTACGAATGACGAAGGTTGACAAAAACAAAAGTTTGTTCACACGCGTCAATTGCCAACTGCAAGGGTACAGGTAAACAGTGCAAAACATCCGATGGAGACCGAGTGGGGCAGCAAGTCACGCATTGGCATACGTTTCCGCCGGATTTTATGGATTGCGGATCTGCTTAATTTTGTGCGGGATCTGCCAGACTGTCTAATGATGTGGGATCCCGCGGGAGTGCGGGATCCCACTTTTCTGGATTGCAATCCCTACTCGTGATATGATCATCAGGGACAAACTCCAAGTAAGGAGTATAATCATTGAGATTATTCAAGTCTATGTCCCTCAAGAATGAATTTGAGGTGGACGTAATGAACTAGCTGAATGCTGGTAACCAGATAATAGGGCATTTCAGCATTCATGTGGGGAGTAATGGAAAAGGATTTTAAGAAGTAATGAACCAGTGGGCTGAGGGAAAGAAATAGCATTCGTAATTTCTGGTATAAGGAGAAAGGAATACATAATATTGCTTGCTATAGTGCAGAATAGACTAGAGCGCCTTTGGGTATTAGACAGAAAAATAAGGAAATATGTTATGGGCATTAAAATTAAACTATTGGAGGCCGGAGACTGTGACTATTGGCTATTAGTGGTTGGCCGAAGGTAGCAAAAAAAATAGAAAGGAGCAGGTTATGCAGAAAAAAGACTCAAGGGGTGGAAGCTGAAGTAGGAAATGCTGAGGATGGAATATCATGTATTAATTAGGGAGAATGTGCCATGGATGGAACTGGGAATGGAAGAATGGGAGGAGTTTGAAAGGACACTGGTAGAGATGGCAGAGGTAGTTTGTGGCAGAACAAGTAAAAATAGGATAGTAAGGGAAACACCGTGGTGAAATTGCACATGTAAAGAAGCAGTACTATAGAAAAACAGAGCTTTTAGAGAATGGTTCAAAATTAGAACCAAAAATGTTAGGAAAAGTTATAAGAATAGAAAAAGCCAAATCGGTGGTACAAGAAGCATAGAAGATGTGGATAAAAAAATGGATAGAAACATTGAAGAAGGTCAGTAAAGAGAATGTAATTGTTAAAAATTAGAGAAAATTCAAAAATGAGTTGAAAGAATGTTGGATGATAAAAGAAATTTAGCTGAGAACATGAAAGAGCCAGACAAGTTATGGAAGGACTATTTTTAAGAGCTGTCAGATGTGGGACAGATAGCAAAGTTTAGCACACAAATATTTATTCGGGAAGATGATATTTGGAGAGGGATAATGGAAGACTTGACACAGAGAAAAGTTGAATAAGCACTAAGGAAAATGCAGGGTGGCAAAGAACCTTACATAGATGAAGGATGTGAAGTGATGGATTTACCTGTGATTGTGTATTTTGCTCGTTATGAAGTCACTTTTTTTTAGAAGTATGTAAGAGATATTTTAAGTTTGCTATTTTGTAAATGTAAAAGATATGTGAAATGTTATTAATACTGTCAGCATTACCTAGCAGGCAAGTGTGTGTGTATTACCAGTTAGAGACTAATGAGTGAAAAGTATAAATATGGTGGCCTAGTAGCCAGAAATGAGTCTATTTTGGAGTGGCTAGACTAATTGTTTGAATGAACAGCCAGAATAGTAATCAATTATTCAAAGAACGGTGAGAAGTATCTGTGTGTTTTATTACCATTGTTAATTGTAGAAAGTGAGATATATTCTGTTTAACAAATATACTCTGTGTTCTTAACTTTGGGAAAAAACAGTTTTAAGAACTTCGTGAACTGATTTACATAAAGTATTTTTTAACCACAAAGAAACTAAAGAGGAAGACTATTTCCAGCAAAAACATTTAAATTATTAATATAGTATTAGAAGTAAAGAAATGTTGATTTATCTTCTTTATTTTCTTCTTTAATGGTGTAAAGTAATTGTTCGTTGTTTAGTTTTGTTTTGTTTTGTATACTATTATTACTCCGCGATTCACTAAAAGTGTGTGGCGGAGGGTGCATTGCACCTATCGAAAGGGGTTATGGTTTGGAAGGGTTATAAGGGATATGGCAGGAGGCGCCCATGGGCTATTGTGAGGAACCATCCCCGCATTCGCGTGGAGCGATCCGGGAAAACCATGGAAAACCCAGATCAGGATGGCTGGAGTGCTTTATCGAAAGCTACTCCTGTCGGATTTTAAGTTTACTCGCCCGGTAAATCCTCTCTATTCCATTCCCTAATCGCTCGTGGGAAAAATGAGTACAGAAATGAATCGGTTCTGGCCCTGATTTCTCTTATCTTATTTTCACGGTCATTTCGAGATATGAATGTTGCTGGTAGCAATATTTGCTGACTGTCATTCCGAAATACATCTGTCGTTAATTTTTCAATTAGCTTTCGTCGAGAGCAAGGTCTTCCCAACCTAACTCCTTCAACATCGCACTTACGCTTTCCCTCCAACTATATATACCTGTCACGAATCGGGCGGCTCTTCTTTGGACCTTCTCTAAAGCCTCCATTAACCCCTTTTGATGGGGACCCCATACAGAACAACAATACTCTAAGTGAGGACGTACTAGTGACTTGTATACAATCGATTTAACTTCCTGAGTGCATTGATTTAAATTACGACCTAGAAATCGGAGCATACGATTTGCTTTTCGCATTACATTCTCGATATGCTCATTCCACGACAAATTATTACGAATTGTTACCCCTAGGTATTTAGCGGAATCTACCGTTCTAAGGACAGTGCCATTAATCGTATATTCATAGTTAAATGGTGTCACCTTTTTACTTACACGCATGACTTGGCACTTTTTAGCATTTAACTCCAACTGCCAATCTTTACACCACGCAATTATTTTCATAATATCGTCTTGTAACAAAGCGCAGTCATCCTGGGTTTTGATTTCGCGATAAATTATAGCATCATCGGCAAATAATCTTTTCATCCCCCCTATTATGTCGCATAGATCATTGATGTATATGTGAAACAACAGTGGCCCCAACACGCTTCCCTGGGGAACTCCAGACCCCACTTCAGTAAGTGATGAATGCTCACCGTCGAGAACTACACACTGTGTTCTGTCTTTCAGGAAGTCTGCAACCCAGTCGCATATTTGTCTAGATATGCCGTAACCGCGAAGTTTCCTAAGTAACCTAGTGTGAGGCACAGTGTTGAAAGATTTTTTAAAGTCTAATAGAACCAAATCAACCTGGGATTGCTTATCTATAATTCGGCACAAGTCGTGAATTAGAAGTGCAAGTTGTGTTTCGCAGCATCGGCCTTCATTGTGGTTGTTCTTATTGAAAAGCAGCAAATGAGGCGCACTCAAACTGGTGTTGCCTATGAAGGGGTAGGCTTTGCCATCAGTAGGGTTTGATAGGTTGTGGTAGGTGGATGCATATTACACATTTTTATAACAAGACCAGTTACAAGGGAAGAAGCCGTAGAGTTGTTTATGAGGACTAGAGGGTTGTTATTTATGAGCCAATATGTTTTTTTAGGTTGTTTGGTCTCCTGAAGGTGATGTAGGGTGTCTTGCTAAGAATAGTGGGAAGAATGTGGTGCAATTCAGAGATAGATCTGAGTAAGTCATACCATGGCGAAGGATCTGGTTTAGGGAGCCCAGGATAGGAGGGAACTGGGTAAATAAGATGGGAGTATGATTGGTTTTGGATTGTGTTACAGAGTGGTGGACTATTTTTAGCTTGTGAAACCTGTTTGCCGACTACTTTTGCAGGATAGTTACTGGATATGAGGGCTAGTGTTATTGTCGGAGTAAAGAATAAAGGATTTTTGGTTGGAGCAGAAGCTTCTGCCTTGTATGCCTAGGCTGTTTCATATGTAGCATTTTGTGTGATATGGGTGGCATATATCAAAGTGGAGATCCTGTTATAGGTTTGTGGGTTTGTTGGTGAGAGAGGAGTGTAAGTGGTCATTGTGTACATTGATGTCTACATCAAGGTAACTTTTGTGGGTGGAAGGAATGTCATTTACATATGGAATAAGAATGTGAACAAAAGGTTGTAATTGTTGGTCCACAAATCCAGAAAAACTAGATGCTACCTTGACATAGTGATCTCTCTACTTACACACCTCTATTCCCGTGAAATACACAAAACAATATCTCCACTTCGATAATTGGTATCTGTATCACAAAAAATTCTACCTTCTATACAGTCTGCCCATCCAAGGTTACCCATCTGCTTTGACCATAAAGTCTTTAACTTCTACAACTTCTGTTCCAACAACCTGACATTAGCCCTCATATCCCATGTTTATTCTTCAGAATTAGCCCGCAAACAAATATCCCAAGATAAAAATGGTCCACACAATCTAAAACCAACTTGTCAGCCTGTCTTTTTCACCCAGTTCTTACCTGTTGTGGAATCCCTGTTATGGTTATCTTCATTATGGTTATGACTTTATCAGATCTTTCCCTAAAATCCATTGCATTTTCCCCACAATAATTCCAAAAACACTCTGCATCACGTGCAACATTCCACCCAACCTAAAAAAACATACTTGTGCACTAATTCAAAAACAATTGTTTTATTTACATTCCTTGCATATTTCTCTATTTTTCTACATAATTTCCATGCTTATTTAAACATTTGTCACATCGTTCAACAAGCTTTTGAATGCCTAAGTCGTAGAAATCGGCCGCCTGCGAAGATAACCAGTTTTTAACTGCTTCTTTCACTTCATCATATGTATCGAAGCGCTTGCCGCCAAGAAACTCCTTTAGGTAGCGGAACAAGTGGAAATCACTTGGCGCCAAATCCGGGCTGTATGGTGGGTGGTCAAGCTGTTCCCATCCAAATTTCTTGATTAGATCTTGCGTTTCTTTGGAAGTATGGGGTCTGGCATTGTCATGCAACAACAACACTCCAGACGACAACAGACCACGTCACTTATTCTGGATTGCACGTCGAAGTTTTGTCAGGGTAGCGCAGTAGGCTGCTTTATTGATCGTTGTCCCTCTTTCCATAAAGTCGACTAACAATACTCCATGTCTATCCCAAAACACGGTCGCCATAACCTTGTGTGTTGAGATTGTCTGCTTTGCCTTGATCTTGACTGGCGATGACGTGTGACGCCATTCCATCGTCTGACGTTTAGACTCGGGGGTTATGTGAGAAACCCATGTCTCATCCCCTGTGACAATACGGTCCAAAAAAAAAAAAAAAAAAAAAAAAAAAAAAAAACAAGAGCATAAGCCATTCTTTCCATTTGTTGGGACTCAGTAAGCAGCCTGGGAACCCAACGGGCACACAATTTGTGAAAATTCAAATGTTCAGACACAATTCTGTACAAAGTCGTTCTACTCACATTCGGGAAATCTACTCGTACGAGTATTTCGAGATCTGAAATAGTGAATCGTCGATCTTCACGAATTTTTTGGTCAACCGCATTGACCAAATCTTCTGAAATCACTGATGGTCGGCCAGACCGTGGTTCATCATGCACATTTTCCCGTCCTTCATTAAAAGCTCGCACCCACTTGCGCACTTTACTGTCACTCATTATGTTAGGACCGTAAACTTCAGTAATCTGCCGATGAATTTCTGCCGCTGAAACGTTTCTTGCAGACAAAAACCGTATCACTGCCCTTACTTCACAATCGGTGGGCCGATAAATTGTCTTAAACATTGTGAACTGATACTACAAACAGCACACAGCAACAGTAACAACGCTAATGTCGGCGCTTGACGCGCAAGGCATGCCGGGAGTCGGCGCGCATGCGTGTTTTGTCCTTGGCGCCCAATTCAAATAGTTACAGCGAATCGGATCTTAGTTTTGGAATAACCCTCGTATTACTCACACTGCCTAATGATATGCCTAGAGCTTCTACTAAATTTCTCTGTTAATCGACGATCTTCCAAAACCATATCCTGTATTTTTGCTACGATTTCTGGTGTTGATGCACATTTTGGATGACTTCATGTGAATCATCTTCAAGATTCAACCTATCTTTTGTACTGTTTTAATTGAAGGCGGAGAGTCCTAATACACTTTTAACAATTGTTCATGAATTTGTTTTGGTGCTACCCCTTTCAAAAATAAGAATTTTACTACAGCAATATTTTTAATTTTTTCCATTTTACCAATATACTGTGACACTTCAACTTTGAACAACTGTAAATATACAAATAAATTATCAGATCTACATGTAACTTCACACATGTTCATAAAAAAGTAGTATCAAATTCATAAAAATAAAACAATGTCATCTCTTATCGAATGACAAAACTAATTGAACAACCTTGTATACCCATCACTTGCTATCTTAGTTATTTTATATGTATAGATTGTTAGGAAATATAAGTGCTCTAAAGCGGATAGACTAAGCATTTCAATAGGCGAATAGCCACTGCTTATGAAAGAAGAAGATGCTGTGGCATCAAAACACAGAAAAACACATACACACAAGGCTCATGACCCTTTTTCAGCAAAAGAGTGATTTAGCTGCCTTGGTGTAGGTTAGCAGCTAACTGGTGTCATTGGCCATAGGTTTGCAGCTGGTGGTGGGAGACAAATCAACATAGCAGGAGTTGTGGGTGGGGGTTTGAAGGGGTGAACCTGAGAATTGTAAAATTGAAAACATATCCCGGGAGCAAGTCATGGACACGTGGAAGAAATTGGTCACAAATGTAAAAAAACCAATAAAAAAATTCTAGTCTTTCATATGAATATCTAATCTAACTATTTAAAAAACAATAAAAAAATATTACAACTACTGAAGGAACAGCACTGGTGAGCAATGGTTCTGTTGGAAGATGGAGGGTGGGGAATAGGTGGAGTGGATAGGAGATTGTTGGCTGTTAACTAAGTTAAGAACCAGTGGTGTCTGGTGCCTGGTCTATATTGGTATACCAGTTCCCACCTTCTGAGTTCACAGATGCTGCTTCGGTCTGATAGGACTCTGCTGGCATGTACAGTGAAGCAAGAATTATTGTTTGTTTTGTGTGTTGTGGCATGACGAGATACTGGGTGGATAGGGTTCTGAGTAAAAACAGTTTGTCTCTGTCCATTTATTCTGATGGTCTGTGTATTCGTAATCAGACCTATGTATGAGGCTGGGCAATTGTTGCAGGTTAGTTGATATATTATATGATAGGATACGCATGTGGCAAGTCTTATGATTGGAAAGCTTGTGAAGGTGGTGGAGACTTGATGAATGTTACACAATTTGCAGTGGGATCTGTTACATGGAAAGGAGCCTTGGGGCTGTCTTGTAAGCTAAGGAGGCTTATGTTTATGGACTAGGAACTGGCTGAGGTTCGGAGATTTAGTGAAGCAAGTTCAGGGCGGGTGAGGATTTTTGGGAGGAGGGTTCTCATTTCAGGGCAGGCTCAAAGGAAACCATAACTTTGTCAGAGGACTCGGTTAGTTGTTTCCAGGCCTGGAAAGTAATGGGTGACCAGAACTGGACTGTGGTTGGATTTTTATGGTTTGGGTTGGAGGGTGGGTTAAGCAGGTTGTAACAAGGCACACAAAAGTTGCTTATGAACTAAATCTGGTGGATAATTTCGAGAAATCAGAGCCTGGGAAATGCTGTTGGGATAATGTGTAAGTGTCTCCTCGTTAGAACATATGCGTCTGGCATGAATATTTTTATTTTATTTTATTTCCTGATTTTACATAGCCTACTACCTTGTTACCTAAAGTAGGCCCTTAGTTTCTACAGTTTTATTCTTAAAACAATTTACTTTATTTTTTGTTAATAATATATCTGGATAATTATTTTTAAGGATTTAATGGATTTAAGTATTCTAATAGTAAATCTACTAATTATTCTAATAATTAATATACCACTTAATCTACCAACTAATCTACTAATTAATCTACAATCTTACTAATTCACACCAATATCAGCAATTGTCTTTGTATTTTCATATTTCTAATTAATAAACTGTCTATTTGTATACGTTCTTCTTTTACCACTGCTGGCCTGCGTCGACATCTGGCCGTTAGCTGTCTCTGCTGATGTAGCGGGGCGACTGCTGACATGCTGACCACAAAGTGTCGTCAGCCAGCTTCACGTTCCAGGTAGTGGTCTCGTTCTTCTCCGGTTTGTCCCTGGAGCCACCTGCTCCCCCATCAGGAGTTCTCTCCTGGAATCAGAGCAGGCCATCCCCTGAGCCCTGGAGAAGGTGCCTCTGGCTTCCAGAGGCACTACGATGAATTGAGTCTTTGCCGTCTTCCTGGTGCAGGCACCGCCTTAGTCATGGGCAGTGCTTGTAGTCAAATTTGGGTTGTTCTTTACTCTTGAGTTTCTTCCTCTCCTGTCCTTCTTTCTGCTTCTGATGCCGGTTGCTCGCGGCGTCCCCTACGCTCTGCCTGTTTCAATTCAACAAATCTCGCCTTCTCGCGCTGCGACGCTAGATTAGCAGCTTCATCCAGCAAGTGCCAGAGCTCGATATCACGCAGTATATCGTATATTCTTCTGTTCTGAAGTTGTATTTGGAGATATGCTCTTGATTCTTCAGTTTGTTTGCTCTCCCAAACCACGTGCTCGGGAGTACTTACTTCACCACAGTCGCACCTGTTTGTTTCTTTGAGGCCTCTCTGTTCTAAGAAACTGTTGTAAGGACCATGGCCAGATATGTAGTGTATGAGCCCTGGAGATGGTTGTAGGTGAGTCATGTTCATTCTCTCTTTCACGCAAGGAAGCATGTCGAAGGTCCTTCTGCCCGTGTTGCTGTTAGTCCATGTTTGCTGCCATTCATCCATCAGCGCATCCCAAATATCTTTTTTGGTTTCAACAGGCCTTCCAATTATTTCAGCAGCTTGGTCATACCTTCCTTTTTTAATCCAGTATAGCGCTCCTCGCTTCCTTACTTCCAGGTCCAGGGGCCAGATACCGAGTATAACCGTTAGGGCATCTGTGGCCGTTGTTCTGTAGGCCCCAGTTAGTCGGAGCAGAATTCCTCGCTGCGTACGGCGAAGCAGCTCCTTTGGTTTGACCTTTCTTAGGTGCTTGGCCCACGTGCTTGCAGCGTATCCAGTAATGGAGGTCAGTATTGCATCGTGATATCTTCTTATGACGAGCGGAGGCAGATTAAACCGTCGTTCGCCAATGCTTATCAATTTGTGCATTACCAGTGCTGCTCTTCCACATACTTCCTCCATGTGAGACGCAAATTTCAGTTGTTCCTCCAGGTTTACACCAAGGTAGCGGACTACTGCTTTTCTCTTTATTGTTTTTCCCTGGATCCTAATTACCGGATTTCGTTTGAGTGTTCCTTTTAGGAGCATGTAGGTCGTCTTTTGTGGGGCTAGGTTTAACTTAACTGCTGCACACCACTTACTCAGGCAATCCAATACTGCTTTGCATTTTGTTTCGAGTTCCTGCCTGGTGTCCGCGTCTATCAGAAGTGCGAGATCATCGGCGAATGCCACCACACCCAGCAGTTCTGACATTTGTTGCAATATTTCCATGACCGGTTCCAAACCAATGTCCCAGAAAATTGGTCCACACACTGATCCCTGCGGGCAACCTTTCGTCAGTCTTTTCTCTATGTACTTGTTGGGGCACCGCAATTTGGCATATCTATTTCTACAATAATCTCTAAAACTGGTATAAAGGTTTTTTGGACAGTTGATGTTTCTTAAGCGTTCGAACAGCGCGGGCCACCAGTGATTGTCGAATGCGCCGGCGATATCCACAAATACTCCCACCACATAATTTTTGGAAGAGTTTTGAGCTATTTCCATTAAGCGGTTGAATACCAGGGCTGTAGGGCTGTAGGGGAGGGAGTGTTTGGTGTGATAAACCCGTTCAGCTTGGGCATTCATGGCAGGCACACAAGTTGCTGACCTTGGGCCAACGTCACTAATTAGTTGCTAACCTCCGCCAAAGTGACTATTTCACTCATTTGCTGAAGTAGGGTCAATAGCCCATAAATTAAAAAAAATTCTTTATGTATGTGTTTTTCTGTGTTTCGATGCTACATCTTCTTCTTTGGTAACCAGTGGTTATTTTCCTACACAAATGTTTTCCGTTGGTTGGTCTAATTGGGATTGTATACTATTTTTATATTTCCGATATGCACAAAGTTTTATGAATTTGGCACCAGTCATTTCCAGAAGTGAACTAAACATTGATATACCTGAACAATTCCCACAACAAGTGAAATTTATGCTGTGATACGGAATGTCAGTTTAAATTTTGGTCCAATCTGCATTTCAACCTGATCATGACATTTGTTAAAGTTGCAGATCAATATTCGAAACATGTACCATCTGCGCATTAATACATACCACATACATAAATTTGTATCTGGAGTATATCTGTTTGTTCTAACATCATGCAGAAAATACCACTGGATATGGGTTGCAAACACACAGAAAAGACAAAAACATACATCATACAAAAATTTTCAGGTCTAGCCCTTTGTCAATGGGAGAACAATGGGATGTTGTGGGAGATTGCCTCACAGAAAGACATTTCCTTATCCCAATTTGTTATTCCTATATACGTTACTTTTTTTTATATATACCAACATCAGTTTTTATACTGTATATATACTAGCAGAGTACCTAGTGTTACATGGCCTATAGTGCGCTCCACGAACGATGGCGGCCCAGTTTAGCGAGGCTCTGCGCATGTACGTCATCACTCTGGCAGTAGCCAATCACATTCAGTAACAATCCAGCGCCTGTCGTGGTAACACGAGTGTCGAATGCGATGTTTTTGTGAAGTAGACGGTTGTAAATCAGTGAGCATTGCAATAATTCCTATTCTAAATAATGGAAGATGAGCAGCATAAGCGTAAGGTTCTGCATAGTCAAAGCAAAAACCAAGTTTTTAAAGTATATAAGCATTTTAAGCGCGAAGCAGACGCGAGAGGGCCGATCTGCGACGTTGCCAAAGCTCAAGAGAGAACTGCTAAAGCGTATGACACTAGCCTTAGAACTGTACTGCTAATAGTTAAACGCGGCAGCATCGGATATTCTACGTCAGTCCTGTTTCTCTCTCTCTCTGCGTGACCCGCCATCGTTCGTGGAGCGGACTATAGTTGGGATTGATTTGCCGATACACTATTTTTACATGGTGTTTCCAATGTGAATCATGTGCACCAAGTTTCATTAATTTGGCACCAGCCATTTCCAGAAGTGAACTAAACATTGATATACCTGAACAATTCCCACAACAAGTGAAATGTATGCTGTGATACGGAATATCAATATTCATTTTGGTGCAGGCTGTATGTATTTCAACCTAAGTTGCTACTCAATAATCGAAACATATACCATCCATACCACATAAATAAATCTCTGGAATATATCTGTTTGTTCCAGCATCACGCAGAAAATACAGATTCTTAATGCGTTTTCACAACTTGAAAAGTTAAAATCGGACATACATGTTCAGACATTAGGACATTTATTTTATGAGTATTCTGAACCAATTTTGATGAGATTGAAAATTGTGGGTTTCTACAAAGAAAATTGGAAATTAAAAGGGCTGGGGGTAAAGGGAGTGGGGTTTGGCTTTTCTCAACCAAATGTAGACAGTATTTTGCTCTTTGATTTAAAGTATTTGTGTGCAAAGTTCCATCGCTATTGGATACAACTGTGAGTATGTATAAAGATCATTGGAAAAAAATTAAGGGAGTGTAAAGGGGGAGAGTGAAACTAAAATGAAATGTATCTGTTTGATTTTTAAAGTATATGTGTGCACAGTTACTTCAAAATCGGATAGAAACTAGCTTTGTATACAGAACATTAAAATTAAAGGAGTGGAAAGGGTAAGAGGCAATGGCGGATCCAGGGGGGGGAGGAGGGCTAGGGGCTAAAGACCCCCCCCTAAAAGTATTTAGGTCCCCCCAGCCATCGTAATTTTGGAGACTTTTTTTTAGCTCTACTGATGTAAATTACTATAAAGCCTTACCCCTGGCTGACTCAAGGGCCCCCGCCCCTCCAAACCAAAATCCGCTCAAAGCTCTCCCCCAACCCAAAATCCACTCAAAGCTCCCCCCTCAAACCTAAATCCATTCAAAGCTCCACCCCCCACCCAAAAACCAAAATCCTGGATCAACTACTTGTGAGAGGGGTGGGGTTTCTGTAAACCAAATGTGTACAATATTTTTCTATTTCTTTAAAGTATATGTGTGCAAAGTTCAATCGAAATCAGACAAAATCCACTCAAAGCTCTCCCCCAATCCAAAATCCACTCAAAGCTCTCCCCCAATCCAAAATCCACTCAAAGCTCCCCCCTCAAACCGAAATCCGCTCAAAGCTCCCCCCGTCCCCCTCCCCCCAAAACCAAAATCCTGGATCCACTACTGGTGAGAGGGGTAGGGTTTCTGTAAACCAAATGTGTACAATATTTTTCTATTTCTTTAAAGTATATGTGTGCAAAGTTCAATCGAAATCAGACAATAATGGTGGGTTTACATAACAATTAAGTGGTTAAAAGGGGGAAAGGGAGTGGTTTATGTTTTTTTCTGGGAACCTGTGTGATAAAATACATGCATATGCCAACTTTTATTGTGACTGGTTAAGCAGTGTCGACTGTAGCTTTTTATGAAAAAAAAATCGACAAAAATTAAGTGAACGCAAAAGGGGACAGTAAAGTTTTAAACTATAAGTGTGCACAGTTCTAGTGAAACCTGGTAAAAACTGCTGGTTGATATAAAGAACATTGAAAAATAAGGGGGGTGGGGTTTTTGTAAACCAAATTTAAACAGAATTTTTCTGTTTGCTTTAAAAAATATGTGTGAAAATTTCTTCAAAATTGTATAGAAACTTTAGCGTTGTATAAAGAATATTACAAAAATTAAGGGGCGTGGAAAGGCGAAGAGCAGTTGGGTTTCTGTAAAACAAATGTGAACATTATTTTTCTGTCTGTTTTAAAGTAAATGTGTGCAAATTTCCATCGAAATCGGATAAAAACTTTGGATTTGTATAATAATTAAGGGTTGTAAAAGGGGAGAGGTGATGGTTTTTGTAAATTTTTTGGTCAGAAACTTTCTCTATGAAAAATTATCTATTTTTGCTAACTTTCATGGTGATTGGTCAAACAGTGTCAAAGTCTATTAATCTTGGATGTATATACCAACATCCATTGTTATATATAATATAGTAAACAATTTAATAAATACAAATTAGGATGGGAAAATGAACCACCACTTACCTTAGATGATGTTTGTGGGATGTGAACACAAGTAACAGACAAAAATACAAATTCCACTTACTTTTTCGTGATTCGCGCTGCTTTTTTCGATGTATTACTACCGACGTTTCGGCACCCAACCTTGGGCCTTCATCAGGGCTGTATACAAGTGAAGTATCACGTCTGACGGTTTTCACACTACTCCGTCGTTGATCTCGCTAATTGTGTTGGTTACCGGCAGCGGGTGTCAGCTGTTCCAGAGATGATGTCGTTGGAGATTTTGTGTCGCGATTATCCACGAGTACACATTTCCACATTTCGTTTAAGCCATAGCCGCCGTCTTTATTGAAATTTTTGGGTGTTTGAAAATTTCAATTGATTCCTTTATTTTCTTCCTAGTTCAGAGGAGCTGCTGCTATTTTGGAGGACTACTGGTTACTTTGGACTCGGTGCACCCAATAGCTGTCCATGGCATCTCCCATGACACGAATAATTTCAACTCTTGTTTTATGGCCCTTTCTATCAAAGTCCTCACATATAGCAGCAGCTCCTATGAACTAAGAGGATTGGAACTTGCATACCAGTACAAACTGGGCACAAGGCAATCACCTGTTCTCAATTTAAGATAATACCCAGTCATTTTTATTATTTATGTTAATTTTTTTCCTATTCTTTCCTTGCCTCCATACCCACTACCTAAATTGAACGATGTTTAACTTCAAAGATTTTTTTGGTTTAATTTGTTATTTTTTATTTATTTATTTTTGTTTAGTTATATTTAGATTTTAATTTATTATGTTATTTTGCTCTTTTAATCCACCGGACATTGGTTTTGATACTTAGCAATGTTTGTATATAACCCCTCTACCTGTCCTCTTGAATTTACCCCCACTATGTTCCTGGCCAATAGTCACTTTGTGAAGCAGTAGCCTACAACACACACCTTCTGCAATGTTATCTTGTTGATAAGGACTAAAATCCAAAAATTACCATAGAATTTGTGTTTTTGTCTGTTATTTATGTTCACACTCCACATTTCCCTATCCTAATTTGTAAATATATATCTAATTTTTACCTTTTTTAAAAAATATAATTTTTCATTTCTTTTACATGTTCCCTTTTTGATTTTGATTCATTTCTTTCTGCAGTTAACATTTCCACTGATACTGTTGTTGCCTCCAACCTTATAAATTGTTATTAATACATAATAGACACTCATTTCCATAAATACTGGAGTGTTAGAAATGATATTAAACTTAACACAAATAATAGGAACAAGGATAAAAATAGTAGATTGCAATACCAAGTTAAATGAGTAACTAAATATGGCAGTTTACAAGTACCATACCCTGTGACACCACCCCTAACACGGGTACTTTACAGAATGTCATGTTGCCATAGAGACATATTGAGGAAGAAAATGCCATAGTTGGTATAACTATCATTGTCTCAGCCAGCCTAATACAATTTGTCAACAGAATGAAGGCAGTTCTGAAACCCATGCTTTATAATGTTTGAAATTATCTTGTAGTTCCACTATAAAGTAAAGCACATGAGGCTCCCCAAGTTTTTGGACTGATTGCTGTGTCGTCAATTGTTCCCTAATAACTGCCAGTGAAGACTGAGACCCAAAGCACATTACTCTCCACACCATGGTAGCAACAGTTCTGGTGGTGTGTCACTGAGAAATGGAGTCCAAACATATACTCTGTCCATTTCCCCTCCATACCCAAGTAACGAGATTATCTAATTCCAGACAAAACCTGATTTCATCACTAAATAACATCGCCATTACACAGTTGTCCATGCCACTATAATGATCAACCCTTTCTCAGACTCTGTAATTTCTTTATATCTAGATTTATAACTTAGGTATTCACTGACATCATAAAAGTACACTGAGTATAGTGCTTACAGATTCATCCTATGACACTGAGCATGGTGGGTAAGCAGTAATGTTCTGGCCTTGCAATTGGGAGAATGTAGGTTCAAATCCCCATCCAGGCATCCAGATTTGAGTTTTTCATGGATTCCCCGTATTACTCCAGGCGAATGTCAGGATGCTTACTTCAAAAGCCCATGGCTGAATTGCTTCCTGTTCCTTGCCCCCTGTCCTTTTCCTCCTCTAATGACCCAATGCCAACAAGGTGTAAACCCATAAGCAAAAAATTAAAAAATATATTTATGATCATGTTATATACCAAATTTTGTACATTTGGATCATTCCTTATTGGTATGCCAATTTCAATGAGAACAAGTCTAATACAAGCTTCTAAATATTTGTTTTTTTAAATGTGTAGCGCCAGAAGGTGTAGTAACATTTACCCGAAGATATCTGGAACCTGATAATGTACCTCACTGGGAAAATTCTAGTAAATGCTTGAAAAATCTGCATGTTGCAAGCCAAGGTACTATTGAACATGATGGAAGAGGCATGCTTCAGGTGGACTTCGCCAACAAGTAACTACTTTACAGTTTTATTAAGAGCCCTATTTCTTTGTAATTTATTATTTTTATTTTTAAATCTGCTCACTATTCTTCTGCATACAGAAGACTGTGCTGATTGTTACTGTCTTAAATTTTCCTTCACAATTAGGAGATTAACATTTTTATTTGTTTTTTTAGTTTGTTGAATTTTACGAACTTGAGAATATTTATATGTTGAGCAAATGTAAATAAGGACACAGAGGAGCCATCTCTCATAAACAGTTGGTGTTGCAGTAACACATATATATGAATACTGAAATTTTTTGTTCCTTCTTCTGCAGTAAGACATATAATACGGACACTACTCATTTTGACTTGCCCAGAAACCGATAGATAGTGATTTTCAGGCATATTTTGCATCTGGAACATCTCTCTTCTTGGTCCAACAGAAGTCAGCCAGCGTATTAAAACCACACTTGCCTTGGTTCCTCTTTTCCATTGTAGAAATTTGCTTATGAAAACGCTCACCGTGCTCATCAATGACAGCCCCAAGATTTTTCGGGTAGAATTTTAAGTGAGAGTCCAAAAAGTGCATTTGCTTTCCATAGCTTCATATGAATGCAAAAGACTAGCCACTATGACACGATATTTTTCTGCTTTATGTTTTCCAAGGAAATTGCAATATACCTTTTGGAAAGACTGCCAGGCTGCTTTTTGTAGTGGATTTAACAGTCCTTCAAAATATTCATCAGTTTAGTATCACTGACTTTGTGAAATTTTGATTTCAAGTACAAGAATCCATCAGTAAGTTTATCCTTAGCCTTTACGGAATTTTTCATAGTCCTAATTTAATATGCAATTGAGGTAAATATATTTTTTCAGGATTCACTAAAGAGACAGGGATAAGAGATTCATGTTTAGGCCATGATTTTGTGATGTAGTGATACTTCCTATCTCAACTGACCCACTCACACAAAAAAACAGCAAAACTTGGTGAACCCAATTTGTAAACCAAGCAATAAACCAATGACTTTTAAGTCGCCACAGATATACCATTTATATTTTTCATATTAGATTTTTTCTAAAACTAGTTTAATATTTTCATATGTCTCTTTCATATCTGTGGCATGTGCTACAGGCATTGATGGAAGTTCATTGCCAATATGTAGCAGGACAGCCTTCAAACTAACTTTAGATAAGTCTATGAACAATCGCCACTCATCTGGCCGGTGTTGATGCCAAAGAGTTTCCATAACAGAACAAATATCATTGCAAAATACTATTTTCTTCAGAAAAGCAGTCTTTAAAATCACTATGGCAACTACAATAGCTGCATATTCTTAGATCCTTTTGGAGTAGATTCGTAGATTCCAGCCTTTGAGTGTGAAGTTAAAACTTCAGCTTGCTGTTTAGACTGGTTTAAATCCCAAGTCAGATCATTAAGTTCTTGTTGATTGGGAAAATATGGTTCTGATGAACAGCTACTGCCTTTATCTGTAGGGTCATTTTTATAATCATGATCATCTGAATCATTTTCAGTTTGAGCTATGTCAGAATCAGAGTTACTAGTTAAGTTCTTATCTGGTACAGGGAAATCTTCATTGTGTAAGACAGGCCTCATTGCAGATGGAAAATGCAGATACTTAGCTGTATACTTTGATTTAGATGTGATTCCTTTAATATTTGTTAAAAAAAAATCACAATCAATTAGATGATCCTTCGGTTCCCTCCAAATCATGGGAATTGCAAATGGTGTATGATGTGTACCATTTTACCACCCAGTCAACAGTCTAACACACAAAACGTAGTGTACATTTAGACCCCAGCTCTTATCAAAATCGCCCTCTTGACAGCTGACGTAAAATTAATAACACTGTTTCACAAGTCCCGTAAAATTTCGCCTCTGAGACTTGAAGTTCAACTCATGGCAAATGAAGCAGAAATTATTTGCATGATTTACACACTTTGTGACATGATGAAAAACGAAAACTCTACAACACAACACAACACAACACACACAATACACTTCTAAACAAAAAGCAAGGAAATATTTCACTAGTGATATTCGTGCTAACAAGCTCACAGTCATCTCAACAACGATATGTCACAATGGAGTATTAACAGGTCTGCACATGTCAAAACATGAATAAACCTGCACAGTCATGTCTTTTGGTGCTTCAGCATGATATTACATGTAATTTCCTCAAATACAGCTTGAATAAAATCTCCCATATAAGGTAAAGGTTCCTATGAAAGGTCAAAGAGAATGCTAAAATAAAATTTTAAAAAGTAGCCGTCACAAAAAGGACTGTGCCCGATGGAAAAATTCTGACTACATATCTAAATTCAGTATGAATAAATGCTCTAGATCCATTAACCAGATTTCTTGGGAAGCAAACCTAGTTGACCAGTGTTATGGGCTGCAGATATTGGTCTACCAAAGCAGAGATGCATTTGGAAAACTGTAAGCAGCAACTATGGGGTGTGAATTTCTCTATACTAATTTTTAATTCTATTTTGTTACTAACTATCCATTGTCTCCTTGCAACAATACACATACTGATCTATTTATTCACCCCAACCACTCTGTCCACTGTGACTGTTTCAAATTGATGAGAATTGGTTTGTGCACATATGAATTCCTCTAAATGTATCTCATGTGTATTCATGAATAAAGTTTACATATAAAATATTGTTGTATTAATTCCTGTTTTTTGTTTTTACCAGTGGCGTTCTATCTTCATCTTTGGTGTGTGTTGAGTTTACTTCTCCTTTCCTCTGTTATTAAGAAGGATCTTTAGTTTAGAATTTTGTAACAAAAAGATATTTGATTTACTTAAATACTGTTTTTTTTATGCTATCTGAAAAAGTTTTTAGATATTTGGTTTTCTAGATTGCTCATCATTGTTGAAGTTATTGTTTTCTTGTATTATCTTGGTTCTCCGGGTTCGACGCGACTCCACCCAGAGAACCAAGATAATACATACAGTGACTGCGGAAGCTTTTGTAACCATTTATTGTTTTCTTTGTTGTTTATTTTGCTTACGAAAATTTTCTTTGACGTCAGTAAACAAAAATGAGGATGTTCTGAATAATTCTTAGCCTCATGCATAGACTGTGTTGACAAAGACGGAAACACAAAATTTCACATTCACTCTTGACAAATAAGTAAATCTATAGATTTATTGACAATTACTGTAATATATATGCGTAATCCATGATGAAGGTCAAGAACTTAACAGATGAAACTCATTTCCTACTTAAGATATAGCATTAAATATCATCAAATTCTGTATTTCAGATTTATAGGTGGTGGTGTGCTTGGATGGGGATGTGTTCAGGAAGAAATTCGTTTCGTTATTTGTCCAGAACTAATTGTTGCTCGACTATTCACTGAGTCATTTGAACCTCTGGAAGCACTGCACATTGTTGGTAATTATTATGTTGTATCTAGAATCAGAATTCTTGCTTCTTTGTAGTCAATAGGATATGTCATCATCTAAGTCTCATGTCCAAGAGTGAAATTTTTTTGACTCTAACGATGAATGTTGCCCATGTTCCCCTCCAGTTTTGACATATATTATAGTAAGTTAAAATCTGAGGTTCAATTTTTTATTTTATTATTATTAAAAAATTTTGTTGCTTCATTTGAAAATAGCAGTCAAGTTTGAAGAAACATATTGCAGAATGTTTTTCATGATAAAGGATAAAATGCACAATTTTCTCAACCTGGTAACTCTATTTTCAGACAGTGAATCCTTTATTTAAAATATTTCTGCCTAAAAATTGTAGATATAAAAAAAAAAATCTGATAAAGGTATTACTTACACTTCAGTTCAAATTAAATCGAACATGGTAAGTGAGTGGTTAGCGCTTTGGCCTCGCATTCGGGAGGATGGCGCTTCGAATCCCTGTTCGGGCATCCAAAATTGGGTTTTCCATGGTTTCCACAAATCACTCCACCCGAACGTTTGGATGCTTTCTTCAAAAGATCATGGTGAATTTCCTTCCAGTTCCTTGTTCCCAGTCCTTTCCCACCTGTAATGACCTCAATGGCGAGGTGGTGTAAGGCCATAAGTAAAAAAAAAAGGTCAAATTTACATTTTTCTTTTTCTTTGAGAGATTGAAATCTTGGGGATTATTAACTCACCCATTGATTCCTCACACTAATGCCTTTAACAATGTAGCAGAAACAAATGCTATGAGGTGATAATAATATGGAAATAAAAGATAAATAAATGAACAAAAAAAAGTTTCCATTAATCTCTTTTAACATATTTCAAAATTATTGAAATTGGGGGGGGGGAGCATAATAAACTTCATATGCAAGTGATTTTGATTAATTTTTTGATAGTTACCCATTAAATTTCAATTTTTAGAGAGAATGCAATAGGCACAAATTTTTTATTTGCACCAATGAATAATCTTTTTCAATTTATTTACTAGTGGGATTTTTGGAGAAGACTTGAAGGGGGCTTACCCTAAAGAATTGAGAGCGAGGTTGCAGAAATTTTGTTTTTATCCTCCCTTTTCGGATTTTTTTTTTTTTTTTTTTTTTTTAAATGGAATATAATATTTTTTTGTGTATGAAGCATTCAAATTGCCCCATGACATAATGGTATACTTGACACTAAAAATATGAATCTTTAATTGAAAAAGATAGAGTAAGTTGTAAGGATACAAAAAATCAACTTTATTTGCTCAGTAAAAGTTGAAAGCATATTACTTTTGATAAAATAAAAATGCAGAAAAGTCATGTGATGCAAAATGGCAAGCAGAGCACATGACGTCACAACCCAGCAAGCACCGGTTTTGATCTGTGCGTTAAGCATCTGTCGACAATCTGTGCATTGCATATTTAAGGTTTTAAGTCAGTCTAATTCTTAGTTCTGGTTTCCAATCCAAAAAACAAATAATATTTGCAATGAAAGCTGGGTTGTCAGAAGGAAACATCTTTAATTTGCCCAAAATTGATGTGATGATGTGCTGAAAGTTTCTCACATAAAACTGTGATTTTTGCACAGCAGAATTCCGGAATGTCAAAATTTTGCTCTAAGTATACATACTCAAAAACTGAAAGCATAGTTTTATGTTTAACAGTGCACACATTGTCATATAATTTAGAAAAGTTATGTAAGAATAAAGTCTTTCTCGGTGTTGTATTTGAATGACAGGCTTTTGATTCAGGTTGGAGAATAAATTTCAGAAACTTATATAGCCTACGCAGAATTATTGTTATAAGCTAAATATTGTTTTATAGGACCAATATTTGCAGAGTTAGTAGTTATGTTAAAACTATAGCTTATTTGTTATGCACTTAAGTAGATAAAGAACAAACGGCAAGCATCCTTCATGAAAATATACCAATACTCATATGAGGTGATATATTAATTGTGATGATAAAGTATAATAAATAAATCACAGACATTGTTAATGATGAACAGCGCATTCTTAATGGTATCAACATTATGATAATTACAGACATATTTTGAGAAGAATTACTAATTTGTTAGATGCATTATGTGTTTGTATTTATTTAATTGATGTATCAGATCATGTAGATGATGTCTGACTAAGTTCAATAGGTTATAAAGACGTTGTGTTTTTAGGAGCATACAATGTTCAACTTTGAAAGTGATAATTCATATATCAATAAACATTCAAGTCAGAACAAAATATTGAGTTAGATAGCTAATTAAACATAAGAAAATATTAAGTAAAAACTTGGGAAAAAGTGATCTTCACAAAAATGTATTGCAGATTTTGTACACAAATATGCTGGGTCACATTGTTCAAATTTTAGCCATTTTTTCATATATCTTCCTTGTATGGAATGTAAATAAACAATTTGTTTGCTTTTTATATGATGTGTTTACACACATACACCACTTGTAAAGTGTAGAACACATTTTATAAAAAAAATAAGTAAACTGCCACTTTGTTTACAGCAACACGACTACGGATGGATGTTACAAGAGACACCAAGGCAGCTATGGGTGTTTTCGCCCTAAATTCAAATTGGAATATAAAAATGAACATTTTTTCATTTTTCCAAGAAATAATTTTTTTTTTTTTTTTTTTTTTGTTATAGTAGACGTGCAGCTACAATATTGATTACTTTCTCAAATTAGTCAAGTACCCCATTATCTTGATGCACTAATTCCCTTCTTAGAAAGTTTTTTCCACAAAAAAATAAAAAAACTTCTCATCTGAATTGTGAATGTGTTGAACGATTGGTGGGGTACTTACCACTAATTTCAGTTTTTCACATAAATACTAAAATCCTTAAATCTTAATCTGGACTATCACTTAATTTTTGGCTTTTTTTGTTGTTTTTATTTACACTTTTTAGGTATGCAATTTTTAAATGAGAGGGGTATTTCACCCAATGAAATTTGAGTAGCTGGGTAAAGAAAATTTTTATTTATTTTTTTATGTGATACTTATATATTGCAAATTATGTCTGTGAAATTTATTGTTTTTTGCTTCATCAAACAGCATAATTGTACACCTCCAACTATAGCAGGCTATTTCAACCATTAAATATATTTTTATATATGTATAAAAGTATGACAACCTTAGACTTAAATCTATTTTAATACATCACAAAATATTCAAAATCGAAGAGGGGCACCTGAGGAGTCTGCCTTTTGAGACATATTCTTTTATCTAGGGACTCATAAAAATTTACATTTACTAATCTTTGCTTTGTAAAATGGGTGTTTACTGGAATCAAAAGTAAAAAATGATAAACCATTTCTTTATTTTCTAAAAATGGCACTTTCTTCCATTAAATATTCAGATGGTGACCAAATAATATTAATGTACCTTTTATTTTATTGAGGAACGCCTTTGCTAATTGAATTATGTACATTTTAACAGCCAATGGTATTAATGAGAGGACTCATATATGACCATAAAATCATTATTGCAACTGCGTGGTTATTTGAGATAAAATTCTGTTAGGTATTAATGATAGTCTTCAACTTCTGTGCCTCCTCTAAACAAATTAAAGTGCTAATAACATCAATGTTGGTGCTCCCTAAAGCTTAGACAACTGTAACCAAAATACATTGAAATGGACTTGTAAGTTCTGTTTAATACAATACAAATTATAAAGTTCAGTTAGTTACATGGTACATTTACATTGGAGGCATGTGATTTTCTGTTGGATTTTTAGTTGCTTTCATCTTGGGAAAATGAGAAATAGTTTTATAAATTCATACCTCAATTTGGTCCCGTTTCACTGCTTTAATCAGCTTTTTCATCCTAAATAAGTTTAAGATTTGGCTATTTAAATGTACATGCCTCCTCTCCACTAGTAATATTGTTTACTGTTAAAGAAGTGATTTGGAAATAACGTACAAACGCCTCTTGGCTTGAGATGTTCTCCTGTTGTTGGCTTGAAGTAAAATTGATTATCTGTGGTGCCCTCGAGACATGTACCTGGACTTACTATTCATTTACTATTTCTCTCTTTCATTTTTCTCTGTCCAGTTTTTACCTTGATTTTAGAAATATATTAAATTTTCTTCAATTACTGTTTCTGCTTTATTTGTCAGTTCTCAACTTCATCCGAATCTAGTCTCCACCCTTTTTTCAGGGGTTTTTCTTTTTCCACACATTTTTTCATCACTCTATTGTCAATTTTGGGAAGATGTCACTTCCTATATGTTCTCGTGAAAATTGCAGTATTTTTCCAACTTGATCAGAGTAATAGTGAAATTTTATCATCTGTTTTATATATATATCTGTTTGATATATATAGTAACAATGAAATCAAGGTGCTAAGTAGGAATTAGGATAGGGAAATGAGCCACCACTTACCTTTAGATGATGAATGTGGGGCGTGAACACACTGAAAAGACAAAAATGCAACTGATAAAGAAATTTCCGGGATGAGCCCTTTGCCAACAGGAGAACATTATGGGAGGTGGGTGATGTTGGAGACTACCTCACAGAAAGACTGTTGGCCAGAAAATGGTGGGGGTAAATTCAGAGAAAATTGGGGCAGTGATTCAGAGCTAATACCCGAGCATAGATAAATATCCAACTGATCTCTGGTTGGTGGGAAGAGCAAAATATAATTAAATCTAAATAGGAAATGTATATATAATAACAATGATTGGCATTTGAGGTAGTCGCATATGCTCCAACCAACAGTCACTCGTGGATTATTCAAACAGTATTTCACAAGCATTGATTTCTCACAACTACCTTCCAGCTTTGGTGAACAATCAGCTTTCACAGGTAGCATTACAACCTACTCAGCCGATCAGTCATCTGAAATCTGCAAAAACCAACCATAACCCAGTCTTGGTCACACAATACTACCCAGGCCTTGAATCCATTAACAGAATCCTTCGGCAGGGCTATGATTTCCTACAAACCTGCCCTAAAATGAGATCCATTCTTCCTAAAATCCTCCCTGCGCTTCCTAGAACTTGTTTCAGCAGATGTCCTAACCTCAGCGAACTTCTAGTCCACAAACATAGTCTCCCTCATCCCAACAGTCAGCACAAAGTCTCTTTTCCAAGCAAGCCCGCTGCAAGATGTGCAACATACACCATGTCTCCACCACTTTCACCAATCCTGTCACAGGAGAAAGCTTCCCTATCATACGACATACCACCTGTGAAACCTCCCATGTAATTTACCAGTTAACATGTAGGGATTGCAATCCCGCAGTGTTTTCAATCCCGCGGGATCCGTGCGGGATTGGAGCAAACAGTTTTTTAACGCATATATTTAAAAGATAGTTACTTAAAACGTTAATAAATTAAATAATAATTAAATTAATAAATAATTTTTAATGTTAAATGAAAAAAATAACAGTTAACAATATTTTGATTGGTAAAATGACATTAAAACTTTTTAGCGTGTCTTAAGTGTATTTAGAGGTTTTACATTTTTATTTTTTAATCAAAACCAATTTTTAAATAAATAATAAAAATGGAAATTATTGAGTCTTAGGTCATATTATCTGCCTTTCAATACATCACATAAGTTTAAAAATATGGTTTGCTTAATGGCCAAGTTACCAGAGTTGTTTTGTTTTTTAAATTCTAAATAAACGTTCCATAACACCGAGAAAAGCATTCCATTTCACAAAGTGAAGTGAACATACTCTGAAAAGTGTAGACTTGGCTCAGAACAAGATCTCATAACTTTTGGTCACGGCACAAACACAAGACTTGGCCTTTTTTTTGCGTGATTCATTATTATATCTCCTGCTTCCTTGATTGATGTTACAGTTGATTCAATGTTATTAAAAGAAACTACTCACCAACACATAAACTGTCAAGTGTTTCAGATTTACGTATGTGGCGTTACGATGTTTTTGGAGTGGAAATTATTATTTTTCAGTAAGAAAGGAGACTTTCTCGGCGAATGATTGCAGTGAAGTCCTCACAGGTTGTATCTCCGGATTTCATTGAATACACACGAAATTGCACACGTGAGGAAGACCGCGGAGGCAGCCGTCGAAGTATGGTGTTCCTACAACACAATTCGTCGATACACCCGTGAAAATTTCATTATAACTTTTTTTATCTTTAGTCGAAATAATAACAAGGAGGAGAGGGTTTAATCGAAAGCCTGAGCGGCACATGTAAGCAGGTGGCTTTTGTTAAAGAAATGCATTGAGGCAGTGGCCAAAACAACAATAAGTGAACGGATATACAATTTCTATTTGATAGCTGTTAAATAAATAGGTACGCGATCGTTAAAATTACGATAACATTAGTTTCATATCAACGAATAATCAAATTTTCAGCCGCAAATTAGGAATTAGTTGCAATTACTTTATCTGCAAATACAGAAAATGGGAATAATGAAACCATGAATAAAAAGCTGTAACCTTGTAGTTCAGATAACGTGTGCGACACTTAAAAAATTATTATATAGTTAGAAAATCGTACTAAATGCGTACCATAACTCAAATTACAGAAATGTGTACTCGAAACAAATGTAAGTTTGGTGAATACGTAAAAGTGTATTTATTTACTTACGAATGACGATGATTGACAAAAACAAACACTTGTTCACACGAGTCAAATGCCAAATGGAAGGGTACAGGCAAACAGTGCAAAATATCCGACAGAGACCGAGTGGGGCAGCGAGTCACGCGGACTGACATGCGTTTCCGCCGGATTTTGCGGATTGCGGATCCGCTTAATTTTGTGCGGGATCCGCCAGACTGTCCAATGATGCGGGATCCAGCGGGATTGCGGGATCCCGCTTTGCTGGATTGCAATCCCTATTAACATGCAACCACTGACTGGCTTCATATATACGTTTGATCACAAATCAACTTTCCATGAGAATAAATGGCCACTGACAGACGGTGTTTACATGGAACCCAAAGCACCCAGTTGCTACCCATGCCATCACCCATGACTCGAATAATTTCAACTCTTGTTTCACGGTCCGTGCTATCAGAATCCTCCCTAATAGCAGCAGCTACTCTGAACTCAGAAGGTGAGAACTTGCCTACCAGTACAAACTGGGCACAAGGCAACCACCTGGTCTCAATTTCAGATAATAACCAATCATTATTATTATTATTATTATTTTTACTTATGTTTACCCTTTTATAATCCTCTCTTTGCCTCCATTCCCACTACCTATATTGAACCACCACTGACCTAAGGTGATGTTTACTTCATAGAGTCTTTGGTTTGAAATTTTTTTTAAATTATTATTATTGTATTATTTTTATATATCAAAATTCATGTGTGTATATATATATTAATTTTTCATATTTTGATTTAATTGTTATTAGCCCTGAATCACTGTCCCTACTTTTCCTCTGTTTGAGTTTACCCCCACCATTTTCCTGCCTAACGGTCTTACTGTGAGGCAGTCTACGACATCACCCACCTCCCAACATCTTCTCCTATTAACAAACGGGCTTGTCCCAAAAATTTCTTTCTGAGTTGTATTTTTGTCTTTTATGTGTGTTCGCACCCCACGTCCATCATCTAAAAGTAAGTGGTGGCTCATGTCCCTATCCTAATTTATTTATACAGGGTGTTACAAAAAGGTACAGCCAAACTTTCAGGAAACATTCCTCACACACAAACAAAGAAAATATGTTATGTGGACATGTGTCAGGAAACGCTTACTTTCCATGTTAGAGCTCATTTTATTACTTCTCTTCAAATCACATTAAACATGGAATGGAAACAAACAGCAACAGAACGTACCAGCGTGACTTCAAACACTATGTTACAGGAAATGTTCAAAATGTCCTCTGTTAGCGAGGATACGTGCATCCACCCTCTGTCGCATGGAATCCCTGATGCGCTGATGCAGCCCTGGAGAATGGCGTATTGTATCACAGCCGTCCACAATACGAGCATGAAGAGTCTCTACATTTGGTACCGAGGTTGCGTAGACAAGGGGTTTCAAATGCCCCCATAAATGGAAGTCAAGAGGGTTGAGGTCAGGAGAGCGTGGGGGCCATGGAATTGGTCCGCCTCTACCAATCCATTGGCCACTGAATCTGTTGTTGAGAAGCGTACGAACACGTCGACTGAAATGTGCAGGAGCTCCATCGTGCATGAACTACATGTTGTGTCGTACTTGTAAAGGCACCTCTTCTAGCAGCACAGGTAGAGTATCCCGTATGAAATCATGATAACGTGCTCCATTGAGCGTAGGTGGAAGAACATGGGGTACCTACTAACGAAACTAAAATGAGCTCTAACATGGAAAGCAAGCGTTTCCGGACACATGTCCACATAACATATTTTCTTTGTTTGTGTGTGAGGAATTTTTCCTGAAAGTTTGGCCGTACCTTTTTGTAACACCCTGTATATATATATATATATATATGTATAGGGAAATGAACACAAATAACAAAGAAATTTTCGGGGAAAAACCCTTCGTCAACGAGAGAACATTATGAGAGGTGGGTGCAGCCGGAGATTGCCTCATTGCATCGGTCTTGACGAAGGGGTTTTTTTCCCGAAAATTTCTTTATTATTTGTGTTTGTGTCTTTTCTGTGTGTTCGCGCCCCACATCCATCATCTAAAGGTAAGTGGTGGCTCATTTCCCTATCCTAATTTGATTCCTATATATATATATATATATATATGGATTTTAGCTGTTGCGGATCAGCACCTCCATCCATTTGTTCAACATCTTCTTTCATTCGTAAAAGATACCCCGTACTTCCCTGAACATCTTTCCACAGTCTCCACTTCTCTACCACCAGACTACTTCCTTATCTCTTATCCATAGATGTCACTTCCTGGTATTCTAACGTCCCCCACTGTCAATGCTAATCGCGAATGGTTTTTTCTGTTGATGGAGGGCCAAAATGTTGCTCAGCTGCTCTGTTTCCACGTTCTTCTGCATATGTTGTTACTTTCAATTTATAGCCTGCATCATATGAATACCTTTTATTTTTTTCCATTGCAAAATTAGCTACTATAAAAAATATTGTACTGTTACCGATAACTCGAATCGCTTTCAATTCAATTTCACTTTTACCATAGACTGCAATGACACATCATAGGCTAGACAATATTCTGGGATTATGATGGCAGGGCGGAAGGGAGACAGAGTTAGCAAGCTTGCGAATCCCTGCAACTCATGTTCGTCACATCGGTGCACTGCTGCTGCCAGTTGAATACAATGTTGCCAGATAAAGATAAGTTTCCTACAGTATCAAATATATGGCCATTTTTAAGACTGGTGGGAAGTTTAAATCAAACAATGGAATTTTTTATTAATTTCGAGTATAAGACGCACCTGAATTTTGAAGGCAATTTTTTGAAGAAAAACATGCATCTTATAGTCCGTAAAATATGGTACATGTGTTCATATTTTATGTGTTTATCATTCCCAACTGCCATCATCCATTTATGTGTTGGGTTTTATTTCCCTATCCTTCCTTTGTTATATAAAATTTTATATGAAAATACAATGGACATTGATAATTTCATACTCTTGACAAATAAGACTAACAAATAAATTCTCTCTCCATCGGAAAAAAATAAGCAAAAACACATTGGTCTTGGTAACAAACATAAAATCCATAAACGGCAAACTGATTAAAATCTTCTTAAAATGTGTAGTCAAAACATACACAATGATAAATCCAAACATGCCAATCATAAAAGAGAAAAGAAAACAGACTATAGAATGGTAGATAAATGCTGGTAAATACTAGAAGAAACAATATACATCATCTTAGTAGGTCACTTTAATGCACTATAAGTGGATCACCCAAAACACAGAGATTAGTCAAACTCTGCAGGATATTCAATCTCAAAGTCATGTCAACACATTTTAAAAGGAATCATCAAAACAGATGACATGGCAGGCACCAAACTCAAGTGAGTTCCAATTTGACTATGTAGCCATCCAAACCACAAAGAAGTTATAAATGTTCAAGTTAGAAGAGGTGCAAACATAGATTCTAACCATTATTTGACAGTAATTAAATTAAAGTTGAGACCTCAAAGGTTGATCATAAAGAAACCACGAAGCAATCAAAAGATAACATGAAATGTAAATCAACTAGAAAAGCAGAAAAACAGATGAAAACTAGGAAATGGCAAAATTAGATCAAAAGGAAATATGAAAATGATCAACTGCTCAAAATTGAGAAAGACTTTCAAAGAAAACAATAAATGAAATTTATATTAAACACTCAAAACCTAACTTTCAGGATGTCATCCACAAAGTTTCTTTTTTTATATATAAAATGAAGTGGTCAATTGACATTAAATAATAAAGAAAACTGTACAGTACTTGTAGAGTATTTTTAAAAGCATTTAAACTGCCCTGAACCAACATAATGATTCGTCACCACGAGATGAAAATGAATTGGCGATGCAAATCAAAAGGCTCAAAAATAAAAAAAAGCAGTTGGTGAAGATGGAATTATGGTGAAACTTCTAAAATCAGCAAGACCAAAAACCATAAAAGAAATCACAAACTATCCAAGACATATGGGAAACAAAATAAATTCTGGTAGATTGGAAAAATGCACTAATTTAACTAATAAACAAGAAAGGGGACAAAGCAAATGTTAATAACTACAGGATACTCTCGCTGCAGTTAGTGCCATACAAAATTATCCTACAGTGTCTCCTTGGTAAGGCACAACAATTGCTAGAACCAAATATTGGTGAATATATAGCAGAATTTAGACCAGTTAGATACTGCACAGAATAAATCCTCAACTTAAAGCTTATTATCAAATAACAAAGCATTTGTAGCAACAGTTTCATCTACACATTTGTCAATTTCAAAGAAGCATATGACTCGGATGGTCGCCAATCACTGTTCCATATATTGAAAGAACAAGGTTTAGACCTCCAAATTCTTGCTTTAATAAAACAAACTTTAACTAATTCAAAGTCCAAAATTATATTCTTGGGGAAAATATCAGAACCTTTTAATATTAAAACAGGAGATGGACTCTCCCTATTACTATTTTTGTGTGCTTGAAAAAGTAATGCAAGAATGGTGGAACAAAAATAAATCACTAAAATTAATCAACCAATTACATTTGGCAGAGGAAAATTAAAGACAGATTTCTAGCACTTACAGAAGATCTAACAATCTTGACCTGTGACATTGCAATAGCCAAAAAACAGGTCGAACTCCTGGTGGAAACAGCAGAGGAAGCTGAACTACTAGTTTCCCTCAACAAAGTAGAATTTCTGACCAACCCAAAAAACAAATATCCCCAAACTGAATGAAAACAAAATATGGAAAAATCAATCCAGTCTCATTCTTCAAGCATCTCAGCGAATCAATTTAAGAGAATAGAATTGAAACGAAAGCAAGTGAAATTAGAAGCCAAAAGATGGAAACAGCAAATCGCTTAATACAAAATATCTACAGCAAAAAAGCATCTCCAAACACACAAAATTGATACTGTACAATACATTAATCCAGAATGTCTCTATGATTGGAAAAACTGATTTTGAACAGGGAAACCACTGAGGGGGAAAAAAATGCAAAGTTATAAGGAAAATTTTAGGCATAAAACTCACAGTGGACCAATACAGACTCTGAAATAATCACAAAATCTTACAGACATTCACAGTGATATTATAAAAAGCAGACTAAAATTTTATGGACACATCAACAGAATGAACCCTAACTCGCAAGACTAATCCTGTGAAAACCGGTGTAAAGCATTACCACATAAAAACAAATTGATTGGCAAAATCAAGAAAGACCTCAACTCAGCATGAATCACTCCAAAGGGCATTGAAATTAAGCTTTTGATCCGAAATTCACAACTGGCAAATTAACAGGGAGGAAAAACCGAAACAAGTGGAAAGAACTTGAACAACTTGGTTGGTGATAGAAAAGAAGCCCACAGGCAGTATGGGCGAAAGAAAAGCAAACAAATACTTCTAGGTACTTCGCGTGATCATAATAATAATCATGCAGTTCATTTCATACCAAATAAGTGCTCATATATAAATACATGGCTGTATTATTTGGAACAGTTATTGTTTTGTGGCACACAAATGATCTTTACCAGTGATATAAACCATGCAGCCATTACAGACACAAATAATTTCAGTAAACGGTTCATTTCAAGGCACTTAAAGGTGATCCATGAACACACAAACCCTCCAAACTGCTTAGGTGTTTATTGGCTGTAAATTTTGTTGGTGTCAAACATCCCCTGGTTTCAATCAAGTAATTCTTTTCCAATTCTAGGTTTCACCTCTCCCCATTTCCATCCATTAAGAAGAAGAAAAAAGATACATATACATTCGCTGACAAAAAAAAAAAAAAAAAAAAAAAAAAAAAAAAAGCACCCATATGACGTGATCGGGTGTCATTGTGACTTCGTGCACATACACACCCTCAGTGGATATATAAATGTTTAGACTTGCAATTTTCTGTACCAGGTAGAACGGCCTCCAGAATTCATTCGTGTTTAGTGTTGTTGTCAGGCTTAGAAGGGTGTATAAGGGAGGGAGGGTGGAAGAACAGTGTCAGGTGTTGATTGATCACTGTGAAGGACAAAGAGGTGCCATTTTCTTGTGTGAGACTGCATTATCAGCACTTGACAGAGTTTGAAAGAGGCCTCATTGTGGGTCAGCTGGTTGAACTGTGCAATATCCAGATTTGTGGGGCATATGGATGTGACAGTGGTCCAATATTTGAATACATTGAACACGAGGGCAGGCATGGACTGTTGATGAATGGTGGTGTAATTGTGTTCAGCAAAGAATCACAGTCTTGCACAACCTCAGATAACAATCGTCAACGTGATGGCGATGTGTGGAGAATATAGATTTACTCATGACTTTAGGTTTCTTTGAATAAATGGAGTAATTGCACTTATTCCTCTTTATTCTCAGATCAGGAAACCTAAGCCTCTGAAGTCATACGCCTTTACAATTGAATAGTTCACCATGGAGAAGAGAGCTTTCCACTTTCTTTGTCAAACATTCTGTGATTCCCACTCCTTTGATCGAAGACTAGCAGCAGCTGAACTAGGGAATTAATGTTTCATGCACCACAAACAGTTGCATTGGGAATGGGGTTGTGACTGGGAAGAATGGACTGTTGATGAATGGTGTTGTAATTGTGTTCAGCAATGAATCACAGATTTGCACTACCTCATATAACCATCATCAACATGATGGCAATCTGGGGAGAATATAGATTTACTCATGACTTCAGGTTTCTTTGAATAAATGGAGTAATTGCACTTTTTCCTCTTTATTCTCATATCAGGAAACCTAAGCCTCTGAGGTTGTACGCCTTTACAATTGAATAGTTCACCATGGAGAAGAGATCTTTCCACTTTCTTTGTCATCACTGCATGACTTTAAAGTTACTCACTACAGGTGTAGCACATCACTGCCTACCGATAACAACGTTCCGGGAACTTTATCTCCCTGTGTGTGTCTCTTAGCTTATGAAGTTGCCATTATACATGTTATACAGAAAGGTCATACTGGAGAACTAACCCTCCTAAGGCCCCACTGCATACGCTGTCACCTAACAGACCTGTACTGCTGCCTTCTCACTGCAACTCTACTGCTCTGTGGCTCATTTATAACCTGTGATTTCCTCCTCCGACTGACAATAGCCGTGCACTTGTGGGAACTTATAGCACAGCCAAATGCCTGTACATTACAAAACAAAAAATATATAAAAAAAATTTAAAAAAATGCAAATATGTACCCTTAGAAGAGGTCCCACTTACCAATGTTTTGGAGAGGCATACGCTGTTACTTCTTGCACCATTGTGTGGAGAGCCATTGGGTGTGACTTCAGGTCATGACTGAATTAACTCTGATGGCGCAATGATATGGTTTATGCCACAGTACCTTGGTGCCATTTTTCAATGGGACAAGGCTCATCCACATATGGCATTTTTTTTTTTACGAACTGACTGTTATATTAAGGTACACCCGTGACAGTAAGATCCACAGATCTGTCATTGATAGAACAAATGTGGGACTGATGTCAACTCCGTCATAGTGCCAGTGTCCAGGATATCAAGGATCAGTTTGCCTCAGGTGAGGATACAACAGCTTAATGACACTCTTCCTAACCAAATCAGTGCATGCATCCATACCAGAGGGGATGGAATGTATTACTGGAAAGTGGGCTCCTACTGCCAAATTCTTTGTCCATCATATACCCTCTCAATCTCGACCTCTTTAAGTTTAATTTCGTTTCTGACTCCTCTTCTGGATGCTTCACTTATTTCACTCCCCCCCTCCCCTTTTTTGAGGGAGTGTGTAACCAAGAACTTTAATGCAGTTTTTTGTTTACCCTCTGGTTTTATTTTTCTTGCATTTTGAATCATTATGGAAATAGTTATTTTCATGTTTGAAGGTTATCTTTCACACAAATTTACTCAGTTTTGTCTTCCTATGTGTTTTTGTATTTGTAATTACCGTTTCTCACAAATAAGTTACTTGTTTTCTGCAGGATGTGAACAATACAGTAAATATAAAGGATATGGAGACACTTTTGAATGGGATGGTGATTACCATGACAAAACACCAAGAGATTCTAGTGGTCGTCTAATGTGTGCTCTTACTGCAATTGACGCATTAGCTTTTCGTAATCCAAATAAGCAGTTTATACATCAAAACCTTCTTCGAGAGTTAAACAAGGTAATGTTGTTTAGAAAACATCATGATTGTAATAATGATGATAACATACTACAGATTTTAAATTAGAGTGAAAAGTGTATTTGGTTTCACGTTTTGCTATCATTGGTTTCTTTATTTTCTCTCATTCAACTATTCAAAACAACAGCTAAGTCTAAATGAGCAGTTTTAATGTCACTGCAGATATTTTTTTGCTTAAAAAGACAGAAACATTTAATACATTTATTATAGTTACTATATATTGCCGCACTGGTGCTAAGTATGGTACGTGGTGGTGCTCTTATTTCTACATTGTAGATTTGGATAATGTGGTCTTAATAGTATGGTGTCACCTCTCATATGGTGTATGAAAACACCCAATTGCTGTGACAGAAATTTCATGGGAAACTCATCCATGCAATGATGATCAGAATTGACCACCAAGGTTGTGCAACCTGAAACCACACTTTTTTCAATGAGGATTTGTAAAATGTAAAGTCACAATAATCTATGTGATTTAAAAAAAGGTCCGTAAGTAAACCATACAGTTACCAAAATAGATGGCAGCGAGAACATGAATTAGATTAACGCAATTGACAAAATTTTGGTGTGAATCTAATACATGCATAGAGATGTACACAAAGAGGGACTCAGCCATGCACACATTAACTTTCACCATGTTTATCACATGATGAGATTCTGTGTGTGCACGTCTGATGTCCTTGTCATGTGTTGTTACTGCCTTCATTGTTAAAGTGATAAGTTTACTCTCATGGTTCTGCGTTTTTAATTAATACTGATTGATAGCATTTTCCTTCTCATTATGTCTGTGTGTGTGTCATAAATTAGGAAGTGATGCTTTCTATACGGGCAGAGTAAAGGATATAGAGTAGGAAAAAAAATGGTTTCTTTGGTGATGGTTTATCTGGTGGATGCCTGGATTAACATTAAAGACCCCATTTCAGACACATAACATGTTTCAATTTAATTTAATTGCAATGGAGTGCACGCTTTGTCTGCAATTTCCATACACATCCATTTCCCTGTTCTTATTAATTTTTATATTAGTTTTCTTGAGTGTAATTTTCCCACCCATCTACTATTTTTGCTGTTTACAAATTTTTAATTCTTTCAGTGTTGCTAGTAAATTTTTCAGCACTAGGTACTTTATTTCATTCTCTGACTTCATCTGTAAAAGAAAAATTATTCATTTCCTTATGTCCACTTATGATAATGATCATCTTTTCCTTTCCATGCTCCTCACTTATATTTGACTTGTAAACTTGCAGCATTTTATTGACCCACCTCCTGATTTCTAATGTCTCCCAATCCAGCTCTTTTATCATATTAGTTACTGATGGTACTCTGCAGTTCTATCAACAAACAAATCTAGCTGCCTTCCATTGCACCCCTCCCCCCTACCCCCAACTCCTGTAATTTGATACCCAAAATGTGGATCCCATATTACACTGCCATATTCAATCAATGGTTTGTCAAAGGTTTTGTAACTGAATTACTTTAAATTCTCTGATGTCTCTGCTCCAATTGCCTGCTCTGTATGTTACCATAAAATGTTTTACCAAGATATTTACACTATAAGGTCTTCAACAAACAGTTACATATCCACCCTATGATTATAAACAACTTATAGTTCCTTTTCTGGTTGCTAATAACCCAGCCATTGACGCATCCTAAAGCAACAACAACAGCAACAGTTCCTTATCTGTGTACCAAATAAACTGACTTTTCTTGGCATTTATCTTCATTCTATGGTGACCTATCCACATAGATATCATATCCAGTTCTCCTTGCAGTTGTTCAGTCTTCTCCCATTTAGATCCTATTATTTAACATTATGTATTCTGCAAACAACCAACTTCTGATAAATTCTTCACAGGAAACTAACAGAGTTATATTTTTGTTTAAGCACAGTATTATGACTATATTTTATATAACATTTCCTACTTCAACATTTTGCTTTCTGCCTTTTAAGAATTTCTCTATCCAGAAAATCTCTTTTTCATCCACATCAATGGTTTTTACTTTATTTGACACCATTTTATGACTCACTCTTTCAAATGCTACTGCTACACTATCAACTTGGTATTCATTGTCCATTACATCCAAAATATCTTGCATGTAGCTCACTAACTGATATTCCTATACATATCATTTCCAGAACCATTTTGCCAAATGGAAACCATTTTCTTACCGCACAGACATTTCTGATGTAGTTTCATATCAATCAATCTCTCTGTCAGTTTATCTACTACTGATGTCAAACTAATAAGCCTGTAATTTTCAGCCCTATTTGTTGCTCCTTCTTTTTGGATTATACCTATTGAACTTTTTGAGCCCTCTTGTAACTAACAAATCTCCAGACTCAATCTAAATAATTTCACATATGGATTCCATCGAACTTAAATACAGCTATAGTAATAGTATCCTCATTAGTTACTTAATGCTTTTTTGCTTACTTTGCTCCTTTGTAATATTCTCAGGATATATTTCAGTGTCTTGGCTACTCATTTCATTTATGTGGAGAAGCTCCTTCTCTGATTTCCACCCTCCCATCCTTTTAATACAGGTTCCGGCAATAAAACCTCCCTCATTTTAATAGATTGTCACAGAAAAACTAAATATGATAGAGAATAATTACATTTATTTATAAAAAAATACATACTTTGCCATTTTCAATTATTTGGTTTTAAAAATTATATCTGTTAAATGACATCCTCCATTGTTGACAAATTGACAAAGTCTATCCCGAAAGTTCTCCATACATCTTCCTGTCATTTCTCTTGGAATGGCTGCCACTTCTTGGGTAATGGACTCTTTAAGTGCTTGTAGTGTTGTGGGACGATGTTTATACTCTAGAGCCTTTAAGTGTCCCCAAAGAAAAAAATCACAAGGTGATAAATCAGGCAACCTTGAAGGCCACGCGATGTCTCCTCGCAAAGAGACAAGACGGTCAGGAACCAACTCGCACAACATTTCCTTACAACACCGAGAGGTGTGGGATGTTGCTCCGTCTTGCTGGAACCACGCTTCTTGATCTTCATGATCTGCAATAAACTGGTTTAGCCTAGGTTTTAGGAAGGTCTCTAGCTTGTGACAACAACAGATTGAATTAACCGTTACCGTGTGGCCAACTTCTTCGAAAAAATAAGGTCCCTACACAAAACATTCAGCAACAGCGCACCAAACTGTGACATGAGCCCTATGTAGTGGTCGGTAATGAACTTAATGAGGGTTTTCTGCAGCCCAGTAGCGGAAATTCTGTTTGTTACAGTTTCTGATAAGTGGAAATGGGCCTCATCCGAAGAAATAAACAAAGTGCCAGGTGGAATGTTTTGAAGAATTTCCTCACATGCAGCTCTATGAGTTTCAAAATCTCTTTAACTTAATTTTTGGGTAACCATCATTTTGAAGGGGTGCATATGAAGTTCTCTATGAGGAATTCTTCTTACACTCCTATCAGATAATCCCAGGGCAGCTGCATATTTAAGTGCTGAACGCATTGGTGATTGTTGCACAGACTTCCTCACACGCACCACATTTTCCGGCATTGTTGCAGTCCGAGGACGGCCTGTAGGTTTTCTTTTCAGTGCTGAACCTGTCTTTCTAAAGTTTGACACCCACAGCTGAATATTTTTTCTATCTGGGACACGATCCTGTCGGCCAAGTTTGAATTGTTTCCGAAACGCTCTCTGAGTATTAATCACAGAACCACCATTACGAATAAATTCCTCCACAACCAACACACGATGTTCACCAAGCCACACCATGGCGCACACTGAAAATGGCATGTACACCGCTTTCAAACACTCCACATCAGTATCCTCACTACAACCGGCATGCCGGCTACGTCAAATGAGGAAGGTTTTATTGCCGGACCCTGTATCTTTGTCTTTTTCAAATCATCAGTAACTTCTTCTGCATCATAATCTACAATTGAGTGTATAGCTTTTACCTCTCAGTTTTCTAATATAACCATAGAAATTTCTAGACACGTGGTCTCACTGCACCCATAATGTTATTCATAAACCCATCATCAGCTTCCCTCTTTGCTGCTAGTAATTCATTTTTTTAGTTCTTCAGTGTTCTCCTTGGCCTCCTTACCTCCCCGTTATAGTATCTTATTTTCTTCTGCTTCATGTTAGAAGATGAGCATGATGTTATAGATGTATAATGTCAAGATACATTACTAAAGTTAACAGAACTCTGAACACAGCAAATCATAACAAAGTCTCAGGACGAACACAGTAGGTTTCAGAGTTCTAAAAGAAACTCAAAACTACTGGCACATTGAAAGAATTATTATTGTTGTGTCATGTTTACAAGAAACATTCAGCATCAAAACCAATGTCTGTTTGGTCACAAGGATATTGCAATGATTATATAATAACAAATGTAAGGTACAAAATTCATTGTTCCTAGTTCTTTATTAGTGGAATTTCCGAACAAAACATGCAAAGGTGTACTGTACAGTAAATTTGTAAATAGAAACAAAGTTGATGCTTCTGTAAAATGGAGCACAATTCGTAAAAAAAAAAAATAATAATAATAATAAAAAAAATGAAACGTTGTTCTGATATTTGACATTTTGGATAACTGATGTTCGGAATATCGACGCTCTACTGTAGTAATAATATTAAATTTTTATGAGATGAAATTTTATGTTACTTTTGGAAAATCCTATAATAAAGACAATCAAAATCCTATTAGACAAAGATAAAATATAAATGTAGATCTAATTACCAAGTCTCTAATTGCTTCAGAAACTGCATTTAGATTATAGGAAATTTGAATTCTTGAGTGTACATTCTTTACATTATTTGTAAAAATTTAACTGAGTGGACATTAAATTGATTATAAAATATTCAGACTGTATGTGCACTTTGGTTTTGTTACTTTCTTACTGTTTCCAAGAAAACCAACTCATCAAAATCATTCTTTACTTATAAGCAAAACACCTGGAAAAGTTGTTTATAGCTGCAGACTCACTACTTCATTATAATGACTTTTTGTTTACAGATAATAATTTTTAATGATGATTTGATCATAATTTTGAACAATTTTGTTAATAGTGATGAAGTTATGTAAGAGACAGTAAAACAAGGCTTAATACAGTGTTCCTAAGGTTGCCAGCTATGGCTAAAGTGATGTCTTATACTCTTGGTTTGAAAAGAAGCACCATTCAGAAAACTTGCAAGGGAAAGTTCTCTGCAGCCACCAGTGGTATTAGCAGGCTTATATTTTCTGTATATGCTTATTATGATAGGTTAAAATAATAGCTGATGAATTAGATAATTTATCCAAAATACATGTTTTGCTTTGTAAACACTCTTTTTGCCATTTTCAGGCTTTTGTTGGTTTCCATAGCCCTGATGTTCCAAGTAAACATCTTTCCCCAGTGGCAACTGGTAACTGGGGATGTGGTGTTTACCGTGGCAATGCTAAACTGAAATCACTGTTGCAACTCATGGCTGCCTCTGAAGCTGGACGACATTTAGTATACTTTACATTTGGAAATGAGATATTGAAGAATGAAATATTTAAAATGTATATGCATCTTGTGAATCATAATATTACGGTTGGTAAGTCTACTACCAAAATCCTTAAAGAAAATAAAACCTTCTCTTACCTTCTAACAAGTATACCACTGAGTTATACCAAGATACTTTACACAAATAGGTAGAAAGTTTGTATCTACTTAAATACTATTTTTGATAATAGTGACACTAAAAATGCTGCAATGTAATTTCACAGGTGTCCAGTGGGATGGTGTCATCTAAATTCTGCATTTGGACTGCTGGCTCAGCTGTCTTCGTCAGGTGGTTATAAGCCTGCTATTTTAAGTAGAGTACCTGACCATGGTCCACTATGATAGCCACAGCAGGTTTGCAACCACCAGAAGTCACATGGCACGTGATGAAGCCTGCAGAGCCAGCTGCAAAAAAATGTTTTCACAACACCATCCAGCTGGATACCCACAAAGATTATATAGCACCAGGAAAGTCTCCACTCACAAATAAATGAAAATAGGCAATTAAAATGAAGAATAGGAAAAGTAAATCTGTCACTCGCCATTGATGAAGGCAGGAGGATAATGACAAACACAAAAACACTTTAAATATTTTAGTATATACCGTACATTAATTGCGACTGTAAGAGGACATATGGCAAGGGGATCAGATGAGCTGAAACCAAGACTAGTTGTGATTAAAGTTTATACCAAAATACTGTGAAGTGTGTTTTTGTTTGTCATGGTACCCCTGTCACCTGTTGTTAGTGATGGGTTTAGTTTCCCTGACTTTCCTTATTTAAGTACTATTTTTACATAAAAAAAATATAGTATCCTTCCACATTCACAAACTGATTGGGTGAAAAAAATAAAAAGATTAAAAAAAATGTTTTTACTGTCAAATGTTAGCACATACATTACATAGCTTTTGAACATAGTCACCTTTTTTATTGAAGTATTAGTCCTAATGTGGCACCATCTCTTATATTCCTTCGTCAGAGAAACTCTCTGCCAACCAATTCAGCCATTCCTGCAGCCCCCATGCATTTCTCCTTATGGTTAGGCCTCATCTCTTTGAACACATTTATGGCACAAAGTTTTTTATAATGAAAGTGCTCCATTACCATTTTGTGTTATCAAAATCAACCTCATCATGCTGTTTGATCCTACCTTCCTTTAATAACCAATGCAATTTCTCTCATAATATTTTCACCATGCACTTAAATTTCGTCTGTAAATTTCTGCCTTGTACAAACATCTTATTACCAATCACACTTCACAGCCAGTGGAATTTTCAGTTTTAACATTCAAATTAAACTAACACAGCTAAGTGAGACATTTCTGTAAAACAATATAATTTACAAGGTTGTGTTACACATTCAGCATTGGAGGTGGCATCATTATAATGGAGTGAACTGTACTTATCTCTAGGTGCAATCGGTTCTTAGTTTGTGGGCTCTGTTTATTGTCAGGAAAACAAAATCATAAACATACAGAATGTGTTTCAATGAGAGCATTGGAATGTTCATGTGGCATTACAAAATACTGTGGGTAAAAAGTATGATTTATAGAATAATTCAGGAGGTTGGTTAGGTGTGACATGTATATATCAGAAAATCGGAACAGTCTTCTTGAAAAATAACTTGAGTTATGAAACGACCTGAAAACACTTCCAAACTGTTTGTTGACACCAAATTTTTGCTGTAACCTGCAATAGAAAAGATAACATAATGAAAACAATATGTTATAGAAGTTGATGTTACAAAGCAGCTTCAGTTACTGTAAACTTTGTTTTTATCAGATAAGATTCAATCTGTATTCTCTCGTATACACATACAAATAAAATTTATCCAATAAATAAGTTCACAGTTTAGTAACTATATAATTAATCAATTTATTGGAACCGCCTCCAACAGTCTACTCTGGATTGTGTGCATTATTTAACTGTGAGTTATTGTTGAAGATGAGTGTCTAAATAATAGATTCCCAAACTGGGGAGGGGGGGTGGTGACCCTTCCCTCAGGGAGGAATGAAGAAATGTCGGGACAGGTGCGGTGTGCAAGGTAACTTCACTGCCCGTGCAGACTATGTCGGAAGTGCTACTTATCTTTCATAGCTGCCTAAAGCTGGAAACCGTTCTTCCAACATCACATACTTATTGAGTTTCTTCTAATATGTCATTTTCAGTACTGAGAAATAGCCATTTAGCTTTTTAATAATAAAATTGTGGCTGGAGGAGGGGATAGACATCGGATTTTTTGTTTTTATTGAAGGAGGATGTCATAAGAAAACCTTTGGGAACATCTAGTTTCTAAATGGCCCTGTGTTCATGTGCTTGGTCCACATGTGAGTGAATTACCTTGAATGCAATAAGATGTTATAATTTTGTACAGGTGTAATTACATTCCCTGACTCCTCCCCCCTCCCTCCCTCCTGATGCACCACTCATTTTTTAATTTTTGTCAATGTTAATTTGGTATTGGTACATAGACGATACTTGTGGAGAGGCTGAGTTGATGGTTTTCATGGATCACATCATCAGTATCCATCTAAAGAAAAAGTTCACTGAACAAGTCAACTGGCTTTTCTGGATGTGGTGATTAAAAGAAATCAAGAAAGAAACTTAACAAACACCATATTTAGAAAAGAGTCACATGTGGATCGTTACTTGAATGCCCATTCCCATCACCATCCAGCTAAGAAGAGGGCTTTGATCAAGGCCTTCCTTTGCAAAGCTGGGAGGGTACCAGAAAACTATATAACTTGAAAACCACTCAGTTAGGCTCTGCAATAAAATAAATATAATAATCACTTGGAAGACTTTGGTGTGATTACATTTGATCTCCCCAAAATGTGTCCTAACTAATTGCTAGACTGGGTAGAACAGTGTAAAATGTTTTATACATGTTCATCTTTCTGTTGTTACATTGTTATGACTACTGTGATGTTAAATAAATGGATTTTATAGACAGAATTAAGATTGTATCATTTGCAATTTATTTCATTTTGTCTTCTCTGTATAAAATCCTCTCATACCAACAATGACCGTGTCTGTAATAATCCTCAATTAAGTTTGTTCCGAAATGTTTTCAGTTTCTTTCTTTTCTATTAAATATTCTACCCACAAATATTATGTTCGAACTTCTCTTCATGTAACTGTTATTCTTTCCAAACTTAATCCGCAGCTAGATTAATCTGTCTTACTCGCCAGCTCTACCAACAATTCTCCTCTGTTCTTCTTTTTCCAGAGATCCTATATTTTTAAACATATTGGAGCAAACAATCTTTATTAAACCTGCTATTCTTTTTCTTTCACCCTTAAACCTTTAATTTACTATTATTCTGGCCTTTATTTGTCTAATATACAATATTTTTTTTATGAGCTGCTATGTTACACTGTGTCTGGCCCCTTCAACATAGAGTGCTGTAATAAGCTAGTAAGACATATTGCGTTTCCTACAAATATATAAACACCAAAATTCTTAATAAAGATGGGAACTATGGACTTAATCAGATTTGGTAATGTGCACTTGTGGATAAATGCAATGCCTGAACAAAACAAGGTCGCTTTGGCATAGAGGACAAAACTTATTTGTACCATCTCTGTAGAAGTATACTCTCTCTGCCGAAAAAACAAAATGATTCAAGTCTGCCTACAAACTGTAAAGCATATATAAACAGTCTTCTGCAACAGATTCAACAGGCACAAGCACCCCCGAATAAGATCTCAGGTTGGGATTTCCCTGCAAAAAAGAAAAAAATGACACAGCAAAAAAATCCAGAAAGTAATTGCATCAGTATACTGTCAATTTTAATAATATTAATACGAGGGTAGGCTGAAAAGTAATGCACATATGCTTGTAGAAATCGGACAAAAACAGTTAGGAAGATCGGGCGAAAAGTAAATTAAAGTACAATTCTTAAGCTTCAGAATCATATATTTATTTTTCAACATAGTCGCCATTAAGACTCATACATTTCTCCCAACGTGCAACAAGTTTTTTAATTCCGTCGCTGAAAAATTCCTCCGACTTTCCTTGAATCCAGGACTTTATGGCTGCTGCTTTCACTTCATCGTCCAAGGTGTGATGTTTACCCTTGATGTCTCTCTTGAGTAGAGGAAAAAATAAAAACCGCTAGGCACAATATCGGGGGAATAAGGAGCGTGTGGAAACGGTTCAAACTTCAGCTTTCTCATTGCCTCTTCAGTTGCGCACGAGGTGTGTGGACGAGCGTTGTCATGATGCAAGATTATTGGCTCCAGGCTGCCTCTGACACGACAGACTCGACGTCGGAGGTATTGTAGAATCTGTATGTAGTGAGAAGAATTTATTGTTGCGCCTCGTTCCAGATAATCGGTCACATAAACTCGATAAGCATCCCAAAACACAGAAAAAAAAGATTTTTTTTGTGGATGGTTGTGTTTTCAATAAATTTTTTTTCTGAGGAGAAGACAAATGTTGATACTCAGAGCTTTGTCTTTTCTCTTCTGGGTTGTAATGATGCACCCATGACTCATCCCGTCACAATATTCAATAGGAAGTCGTCTCCTTCGTAATGGTAGCGCTGCAAAAGTTGCTAGCAGCATTCCTTTCAGCACTGTTTGTTCTCATCTGTTAAACGGCATGGTACCCATCGTGCACAGACTTTACGGTATCCCAACTGGTTGATAATGAAGCCGACACGTCCTTGGATATTCCAACATGGTTTGCGATACGCTGTTGAGTGATTCGCCGGTCATTTTGAATCAAGTCATCGACGAGTTTGCAATGCCTATCACCTGTGGCAGTGATCGGGCATCCGCTGCATTTTTTGTCAACAATTGTGGCTTTTACTGGCGTGCAATCATGAAATTTTGTTACCCATCGATTGACTGTAGACCTATCAACAGCATTGTCACCATAAACACCCTTTAAACGACGATGAATTTCAGTAGGAGTCTCTTTTTCAGCAGTTAAAAATTCGATAACAGCATGCTGTTTAACTCTCGTTGACATAGCGCGAGAACACGTCTCCATATTTACGCTGCTCAAAAACAACTGAATGTACACAAAGAATTCAAACTGCGCATGAGTGTATAGGAGGAATGTTACTTCCCAATGCCACCAGGCGTGCTTCGGTAGCTCATTTCACTCACATTCTACAAGCATGTGTGCATTACTTTTCAGCCTACCCTTGTAATATAGTCAACAGAGCCATTAAAGAAGGTTGTTACATTACTGTACATGGAGGCATTATCATAATTCTCTTTGGACTGAAAGTAGAAAAAAGATTTGACTGTTATTCACTGCTCTTCCTATGAGAAGTGGATCTGAAAACAATTTTCAGAATCTTCCCTTAACTGATGGTGCTTATTGTTTATCATTATAACATATATAGAGTGCTAATGACTAAAATGAGTGGTTTTGTACTTTAGGGAATAAGGCAATTGGCCGTTGAAATTTTGGGTCTTGGATGGTCACCGTAGGTTTGCATGTTTGATATGTGTTGCAGTTAAGATTTTTTAGTGATCTCGCCAAATTCCACATTAAAAAGTCCAGGCAGAATACACAGCAAATGGAAACTGTCAGCAGGTCATAACACCATACAAATTTTTTTAGTAACCAAAATACACAGTGACCATGTAACTGATTAGTTTTTAATTTCAGTGGATAAAACCACAGTGAAACACGAAATTAGCGTATTTATGTGGAAACTCTTATCATAATGGAAAGTGTATGGGGTAAGGATCAGAAACTAATAATGCAGTGCTGTTGAATGCCATTAAAGTAAGTTAAATGTGTAGGTCATATTAACAAGGAGACTTCAGAACGTTATTCAACTAACTGGCTAAAAAGGTTTTTATTTGCTGCATGCACAATCTGCTAATGTGGCATTCCTACCAGTTAAAGGATTCCTGCAATTTTACATGTAATCTGAACATTGGAGTATCCTGGCATAGTTAAAAGGAGAAAACAAGACTTATATTGTCCATAAAAGTTTGGCAGATATCAGCATTCTTTTTATTCCCAGTCAAACACTGCAGTCATTGAGCTGCCAGACTGCTTGTATTGAGGATGGTATTTCTGTTAATCTATGCTTTACTGCATCAACTTTGGTTAATAATGGTTCCTTTTTCTGTGTTTGTATTAATTGACTGTTTGTTGCATTTAGTTTTGTTGCAAACCCAACTGCCTTATAAAGGAAAACTTATGCCACTAATTCATCTGTATAAGAATCAGTGAAAGTAATGAAAACTTATTTTGTTCTAGGAAAACTGTGGAGATATCTGCTTCTTTATAGTGACCGTTGTTTCAAAGATGGGCGTTTAGACACAGAGCTGTACACATTTCTGTATAGAGTTACTTCAAATTCCAGTCGGTCTCTTCCTGCTGCAGGTAATCTAATGCTAAATACAGCTCTGTCTCTTTAGTTAGAAACAGTAGAACAATAAGCTTGTACTTATTAATTTTGGAAATCTTATTACTTTCTTCATTGAAAAATAGGCCTTCAGAGTTCAGCTGAAAAATTTTATGATTGTAATATTACTTATTGTTTACTACAAAGAAAACAATAAATAGCAACAAAATAAGCATTGCATTCATAGGAATTATATATCAGAATATTGTATTTATTATTCTCATATGTAGTAGAGAATTCGCCTTGGTTGCTAAGCTTCAGTTCAAAATTTTTGGCAATTTATTAAAAAAGATGGTACCAAACAGATATTCCAGTCACTTATGTGTATTTTAAATTAATCAATATTTTTACTAGAAAATTCCTAATAGCTGTGATGACTATAAGTATAGTTATAAATTTTATGACCTTTGCATGTAAGATACCAAGTAGCTTTCTGATTTTTTTTTAATGAATTGTTTTAGGATCAGGACAACTGACAGACTCTGCCTGCAGTGATAGTTTAAATGGCAGTCAGAAATTGAAACATGTTGCTACATCTGCATGTAATTCACAAGATTTATCTGGAAAATTGCAAAGAAATGAGAGAAATGTTCAGAGCTTCTATTCTTCTCACTCAGAAGAAGATGCCACATTTGATTACAGGGACACTGTTTCAGAATATAAGACAGCGAAGAAGCTGGAAAAGCATAGTACTATGGATACTGATGGTTCAGATGGAGAGGGGAAAGAAGTTAACAAAATTCAAACATCCATAATTACAAAAGAAGACAGCTGTACAAGTACTTCAAAAACAAGTGGTAGTACAAGCAAGAAATGTTCTTTATTGGATCAGCTGGATAGCATTGACTGTGTAGAAAATTTAAGGACTACATCAACACCAAGAAAGAAGATCTCTGATTATTTTAGTGTAATTCAGAAGTGATGTTTTTATTTATTTAAATCACTATTTTGTAAATTTGTATTAATTGCACTTAAATAAAAAGTAAGAATTTGTGTCCAAATGTAAACTTTTATGTAAATATGTAAAAAAAAAATATTTACAGGTGAAAATAAAATTATTGCAATTTTGAATTATTTGTACCTTCTATTACAGCTTTTGTACAGGACATTTTTGTCTGAATTCTTTATGTATAGTCAGCTTAAAAATAACATTCATTCTAATCAAGAATTTTTTCACTCTTGGTTACAGATGTGATGTCTGCAAATCTTATGAAAAGAAATGCCTTTTACACAAATATAATGTAATAAGTACATTCATTCTGAAAATTAATAACGATAAAGAAAATATTTTTGCTCTGTGTGAAATCTGTACAGTTTTCCAACTATGTGTTTTACATCCCTATACAACTAAAACATTTTTACTTAATTTGTTTGGAGTTCTTAATGCCAGTTTAGATAGTTAATAGAGAGACAAAAGTTTTTCGCTATGGTACTATTGTGGATGGCCTGTAGCATACATTAAAAAAATTCAACTGGCTTGTCTGTTATAAAAATTGTATGCTATGACTATAGTTTCCATTCATGTATTATGCCATACATATTTAATTTGAAACTCATTTACTCTTCAGTGAACATTGCTTAGACTACTTTCACAGTTGAAATGAGAAACATTTATACCAGAATTCATACTGCTGCAATATGCATACCTCACTATCAATAATTATAATATTAGGAGGTAAGAAGAAAATTAAATGTTAGAGGAAGCAGAAGGTAAGGATGAGAATGGGATCTTCACAGTATCAAATGAGTACTCCACCGCAGTGAATTTTCAAAATACTTTCACATATTTGTAATATAATATATTAGTTGAAACATACATTTAAAAATTCCCTATAGTTACAAAAATAGTATCTGAAGGATCAACATACAGTAAATATGTGTTTATTACAATAAAGCAACAAATCTAACCAAAAAATGCTACCTGAGTATTATCTTGTTGTTAAAAATAAATATCTATAATATAATTAATAAACAGAAATCAACATATATAAAATGTAGGTAATAAAATCTATCCACATATATAAAACTGTTTTAACACGCGTAATTTCGATTTTGCTCACGATTTATAAATACACAGTGACATTACTGTAATGCTATACAAAAGTAAATATACTATACTTCATTTGACACATTACAATATACTCTCATGGTTTTTTTACCATTTTTTTTAAAAAAAAATGGCAAAAAAATTAGGGTGAGGAATCACAAATCTGAATGAGTGGTTATCAGCCTCAATTACATTTGATGGGTAAATAAATATAGAAAATACAATGATAAACTTAATTATTATTCTTGACAGAGGATATTGTCTAGAATTTTTAATTTTTCATGTATTTAACTAACACATTAATTGGCTGAGGCTAAGAATTCTTCAAGCCTTCTTATTTAATTCCTTTTTTACTTGATATTGTCTCCACTTAGGAGATTTCCTGTTTTAGTTCACCAACACAGATTGGTGGCTTTAAAAAGAGGTGTTTCCGAGTCTAAAAACTCATTATGGATGTCATGTTTGGAATGTACTATTTTCAGTACAAATGAAATCATTAATTGGTGCATTGCAATGCCTCGAAAAAGTATACTCCTATTTTTATATATTATTTTGTTTTTTTGGGCATTAACACAAACAAAATTATTTTAATGTGAGATACATGTTGCATCAAACTCAAAGTTTTTTACTTTAATCACTCATAATAAACTAAATAACAATGATTGTAATAAATTATATTCACACAATGCCTACTTTGCTGACAATATTACTTTCAAAAGGATACACTAACTTTATTCTCTAACAGGATTGAGAGTTTCTAACTTTGTATTATAAAGACATGCTACAGTTTTGACATGTACTGGACATTTCAAGACTATCTTCTGGAAGTGTGACCAATATTTGATCATATAATGTTGCACCCTCCAATCCAACACACTGTTTGCAATAAGTTCTGCACTAACACATAAGGGGGTTTTCAGTATAATCTTTAACATGTAAAATGGAAGTTGTCCCTTATTAATAAAAACCATTGTTTTAACTTTTAATTACACATTTTATTTCACAACTGTTGACAAAAACTGCAAAACTGACCTAATATCGTAACAAAGACTTTCGAATGGAACAATTACTTTATTCTGCCTACACTAGGTAGCTTGGTATTGATCAGTTGCACTACCAAGGTTGGGTAAAACTTTATCATTTTGAAAGTTCCTAGGATCAAATTTAGGTAACAAGTTTCTCCAAATTGTCATACTGGTTTTAAAGTCCTAACAATACCGACTAAACTCTTCCGTTATCAATTTCAGTTTTCAGTGTGGTTGGTGACCAATACTTCACACTGCAGAATATAATATTGGCAAAAAATTAAATTCTGATGACATTGCAATTGTTCCAATTAATGTGATTGTTCAGGAAGATGATAACTGCTGTTACTTGTTTTTTTATTATATTTCTCTCTATAGCTAGAGGCCGTTAAACTAAGAATTCCCCTAGGCACAATGGGCACTTTGGCAATCCAAAAAACAAATAAAACTCACGCGACAAATATGATATGTGTTTATTGTAGGCCATTTCTTCCGCAGTTGCTTGTTAAACTACCAACAACAGTTGTATTGGCGTATTTTCTAAATAATTACTAGTTTAATATAATTTAAACTTAATGTACTATTAATGGATGGCTTGAAGTGGAAGTAACCAGCAATTCTTTTTCATATATTCGGTGAAAACAATATTGGAGTTTTTTATACTAAGTTATGAATACTTCTCACCCATTGCAAATGATTTAGATAAAATATCTACTGTACTTCAAACTCATCCATAAAAACAGATGCAACAAATATACTGCTGTAGGTAGTGCCCTTCTTCATATAGTACAACCCATTATAACATCCACTTCTGGTAAAGAAGATACAAAATTGACTTAATTACTCAGCAGGCATTAACTAAATTGATTACATCATTATATATTTCCTTAAAAAAAATTAGAAATTATGTACAAATTTTATAAACAGACTTCTTAATAAAAAAAAAAAAAAATCTGTCAATCACAGCCTAATTGTTTTTGTTTGTATAAAATACAAACAATGATAGTGACTATAAAGCGATGAAAGAGCAATAAAAGTTATTGGCACAATTTCAGTGAAATTCAAGAAACAGATAGGTTAAGGGGCAGTAAACACACTGATGCTGCAAAATCATGATACGTTACTATCTCTTAACCCCTTGCGACTGGCATGTGCTATACTGCTGGCCACAAAGACAGACTGAGTTACTATATACTATATAATTTTTTCTTTTAAAAACAAAAAATCAGCTATTTAGTTATTTTTTTTAAATTTTAATTAACAAATGAAGACTGCACATGTTTAATAAATTTGCCAACAACTTTCATTAGTTGCCTATGAACTGAAAGTGAACACAATCAGCACAAATTTAAAAACTGATACAATGATGATGCTGTCTAAACTAAATGTATATTTGAAATATTAAACACAGAAAAATCATTTCTACAGTATAAAAATCAATAGTAACAATATAAAAGTAACACTTTGAATAAATTTAATACTTCCAGTCAGTAAGTTTGTGCCCACACACAGATTTGGGAGAAACTGAAAGGAACCTAAATTTCAAAACTATAATATATGACATCAGTAAAAGCGACAGAATAGAAATTTTCCTATAAAGCTCAGGTGTTTGTTAATAAGCACTTAAAAGACAAATAAATCTTTATTTACATTTCTATTTAGCAGGTACTCATTTTGCTAACCATATTTTTTTTTTGTATTATTGTCAGAAATCAGCAACATCCTTAGTACACAAAATTTTTACTATACGATGCCTAAACAAAGTGTGATGTATATTCATGTGGCATGACACCTCTTCGTGGATAAAATGTGTGCTTCACTGAATAATTGAGCAAATTAGTAATGTTAGAGGTGTATATATCTGCAAAACGAAACAACCGACGTGAGAAGTATGTAGGGTTGTGGTAAGTTCGAAAGACACTTCCAAACTGCTTGTTGAACACGTTCTTGATTCTTTGCCTGTATGAGCAAAATTTTGAATGAGTAACACATATAGAAGAAACTGGATAGTTAGAAATAAAGATAACAATTACTACCACCAACTAACATAACACCTTTGTTAGCTACCATTCACATAACAGTAAATAATAAGACTAAACATAATTTGAAGAAAAGAATACCAGTAAGTTCTGGACACAATTTGTTCGACAGTTGCTTGGGAGAAAGAAGCTACATATTAATGTACATACATAACTAAGTACAAAGAAGATTGCAACAATCAATGATTACTTTAAAATAAATCAAATGTATTAGTAGATTACTATTTCCCAGTGTAGTATTTAGTTAATATAAACATATATATTTATTATGAAACAAAGGGGCTGTAAAGTGGATACATTAAACATTTGGATTCAAAAATAACCACTGCTTACCAAAGCTGAAGATTGTTGCGGTGTCAACATGGAAAAAAACATGCACACATGCAGAGTGTTGAAATTTACAGTATCATATTACTTCTTCAACAATAGGTGTCTGATGGATGCTGGCACCTACTTCACTCTATTGTTGAAGAAGGGCTTTGAACCCAAAAATTTCAGCGCTCGATATGTGTACGCGTTTTTCCATGTTTCGAAGTTGCAGCAATCTTCAGCTTTGTTAAGTGGTGGTTATTTTCTTATCCAAATGTTTAATACATCTGCATTATAGCACTTTTGTTTCTTATTTCTATAGTTTTCAATACTTTAACATTATACCATGCTACCTGTTATTTTTAACACAATATGCACTACCTCTGTAACTACTGAACTAATGCACCCCATACATAAGCAAAAACAAATGATTCTGTGACTATCTCTATTCACAAACAACTTTAGTGTACAATGTTGATATAAGAAATCTATACCTATACAGGGCTCCTAGAATTCTAAATAGTTTCTGTGCATGACACCCCCTAAAAGCATTTTGTCATTGTTATCACAAACCACTCTCTCTTATTTTTCAAAACAAAAAAAAAACCATCTCTGATATTAATAAAGATATACGATTCTATTTGCAGGAATCCACCAAAAAGTTTCAATTTTTTAAAGAATTATCATTTGAATGAATACTATTGGAAGTTAGAACTGACTGAGCAAGATTTTTATTTAAAATAGTTATCATGTCATATATAACAGCTACACAAGCTGAATTACAGGCATACACATATCTTATGACAGAGGTGTTAGATTCCTATAAGACTGTATACTGACCAACTACGCCAGTATGCAGTTCCCCCTTTACTGAGCGTGGTGGTGTAACGGCTAGCGTTCTGGCCTCGCATTCGGGAGAATGGCGGTTCGAATCCCCGTCCGGGCATCCAGATTTTGGTTTTCCATGGTTTCCCAAATCACTACAGGCAAATGCCGGGATGCTTCCTTCAAAAGGCCATGGCTGAATTCCTTCCCATTCCTTGCCCCCCATCCTTTCCCGTCTCTAAAAGATCTCGCTGTTAGAGAGACGTTAAGCAGATAAAAAAAAAAGTTCCCACTTTCAAATGTGCCCAAAACACTGTTCTCTCATTTCTTACAAATGATTGTCGTGCAGTGCATGGTAATATAATATTTCCCAAAAATCTGGTAAGTAGTTAATATTATCATCTTTATAAAAGATGAACTCAATAGATTGCACATATAAGGGGTTTGATTTTTTTCTAATCGGCAGATTCATCTTTGTTGGATGCAAGAAGTCCCCATCACTTTGTATGGGAACCAAAAACTTTCCCCAATGTAGAAATAAAATGCAGTTATTTATAAAAGATTATGAAATGACCTTATCATAACTTAACTTTACAGCTAGACCTACTGCCTTATTATTTCCCTTGATTCACACATGAAGAGGAGGCCAATGGAATCATTCCTGCGACATTCAAGGAAATGGGAGCAACATAAATGTCCTGTAACTGACAGACACATTAGTCACTGCCTAATTAGAGCTTAAAGACAGAAAGCACAACAAGTAATAGATTCTGAGTCCATGCAAAGTTTCATTAGTATAGCATGCAATGAATACAGGGAATTGTAAGATTACAGCGGTGTGTTGCTAGGTAAAATGTAGAGTACCTGTCCACACCCATCACACTTGGGTCCATCAAGATGTACTGTGGTTTGAGTGCAATGCTGACTTATAATGTCATAGAACATCATTCTGATGAAACTAAGGAAAATGGAAGCGGCTTCCAGGCAATATAAATAGTGAAGAAACGGGAAATTAACCAACCACATACCAAAGTTGATGGCTGCGATGAGAGAAAACACTTAGGCAGACAAACAATTACTTAATTTTTGGCAACTGCGTTCTTAAGTGGTAGATAAACCGGCAATTAGGCTCCGTACTTGTGCACATACAGAGTATGTGGTGGGTTAATTTCCCCTTCCTTCATTATTTATAGAACATCATTCTGAAATATTATGACACATATATCTTAACGTATATCATCAGTTCTAAAATATTGCTGTGGCTTTTCACAAAGCAGATGGATGTTTCCCCAAACACTGTTTAAAAATATTGGGCACTTCTATACCTTACTATTCAATTATTGCCAAAGGGCTGAGACTATGTCTAGGCTTATTCTTGTACAAATGAAATTTAGGAGGTGTCATGACTGCACTGGACTCTATCGGTATGATAAGAAGTAATCAAGTTGCCACACCACAAGGAAGTGATTGCAGATTGCTGTTCACCTATCTCTGCATACAGACTGCATGTTGTGGTGGTATGGTATGCACCTATAGCCAATATTTTGAAGGTTGTTCATATATGCTACATTTTAAATACTGGACAAGTGATTGACAAAAGCTTAGTTACAGTAGCAGACATGTGAAACTTGAGAACAATTTTTTTCTCGGCATAGATAATTAATATAATGTTCTCGGGTGACAAGCTGAGTTAATGAGGTGTTTACACAAAATACTTCAGCAATCAGATTCACTGTTTTCTGGTGAAGATGATGACAGTGAATTTGATCACCGAATTATTGTATGTAACCATCTCATTAACTTGACTACATTACATTAATTTTCAATACAATGTTTCACATATACATTTTACTAAGCGAATAAAGGTGTTTCACTACAGATCTTGTCACATGATGTAGTCATCTGAATATCTGTTCAAAGCTGAAGACCAAGAGCCAAATATTATCATCAAGTTTTGAAACTGCTTGAAGATTTCTCTGGCATGCGGCCAGATCAATTGGTGGTGGATGAATGAATTTTTGATGGCGTAACGTGCCATCATCAGGTTGTGTCTACTGGCCGGCATGAGGAGCGCAGTCCAGGACGCGACTGTTGGGCTGGACCAGCCAGGTCGGTATTTATACCCTCCAACCAGTCCCCTTCACTCCCACTGCGGCACTCCGACAGCGGTGATGGGCGTGGTGTGCTGCGATGGTTGGCCAGTGACCATCAGTCTCTATGCCACCTCCGTCGCGCACTGTGCCTTGGCTCTGGTTTTTGTGGAGCTGCTTCAGTGCTGGGTTCCAAGCTTGGCTTAGCTGGAACCCATTATCTTTGTTTATGAAGTTACTCAGCAGACACATCTCAATGGCTTCCTTGTATACACAGTCCCAAAAGTGAGATGTGTTTCTCAAAACTCCGGTGTCCTCATATTTAATATTATGCCATGTCTCTAAACAATGTTTTGCAATTGCCGATTTTAACAGCTGCTGTAGCTCGGTGTGACGTTTATGTTCTCTGCACAGTTCTTCGACCGTGTGAATGATCTGCTAAACATATGCTTTTCCGCACTCGCACGTTATGTGATATACGCCAGGTTTCCTAAGTCCCAGATCATCTTTAACCAAGCCAAGTAGTGCTTTAATTTTGGCTGGTGTGTGGTAAACGCACTTTATGTTTTGTCGGTGTAGAACTACCAATCTTGCACAATGCATTGCTGACTTACAGGATGAAGGTTGTGGCTCTTGGCTTGCACTCCTTGTTAGTTGGTTCTTGAGTGGTCTTCCGCCTGAAGGTGCACCGAATTTGGCGTTGTCAACACAATTACTCTGGTTCTATTTCTTGAGGTGTGTTAGTTCAGCAGACAGACTGTCCTTGTCAGAAATCATATGTCCTCTGTGGACCAGTGTATTTAACACTCCTTCCCTGTGTGACGGGTGGTGGTAGCTGGTGGCATGTTAATACTGGTCCATGTGAGTAGCCTTACGGTAAACACTGTGCCCTAATGTGCCATCTGATCTTCTCTTTACCAGTACATCCAAAAAGTGTAGTTGGCCGTTCTGTTTCACTTCCATGGTGAATTGTATCTGGCTGTGGATGGAGTTCAGGTGTTGCAGAAATGATTGAAGTTCTTCTTTTCCTTGGGACCAAACGACAAACGTGTCATCCACATATCTGTAGAAAACCATTGGTTTTAACTGAGCTGATTCAACTTCTACATATCCCGACAGTCTATTGCGTTCTATGAGTGGCTGCGTGGAATGCAAGTCTTGCACAACACCAGCCACCTCTCTGTTAACTTGAAAATAGGATTTTCATCCGAAATATTGTTTTTTATTTGTTTGTGTGTTGTTTTGTGTTGCTGCTGCCCTCCTCCCTTCAACTTTGGTGACTGTTGGGTGTATTTTCCCTTTCTTTTCCATGTAAATATTGCCGTGCGACATTTCTTTCCTTTCATTTTTACCTATCTTTTTATGATTTAATATCATATAAACTTAGTGCATGAATGTGGTCACATGATTTGGGACCATAAACTTACCCACTGTTGAGCTACGTATCCGGTGACATACTTGTGAATTGACAAAACAGTAGTTTTTGGAGATAATGAAATGAACCAAGGATATAAGAAAGGAGAAAGAATGTATGTGGAGGCTGAATAAGATGGAGGCCATGGGTGTTTATTATTGGTAAAGATTCCAGGCCAATGAGACCCTTACCGTTGGATGTATTTGTATACAAGGAGGTAATATTGAGGGAGATAAGGAAGGAGTCTGGAGGTAGAGGAGTGGGGGTTGTGGACAGACACTCAAGGAAGTATTAGGTGCCTTTGATGTTGTAAGGGAGATTTTTTTTTTTTTTTTAAAAAAAGTTTGGAGTATGAATCCACTAACTGAAAACCATTCAGTGGTCAATCCATATGCCACAATTGTAGGTCACCTAGGATAGCCACAGCCAGATTTATGGATATAGGGAAGAAGGTGCAGGATGAGATTATTTGTATAGTGAGGAGTAAAAAGAGAAATATATTGCAATGAATAATTTTTAAGGGGCTCCGGAGGCTCAAGAAAGTGCATGCTTTCAGGAATAAGGAAATGGTGGAATTGCAGAGAGTTGAAGTTAAGTATTGGTGTCAGTGAGCTTTCAGGGCTTCAGCCTTGTAATTACTGTGGTACAAGACAGTGGTGATTTAGTTCTTGTCATGTGGGATGTTGGTGATATTCTTGTTCCTGGACAGATCTATAAGGTTTGGTTTTACATGAGGCAATATTTTTTGGAGGAGAAAATGTAGTTAAAGAAAGGGGTGAGGTCCTGGTAGACATGTGGAACTACTGGAATAAAAGAAGTGGATGGTGTTGATAAAGAGTTATTGTATTTGGATATATTCCTATGCATCAGCAGCAACACATTATTTAGCCTTTTTACCTGCAGTAACATACCTTCAGATTGTATTCATCATGTTTTTGTGTTATTCAGTAATCTTTACTGCAGCTTTGGTAAGTGATGAATCTTTTTTTATTTATTTTTTATTTTATTTTTATTTAATTATGCCTTTATGTCTTATCGAAACTGAGGTCATTTGAGGCCCATGTCCTTTTGAAGGAAGGATCTCAGCATTTGCCTGGAGTGATTTAGGGAAACCATGGAAACTCAAATCTGGATGGCCAGATGGGGATTTGAACCAGCATCCTCCCGAATGTGAGGCCAGAGCATTAACCACTCACCCACCATGCTCAGTATGATGGATCCAGTTTCACTATTTTATTTATTTATTTTATAGAAATTAATTATTTAAACTGAGAGTTTAGAAGTAAATCAATACACAAATAAATAGTGAGGCATTTATTTGTGGTAGGATATTACTCAAGACTGATGCATTGGACATGAACAATATGTTGGGAAGCTAATTTCCATCTACGAGGAAAGTAATGTATCCCAAAATTAATGCATCACATTTTTTAAAAAACAAATATGTTGATCAGATAGGTACAGAAACTTAAAATTCTTCAAAGTATGACCCTTCTGCATCAATACATTCATGCCAGTGTGATTTCCATGCCTTGTTTGCTCCCAGGAAGTCCTAGGTGGAGAAGTCCTTTAGGGCTCTCATCGTACTTGGTTTGATGTTGTCCAAACTCTTGAAATGTGTTCCTTTCATTACACTTTTCAGCTGAGGGAATGGAAAGGAGTTCGCTGGAGCAAAGTCAAGACAGCAGCATTGCCACACCAATGTGGCTCAGGTAGCTTGCAACAATGAAGGCAAGTTGCGCCTGTGCATTGCTGTGGTGAAGCTTCCACGAAGCACTGAGCTCCTCTCAGATGTGGGTGATCCAGTTGTTCAGTCTCTGTAGAACTGGGCATTTATAGCATGAGCTACAAACTCACTGTGCACTATCCCCTTTGTGTCAAAAAACAATGAGAATGACTTTCATGCATGATTTGCTCAAGCGAGCCTTCTTAGGGCATAAAGACACCCAGTTATGCCTCTCTGTGCTCTGCCTCTGTTTCCAGATCGTACTCAAAGATCCACATCTCATCCCCAATAACATTGTGCAAAAAATTAGGATGATCTGAGCAGAGTTGGTTGAGTTTTTCACACACTTCCACTCTATTCCGTATTTATATGTTGGTCATAAGTTTTGGGACAAGTTTGGCACAAACCTTGCACAAGAGCAAATCATCTGATACGATCTGGTGAACAATCATTTTCGGTATGTTCAATAAATTCAACATTAACTGAACACTTATTTGAAAGTCAGAATTCAGCAATAGGCACACACAAGACATACTATCGCAGTTCACGATGTTGAAGGGCGTCGTTGGCAGGCTTCATCAGCGACCTCTTGTGGCACCTGTTTGACTATGATCTGGACAGGCAATCATCACTGAAGGTCGACAGAAGCAGCTCAAAAGTTTCCAATGGTGTCTTGTTCAGCTTCATACAAAACTTGATCGCATATCATTGATTCAAAGTTTTCTTCATCGTAAATACGACACAATTACTACACATGAGCTCACAAACTATCATGTTCTGATCTCCTCAGGACATGGAGAAACTGAATGTGGAACTGTTGGAAAGGTTAACCTCCCCTCGCCCTAACCAAACCGGTCTGACCACTCTGCAAGCTATAGTTATGTAAAAAAAAGGGATGCATTACTTTTGGGACAGACCTTGTATGGAATTCAGAAAGGATGGCTGTTTGTGAAAAGACAGAATCTTCAAACATGAAGTAATTGTTGGAGAAGTGGAAATTGACTTAGACAACATTGAATGAATGTAAGCTTTCTTGGTGAATCAGTTGCATAAAATCTTCTAGGGCTTTCCACCGAGGTAGTGCATCAATGTAGGGTGATGTTTCGAAGCCTGCCTCAGGCTTCGAAACGTCACCCTACATTGACGCGATACCTCGGTGGAAAGCCCTAGAAGATTTTACACAATAATGAACGGTTACTGATGTAAACTATTAGCCCCTGACCATTTCTTTCTGACTGAAATTTTTTCAGTGGTGAGGCTTTTGTATGAACTAGAACAGAAGAGTGTAATAGAGCTGAAATATGAGGTGTGCTGTGGTGAATGTATAATGTTTGATAAAGTGGAAGGTTTCCCTAGCCAAAAGAGAGACGGAGGTTGACAAGTCAGGAGGTAAGCATCTTTGGCCAATATATTCTTTAGGTTTGCTGGAGGGCTGTTACAATAAAGGAAAATAAGATGAAAACAAGTACACAATTTTGCTGGTCACAGGAGGGAGTAAAAGAAACATTTGGTGTGCCACATACTTTTACCTGTAGCCAAGACCACATGGCCTAGGGTTCAAACATTTGTTGTATATTCATGATCATTCTGTACTCTGCATAGTTAAAGACCTCTTGCTTCCAGGTAGCAATGGGTTTTTACTTCTCTATTCAATCAAATTCACATTGCCTTATAATATGATTTTTTGGTTCTACTATTATTGTTAATATACATAATAGCAAAAAAACACCAAGACAAAAATAAATATACAGCAGTTCATGTGAGCAAGTGAATAATACATACAACACTAATATAACATTTTAGCATTGTTCCCCATTCCATTAATGTTATCTATTAATTTCTACATAATAAATTCTACTTAAGTGCATCATGCTGTAACACACATTAAACAAAATTTAGATATGTACTGAACCTTCTGGAAACAAACTTGCAAAGAAACACCCTGTAAATAGTGACTTATTTCATAATTACAGTTGCTAATTTGTTTCCTCAGTGTCAATGAAGTAACTTTATTGAAGAGCTGACTGATGAGTACATTAATTACTTGTATGAAAGAAAAAGAAAGATAAATTACATCCAACATTCACCAAAGCTGAAAGGAAGAAGGAAGCTGCTGCCCGCCTCCCTTCAACTCTGGTTAAGTGTTGGGTGTAATTTATCTTTCTCTTCCATATAAATATCGCCTCATGGCAGATGTTCCTGCTCGATTGTTACTGTCATTAATTACTTAAAGTTTTATTAGACTTACCAAATATTTTAATGTCCAGAGAAATTGTGAAAGAAAAACAATATGGTGTTACTTTGAAATATGTGGTACAACCTTGCATAGTAATAGCTAAAGAACTTTGTGTAAAATCAATGTAAAAGAAAACTTAAAATGTCAAGTGGAAAAAGTCTGATATTTATTGGTTTCTTTAGGAATTATACTAAAATAATCCTGTTTTATGTATTAACAGTATTAGGTGCTATAGAAACTACAATAGAAATTAATCCACAAGTGAACACAAAGATTTTCAGATGTGATACCATTTAAAGATGGGCAGTGTCTTACTAAAGTTGATATCATAATGATGAAGAAATATTACAATCTAAAACTCATTTGAAAACAGCCTCAATAAATAATAGTTACGTTCTATAACTTTGTATGAAACAATTGATAAAAATTATATTGCATTGAAAAATGTATCAAACTGAGTATTATTCATCTAAAAATATATTTTATATCCATTCTATCATAATCCAAAACATCAAAAATCATTTAATTTAATTTGTATAGGCAATCTCTTACATTACCGACTATAACAGACTTTAATGAACACCGATCATTCTATGTAAACGAATTTTTTGAATAAAGTATATTGCAAAATATGTAGGTGTATCTCATAGAAAGAGGCTGTGAGTTAGTAATTAGAAAAGACATTAATTTTTGCAAATAAATAAATCATATATGCCCCTTTATAATAGAATTGATGTATCTTTCAGGGAATTAAAATAATCAAATCTTTGTGATGGCTTCATTGTAAATGTTTTCTTACCTTTTTGTGTAGAGTCACTTTGATTTATTACAATATAAAATTTCAGTCATGCCTACAGTTATCTGAAGAAACCTGCATTATGATGGCTGAAATGTTAAGTTTAAATAGATTGATGTGGAGGGTGGGGGGGACACTCCGCACAAAGTTAAAGAGAGTAATAAAAAATATTTATAACATTTACATCGCTTAATGTCTGTTGAATTTACATTGTACTATCAATGATAAACAAGGAAAAGAAGGCTAGCACTTACATAATGATTACTAACTACAGAGGTCAAACTTAAAGGCTCACCAGTATGATACAATTAATGGCAGTGATGAGAGCTGCACATGTTTCTAAGATCTTAATTAAGGTTATATCTCTCTATCAGAATTAGACAAAAATAGATCATTCAGCCTAGATAATTAATGATAACGCACTTCTATTATGTAAAATGTAGTGTATTGGACCACACAATTTGTCGTGAAACTAATAATTGAAATACACTTTCATCCGAGGTACAACGAAAAAATTAATTAAAAAATAAGAACTGGCAATACTTGTCAAATTTGGATGATGCATTGTACAGCTTATCTCTAGAAAAATAACCATTAATGAGACACCAATCCAAAATTTGTTCATTTATGAATTACATCAGTAATTGGATAAAGGAAACAAAGAAACTGCCGCGAGGCACTGAAAATAAGATAGGATAGGGAAAATAAACTGTTACCCGTCACTTACCACAGATGAAGGCAGGAGGGCGAGACACGTAAAAACACAGAAACACACGAATTGCACAATATTTCGACCTTAGTCTTACTCATGTGGGAGGCGAGACATATGGCAGGGGGAAAGATGTGGTCACATCCCAAGGTGACCACATCTTTCCCCCTGCCATATGTCTCGCCTCCCACATGAGTAAGACTAAGGTCGAAATATTGTGCAATTCGTGTGTTTCTGTGTTTTTACGTGTCTCGCCCTCCTGCCTTCATCTGTGGTAAGTGACGGGTAACTGTTTATTTTCCCTATCCTATCTTATTTACATCAGTAATTATAATTTTTACTCGCCTCAAAGCCCGTCAAAAATGACAGGTTGAACGGACTGTTCTGGCAAGTCATTTATTTGAAGTTGCTCACTTGTTGTAAAATAATGCTAAACACAATTTCTCACTCCTTACACTATAGCAAAAAGGTTCCATTGTTATCCTGAATTTTTATAAAATTATGCTCAATACAGTTCCTTGTGCCCTACACTGTAGCAAACAGTTTCAGTTAACATCCTGATTCAGGCTGTATTTCAACCTAAGCACAAACTCTGTTAATATTGTCATTAGAAAATCAAAGCTTGATCACATGCAAATTAATACTTTCACTGTATTGCATGCTAGTGACATGCTTCACAATATAAACTTAACCCAAAACCATCATGAGTTGTTGCATCTTTCTTTCTCGTGCTTCAAGTTCATATTACAATGTTTGAATAGCTAATACAGTTACATGTGGCTGAAATACAAAGCCAGAGAAAGCAAAGGAAATTAAAAATAAATCTTAACAACTTATGTTATTCTGCATAAAATTAGTTTTAATTGTGGTCTAGGCTGCATAGCTCGCAATCATTGTGGAGCTACTTTCATTCAAATGAAGTAATCTGATGCTAGTAAAAACAAATTATTATTATTATTTTAAAATAAAACCTTACTTATGCCCTCTGTTGTAACATCAAATATCAATTGTCATTCTGATCCAGGCTACACCTCAATCTAATCAAAACTTTTGCTAATACTGTTGCCCAAAAATTAAAGCATTTTTCTTACATATCTATGAGTCAAGAATTTATCGAAAACTTCCACAGGAAACAAATATAAATAAACAAAACAAAACTTATAATATCAATATATTAATTCGAACATTATACATATTTTTCTTTTAGTTTTTCAGCAAATTTTTTTTCGTATACATATTTTTCTTTTAGTTTTTCAGCATATATATTTTTTTTTATGCTTTGCTAAATAAAAATGTTTTTAAATAACCCCTCATATGTAGTCTCTGGTCATTGAAAATCCAGCAGCATGATACCAAAATCCAGCTGCATGATACCACAGCATGACATCATTGTGTGACAGACGCAGTGACCGAGATTAGCATTTTATTAGAACAGATTTTCTTAATGTAAGAACTTTAAATTGTTGTTATCCAACAACTGGTAATCAATGTTTTTCAGAGAAGATTAGACAAATATCAAATGGCTTGGCTTATTGGGCAGATACACAGAATACTTTGAATGGTTATCAAGTTAGTACTTTAAAACTAAAACTGAAATTCTAGTGCTCACCTCAGTTTCTCCCTTTCCTCCATCCATTTTGTTAGTTCCCTCATAGATTCAGGTTCTTCTCGGTCTTGATGATCTTCTATAAGCTGTGTTAACATTTGTAACCAGTTGCACTGGAGTTTGAATTCTGGATCATTCAGAGTTTTAATTTCATGCTGAAAACCAAGTCAAAATAGATGACATTAACAATTCTAGCTTTCAAAAGTTAAAATATTGTGTTATATTAACCGTCCTGTGAAAACATTGGTGGACACATTCCAAGCTATGATAATCCTAATAAACACTAAGTAACCGTTAAAATACTGTAACTTCGAAAAATATAAAATTGTCAATCATATAATTTACGAAAATATTTTTAAGCATCAAGAAGTAAAACTGCTAGCAGTCTGACTACCCTTGTGCAATATCAATTATGCCGCCCCCTGTTTAACTACAGCTAGTGGTGTATCTACCGGATTGCAAGATTGCCACCCCTTCAAACATTTTTTTTTTTAATTAAATGTCAATTTGCCACCCGCATGCGATGCATGCCTTGCATGCCCACTTACTACAGTGGGCCTGCTGCTAGCAATAAAGCTTATGCACTGATAACTTATAAGCAGTTGGGGCTGTCAACTAAAAAGAAGGAAAAAGGTAAGGAATGAAGCATTAGAACAAAAAAACATTGTTTTTCATCATGAGGAGTAATGTAAAACTAATCCCTCCCCCCCAAACCAGTTACTAAACTTGAAGAGAGTGAAGATAATCAACAAATTTTCAATCAAAAAATCTGCTAAAACACTGTTTATATTTCAATAAAATATGAATGCCAATGTGTCTTTACGGAAAAGAAAAAAATGTAATTTGGAGATAAATCCACCCACAATCTAATCATCAAACTCGATACCTGAGATTTTGGGTTGTAGCCTACAATTTTTATAGATGTTTACATGCTACCTTAAACTCTATTTGGTATCAGTGTGTTATGGTAGGTTGAAAACAGATTATTTAGTTCATTTGTGGAAAATCATATACAGGGGGTGACAAAAGAATCCCAAAATTTGGGGTCAGAATAGAAAATTTATATTTTTCATTTTGAAAAAATGAATTTTGGCTAAACAAATTAAAAATGAATGCATGAGTAATGGTAGCTTTTCTATACTGTCCTGTCCATTTGGAAGGAGAATAAAGTTACCACCTGCATTTTCTAAATGACCACATAAACCTTATTATTTCAGATCAAAAACAAAATACAAAAAACTGAACACTACTTGAATATAGTGATACAGTATGGAACCCACATTACTTGTATCAAGTATAAGAGTTGGAGGGAATGCAAATAAGGGCTGCTAGATTTGTCTCTGGAAATTACTGCAGAACACAATCAGTAACTGATTTGATAAAGGAGCTGGAATGGGATTCACTGAGGATTAAGATAGTCGTAGGAATGTACAAAGTGTATATTGGTGATGAGGCATGGAAGGATATTGGTGGAAAAATTAAGAAAGTTGAATGGAAAGGCAATTATGGCCATGACAACATGCTGGTACTCGATTTCAGGCATAAGGGTGTGGGAAAATTTTCTGTTGTACGTAAGGGAGTCGGGGTTTGGAGTAATTACCAAGGGAAGTGTTGAATAAGTTACCAAACATTCTAAAAGAATTTAAAATTCGTAGACAGCAAAATTAAGCAGAAAGAAGAAAAGGGAAAAAATGGGTGTGTAGGTAAATTTCCACCAGAACATGTGCTCCGTCATAATTAAAATAATTATAAATATATATATTCAAAAATTTAGCAATTGATATTTAGGAAGTAAGTATCTTCAAACTCTATCCATAACACTCATACCAGAGACATTGTTTTGGCATTCCTAAATTAAACATTTTATTGATAGACTAGAGCAGATTGACACCTGTGGTTCACCCATTATTTTAACTGCTAGAATCCATACATAAGAGGTGAAATGAGAAGACTACAACTGGGTTTGAGAAAATATACTCTTTTCATGTGGAAAAGAATTATTTAGTTTTGACCAAACAAATTTCTAAATGTTTTCCATGAGGAAGGTTAATAAAAGCAACATCATCAGCTTGCTTAATCAATAAGGAAGTGGGGAGTTACCGTTGTATTATCAGAATTCCCATATCAAAACTGTAAATTCAAACCAAAAACAATCTGGACAAATATATGATGCATTTCAATGCAGATTGAAACTTAACAATGGGTTTCTCTGGGATATAAATATTTCAGGGAAAATATTCAAAAAAACTTATCCTTTGCACTCAGACAAGAGACATCATCACATTGCCCCCAAAGCCATTTTATTCACAATGATGTGGCAGATGAGGGTCATCCTCTTTTTCTCTTTCTTTCCTCTCTTTCTTTCTTTCTTTTTCTCTCACTTTAGTGCAGAAAGCCATACATAGTTGATTAAATAAAAAAAAAATACCAAAGTTGAAGTATGGAAAAGTAAAAATTATTCTTTTTCTATCAAAAAAGTAATCAATTTCAACCAAAGAATCTGAAAAATACTCGGTCATGAGGAAAAATAATAGAAGCAACATTGTAACCACAGTTAACCAGTTCTGAAGTGGAGAAGCTAACATTTCATTTTAAAAAGTCTACTAAATGAATAATATTATCAAGTGGCAGTCGCTAATCTGTAATCAATTATCTATTTTCAGCTTATTAGGTACACCGACAGAAAAATGTATGCTTTCAACAACAATTATCTTTCATTTTCACATTAAAATATAGGCTTCGTATGATACCTAGGATGATGGGGACTTAAAGAGCAGATATATAAATTTCCTGGCACAGCATTAGACAATTAAGTGGTAGGGAGAGGTTTCAAAATCTTGTATTTACTGGAAAGGATGATGAAAGAACACACCAAGGAAGTGAGAGAACTGGGATGCAAAACTTGGTAATACAAGTGATTGAGTATAGTGGTGTAGGACCCACAATTTGGGTATCAAACATAGGAGTTTCAAAGAAGGGCTGCTATATTTTCATAGCTGGGCCAGCTAATCAAAAAGTTAACTTAGTTAATCATTAATCTGCTACTTAAAATGTCAATTTCGATAATCGTTAAAGCATTACATTTTTTCAAATTTAACGAAAGTTACAGTTATTCGTTAAAAGTTAACCATGAACAACACATCTAACCAATATCCCTCTGGAAACTGAGTTCTTACTGGAATTCAGTGTTCTACAACATTTAGTTGATGTTGGATCGAAAATTTTTATAATGCATTGGTCAACATTAGCTTGAGATAGGCCACTGTCAGTAACTACGATGCCGTTTAGTTCAAATAAACTTTTGTTAGCCAATGGTTATTAAAAAAGACTTCTGTTGCTGTCTACATCAGATACACAGCAATTGATGAAGGATATGAATTGTTTTACCTTTTCCAATAAGTTGGTCCTGCTTTCATTTTTTTTTTTTTTTTTTTTTTGAACTGTAAATATTTGGATGATTGCTTCCTACTTGTGTACTGTTTAAGATTATTAAGACTGGAAACATGAGCCTTGATAGCAGAAAGTTTAGGCAAACACAGTTAGAATTCATAAAACAACAGTTCTCTCAATTTTGATTTAAATTCAATATAATCACATAAATGTGGTCAAAGATTTTTAATCTTCTCGTTGTTATTGCTAGTGTTGCAGCTTTCAGTAACAGTCTCTATATCTGCATTTTCCATGATGTAATCATGTAACGAATATCAATTTCATTTATTTCACTAACAAACTCCAAACCAACCCAAACTAAAAAGTGGCATTATATTAGTAAAAACGATAAATGATATAAATGTTAAAATCAATCACTGACTGGATTTGAAACGTGTAGCCGGTTTGTAGACGTAAAATACAAATGATCGGTTACACTAGCGTTCCTGCACACACCCACACAATGCCATGCATAAAAGTTACATATGCACCACACTCGCACCTGTATTTTGCATTACCTAATTTGTTCGCTATTTGACTTGTTGATCATACCACTGCGCCATGGCACACTATTCAAACAAACAAAATTATGTCAATAACCACTGTAATGGACTAAAATTAACGGAAGTTCAGTTTAACGGAAGTTTAGAAGAGCGTTAATGATTTTGTAGGTTAACTTAAAAGTTAAATTTTTGCAATTTTCTTAACTTCATTAATTAACAATTAAAGGTTTTCTGCCCATCTGTGTATATTTGTTTATGAATAGTACCTGGGCGACCGATCTTCACTAGGAATCTTTCGATTTATGTTCAATATGCAAAATTTTGAGTAAAGTTTGATTAAAGTTAAAGGTTTTTTTTGAAGGCATCATAGACATTTTTAAGTACACAGTTCCCTGCAAAGAGAAGTTTAACTAAAATCAGTAGGCTTATTGGTGCTTGAATCCTATGAGATGAGGTTAGAGCCGTTTCTGAAATACCAATTAATACAAGAACTGATTTTTTGTTTGTAAAATCGCATTACAAACTTCAAAAGCAAATTGTTATCTACATATGAAAATTCATCCAAATCGCTTAAGCAATTTCCGAGATCATCTGGTTTACCATAAATTTCTTTTAAAGAAAATTTCTATTCATATGTCAAATAGAAATATTAATGCTGATCAGGAATTAATTAATGGCACAAGATTAGCGGTAATTCTGTTAAATGAATACATTATCAGTGCTAAATTAATTCACTTCAATAAAACTATGGCCTTACCTCGCATTAACCTCACACCATCAACCCTGCCGTTATAAATGATAAGAAAACAATTTGAACATTAAAAAAGGAATAAGGTCAGATGCTTCAAAATGCAGGATTATATTTATCAGAACCTGTTTTTTCGAATAGATACACATATGTAGCTTTTTCATAGTTTGTAGATTCATTACGATCATAAAATCAATGATGATCACATTACAACTGCTAATAATGTTTTCAGAGAAGTTATGTAAAGTAAAGAAGATTGAAAAAATTACTTCTGAAAAAGCCAATATTTGTTAAAATATTTAATTTGAAATGTTTTACAATTAAATATGTAGTATTTAATGGTAATGGCATTTTACAGTTATATAGTATTTAATGTTAACGACTTCTTACAGTGAAATTGATATTTATTACTACTCTTCAAATAAAATACTTATCATTAATAAATACTTGTATTTACTTATTTCCTCATTATTATATTACCATGGGTCAGTTAGTATACATGAATTGTTCGTTTAAATATACGAGTTCCTTGAAAGCAAACAGAAAATATTAGTACGCTTCCTGGTGCCTGAATCATCTACAAGATGGTGTTAGAGCTGTTTTTGAGATACCAAGAGCAGAAATTGTTCATATTGTGAACAAATGGGTTTTTGCAGGGAAGACAACTATTTAGTTAATCTTAAAAAACAAAACGTTATCTAAATATAAAATTTCATACAATTGGTCATAGCCGTTTGCGAGATCCAAAATATATATTTATATATATCTGAGACTGTGCCATTTATCCCAATTATCTCTCTCTCTTTTTTTATTTTCTCTGTTCTAATATTTACATTGTCGAACACATAACCTGCTCGCGGAACTATCCATTGTTTCCCGCTCTTATACGAAATTTTTCACGTTGTATGAAAACCTTCACCTCAATACGGTATCAACAATTACTTTTTGGCAACTTGTACTACATTACTGGCATCCAGTGATACAGAGCTTTCTCCAACTGTCCCACATGAGTGCGTCTCGACTGGAATTTTCCGCCGCACTTGCGTTTACGATCTATTTCACGTTTCTTGAAAGTCAACTGTTTTTGGGGTTCTGCTACTGTTACTAGAACCATTTGGTGTTTCATTTCCATTCATTCTGAGACCGTGCCATTTATCCCAATTATCTCCCTCTCTCACTCTCTCCCCCCCCCCCCCCCCCCCCCCCGTAGTCTCCCACACCATAAACAATATGTCTCTTGTAACAAAATACCTTGCTGCATTCCGAGGACATGCCTTCAAACTAGCCAGATTACATCACACATCCTTTTCTTAAAAGCTTGTCTTAACCTCAATATTCCCCCTAATGGCCTCACAATTAAATTGCCAATATCTGGTTGCCCCCCCCCCCCCAACTTCACCCGCACTTACACACATTCTGGTACAGGCAGTCCTTAGCCTTAACTGCCCTAGTGCTGCAACAATATAGTGACCTGGCCAACCAACACTCCAGACATCTTATATCTCTAAATAAAATACTGCTGCTGTCAACCTCACATGTCCTAACTCACCTTCAACAAATTTTGCAAAAGGCTGTAGAATCTATGGATAGGCATGTTCAAAATCATCTACGCAAACTGTCCACTCTGTATCTTTCCCATCTCAAAGCAGGAAAACCTCTCCCCTGCAAAATACCAGGACACCAACCCAGGTGTCAACCACCCCTCATTTCCTCACAAACATCTAACTATTGCTCAGCTATTCAACATACCTCTACCATCCTCCCTTAAAACCCACACCTCACCCAGTCAGGTCGTATCAAGCTGCCAAACCCAAACTGGTTGTTATTAATCTGTCCTCTTCTCCACTCTCAGAACCACAACTCTCAGTACTCTCCAAGGGTCTCACTTTCTCACCCACCCCAAATTTGATCAGACCACCCCTAGTACGTGACTCCTTAGCTTTCTGCCGCACACTCCACTGGAGGAATCACTTTGCCTCAAAGAGCAACAATATGGACAGTCAGAATGACCTGGAGCCCAGTCTCCAAAGGTTCCAACCACGCTCGATTCTTGATCCACCACCTCTCCCACAAAACCACCCTCTCCAATTGTTTCAAGATCTTGTTTCCACCAGTTTGGCTTCTCCTAGTTTCGTAAAATCACTACCCTGAGGCACCAACCTGACTCGTGCAGAAACCAGGGCCATCAGGGAACTCTCTTCTGATCCAGACTTGATTATTCTACCGGCAGACAAGGGCTCAACTACGGTGGTCATGAACCGTTGCGACTATGTCAGTGAAGCACTGCGTCAGCTGTCTGATACTAACACTTACCGCCCCCTCAACCATGATCCCACACCTGCAGTGAATGATACAATAAAAGTGTATATACAGGTTAGTGGACCTCTCCAAGGACTCACTCCCCAATCTGTCTCACTCCTCACTCCAAAAAATGCCACGCACACCTTCACTATACCTACTTCCTAAAATTCATAAGTCTGGCAATCCAGGACGTCCCATAGTTGCTGCATATGGCTCACCCACTGAGCGTATCTCTGCCCTGGTTGACCAGCATCTACAGCCCATTGTCAGCTAGCTCCCCTCCCACATCCAAGATACCCGACACTTCCTCTCTCGACTGGCTACAGTACCCACACCTCTTCCCCCGACTCCCTTCTAGTGACGGTAGATGTGACCTCCTTATACACAAATATTTCCCATTGCCATGGGCTCAGTGCCATGGAACATTTTCTACACCAGTGTCCACACAATAGCCTTCCCACCAGATCTTTCCTGCTCACCTTGGTGGAACTAATACTAAACAACAACTTTTTTTCATTCGAGGGGAAAATCTATCACCAAGTGAGCGGCACTGCCATGGGCACTCGTACGGCTCCCTCATACGCTAACCTCTACCTAGGCCGCCTAGAACAATCATTCATAGCTGCAGCCCATCTGAAACCCCTCTTGTGGGTCAAATTCATTGATGATATTTTTATAATCTGGACCCACGGGGAAGACAACCTACTCAGTTTCCTCAATAAACGTAACACTGTCAGCTCCTTAAAATTCACATGGACTTACTCCCATACACAGGCAACTTTCCTGGATGTCGACCTTTCCCTCACGAATGGCTATATCCACACAGCTGTCCATATCAAACCCACCAACCTACAATAGTACCTTCATTATGATAGCTGCCACTCTCATCACATCAAACGTTCCCTTCTCTACAGCCTACGCATTCGAGGCAGTCACATTTGTTCCAATCAACAAGCCCTTCAACAATATGCCAGCAATCTCTCTGAAGCCCTGATTTCCCACAATTACCCACCAGATTTAGTTCACAAACAGGTTTCTCGTGCCACATCACAACCTACTCAACCTATCAACAATCCACAACCCTCTAAAACCCACCACAGCCCTGTTTTGATCACCCTTTACTTCCCACACTTGGAATCCGTTAACCGAGTCTTGAAACAAGGTTACAACTTCCTTTGAGCCTGCCCTGAGATGAGAAACCTCCTTCCTAAAATCCTCCCTCACCCACCCAGACTCTGCTTCAGCCGACCTCCAAACCTCAATCAACTCTTAGTCCATAAGCACGGGGTCCCCCAGCCTGCAAGACAGCCTCAAGGTTCATTTCCTTGCAACAGATCCCATTGCAAATTATGCAGTATGCACCCACCTTCCACCACCTTTACCAACCCGTAACTGTGGAAAGCTTTTCTATCACAGGATTCACCACTTGTGTATCCTCCCACCTTATATACCAACTCACTTGTAACCACTGCCCAGCCTCCTACATTGGACTCACAACACCACTGGCCATCAGAATGAATGGACACCAACAATCAGTACACACAAAGAACCCTGACCACCCTGTATCTCATCATGCCACTATACATGGCACCAACAATTTTAACACCTGCTTCTCGGTCCACGCCATCAGAGTCCTCTCAGATAGAAGCAGTATTTCAGAACTTAGAAGGTGGGAACTGGCCTATCAGTACCTACTGGGGACCAGACAATCTCCAGGTCTAAATTTAAGATAGCACCAATTTTCCTCCCACCCATCCCCCTCACTTCCACCTTCTCTCATAGAACCACTGCTCACCAGAGCCTATCTTTATAGATTGTGACTTCAAATTTTGCTTATTTTTAGTTTTAACTCAAAATTTATGATTTTTTTTCAATTATTATTTTTTTTTTCAGTTGTTTGCACATGTGTCCATTACTTGGTGGGCTTTTGGGACCATTAACTGAGGTATACTACCCTTCCGTGACGGATCCTTATGTACAGCTTTGCTTTATACTTGCTATTCATCATCATTTTCCAGCCTGTGCTCTTCTACCCCCACCCTCACTTTCTGCCATGTTGTTTTTCCCCCACCATGAGCCACCGACATTGTGGCTCATGCAGTTGGCTGCCGGCAGCGCTTGCGTGCAGCCATCTCACTTCTACTGAGAAAGAGCCATGCTCGAAAATTCTATTCTTTGTGTGATCGTTTTTTTCGTGTACTAACGCCGCAGGAATCCCCTTCTGTGGCAAGCGGTGGTTTTTTATCCTATCCTAATGTTCAACATATATATATACAAGAATTGCTCATTTAAAGATATAAGATTACAATGGAACACAATCAGTAACTGATATGATAAAGGAGATGAGTCGAAAAAGAGTAATTGAAGTGTATACAGCATCTATTGGCAACAATACAGTAGTGTATTGAAGGGAAGAAATGACCATGACCACAAATCAACACTTGATTTCAAGCATAATGGAATTGTAGATTTTCTTTCATGTGTAGAGAATAAATTACCTACGGGAATGCAGAGCAAATTACGTGAACCAGTCACTAGGGAGCTAGCTATCCACGCATATGGCCACAGCAATTAAATTAAATTAAAATTTCACTGTAAAGTATCAATAAAGCATTATTACCGTCAATTCACTGATGATGGCTCCAGTACGCCACCCATGCTCCAGTGTGACATCAGCAAGATCACTGTAAGGGTGGTCACCAAAGTATAAAACTTGTTGTCCATACCAACCAGTCATTTCTTGTAACTGCTTAACTGTTCCCTAAACAAATCAGAATTCAAAAAATGGAAATGATTAACAAACCCATTATTGTGATCATATTACTCTGAAATTCAAGAGATATTAAGAAAAATACATATCTGACAAAAACAGATTTTAATGTAAAGAAAATACCACTAACCACCAAAAATCACAATACACTAAACAATGTTTAAAATGCTGAATTAGGCACAAAATAGTTCACGGTGAAGACTGAATGAGTGCTGGATTGCCAAATGGAAATTAACACTTATTGATACTGAGAAACTCAAATATAATGACAAGGGAAACAATGGTAAAGAAGAATAGGTAATTGATCAGGTGAGGGAGGCATGCGAAGAAGAAACAAAATTTGAATACAAGGATATAAGCAACTGAAGGCAAGTAGTTACAGTTAACTATAATCCACTCAAAATCCTGACCCTCCTGTTCCATGCAGCACATCCTACCATGCTACATAGTAATAATTCTTGTTTCAAAATTATTCTATTACAATCTTCCCTGATAGAAACAGTTTCTCTGAAATTAACCAAACCAGGCATGCCAAGTATCAGGCACCAACCAAATCTTAATATGAAATAGCCCTCCACTTGTTCTTCTTTTGTCCCCCCAACCTCATTATAAGACCCTCTCCCTACACAACCTACTTTCTCCAGTTTTCATTCATTTCTATGCCATCACAGGAACCACTGTTTACTACTGATTATATTTTGATGTTTAGTAGAGGAAAGTAACGAAACCCAGACTCGGGTCCCTAAGTCAGACACCCACTTTATTTCACTTGGATTATGCTGCATTTTGACAGCATATATTTGAACATGCAAATTTCAAAAGAAATGATGTGCTTTGAAGTTTCCTTGGTTGAACAGAGACATAAATCCCTCTAGTTTCACTAACAGTGCTTTCAGTATTAGTGAAAATTTTGGCAGAGCTGCATAAAACAGTTTTGTGTGTATGTGTGTTCCAAAGGGAGGAAGTCACTGTTCACTGCGTTGGCTTTGAAAAAATTCTATTCTATATCACTGTGTCATTTTTTTTTTTTTTACTTTGATATATACCCCATAATCCTTTTTAAATGCCTGACACTGCCAAGTCAAAAATGTCCTGTATAGGATCTCTCGGCGTTCCCCGAGTCGGACCCCCCATAATTCAAATTAATATTTTGTCAATTAATAAACTGATTTGAAATACTGTTTCAGGTAGCAAAGCAAATAGAAACCTTTGTGACTTTTGTCATTAGTAGAAGAACATATTAGCATAGAAACTTTTTTTTCTTGTATAAGATATCTGACTTTGGTTTCCTTTTTTTTTCCACAAACTTTTTTGCGCCTTTTTACTAAAAAAATGAATTTGAAGACTATGATCAGATATTTACCAACTTCTGTCATGCAAGCAATTTGAAAACATACCAAAGAATGTATTCCAACAAAATTAAAGTAAACTTAAACCAAAGACAAGACAGGTAAAAAATAAAATTGGGGTACAACTTTAGTTTCTTTCCTCACATATATATATATACTTTTTAAACTTCAATTTATTTATATCTATTAATGGTACAAATATTTGTCTATTTTCGATCTAGCCTCCTTAACTTTTTAAAACATTGATGTTACTAATTTGAATTCTCCCTCTACCCAACTTTTTACATAGTCAAAAGCTTTTAAATATTATTTAGACACATAAAGGACAGAATTACTCCACATAGGGGTTTTTGAAAGAGAAACTTTATGAAAAGCTATTATTATCTTATATATATAAAAAAACTTTCACAAATATTTTGTAAAACACAAGAAGCAAAGAAAACTAGCTAGGATGTTTCTCATTAAAGTTTTATTGATATTTCCATTTTATAACACCAGGAGTTCAAAAAAGAAATTTAAATAAATAAATGATATCAAGACAACTAAAGATCAAAATCATAACACGATTTAATTTTTTATTTTGATTTTCCACAATTTCAGAGAATGTTACAGTCTTACAGGTCCACAAAATAATTCCTTTCAAAGACGCAGTCCAAAATGTATTTCATATTTTTCCCCAAAAAATTTCGTCTTTCATCAAGAATGGAATTGAGTACTTTATATTCATTATTGATAGACAAGTTCTAAGTTACATACTTCTTTCACTGTAACATGCATATTTATAAAGATTTACATGAATATGCTACCTCATAATATATTTTCCCTTTCTCCAGTTTTGTTACACGATCCCACAAATGAACTCCACTTTCTGTATCAAATAATCGAAGAGGTCTAGATTCCTCTGTGAAAAAACGTGGCTTCCTTGCTTGAACAATCACCACATCAAAGAAGTCCATCCAGTCTTTTCCAACCAACATTTCTAATCCTTTATTGCTGCAAAGTAAGAATATCTTATAACAGTTTCAAATGAAAAGAAACACCTTTGCCACTATTGTAAAATATATACAAATAAAGTTTTTTACTAAATTTATAGTCTACAATGAACAGCCACCAGAAGATAACTTTCATTTATTTGTTTCAAAATGAGAATTGATTCTCTAGATTTTCATAATGTTTTAATGCTGTTCACACACTGCTTTCATTGCAAATAAAAACAAGTGATGTTCATCCCAACTATGTCATAATTCCTCAAAAAGTTCTTTCCTTGTGTAACACAGACTGTGCATCAAAAAAATGTCTGATGATCATGGCAATGTCAGCTCAGTTAAAAAAAAACTGTGCAAATTAGGCCATTTTAAATTCTAAGATAAAAAAAACCATGCTTTTCAGCTTAAATGTTTCCTTTTCCACTAATCAGCGTGGAGATACACTTGCTACAAAATCTGGTAATTGACTGCTAGTAATCCTGTCCCCAGATGGACTTTTATGGCCTCATCAAAATTCCATCCAAAATCCACTTTTTTTCCTCTCACATTTCCCTCCTTTGAATCATTCTCTTTGCCCACAATACCAACATTTCAACAGATTGTTCCCAAATCTTGACATTTATGTAGATTGAATTTTTTAAAAAATTTATAAAATTTCCACTCATTTAAGCTTATTATTTCTGCTAGAGGGTTAAACTTCCTTAATTTGTCTATAATTTTTAAAATATTTCATCCTTGTAAAGTTCTATCTATCAAAAGATTCCTTTAAATTTTCTGTTTCATTTAGTGTATAATTTGTACCTATATCTACCTTCTTTTAGACGCACTTTCTTAAAATATTTAAATGCCCCAACAGATTTTCCCACTTATATGTGTGGTATGTTCCTTCAAATTTCAATATCTTTCTTATTAATGGATACATTTAAATTATAACTTCACTGTTCTAACTAAAATGTTATGCTCTTTCAGTTTATTGTAGTACCCTATGTGACATATATTTATTTTAGGAGTGCAATGAAACGGACTGTATACAACGTATCTAAAATCCCATTTTTTTACTGTGTAAATTATTATTGCTTATCTACTGTTATCATGTCATGGTTTTATATTAAATTGTCTTTTGGTTATTAAAATTCCATATTTAAAATTGATCTACTGACCTGAAATTTTGTATTTAGTTTTATTCAAGTGCTGACAATACATTACTATGATTAGAAGTCTTCCATTTATTTAAGTATGGGATATTCTGTTGTTAGCTCGAAATTTTTTGCCTTCCCCTTTGCTCTGACTGAATGATGGTGCAATTTTCTTCTTACCTCGTGCTTAAATGAAACTTTCAAAACTGATTGTTAGCTCGAAATTTTTTGCCTTCTCCTTTGTCCTGACTGAATGATGGTGCAATTTTTCTCTTACCTCATGCTTAAATGAAACTTTCAAAACTGATTGTTAGCTCAAAATTTTTTGCCTTCTCCTTTGTCCCGACTGAATGTTGGCGCAATTTTCCTCTTACCTCGTGCTTGAATGAAACTTTCAAAACTGAATTAGAGCTAAATAAGATTCTCTGCCTGCGCTTTCCTTACATAAAATTGCTCATTTTTATTTTGTGTATTTTTGACAATGTTTGTAGCTTTCTGCATTCAACTTTTGGTTTCACTTTACCACATGGTTATGCCCTGATTTTTGCTTGAAAACTGCATTTATATTAAGTTTGACTTCATACACTTTAACTGAAATACCTAAAGCTTTACTTGCTATATACATTCCTTCAAAAATTACAAAGCTATTGCTCTGTTATAAGAGGGAATGCACAAATACAAAGAGGGTACTTCATAACAGTAAAAATCTTGTGAAATAAAAGGGCAATTAAAATTTTAACCATTCACAAGAAGTGGATAAATGAAATATTAAAAGTTACATGTCTTCAGTTCCTTGAAACTATGCTGAAGCTGTTAGGTACAGTGCTTCCTGAAGATTTTTCTCCTTATTTCTATGACAGAGTTATGAGAAAAAGATAATATCAACACATTTTAGTTATTAACTAAAAGTCAAATTTAGATCTATATTTGTGTTATCTCAAATTGTTAGGATATTTCTATTCCTTCGGTAATATTCTTATTTAATTCCTTCTGCTATAAAGCAATGTTTAACCTATGACATGAAGATTAAAAAATATCTAACAGACGTTAAGAACCAAAAATTTTGTCAAACAGAAATTGTGGTTTGGTGTGCTGCCTGAGTTTATTATAAAGTGCAAAGGAGCTGATAACCAGATGGCATTTTTCTTACAGATATATATATGGGATATGCAGATTTTTATTTTAAATTCATTCACTGCTCAAGGTTTATTGTTCAGCATCTCTGTTACAAACCTTGGAGAATCTCTGTTACAAACCTTGGTTTCAACAAAGAAGCAATAAAAAGAAGTTATGAAAAATGGGATCAGCCAATAAATTCATAGAATAGCTTTGCAACAAGAGATTGTCACACTACAGTAGGCTTGCCCCCTTCAGTAATTAACTTATTTTAATTATTATATTTATTCTATGCCAAGTACCGAATGCTATGAGCATCGGTGACTTGCGAGACTGGCAGTTGATTAGTAGGTCAGAGAGGGTGGAGTCGTGGAGAGAATGTCGTGTGTATCGTTCCTCTGGTTTTTGTGAAAGTGATTGAAAGAATTGTTTTTACACTCTGAAGAACCTGCATCTTAGGATTATATAGTCACTACCAGTAATTTTACTTGTATGTGCTTTAATTACTTTTTTCCATTGGTGGCCGGGTACATTTGTGCAGTACAAAACTGTGAATAAATCTTTGGTTTGTGTTCTGCATACAAGTGTAGTTATTTGAAGAAACTTTTCATTATATAGGTATTGATTTGTACTAGTCTTGTGTAGTTCGTGAACGAACTAGTTCGGAAGAGCGCTCCCATGAGCGAACTACGCGAACTAGTTCCCAGATCTCTCGCTCCTTAGTTCGTTCGATCCTTTCCCGAAGACCCACTTTTGTTTTTGTTCATTATCTGAAAGGTAACACAGTTCGCTGTGGACACATTTCACTGAAGAGACAGATATAAAAATAAAATTAAAAAAATTTAACTGTTAAACATTAATAATTATTGCAGAAGTCAAAAATGGAAATTTAACATGGAATGTGAAAACAAAACACACTTTGATCCCATTAACACTTAAAAGACAACTATCAGTAACCACAACTATTATAACAAAGAAGAGAGCGCACGAAGTAGCGCTAGCAAAGCGAGCGAACAAGCTGTCTTTCTGGAATTCCAGAGCGGAGCGATCTAGTTCACGAACTAAACACAGCGCTACCGCTCGCAAACTAAACTGAGCGGTATAGTTTGTGAACTAAACTGAACGGTACAGTTCGCGAACTAAATTGAGCGCTACCGTTCGCGAACTAAACTGAGCGGTACCGTTCGCGAACTAAACTGAGCATTCCCGGTCGCGAACTATCACCATTCGCCACTTTTTTCGGTTAATGGTAGAATATTTTTTTTAGAATAACCTATAAAAATGTAGTACACTTCAAAAATATAATATTTTACGAAAGAGTAGAAAAGGACAAAGGATATGGTTTTTTACTGTTTTATTTTTTAAGCTATATTTTTTTGCACTTCTTGCATCTTTAATAATTTTCTGTCTACAGTAAAATTGTAATATGCTTTATCGCTTTCAGTTGTTACATTAATGTCAATCAAAAGCTCATTTTTACTAATGAAATACTGCTCTTACTTTTACCTAGATTTCGTGTAATATTGTTAGTTCAGAGTAAAGTTCGTTCACTTTGACTAATTTTTTTCTCATAAATTTAGAACCTGTAATATTGTCTCACAGCCATCAAATGAAACCTCGTGCTTTAAATTTAATTTTTGGATTTTCTATAGCCAATTGCTTTGATTAAAATCTAACTATTTACTAAGATACTCCAGACTTTTATCAACAAATACTAGAGCATTATTTTTAATATTATCACTTTCTGTGGAGAATTTGGCTTCTAAAGGCTTTTTTTTTTTTTTTTTTTTCTTAACCAAAGAAACAGTATCTTTTACATTAATCTAGCGCTGATTTTAAAGCTGACATAATATAATACTTATCTCAGTCTGTTGGTTAACAGATTTGTGAAAGTTATGTAAAGAAATGTCTTGCGAAATTCAAAAAGATTTAACTTTTGTGTCTTCATAAGTTTCATTCGACACCAAAATATTGTGAATGTGTGTTGGATTATCCTCCTCTACACTAATAAAAAAATAGCTCAATGACTTCCAGTTTAGTGTGAATTTACGCACTTTCGTTATTGTTACCACTTTCTCATTCAAGGGTCACTGTCATTTTTATATGTCTAATTGCCACATTGGAAGTATTACTGTTACTTTTCTTAATAATATAGGTAATATTGTTTCTGTCATATAGTACTTAACTTGTAGCCAATAATAGAATTATATTTTGTTCATGATTTCCAAAACTATATTTAAATAAAAAAAGCCGATTACTTATAAACAGGTATTTTAATTGATCAAAATAAACGCATTTATAATATTTTATAAGTAATGTTGTGCTGTTGTTGGAGTTTAAGGGCGCGTCGATGGCGGGGTCATTAGCGCCTTTTATAAGTAATGTTTCTTCCATGAACTAATAAATAAATCCATTTAAAAAATTAATATTCTACGAATGCATGTAAAGTAAATAGTAAAAACAGCACAGTCATTCAGTTTACCCATTTGTGCAAAGGACAATGAGCATTTTGGTTTATCGGCGGTAACTGATCATGCTAATATCATTTGAAAGGGGTATTATTAAGCAATAACTTTTGTTATGAAGGTCATATTAAATTCCATTTAGAAACGACAAAAAATGATTATGTCCTAATAAAACTGACATAACAAACAAAATAGCGCGTGCAGTATCGGTAGCAAGGCGACGCGAACGATCTGTTTCTCTGAATTTGAGACACGAACTAATGAACTAAAAGAGTGAACTAGTTCGCGAGGGAGCTGCGAACTAAACTGAGCGCTCTTCTTCGCGAACTATAATGCGCAAGTCTAATTTGTACCCTAGCCAGCTAATGGTGGCGGCCGAGATTAATTTAAGTAACGAAGTCTGATCGTCCTTACATTAGGTGGTCAAAATTAATCATATAGGGGACTAATTTGTGAGTCGGAAGGAACTGTTATCAATCCCGGTACTATTCAATATTTGTTCTCCGACAAGATGTATATCACGTTAAGCAAACATTTGACCCAGCAGTACATTTATAGAACAATAATGATTCAGTGCAGTAGAATAAACAATATTAAAGAAGGAGAAATTGAACTATTTATAAAAGGAAATAAAAACTAAGCAACCAAAGAATGCAAGAAAACAAATAAAGAATATGGTACCTGACTAATATTGTACAATAGTCAGTATTGTAGCTATGCATATATTATAAAGGAAAACAAATGGAGAATACATAATTTTGCAATTTTTTACATTACTTTGGATATTAGTGCCAATACATTTATAGCTGGGACTTCATCTTATGTGATGTAAGTGTTGGTCAGGTCATCCTATTGTCAGTTAAGAGATAGTGTATGTTGCATATTCAATGTTAATCCAACAACATTTTCCTGTTTCAAAAACATCATGACAATACTACATTAGATTGCCATTCAACATTAGGCTCTATCCTCCACTTCGCTGCACACGTACATAATGTGGGAAGCGAATGCCCATTAGCTCTGAGGTAAGGTAGTTATGTAACCAGTGTGAGGTACAAGCAATGTTATTTGGTTCTGTTACATGGGACCTATATAGCAGTGTTGGCACTATTAAAGTTCCAATCCTTATATAATATGCTCCTACACACGTATCTTTATAACCTGCTACATGAGTTGAAAACATACATATCTAACAAATTAATAATGCTCTACAAAATATAACATAACGCAGCTGCTAGTAGAGTGCACTGTTCATCAATAACAATGTCTAACAGGGCGGTAGATAAATTGTCATGACGGTTACTACTTGCTGCTATTTCATTGTCCACTCACGTTGCACAGTAAATAACCAATTTTTTCAACTTAACAGCTGCATCAATATTAGTGCTTCTAGAAAAAAAATTTCAGCTTCTAACAACAACTCTTTCTAGGGTATATAAATTTCTGAAATGCAATGCCAAGAAAGACTTCTTTCTTATAAAGCTTTCCAGAATTATATGACAGTAAGTGCTTTCAGCTCATAATTCCACTTTCAATTTTTTAGTACCGTAAAATTGGGATTGCGGAGGTAATTTTCGAGTATTTTAAACTACTAGCAGCCGGCAGTTGGAAAGTGAAATATCTTTGTTATTGACAAGCAAACAGCTGGTCCTTTTTTTTTTTTTTCTTCGTTGTTATATATGAGGGGATACCATGAAGAAACTGAACTGTTGTTGTAGCGGATGGAGCTTTTGTACTACTGGTTTTTGTTAATTAGAGCATGTAGTCCTTCCGTCCATAATTCAGTATACCAATGGCTGCCACAAGAGAAGGTTGTGTTTGGCTGGTGTTAATTTTTGCGACAGCTCTTTTGTGTGCCTATAATTTTTTCGATGGCTGAATCTCATGAACAACGTGCATCCATTAAGTTTTGCTTCCTGCTTGGAAAAACTGGCACAGAACTCTAGAAATATTGAAAATGGTGTCCAAGAATGGTGCTATGGAAAGAAAAAACAAATGTTTGAGTGGCTTTTCACATTTCAACAGAGGTGAAATATCAATTGATGACCAACCACATTCTGCACAGCCTTCAACCAATCAAGAATTAAATTGGAAACAACTCAAAATTTGATTTAAAATGAATAGTTACTATATCTGATAGGCCCCTAAGGTGCTGACATTAGATAACTATTTCTACTAACAACAGCGGGAAATACATACATTGTAGGTCATGTTAAATACACACTTTCAAAAATTCACGTATCCAAAAGACCGCCAAAGTTACAGAAGACTGTCAGAGCGATAGGCAAAAAAGTGTGTTATTATGGGTGAGTCAAAAAGGAATGATATAGAAATTTATTGAGATAAATTAAAAAATCGGTAGATGTGTCATTTTGTAGCAGACAACCCCATGTTTCACATAAAAGTGTTAAGTGTCGTTTTGGTACGATGTGATGACCATTTGTCATGTGGCAAATATCCCAATGGTAATCAATTTCTTCCCACACCCGTTGCAGCAAATCGGGTATAACTTGTGCAACAGCAACACATATTTGAATTTTCATGTCAGCAATATTGTTTGGAAGGGGATGAACAAAAAAAAAAAAAAGATCTTTAATGAAACCCCAGAGAAAGAAATCCAGTCTGGGGAGTGAGGTGGCCACGTGATTTGTCCTTCACAGCCAATTTTTACTGTGCACTCCTGGTGGTGGAATGGTGTACTGATGCACTACGTGCATCAAATTTAAGATAGTTTGCTACAAAATGACATATTTACCGATTCTGTAAGTTATCTCAACAAATTTCTATATCATTCCTAAGTTGAAAAATCCCTTTCGACTCACCCTGCATATTACTTTCAGTTCAGGACCAGAGAGAAAAAATTCAATTCGCAGCTAAAAATGTGTGTAAATTGAAAACAAATAAAATGCTTCTCTTTGGTGCCAACCACTTTTTCTATTAATTTTAAACAGAAAAATGACTTATCCCAAAGTTTCTACAATCTGTGGGGCAACTTTGGTACATTGACTGAGGAAAATATATGAGTGACAAATAGTTATAATTTGGTTTGAAGTGCCATTATCCGAAAGAGGAAGGTCACATCTAACCAAATAACTCCTTATTTTGTTAAAATTACTGAATTCTTAAAAAAAAATTTAAAAAAAAACAAACAAACAAACAAAGAAAAACAACTCTAAAGTGTACCAAAGTAGCCCCAGTTTACAGTATGTACATTTTGAGGAAAGTTTTTGATATTTTCTAATTCTGTAGAACAGATATCACTGTTTGTTGTAAAAAAAAAACATTCCCAGCACGATCGTATCAATTTTGGGCAAATTAAAGCTTTTTTCTTTGCTATGCCCAGATTCTATTGCAAATATAATTATGATTATTGATCGTTTATTGATTGATAACCAGAGCTAAATTACTGAATTAATTAAAAACCTTAAATAAATCACTGCCTCACAGAAGCAAAAAAAAAAAAAAAAGGACTGTGAGGCAGTCTTCAGTTGCACCCACCTCTCATAATGTTCTCCCGTTGACGAAGGGTTTATCCTGAAAATTACTTTATTATTTGTGTTTGTCTTTTCTGTGTGTACGTACCCCACATCCATCATCTAAATGTAAGTGGTGGCTCATTTCCCTATCCTAATTTGATTCCTTTCCGCTAATTACCGTCTTGATTTCATGTTACTATATATATATATATATATGTGTGTGTGTGTGTGTGTGTGTGTGTGTGTGTGTTAGCTACTAATTTCCCCCAGAGTAACCTTGTCTTTCATAACTTCTCCAAGTAACCTGTTATGCCACAACCTTCACTCATAATGTTTGTGGCATATACAGTACACAATAAATTGATGACAAATGTCTGCTCCTGAAATAATTGTACCCAAATAAATCTGATTATAGTATGCATTTTCTATTGTTGCGCTCATGTTTTAAGGTTATAACAAGTGAATGGATGAATAAATAAGGCTCACATTGTCACAGCTGGAAACAGTGGTAGATCCAGGATTTTGGTTTGGAAGGGGCTTGAGTAGATTTTGGTTGGGGGGGGGGGAGAATGCCTTGAGCAGATTTCGTTTAAGGGGGGGCTTTGAGTCGGGTAAGGGTAGGCTTTATTGTAGTAGAGCTAGGAAAAAAAGTCTCAAAATCTACAAAATTAGGATTTTGGGGATGGACCTGGATACTTTTGGGTAGGGTTGAAGTCCCTCCCCCCCCCCTTTCCAGGATCCACCACTGGCTGGACACTTGCTGTGTCAGGAAGCATACTGATGTGGCAGAGGCAGTGTTTCCCCACTACTACTTGTGCTGTGCTACAGAGGAGGTTCCTTTGAGAAGCCCCTAAAATCTAAATATCTTCTGTGAATGTAAACACCCATCTTTGGATTTATGCAAGTAAATTTTTGCTATATCAAATGACAAAAACAAAAAATATGCAGTTTGGCAAACACACATAATACATACACAATACTGTGATCATCACACTGTTCTAACATCTACTGCTTCATTTCACAGAATGCATAAGGTGAATTGTGTGATATGTAAAATATTTAGGTAATAGTGAAATTCAGGAAGTCTTTTCTCATACTAAAAAGAAATAAAGTTAATGAAAAACTATAAACTTACACAAAATGATACGGACTGTTGGTTACAAGAAATAGTTTTTTCTTTGCAGCAACCAGTCTTTCAAAAAATTTTCTTATTTCAGTATTTACTTCCAAGAATTCTGTGACATTCTGTTCAACAATTCCGTGCATTATTGGATGACAGGACTGTACAGAATTCTGAAACAGTTTGGAAAAAAACACAATATACAGTACAAGAGTAAATATAATATATATTTCAATTAATGCTTAAAAGTATTGCAATAAAATATTTGGAGGAGGTTAAAACATGGACAGGAAATAGACTAAGCTTCACATCTGTAGAAAATTAATAAGGCAGTAGTTGAATAAAATGTGTAGCATTGAGCAGTGATAGCAAAATGATACATGTCTGTGACCACATTTCCACAACTATGTTTCCAACGTTACTATACAACAGCATTTCTCAAACTTTTTCAATCAGAAGACCAGCAAAATGTCAAAATGCATTTTATGGTAGTAACAATGCAGCCACATCCTCATATTTTAAAAATATCAGATTTTTGCTGGTCAGTGAAATATTCATGACTTTTAGAAAGTGTGGCATATAGCTTGTACCCTTATACAGTACAAGTATGATATCAATTTTATGTGGACAATTTTTGTCAATTTATTTTTTTTTTATGGCACCTATAATTAAACTAAAAATCTGATTTTTTAATATTCTGCTTGCCAGCCATTGAGAATTGCTGGTATAGAATTAAATACCCCTTTGTGATAATAGCAAGAATAAAAATACTTATAGGCGATGAAAACAATGAAAGTTAGGGATAGTAAATCCATCACTCATCCAGATGAATGTAAGAGGTTTCCCAAAAAAATAAAAAACAATAAGCATGACCACACTTTTGTAAAGTGTTAGTGTTTATGTTTATATATTCACAGTGTGCCTTTATTTGTAGTGAGTGATGGTTTTATTTTCCCTATCCTTCCTTAATATCCCTTTTAACTGACTTACATTTTTCAGTTTATTTACAGCACCTCTACCCAAGAAAACCATTAAGTCACAATGCGAAAATATATTATGTCTCGACAGAAAATGATACTAATACATATATATAATAATAACAACATGAGTAGGAAAAAGCTCTTTTTTTTTTTGCTAATGGCTTTACGCCTCATTAATGTCGAGTTCATTAGAGGCGAGAAACGACTTGTGACAAGGAATGGGACGGACTTTGGCCATGGCCTTTTGAAGGAAGTATCCCGACATTTGCCTGGGGTAATTTGGGGAAACCATGAAAAACCCAAATCTGGATGGCCGGATGGGGATCCGAACCAGCGTCCTACCAAATCAAGGCCAGAATGTTAACCGCTCACCCACCACACTTGGTAGGAAAAACTTTATCTTTCTTTATAAAAGGTGCTAAGAAGTGAAAAGGAATTACAAATTAGAATACAGAAATGAGCCACCACTTACCATTAGATGATGGATGTAGGGTGTGATCCCTTAAAAAAAACACATGATATATGAATTTTCAGGTCTAGGCCTTTTATCAACAAGAAAACATAATAAGGAATGGATGTTGTAGGAAACTGCCTCCCAAACTGACTGATGGCCAGGAAAATGGTGGGGGTAAATTCATAGTGAGGACTGGTAAAGGGGCAGTAATTCAGAGCTAATACCTGAACATTGATAGATATGAAAACTGATCTCTGGTGGGCAGAAAGATCAAAATAATAGTAAAAAATCTAAAGATATACAGGGTGTACCTAAATAAATATTGGGGTTTTAACGCTTTGTAGTATTTATTACATAAAACGTAAAATTATAATTAATGCATGAAATGAAAGAGCAACTCAAACAGCTATACCGACAACCTAAAAAGTGTTCAATGTGAGCATCTCTCATCACACAGCACATATCAAGTCAATAGTCTTCCCAAATGTTGTTGAGTGTTTGTGGTGTAATTGTTGCAACAGCTGCCTCAATCCTGTTTCTTAGGCCGGGTACGTCAGCTGGTAGTGGAGGCACATACACACGATCCTTAGGTAGAAATCACATGGCATCAGATTGGGAGAGTGTGGATGCCATTCAAAACAAGCTCTGTCTTTGGGCCCTTTGCGGCCAATACAGCAGTCGGGTACAGTGACGTTCAACCAGTCGCGTACATCGTTATGCCAGTGAGGCGGTGCACCATCTTGCTGCCAAATGAAGTTATCTGGTTTGTCTTCTACCACCTGGGGAAATAGCCACAGTTGTAGAGCATCAAGGTAGGAAGTAACAGTTACAGTTGTTTCTCCAAAGAAAAAAGGCCCATAAACTTTCCATCGAGATATGGTGCAAAAAACATTCAGTTTAGGAGAGTCTCGGTGCAATTGCACCACCTTGTGAGGATTTTCTGAGCCCCACATGCGCACACTATTAGTGTTCACATGTCCACTAAGGTGAAATGTCGATTCATCACTGAAAACAACATGATCCAGAAAATCTTCATCATCGTGCAACAACATTTCATGTGGAAATTTGGCACATAAACCATGGTCTGTAGGCTTTTGTGCATGTAACAACTGCAAACAATAAGGAAAAAGTTGTAAGTATTTCCGTAAAACTTTACAAACAGTCATCACTGGAATTGTTAATTCACGACTAGCCTTCCGAACGGATTTCTTCCAGCTACGTGTGAAAGATTTTCTCACTCGCTCAACACACTCTTCACTAACCCTTGGTTGTCCCATACTTTTTCCTTTGCAAAGGCAGCTGGTATTTTCAAACTGATGATACCATCTACGGATGTTATTTTCACTTGGACGATCACATCTGAACTTAATACGTAATGCTCGCTGCACAGTAACTACAGATTACATCTTTGCAAACTGCAGAACACAAAAAAACTTTCTGTTCACTAGTCACCATTTTTCCTACTAGCATTTTCTAACGGATGACGGAGGAAACATTGCGCACACATGGCCAAAGGTACCAAAAAACAGAACTGTTTGGGTTGCTCTTTCATTTCATGCATTAATTCTAATTTCACGTTTTATGTAATAAATGCTACAAGGCATTAAAACCCCAATTTTCATTTAGGTACACCCTGCATAAGCAAAAATAAACAAATAAAAAATTTAAAAATTAAATCAAAAACTTTGTGAAGTTAAACATCACCTCTGGTTAGTAGTGGTTCAATTTAGGTAGTGAGGATGGAGGCAAGGAGAGGATGAGAAAAATTAAACATAAGTAAAAATAATAGTAATGAGCGAGTATTATCTTCAGTTGTGACCAGGAGGTTGGCTTGTGTCCAGTTTGTACTGGTATAATTCGCAGCACCAGTGAAAAATCCTCAGCTTCTTTTCAATCTGAACATTGATCTTTCCATTCAGAAACATTTACTCTAGTGAATAAACAATGTTCTCTGAAGATAGTATTTAAGGAGCAGAGAAAAATAAAACAAGTAGCCACAAAGAATTTCCATTTTGCTACACCTGAAGGAATTCCATAGTGGATGAATTGGTAAATAAAACCAAAAGCTTTTCTGGATATAGTGTGATTTTTACCCTTCACCAGAATCAAACTGTTCATATTTAATAATAATGAGAGTAGAAATTCTTTTAGGTAATGAAAATAAGGAACGATATGAAAAGTAAACTCATAATTTACCACGGATGAAGAAAGGAGGGTAACAATAAACGCATGTTAAAATATTTCGGCAGAAGAACTTAATTCACAAATATAGATGAGATAAATGGCAAGAGGAGTGCACAAACAAAGTCACACCATTGCACATGTTGACACAATGTGTGTGTACTTTTGATTCTATTGCCATTTGACTTATCTCTGTACATGAATAAGGTTTTTAAATCAAAATATTGCATATATACCATGTTATCTTCTACAGTTTGGTTTCCTATGCCTTTCTCCAAGACAGCTGTTACAGTAGTGTTTATTAAAAAAAAGTTATTCCCAGCAGGAATGCCTCAAAAACTAAAAACTCTTTTAATCAGGATTAATAAGTGGCCCTATGCTGCAATTTGTAATTTGTCACTGTTTCATATCTTTCTTCCACTAGCACCTGAAATAAAATATGTTTTGTTGGGTTTTTTTTTCTGTTAGGTAAGGGAAAATAATAGGTATGGAATTGTTGGACAAGATACATAGTCTACACAGTAATAGGCTTACAATGATTACTTTCTGCACACGCATTTCTGCTGGTTGTTTCACCCGAGGGCAATTATTAATAGGAAAAATTTTAGTTTAAAATGAACATAAAAAATACTTCGTATCTGGTTTACAAGGTAAAAACTTAAAAGTAAAATCACCTTTACATCCCTAAACAGAATCTCAGGGTGATAATCAATGTGGTGTGTTTCAAAATATTCTGCAACATCACACAGTAATCCCATCTCTGGCACAGAAAATAAATCTGCTAATTGCACCATTTTTGATCTTATATCAGTCTGAAACAAATAACAATCTTGGTAACAATGGAAAGAAAGACCTGCCACTAGGCAATATATATATGGAAAGGATAGTTGACCACAAGACTTGTGCGAGCTCAGCAGCTTGTTTCTTTTACTTGACAAAGTGTTAACCCTGAAATATTGAGTTTCCTGTGCTTGTGTAATATTTCGTGTTGCTGCTGCCCTTCTCCCTTCAACTTTGGTGAGTATTTCATCTATCCTTTCCATATAAAACAAATAACAAGTAATTTATGATTATGCAGAAGATTAAAATCACGGACCTCATTCAAACATTAACTCAATGTAACAGACTTTAAGTGTACAGTCACATAGCCAGCCCCTAGGTTCAGTATGGTACATATGCATAAAATTAATATTTTCCTAATATATATGACAGTCTAACATTTGAAAAATAATAATTCCATTAAAACAAAATATATCAGTACATATAAAAGTAACAACAAAGTGAACAAAATGTGTCAAGCTGTGATATGAGCATATTTTCAAACAGGGAGAAGGTCATCAAACTGATAGTATGAAAATGGCAAAAGCAATAATTTTGAAGCATAGTCCTTTGACATGAGGAGAATTAGTTTTTTAATGTGGGTTTAATTTGTATACCAACCTAACAGTTTGTTTTCACAATCATAGATGCCAATGACTTCAGTACAATGACTGAAAATTAAAAATACTATTCTCCTCGTGACAGAAGTCTCAGAGAAAAAAATCATTTAGTCAAAAACAAAAAGTGGGAGAGTTTGTGTGTAGATACATTAAACAGTTGCCACAACCAAGAGCTAAATCTAAACATGCCTGCTGTTGCCTGATTCACATTCACCCTGTGAAAATGTTTAGTCATATTTATTGAATAGCCAGCTAAAAAATAATTTTGAAAATAAGATAGTATAGGTAAATAAAAACTGACCAACCATGCACCACAGATGAAGACAGGAGGACATGACATATAAATAAACGCAAACACACTTAGCAATATTTTGGTATAAACCTTAATCATATTAATGGCACAGTGATCAGACGTGCACATGCTGAGACTCACCATATAACTCAAAAAGAACTTTATTTACTAATCAATTAACTGATATGGACAAATTTGACTCTTCCGTGAGTCTTTTACAACTAGACTTTTATTTCATGAAGTCAACAAAATTGATACCTTTATTTTAATTATATTAAAAGACCTATAATCATCAAGATTAAAAAGCACCAACTACAGTTAAATTTAGACACCTTATGACTGATTTGATAAACTGATACAAATCTGTTAGGAGATTAGAGATGATTTCATATACGCTGTATTTCTTAGAAAATGATGTTTGTGTCTGAATAACATTGTATTCTGATTCTTAAGCTTCAACATAACCATCCTGTTATGTAATAGTAGTTATAGATTTATTCCTAATTTTACAGTTGTTATAAAAATAAGATAGGATAGGGAAAATAAACAGTTACCCGTCACTTACCACAGATGAAGGCAGGAGGGTGAGACACGTAAAAACACAAAAACGAATTGCACAATATTTCAACTTTAGTCTTAGTCATGTGGAGCGAGACATATGGCAGGGGGAAAGATGTGGTCACATCCCAACCCGCCACATGAATCAGTTGTTATATCATACAGATCAACATTATTTTACAGGGGGCAGGTCATATATCACTATCAAATTTTGTAAATGATGTTTAAAATTCAAGTGAAAATAGTAATGTTAGATCTTCAGCCAAATAACATTATAATTGTCAATATTTGAATACTGACTACAATGTAGATAAGTCACCAACTAAAAGTAGTGGTTTTTGTAAGAGATGCATTTTCACTACACTGAAGCTACTACCGTAATGAGTACATTGAGTACAGATGACAAAGTAATTTGTGTAGTACACATCTTACAAGAAAGGTCACTCTACACTATTTTATGATATCTTACACTCGTATACACAGCATACCTGAAAATTTCTTGGTTCAACATAAGCTAAAGGAATTATTCTATTTTTGTACAGCTTCAAGACTTCTTCATCACATACAGGAGATAGGCCACGGTACACACTTCCAAGTTGTATTTGAAGGAAAGAATCAATCTTCAGTAACAGTCCTTTCTCTATGTCATAATGGAGACCTCTTACAGCAAACCCTGGTTTGTAATTTAAAAATGAAATTTCCTGAGGATACTGAAAAATCAAAGACAAATGCAAAAAATATACAACTGGTGATAATAATATTTGTACATCTCAAATGCAAGGGTTTTATAACAATTAACTCTGGTTGTGAACTCATAAATCACACTTCTACACAAACCCTATTGTCACAACAAAACAAGTTTCAACATCTAATAAGGGTTTTTCCAGTGTATCAATTGTATAAAAAGTTATCGGGCGACTATCAATGGATCACAACATTAAATTGACACAATAGCCTGGTGAAAGTCCAGAGACTTTTTTATACAAGTTTCAGGAAGTGTTTACATCTCTATCAGTTAACAGTATCTGTAAACATAACTGAAATATATTTATGCAGATGAATTCATGAATAAAAAATGATAAACTAAAAATTACATTGATCTCATTTCTTTGCAGGGGGACTATTATTTTTTACAAATATTTTCCATAGGTAAAAACAAATTATTTATTTATACACTATACAAAGGTAATTATTTAACAATATCAGTTCAAAAACTAACATATCTGCACAATTCAATAACAGTTGCAATTTGCTTAAAATATGATTTTCATAAATGTTGAACATGTATGCTGATTTTCTTTAATTTTTTCATAAAACTTATAAATTATGAGTATGTTTGGGAAAGCTAAGAAGGTTAATTAACGACAAGGTAGGATTCAAAATGCAAGTGTAAATGAGGAAAAAGAAGATGAGTGCATGTGATTTAAACAGACACACCAAATTATGAAAAGGAAGGATTTTTCCAAATATCCGAACCTGTGTCTGTAATTGAAAACAATAGTATTTATACTCCACAGATTATTTGCAGTGGATTGCATGCAACTACTTTAGACCCTACGCATTTCTTGTAGCTTTTACAACATTCCATTATGCCGTGTTACACTTCCAACTACTCAAAGACCTGATTTTTTCTTCGGGCTTCATGCCTTGTCAACATCATTAGAGGAAGGAGAGGATGGTTGGCCAGGAAATTGAAGGAATTTAGTCATGGTCTTTTTCAGGAACTTTCCCACATATGTCTGTAGCGAGATAATACAACATAAAACAACTGCATAAAATAATTCCTCTAAGTGAGAATACAGTACAAAGAAGGGTTAACAAAATGGCTCAGTGCATAGAAAATTCTCTATGTAAGCACTTAGAAACATCTGAATTCTCTATATATCTTGGCAAGTCAACTTTGCTAGGAAACAAAGCTTTACTTTTAGCTCATGTCATATTTAAAAAAGAATAGAAAATTTCCCAATAGTTGTTATTTGAAATGAATTGTGAAAAAAAATTGATAAAATAAAAAGAGGTAACAGCTGTACTGTTACTGACAGTGCTTGAGCAATGGAAGGATGACATCCAGGCTTCCTGCCATACTTAAAACAAACCATAAGTATTATTTTTACATCATGTCATTCATTGCCAACATTTAGTAACCAAAAATCTTAGTGAACACTTGCATGAAACACTAAATTAAGTCATTAGAACAGTAAATAAAATAAAAAATAATGCATTAAATGATGGATTATTTGCTCAGCATTCTTTGGAAAATAGGTCATGTAGCTTTCCATTCATATCATTTTTCGAAATTAAAATGAGGTACAGAACACACAACAGCATGTGAATACTTATTTCCTCATTTAATTATCTCTGTATGTAATTTACAATAGTCTGACAGGAGAAAATAGTACAAAATGTCTTCTGGAATCAAAAGGGGGGGGGGGAAGATATGTGCTACGTGGAGGGGGGGGGGGAGGAAGGTAGAGACAAAAGCCACATCGGGCTATTTTGGAGGGAGGGCAAAAATGGAGCTATGTGGTTTATGGACGTTCCTTTAACATGGAAGTTTGCAGGATATCTAGAAGTGAATGGATCAATGCACTCTTTAAATCTTTGTTGGAATTCCAGGAAATGAAAGACAATGATTTGTGGCTCAATTTAATTAATGCAATAAAAGATATAACTTACTAGTCTCAAAGCCCATCAAAAATGACGGGTTGAACTTTATATTCTGGCAAATCATTTCTTTGTAATTGTATAACTAAATAAAATTGTTATAAAATGAAGCTCAATGTAATTCCTCATCCAAATGCTGTAGCAAATTAGTTGTCAGTTTGGTCCAGGTTTCATTTCAGTCTAAACACAAACTTTGCTAATACTGCTCTAGAAAATTAAAGCTGCATCACATGTGAATTAAAACATTCCCTGTATTGCATTGCATAGGAACATGACCCAAATAGTGTTTGTGTGATCTTTCAGCTACAAGCTGCTATTTTTGGTTTCTTTTGAGTGATCACTCTATGCATTTCTTGTAAGCATAGAATGTCACACTCAGATCTGTGATATACATTTTTAGTAGTTCTTGCTTAACTGAAGACAGACCCTCTATGTTGACTGACAGTACTGTTAGTATTGGTCTTTAAAAAAATCTGCTGTTTTTAGGATTATTCATTGCAGCTCCTTTGTGATAGAAAGAACATGAAGTAGTACTGTTGCCCAGGGATCGCCCAGATGCACAGATCAGTACACTTTTCTGGGAGGCTCTTTCCTACACTGATTGAATCATCTCAAGAGAATATTCAGCTATCATCTGTCATGATGGATAAAGTGTAGATTTAACACAAATATTAGAATCAAATGATTAATTATAACAACTGTCATAGAATGGCTGTCCTGTACAGGATAAATTAAGATGCATTGGCAGTTCAAGTGGCATTATTTTTGGATACATTTCTGGAATGTTATGGTCTCAAGAATGGTAAGACAATAATGAGCAATTGTTATTATTATTATTAAATATGGCGGAGCTTCAGCACTGGTTCCTCTTTCTGTAAATATCTACTTTTGATTTTGCACATTAAAACATTACCACCATCTGTTTTTTTTGTTCAGTAGTGAGTATTGATTTTGTAACCTTGCACTTGTCTCTTGATGGAAATCTTCAACATAGGGATGATAAATTAGTCTACTATCAACCCATGTAATGTACTGTCGTCATCAAGGATATATCTTCTCCATGCAAATATAGTTTTGGGACCAGATGAGGAAGTCATGGGGGCTCATATGTGCTTGTCAATATTACGGATTTGGTTTAAGTCGAGTTCTCCAACTCCTCACTGAAATCTCTGTTTTCTGCGGGATGTCTTAGAAATTGCATACCACTGCCATTTTTTTTTTTTTTGCTCCTTGACAGCACTGACATCATTAGAGGCAGGAAAGTACTAGGGGAAAGAAACAGGGAAGAATTCAGCCACAGCCTTTTAAAGGAAAAATCCCAGGAGTGATTTGTGGAAACCATGGAAAACCCAAATCCGATTGCCAGGACAAGGAATCGAACCCACATTCTCCCAAATGTGAGGCCAGAACTTTAACTGTTCATCCACCATGCTTGGATTCATTGGTGTAGGTCTCTACATTCACATGGATTTAATGCGACATCAGCAGTATACAGCAAGTACTGCACCAGACTGAGCACCAAACCTTGCTGACCTCCTGCCTGGATACGATTCATGGATGAGTTTTCATTGCTAACTCAAATACTGAATGTGCAACAATGAGGTATGGTTTTAGCAGATTCATGTATGGGCCCAGAAACCTCAGCTTGTAAAGCTTAAGCAGAGTCAAATGCAAAGGAGATGTTCAGCAACATCATTGTGTAGTACTCTTTGACATTTTAAGCTCAGGTCACTGCTCCAACAACCCTTATCACCTGTTATGTAGTGGAACGGCTGTGTCAAAATTCCAACTGGCAACTGGGGATGATGTTAGTATCCTCACTGGGGGTGATAAGCCAATTGAAAAGCAGGTGCTCAAACACCTTGCTGATGGCTGGTAGTAGGGAAACAAGCTGGTAGTGCTGCAGGAGGAGTATGTCCTTCCCATATACAGTTTGTCTCTCTGTGACAATCAGTTGTTGAGACATGCGTCAAACAGGGGCGTAGCTACTATGGGGCTAGGCGGTGCAGTGCACCGGGGCCCCTACACTCAGGGGGCCCCTCAAGCATACCTCTGGGGCCCACCAAGAGCAGTTTTTTTTAGCTCTATTGTTGTCTAAGCGGGCCCCTGAGACAGAGGGAGGCCCTCACTAAGGCCTTCAATGCTCAGGAGAGCCCCCAACCACTGCTCAGGAGGCCCCCAAACACAGCTCAGGGGCCCCCAGCCTTAGCTCAGGAGGCCCCTACCAGCAACACAAAACAAAAAAAGGGTCGCCCATCTGTCCTGAGGGCCCAAAATATATTTTTTGCACCGGGGCCCTTGTTGACCTAGCTACGCCACTGGCATCAAAGTAAGTACAAATGAATCAGCGCTGGGCCAAGACATCGCAAGCTGCTCCCCATGCATTACAGATGTGTACCTCAAAAAATTATGCAGAGCTGAAAATTGGCACAGATGTTATTTAGTACGTAAACAACAAGTCCTGAACTGGTATACTGGTCACATTTATGTGATAAATGGTTGGCAAGATACACACCAATACATTCAGAACCAATGTGCAGAGATCAGTGTTAAAGCACATTCCACTCCTCTTTCCCCTCTCCATCATTCTGCCCTCTTGGAACAGTGCGCCGAGATTTTGTGCTCTTGGAATTATATATGAAATGGCAGAAATAAACCAATAACATGACGAAGCAATTCCTCAGCAATGGTTACATATTAGTGAACACTCCAGCCCAAAATGCACACATTCACACCAATTTCTCCTAATGCCTCAAATTAAGGGTGTATGATGGAGTCAGATAGTCACTGGCACTAGAGCTACATTTTGAATTTTATTTAGCTATTCCTGAATTTGTAAGTATACTCACAGAGAATGTTTGTGTGGCACAGATATTGACACAAGGGATGCAGCTTGGAATGACACTATGACTGGTTGGGTTGCGATCTTCTGACTGTATTTCAGCCCCCGAGTATGTACATATTGAGATTTAAAATTTTTGTAGAGGGCAATGGCAAATGACCACTTATATTATGTCTTCTTTGCGTGCAATGGGATATAATAATGTCTTCACTTTTTTACTCAATATTGACAAACCCTTCAATAACTACCTACCTTTTTTTTATTTTTTCTTTTCTTTTTATGAAAGTATCACACCCAGATAATGTAGAGTTTTTCATGTTTGTGATGGATTTGCAGACTTCAGCTACACTGAAGACGTCTGGAAGGTTTTACTTGTGGCAGGGTGAATGATGTAACTAGCTCTTGCTACCAGTATTACCAGAGCATCCGTATCATTGGATATGACTGCTACCTCTTGACTCCTGTCTTCCTTAGTGCAAATGATGTAATGCTGGTATCCACAGCTCCTTTGCACTGAATTGCATGATGACCTGCAGTCTGAAATTTGTTAACAAGTAATTAGATAAGCTGATTTTTGCTGTGGTGGTTTTTCAAAAACTCAGCTTGATGTGAAGTGACTAATGTGTTGTGGTGACCAAAAACATTGGCATTAGATTTTTCTCTGGCTTGTCGACAACGCTCCTTCCCCTTCATTGACAGAACTTTGTATCCATCTAAATGATAATTCCCAAAGAAGAGAACTTTTTAATCACAAAAGTTTCATGTGCTTCACACAACTGACTGAAAGTAGTTGCTCTGGGCCACATTACACCATAGGAGATAGCCTCGATTAATAATTACAATTGTTTCTTCATTGAACCTATCACCTGGAGCGTAACATCAAGAAAAAATTTACATGATGGAAGACATTGAATTCATAGGTTAGCTCTAGTGGCAGTGACTACCTGACTCCCACATACTCCGGATCATCTCCTTAATTCGAGGTCATGCAACTGGAAGAGCATGTGTGGAAATTGGTGTGAATGTTCTGGGCTGGAGTGTTCACTAATGTGTGGACATTGCTCAGGAATTGTTTCATCATTTTATAGGTTTATTTTTATCAGTTCATATATGATTCAAATAGCACAAAATATCAGTGCACTGTTTGAATAGGGCAGAATGATGCAGAAGGGGGAAGTGAAACGGCACTTTACGCTGAACGATGTGCGTTGTTTCTGAATGTTTCGATGTGTATCTTGCTGACCGTTTATCAAAACATGACAACATGACCAATATATCATTCTAAAGTTAAAACACCATTCTACAGCTTTGGTAATAGGTCTTGACTCGATAACTTTGATAGATTTTCAGCAAATTTGGGTTAATTATAAAATAAGTCATTTTTTGTACCTGCTTCATGATAAAATGTGAGTTTATTTTTACTTTTATACAATAATTACATGCAAACCTATTCCTTCATTTAATAGTCCACCTCTCCCAATTACTTATACTGCAATGAAATGATACTAATGCTGATATTTTAAGAGCTGGAAGATGTTTATAATGATTATAGCATTTGACCCTATATACACCATTTTGATGAAAAACAAAAAAAAAACATGATTTAGATACCTAAGAGATGGTGACTTTTCACTACTTTTTTCTTAGTTATTATATTATACAAATTTTTAGTTACTGTCCTAATTTTCAGACCACCTTTTTTTTTTCAGGTTCATACACGTAATGCCTTGAGAACGTCGCCCGTGCTCTTGGTCCAGCGTTGATTCATTTGTACTTGATTTCACACATATCTTGACAACCGATTGCCACAGAGACAAACTGTATACCAATTTAAAGCTGAAGTAATTTGCTACAACTTTGGTTATATGTCTTGATTCAGTAACTTAGGTGGGCCTTGGGCTACGCAGAGCTGTGTTTTTTTTAAAGTTATTTTTCGCACTCTTTCTTAATTAAATTTAAGTATATTTTTAGTTTTATACAACAATTTTGCCTGATACTACACTTTTATGCAGTATGTAGCTTCTTATAATTGCCTAGAGTGCAAAAAAATGTTACTAAGGCTGATAATTTACACTAATTTGGCACTAAAGCCCTTTTTAAGCTCTTTTGAACTGAAAGAACTATGACGCAGTCACCCTACAGGTGGATACTTTTCAGCTCTACCCCCCTCCCCCTTTTACCAACACTCTTCTCCTATCTTGCACATAGAGCGAAGACTTATATGAAAAACCTTTCCACTACATCCATGCTGCTTATTTACTACCCATTTCACAGACATAAATGATGTAGGTAGCAATCTAAGCTCTCCATTAATTTGTTTACCCCTGAGGTAAAACTAATCTCAACACTATTTGTTGCTCCTTTATCAATCAGCACTACTGTTGAATATTTCCAATCTTTTATTATACAGTAAGTCTCCAGAATCGGTCCAAATAATATTTTTAAGTTATGGTATATGTCACTTCACTATATTTTGCTATCTTCTAATTTCCTAATATGCTCTTTCTGTCTGTATGAAAAACCTCTGGCTCTGATAATTCACACACTTACCTTATGTGCAATTTGAGATGTTGTAACTACTGTTGTTTGAATTTTCCATCTTACCAATCTTCTTGGTAACTTCAATCCCAGTCTTAACCATAACTGTATTAACATCCTCACTCTCACACGTTTTCAAACAGAGCCAAAAATTTCTGACTATAGCATTCACCTTTCAGGCATAATATTCTTCACAAGGATATCGTTCACTTCCTCATCTATATTATTGATGGAATTTTTTTAAATTGAATTGAATCAAATTTATTTTAATTGTGATGGAGCATATGTTGCTGTCGCAGCTTCTGTAGTCATTTAATTACATCATTCTTATTTTTAAAAAATTATTATTCTAATATACTTTGTTCAATTTTTTCACCAGTCTATTTTTGCTGTTAATGAATTTTAACCTTAATGTCCTTCAGCTTTTTTGGCAAATTATTCATCACTTCCCTTAGTATTTTATTCCAAGCCCTAACTCCCCTACTCACAAAAGAAAATTTTCCCACTCTCTTATGCATTTAATCTCGCTAATCCCAACAACATCTAAATTAAGTCGTTCCATCTCCCTTTTTAGATTTTCTAACCTACCTGCCCTATTCAGACTTCTAACATTCCACACCGACTCATAGAATGTTTCTATCCATTCTGATGACTCCTCCCTGTGCAGTCCCCACCAGGAGATCTGATTGGGCGTCTATTTTACCTCCGGAATATCTTACCTAGGAAGAAGCCATCAGGATATATGTAATTTGAGAGGATTACATGTCCTCGGGGTACCCTTTGGGTCTTTAATGCAGTGGTTTCCCGTTGCCTTCTGCATCCCCATGCCGTTGATCATTTCTGATTCATCCGCCTTTACGGGCCGTTTTCAACCCCAAGGGAAAGAGGGTGCCCTGGACCACTCCCCACTCTTCCGCTCTCCTTTCAGAGGCCGTTGGTAAGCAGTGGGTGACTCCTTATACAGGGAATCATTCAGTCACCAGAGCCTCGTCCGTGTAAATAGGGTGCACCAAGTGAAGGAGAGGTTGACACCCCACTCCACCATATTCAAGCAATAGTCCATCCAATGTTTTGTAACCAATTTCCTCACTTCTCTGGTACATCCTCTCATCACTCTCTGCAGTAAATGAAGGATTTTTTTTAAAAAAAATCCTACCACCTGCCCAATGTGCCTGCCTAGTGGAGGTTACTATCAAATTTTGTGCTTACATATTTAAATTTCAAGCCTTCAATAAAAAAATTTGTCATATAAAAGACATTTGTTTTTTAACTGTGTACTTAATAAGCTGATTCTTTTTGACATTTATCTTTATTCCATGTTGACCTATCCAGTAAGATATTCTATCCAGGTCACCTTGCAGCTGTTCAGAGTTTCCCCCCATTTTTATCCAATTACACCATTGTCATCTGCAAAAAACATAAATTCTAACTGAAATCCATCAACACAAATCATTCATGAACAATCATTGATGAACAGCAATGTCCTAATACACTACTCTATGGCACTCCCATATACTGCATTGATGCTGCATTTCCAGTCTCGATTAGATGTTTCTTGGGGTAGAGGCAACTTTCGCTCATAAACTATGACGGTACAGTTGGTACTGAATATTTTTCATGATGCCTCTGTCACCTAACTAGATGTTGCATGGATTCGATATTTGCGGTCATCAATCTCTTTACTCTTATAACCACAACACATAATGGTGGAGTGTTTAAACATACAAATCAAAAGTCAGCACTCGATAATCACCCTATATATTATTTAAAAGTTGTTGAAACTAAACTGGTATCAGATCACACATTTTTCGTTCTAATCAAACCCCAAAAACACAGGTGAAGACTTCAGATTATTCTTCAAGAAATACATACATTGCATAAAGCAGCGGTTGCCAATTAGTGGTATGCGCACCCCAGATGGTACCTGAGGTTGCCTCAAGGGGTATGCATGGTAATCTCTTGGCTAAGGTAATCATTAAGATAATTGAAAAAATCAATTACACAAACATTACTATAATCAAAATATATTTTAAGACAGTAAAACTATGTGTATGTGTGTGTGAATTATATTATTGGAATGCTGCTGTTGTGTGAAGTACTCAACTGGGATGAATACTGCAGCACAGGTCCGTAGCACAAACTCGAGAATTTTTTTCCGACTTTTATAAAGAGCTTGGTAGTGAACACGAGACCCTGATTTTACATTCTGAAGTATGTTGGCTATCCAGGAGAAGAGTTATTTTGAGAATTTTTGCATTGAGACATTAAACTGAGTTCTTGATCGATCAAGGGCATCATGAGTACAAGAAAATACTGACGCACCCTATATGGCTGCAAAAATTGGTTTACTTGTCAGATATTTTCATCAGATTGAAAGAGTAACGCCAGGATACAAGTATATTCACTATGTAGGAGAAAGTTGAATCAACTAATAAAAAAATTGTCTCTCTGGATGTCTTTGATTGAAAAATGTAAATAAGACCATTTTTTTAATCTGGAACTATTTTGACTTCTTCGACTTTGAATGAAGATACAAAATCAGCTATTAAACGCACTAGCAAAATCTATTGACACAGTAACTCAACTACTTTCCAGAAATATTGCCGTGATTGAACTGGATAAAGAACCCTTTCACAAACCATTCCACTGGCCATCTATCCATCTGTGACCAAGAGGAACTAATAGACATTTCATGCAATAGTAGACTCAATGGTCTTGGTAAAATTTTGGGGTAAACTAAAACAGTTTATCATCTTAGAAAAACAGCAATAACATATTCACTGCCACTTTCAATGACATATCTTTGCGATAGCAGATTTTACGCCAAGACAGACATGAAAACCAAACATCCCCATTGACTTCAACATGAAGATGGTTTAAGGTTGAAGCTCAGTAAACAGCAAGCAAATTTATAAGATTTTTGCAAAAATAAATATGCAAATTTGTCTTATTAAATTTAAATAAAAATTTAGGATTTTAATTATTACAAAAATTATTATGATAAATTTTTTGGACATTTGTTGATTTTTGTGACATTTGATTTTGGATTAAAATTAAATAAATCTAGAAAAACTTATTTCATTTTTTTATTTATCATTTTAGCAATAAGGGATGCATGAGATTGAACTCATTCTTGAAGTGGTAATCAGGAAAAAAAAAAAAACAATTGGGAACCACTGGCATAAATCATTCACGCTTGCAACCTTGACTTTGATTGCAACACCATACAGAGGCAGCTTGGTAGAACAGTTTAAACATTGAATAATCACTGGCTGCACTTTGTTACTAAAGTTTCTATTACTGATTAAAATTTACAATCATTGCATCAGAACATTTAAAGTCCACGAACATTGTTCGAGGCACAAAATTATAAGTTCTTCACCAACTTTGTAAGACCGTAGGCCGATACTGGGGTTATAGTATCGCCTAAGTGCCTTAACTTAAACACTTGATAGCTCACAATTCTCAGTACATCTGCTAAATAATTTTGATTTGATTTGACCATGTAGCCAGGATGACTCAACTAAATGCCTAGGTCGCCACGAAATTTGTTACCCACAAATTAAGAAAAGGGTTTTAATGCAAACTACTGAAGCACACAAGTTCACTGTTAGAAAAATCCAAAGTTTTATTGTTCAAAGTCAAAAGTTCAAAAGTGCATTTACAGTTGAGCAGGCATATCGAACTATCTTTACCGACGATTACAGATTGTGGAGAGAAATTTTGAACCGACCAAACCCCTTTAATAAATTTACAAGTCTTTAACAGTCATTGAAGTTACGAGATAACACGACACCAAAGTTTCAACATGTTCGAACTAGCCGGCATGGCAAGTTACGACCAACCGAGACGAACTAACATAATGCTAGACAGGAACAGACTCACAGCAGCCACAGACCGGCTCTTTATCGAAACCACGAGAACCAGTGACGTCAGCAACTGTATCACATCTTTTTCCTCCGCGTAGCTCAAAGAGTACGAAAATTTATTTGACGATCCCGACTATTAAAAAATGTTCAAACTTCAACAGTATCTGGACTTATCTACTAGAAATCCGACGGCAGTCTCGTGAGAAATTTAGAGTAATAAATTTTAGAGTTTTAGCTGTTTAAGACTCCGCGTACTGATACATTCAAAATTTGGGTAAAATCCCTAAGCGTTCTAGAACATTTTACGCGCGTGCACAACAATCCGCGACAATCTACTTTACAAAAACATAATTTCCGGACAAATGCTTAAACTTTTGATGAAAACCCATATATGTATGAAATCGTCTTAATTAGGGCTATCTGCTGATACAAAATTCAAATTGATATCTCTTTTAATAAAAAAAGCTTATTATTTTCTCTTAATTAAAATCACTAATTAAACTTTGCCAAATTATTTCATTTTATTGCCAAAATATCGGGGATAGTGCTGACTACAGCTGGTGATAAAAGTTCGGTTGTAGATTTACTGGATTTGAAGATATTGCGAATCTTAGAATTTCACTATTCTGATCGCGTGCTTCAAAACTTGAACAAACGGGAATAACTCTTAAACTAAACGTTTCCCGATATGATAATTACACTTTAAAATGATTATTATGACGAATTGCAACTGTGAGCAAGATTACAGGGAAATTACTTAAAGTTGAAAACTGTACTTCACAAAATTTCTAAGTCCCGCCAAAGCAAAACTAGAATTTGCCAAAATTCCAAGATCCTTACAACTTGTTTTAAATTTTCCATGAGTGACCAATCTCATACACTGGCAATGTTAGATGGACCAACCCAAGGAAATATGGCATCCCTTTTTATAATCTAAGGTGAAACCTTCTAGACTTTTGGTGTCTCTGCACAGGAAATTACCATTCTCTTGTAACTTCCAAAATTTCTTTTTTCTCAAGGTAGACTATTTTTAATCAGATTTTCCCAAAACTTTAATATGTTATAGTCTGATTTATTTAGAATCTTATAGGTTATGACAACTTTTCTTGTAATTGTACTTGTTTAAGCATTAATAATTTCTAAAGAGCACATGCATCAAGGTCATTAAGCTTCAATAATAAATTTCTGTTTTATTCCTTTCAAATCTCAAATGACTGTCAAACTGTTATATCATTGTTCTTAAATGAATTTTTTCTAACTTTTAAGCCTACTTTCATTTTTCAAATTCTTTTATTTGCAAAATTAAAATAATTTATTTTACTAAAAAGCATAGTTAGGATTTACTTACATACTCAAATATTGGTCAGAATGTGTCTCTCTATGTTGGCAACATACTATCATGGTTAAATTCAAGTTATCTTTGAAAATGAATGACATTCCTTTTAGGTATGTGAAATGCATTGTTCATTGTGTCAACCATATGGTGCAACAGATATAAAAATTTACACATTTCCCTGAATAAAATTTTTAAGCTACAAAGACCATATATCAAACCGATCATCTTTAAGAGCTTTACCTGTCAAAATGAATGTGGAAGAATTTATTAACTTTTAAATTTTGACTTCTAGATTTTTCTGTTCTTTGCGACATCAGTTTATTTTTGAGTTGAAAGTAACTACATTATTAAAATTTAGTTAGTATAATTTACTTATTCACCAAAGTTGAAGGCAGCAACGGGAGAGGAACATATATCACGAACACACTAATATACACAATATTTCAGTTATTAAACCTTATTCATGTTGGAGAAAATGAGTCATGAGGCTCGGGAGGTGTGCACACGCTGAAGGTTGCTACATGACTGGGTGGATTATCAATATGGCAGTGGGACTGAGATTTTGTATATATAAAATTTACATCGCAGATGGTGGTAGAAACAATAATATACCAAAAAAGGGGGAGAATTAAGTAAATAAATATGGACGGATAAATTTTGAAATAAAATAAATAAAATAAGGTAATTAGTTAAATGACAATAATACTACTAATAATGAGTGATGCGTGAAGGAAAGGTATTTTATCGGTGGTTGAGGCTGGGTGGGTGTCTGGTATCTAGGATATTTTGGTAAGCAAGCACCGAGCATGGTGGTGTAACGGTTAGCGTTCTTACCTCAGATTCGGGAGGACGGCAGTTCGAATCCCAGTCCGGGCATCCAGATTTGGGTTTTCCATGGTTTCCCAAATCACTCCAGGCAAATGCCGGGATGCTTCACTCAAAAGGCCATGGCCGAATTCCTTCCCCCCATTCTTTCCCGTCTCTAAAGACCTCGCTGTTAAGAGTCGTTAAGCAGTTACAAAAAAAAGGTAAGCAATTTCCCATCTGCAAAGTTCTGAGGCGGCGTTAGTTTTGGGAAAAACTCTGATTGCCCTCACGGTGAAACAGTCATTGAGGTTGTTGGAGTTGTGGTAGTTAGCATGTTCTGGTATGGGAAGATATAAATTGTGGGTGTGGCCATTCATTCTCCACAGACAAACTACCACAACTCCAACAACCTCAATGACTCTTTCACCGTGAGGGCAATGAGAGTTTTTCCCAAAACTACCGCCGCCTTAGAACTTCACAGATGGGAACTTGCTTACCAAAATATCCTAGATACCAGACATCCACCCGGCCTCAACCACCAATAAAATTCCTTTCCTTGACGCATCACTCATTATTAGTAGTAGCATTATTGTCATTTAACTAATTACCTTATTTTATTTTTATTTTTTTTTCAAAAATTTATACGTCCTTATTTATTTACTTAATTTCCCCCCCCCTTTTTGTATATTATTATTTCTACCACCATCTGCGATGTACATATTTATATACAAAATATCAGTCCCACCACCATATTGATAATCCACCCAGTTATGTAGCAATCTTCAGCGTGTGCACACCTCCCGAGCCTCATGACTCATTTTCTCCAACATAAATAAGGTTTAATAACCGAAATATTGTTTATATTTGTGTGTTCGTGATATATGTTCTTCTCCCGTCGCTGCCTTCAACTTTGGTGAGTGATGAGTCATTTTCCCTTTCCTTGAAATTTATATTGCCTAAAGCAGTATCCTTTTTCCTTAGTTTAATTTACTTATTGTGTTATGTGCTTTGAATTACCCCTCTTTCAATGGTTTTTGAGAAACTTATTCATTCATGACAAACACTTTGCTTTGTGCTATTCAGCAAGTCACTTTTTCATCCACTCCAATGGCTTTAAAATTATTTAATAGCTTTTTATGGTTCATTCTGTCACATGCTCCAGAAAGAGCCAGTGCTATACTATCAACTTGTCCAATTCATCTTAAATATCTTGCATATAGCCCAAAATCTGAGATCACATGAATATCCTTGCCTAAAGTCATGATGTGAATATGAAAGCCAGCTTATTTCCTCTGAGACATTTCTGATCTAGTTGCACATTATTTTGTCCATTATTTTGCCTATCACTGTTGTCAAACTGGTCCACCTGTAACTATCAATCCTATTTGTCGCTCCTCTTTTATGAACTGGTATTACTATCAATCTTTTCCAATCCTCTGGTAAGCAGTAAGACTCCAGACTCATTCTAAATATTATTTCAAGGTAAGGAATAATATTTCATTCCACTACCTTTCATACATGTGTAGCAATTATTTTAGCTTTCTTATTTCCTTCAGTATTTCCTAAAGGTTCTTTTCAAAAATTTTTAGTTTCCAAATTTCTACTTATATGGACAAGGTCTTCTGATTTATTTCCTCCCATCCCAGGATGATAGTTTCCTAATGGTCTCATTAAACCAGTCACTCAAATATCTGCTATTTTAAAATCCTCATAACTTCTTTTCTATTCGTATCTGCAATAGACTGAACACCTTACCTTGCCTCAGTTTTCTAACATAACCATAAAAATATCTAAATAGTTCAGTGGTCCCCGTGCACCAATAACATTCTTCATAAATCATTCATTAGCTTCCCTCTTTCCTGTTATTAATTGCTTGTTTATAGTTTTAAGTATTCCCTACTGCCTTGCCACCATTTAACTCTGTAGTGTTCTCTTCTCACTAACATCTTTAAGCTCCTCACCTCCCTATTGCAGTATGTAGGTTCTGCATGTCTCTTTATTTTATGTTTTGGAACAAAAATTTACTCACCCTTTTTAATTATACTCTTGAATTCTTATTACTTCACCACCTCTGTACTAGTGCCATCCTTCCATTTGCTGAACCTTCCTCTGAATTATCTCTTCGATTCGGAGATTTGTGCCTTTTTATAATTGTTCCTATATTCTCCTTCAGTTTTGGCTGCTGGTTTACTGAACCCCCCAATATCCATTGCATTATGTATCACTTATTCCATCAGTTACTTGAGACCCCACATGGTTTTCATCAGGCTTTGTTAGAAAGATATCTACTTTTTTGATCCCCTTGTAATCTGCTCTACCTCTTCTGTAAAACCTTCTTCTCTTACTAATTAAACAAAGGAAAAATGAAACGGCTTTAGGCCATATAAATTACAAGGAAAGGGAAAATGGCTCATCACTCACCAAAGTTGAAGGCAGAGATGGGAGAAAAACATATATCACGAACACAAAAATACACAATATTTTGGTCTTAAACCTTCTTCATGTTAAAGAGAATGAGTCATGTGGTTCGGGAGGTGTGCACATGCCGAAGTTTCCTACATGTTTTTCTCCCGTCGCTGCCTTCTCTTAATAAGATATTTGAAAATCTCTGTTCCTTTGTGTTATGAATCCTGTTTCCTTACCAGTTGACACCTGGAAAATTTAAATCCCCACAAATAATGACCAATCTACTCATTTATGAAACATGAATATGAACTTAGTTTATCCCCAAGAGCCTCATCTTCATCATTCATTCTTCAACTATGGCAAGCAGCCAACACCCTGCTTTTTGAAGTGAAAACTTTTATAGGTACATTAGGTAATGTTTGGACGAAGGTAAATCTACGAGTTCACGACTTCCTGTTACCAACATGCTGTGACGTGTTGCACACATGATATGCACATTGCAAACTTTTTGGATGGGTAAAATCTTATGAGTTTGTGTCACCAACATGCTAATGTTAACAATATAACTGTAACTATAAGTATGACACGTTGCACTTGGACAGCAGTGAAAGTATAGATTATACTTGTATCCAATATATAAAAATGAATGTTTATTTCTTTGTTTGTTTGTGCTTTTTGTTGTTTTTTGCCAATGTTCCTTAAGAAAACACACAGTTTTTACCCTACTTTGATGGAACTTTGCATACATATACTTTAAATTAAATAGAAAAACACTAATTAAGTTTGATTTACAAAAATCTAAACCCTCTCTTCAACACCCCCCCCCCCCCCAACCTTAATTTCTCGCAATGTTTTTCACACAAACCCACAGTTATTATCCAATTTTGACAGATCTTAGCACAAATATACTTCAAAACAAGGCGATCTGGTAACTCAGCGATTAACACAATTACTTCCAAAAGGTTTTATCTCTGGTTGCAGGTTTAAATCCCATGATGAGCAGGATTTTTTAAGAGTTGTATTTGATTATACGAGCTATGTTGGGATGTTCAGTGGTTCTGATTCCATATTAAACTGTAGGCTCCTCAGGAAAGGAATTGGCCTTCCTGCCTCTTACACAATAGCTTGGTACATCTCCTTCAGAAAGATCTGACCAACCTTTGGGTTGTGGACTAAGTTATATTTTTAGTTTTGGAAGTGAAAACTTCTTTAGGCATGTTGGGCGATCTTTAAAAGGGTAAAATCTTATGAGTTCGCATCATTGACATGCTAATGTTAACAGTATATCTGCAGCAGCCTGGTGGTTTAGTGGTAAAGGTGACTGACTGGGGAATGATTGGTCCCCAGTTCGAATTCGTCTTGTGGGGATTTTTATAGAGCCTGAACTCATTTTTGATGCCTGGGACAGCTTGCTGTGTAATGTGAAGTAGGCCAGAATTCTTCCATGGTTCAGATTTCACGTTAAACTGTAGGTCCCCTGTAGCTGGTAGAACTACCAAGTTAGGTTAAGGCGGCTAAGACGGGTGGAATGCGCAGCCAACAGAAACCCTGTCACCAGGTCCTTACAACCACACGGAATTATTATTATTTAGTATATTTGCAGATATAATCTCTCTCTCTTATGACCATCCTCCTCCCTCCATGGATCACCAATCATGAAATCAATAGCCTCTCAACATACTCCCCTTGTTCTTTCTCCTTCTACCTCAGTGCAACCAAAACTTTTATCCATGTCTCCATTCTATTCCCTAGCATCAGATATGCTTCATACTGCACTATGCCGCCATTGAATACATGTTACCAAAACCATAATACCACAGAAATGAATAAAATGTTGACAGAATAGGCAGCTTGATTGGATACAGCTGTGAAAGTAAAAATATTTCTGAAATGATTAAAAAGTTTTAACTGGGAAGTAGCAGCTCTCTTTGTTTGTTCACAAAGATTTGGTAAAATATAAAAAGTTTACCAACGAAAAAGATACAAAAATAAAAAATCATTTAAAATGAGAAATAAACTACATGTGATGTCAGAAATAATTATCTAGCACAACAAACAAAGTAACAAAATTTAGGACTGCCTTACTATTGAAGTTCTTTTGCTATTGATTACTGATAAGTACACTTACATACCTTGTACTTGCTAACAAGAGTATCCCTGCCCAAATTATACAGCAAGTAGTCCATAGACTGTTTGTAACAAGCAATGGTGTAGTCATAATCAAAACCGTACACTTTCACTTCTTTGAGATCCAATTCATTGCATGCAAATACGCTCTTTGGATTAACATCAGGTGGCAATTTCTTGGCTGAAAAAAAAAACAACATTAAAGCCATTTTATTAGAAATGTTCATGTTTTCATTAACATCCCACCCACAGGTTTAAATAGATCAACAGTACTTCGGAGGTGTTGTTAAAGATCAGAAAGAAGATCCAAAGACAACCCCAACTCCAAAGTCCTCTCCACAGCACCAAGTATTTCCAACTAGTTTCCTTCATTATTTAATATCTACTGTCAAGTATGTCTGTATGACATTACTGTTTGTTTTGTACACTCTCTCACATTGTTAACAGGTCACACCTTAATACTGTTTATATGTTTTGTTCATCGCCACAACACATACTTTTACTTTAAAGCATCATTGTATAACTTACTAAAAGAATCTAATTTCACTTTCACAATTATCCATATCTTGTAATAAATCACTGAAAGTAAATTGAATTAAGTATACACGTTGATTTGATCCCATGTGAGAGCAGTCCCAGTGATGTAAGTTTGTAAATGATTAATTTTTTTTAATAAAATTATTCATTTTTGATCAAAACTTCATAACAATGGAGTGACTATCAAAATTCTACTTCTGGTTGTCCACCTCACACCCAAATTGCCTCCCACAATTTCCAATATACACAGCATTCACCTCTCAATAGAGCAGTATCTCACCTTAGCACATCATTAATCCATATCACTCAATAAACTTCTACTACTTTCTTCTTCATGTCCAATACCAAACATGCAATGTATCCATCAAGATACCATCAATGCTCAAAATCATCTCAGGACTGTCTGCTAGCACAACAAAAAAGAAATTTTAAACCCGAAACCCAAAATTGGCTTCTAAAATCAATGAACAACATTTCAAAATAGCAGATACCAATGATGAGGTGTAAGCCCTGAAGTTATAGCCTTGCCATAGACTGGAAAGGAACCAAAAGATCTGAAAATGTTCTGATCAGTTTCTCTGTTTTGTCATATTGGAAAGAATGAGTCTCAACCAAATCTAACAGCTAACACTTATGAAGTGTCTATGAGGCTTCCATTGAGGAAGGTCAAGATGTTGCCAGATCTCTGTTACACAAAACACACGAAGGACGGGTATGAAAAAGAACAGATTACATGTATGACATTCATCAAGCTATTAGCAACTTCTTTTTATTTAAAAAAAAAAATCAATCAGAAGTCTATTAGAAAGATATGTAACATTGAAAGAGATTATTATTTAACACAGCTGGTTTTTGTTGGAAAATAGGTGGTCCTCTTATAATTTGAATAACACGTGAAGGAGCAGGTGACACATCTACCACAAATATGTGTTACATTTGTAGTAGCCCCGAGTCAATTTTGTCAAGATGCAATAGAAATACAATTTTTCATAATAATGGCAGGATTGGATAATTAGTTGATGTTGTATCTACGATTCCTTCAGCTATTTAACCAACTAAGTCAATTCAACTGTTAAGTTTGTCATTTTTTATATTATCTATACTCTGCAATTCAGAAAGTAGTAAGTTTCATGTAAGCAACAGGCCAGCATCTGATTTCTCTAATCTTATCTCTCCTGTCACTGTGATGCAACTAGGTCGATGGCTGAAATATTTAACCATTCCTGTAAATGAAAGTGAATGTTTATATGTTTACCAATAAATTCAAATGACACCTATGCCATCTGTCTGCTAGATATTCCAAGCTCACCAATTCTGTAACACTTTTGAAAGAGCTGTGGCAAGCAATCATAAATTGGGCAGCTCTTCTCTGTAATTTATCTATATTGCCACAATCTACAGTTACATCTGCCTACAACTGAAGTTATGTGCAGATCCCATTTCATGTTGCTATATACTGTCCTGACAAAACACTTCAGGGAATCGACCATATCAGTTTCTAACTTTCTAGTCCTGAACAAACAGACATTACTTTTGTTAGCTATGCTTACTACATGTATTTAGAGTAAGTTGCTATTCATCACACTCTGCCAAAATAACCACCAGATAACACTAAATTTTTAACAATCATCGGAATTCCTCACTTCTCTACAGATGGCTGTATCATCAACGAATAATCTTAAATCACTATTAATGTTCTCTCCAAGATCATTTACAAAAATTAAGAAAGAAGTGGTCTTATTACACTCTCCTGCTGGATTAGAAGAGACTTAATTGTCGACAATGGCACTCTGGGACTGATCAGTTATAAAATCTTGTATCCTTTCACAAATCTGATCCAATATACCATACTTTTGAATCTTTGCTAAAAGGCAGTTGTGTGGTACAGAGTCAAAAGCTTTCTTAAAAACAAGAACTCATCAATTTGTGTACCTGGAACATTCATTATGTCATGCCAAGTGATGTGTTCTTCAGAAATCCATGTTGGCCCAGTACAAACAGTTCATTTTCACCTATAAACTTTTTTTTTTTTTTTTTTTTTTGAGCACATAACAGTCTCCAGATTTCCAATGCAAATAGATGTTAGAGATATGGATTGCTAGTTACTTTGTCTCCTTTCTTGAAAATGGGAATTACCTGTGTATTTTTCTAGTTGGAAGGTGTTATTTTCTCTTCTAAGGCTTTACAATATATATTAGACATAAATGCTGAAGTTTCCATTGCATCTACATCTACATCTACACTATGCAATTCACAATTACTGTGGGTGGCAGAGGGTGCTAAGCACCAATCCTATTTTAGAGTATTCCAGTCCCGAATAGAACGAGGAAAGAAAGAATACATAAATGTATCAGTACGGCATCTTATCTCTCGAATCTTATCCCTTCTGTCATTGCGACCCAAATAGGTTGGCGGAAGAAGTATTTCGTTGCACTCGTAAATTAGAGATTTTCGCATATTCTCCAACAAATTTAAACAAAAACGACGTCGTCTGTCCGCCAGACAATCCCAGTCCAACCCATGTATCAGCTCTGTGACACTCACATAAGGACTGTAACTAGCGGTCACGAATCGAGCGGCTCTCCTCTGTACATTCTCTAACGTGTCAATCAATCCCTTGCGATATGGATCCCAAATTCCACAACAGTATTCCAAATGCGGATGCACTAGTGTTTTGTACGCTATTTCCTTTGTATGAGCATTGCAGCTTCTCAAAATACGACCTATAAAATGTAGTTTAGAATTAGCTTTGCCTACGACGGAAGTTATGTGCAAGTCCCATTTCATGTTGCTTTGTACTGTTACGCCTAGATACTTCAGGGAATCGACCGTGTCAACAACTGAATTGTTAACTTTGTACTCATAAGCAAACGGGGTCTTTTTATTACTTATTTGCATTGCCTTGCACTTTTTACAGTTAAGTGTAAGCTGCCATTTACGGCACCATTCCGAAATAACATCCAGATCGCGCTGTATTTCTAAGCAATCGTCAGAGCACCCCACTTCCCTATAAATAAGTGCATCATCAGCAAAAAATCGCATCCTGCAATTAATGTAGTCACCGAGATCGTTTATAAAAATTAAGAAAAGAAGTGGTCCTATTACACTTCCTTGAGGAACGCCCGAAGTAACATCTAGCTTTGAAGAGGCTTCCCCGTCGACAACGACATACTGCGACCGACCAGTTAGAAAATCGCGTATCCATTCGCAGATCTGATCAGATATACCGTATGCTCGAATCTTCGCCAAAAGGCGGTTATGTGGTACAGAGTCAAAAGCGTTCTGTAAATCCAAGATAATAGCATCAACTTGTGATCCTGCATTGATAACCTTCATTACGTCATGCGAAAATAGAGCCAGTTGCGTTTCACACGAACGGTTCTTACGAAATCCATGTTGGTTTGCTGTAAGTAACTCGTTTTCATCCAGAAACTTCATAACGTTAGAGCATATGACATGCTCCAGAATTCTACTGCAGACAGATGTTAGCGATATGGGTCGATACTTCCTAGGATCTCTCCGATCACCTTTCTTGAAAACGGGAATCACCTGCGCTATTTTCCAGTCAGAAGGTACTTTTCTTTCTTCTAAAGATTTACGAAATATCTCTGATAGAAATGGTTCTATTTCTTCCGCGTATTCCGAAAATAATCTTACTGGAATACCATCACGACCCGGCGCCTTCCCCCACTTCAGGAGCTTTATGATACCTACACTATCAATTTGAATTGGATTCATCTCAAATTCTACACGCCGTGCAAAAGCGGGAATGTTTTCCATGTTTTCGTCAGTGAAAGAATTTTTAAATTCAGTGTTAAATACGGTAGCCTTTCCGCGGCTGTCATCAACTTCCCGGCCGTCTTGTAGTAGAACTGACATATTGTTGGCACTACCACTAATTTTTTTTACATACGACCAAAATTTCTTTGGGTTTTCATTGAGACTCTTAGAAAGTGAGTTGCATCTAAAGTCGTTAAAAGCCTCGCGCATCGCATTTTTAACATGTTCTCTTGTCTCAGCTAACTTTTCTAAATCACTCCTATACATCATCGTCCTTGAGCGTGCATGTATCTTCCTTTGTTTTTTAAGTAACCGTTTAATTTCACGTGTATACCACGGGGGATCGTTCCCATCCCTGATTGTCCTTTTCGGTATATGTAAGTTCATACCTTCCCTGATTATATGCATGAACCGAAGCCACATCTCTTCAACCGAGCCTCTTCCTTCTATAAAGGTAATGTAATTATCCCTCAAAAACGTTCTTAAACTCTCCTTTGGGGCCTTTTCAAACCTGTAAACTACTCTTTCTTTTTTCTTTTTGCGCGCGGCTATTAATTTTACTGTAGCAATTACAGCTTTATGATCACTTATTCCCATGGTGGTAGAAATGTCCGTGAATAACTCAGGCCTATTCGTAACGAGAATATCTAAAATGTTTTCGTTATCGTTGTGGCACCGCGCTGGTTCAGTGACGAGCTGCTCCAGATTAAGATCTGAGAACAGGTCAAGAATAATTTCACAGGATGTTTTATCCCGGCCACCAGTAACGTGGACGTAATTATTCCAGTCGATATACGGAAAGTTGAAGTCATCTCCTAGTATTATTGCATGATCTGGAAATTGACGAGCTATATTACTTACATTAGTTCTTAAGGCCTCAGCAATAGATACATCTGCATCTGGTGGACGATAGAAAGACCCTAATACAAGTTTTGTCCTAGCTACTTTTAGTATAATCCATAGGATTTCACAGACCGTATCGATATTTATTTCACTACACGACAGGTGTTTACTAACAGCTATAAATACACCGCCTCCATTGGAGTTTAACCTATCCTTACGGAAAACATTCATTCTATCGTTAAATATACAGTGAAAACACTCCTAGTGGGATACTATTGGCACCCAATACTTTCCCCATTACTTCAAGAGATCTAATTGCTTCACAACACCAACAGCATCTTTTGTAAAGAATCCGTCTGAAACTCCGTACAATGTGGAAAAATAGGTATGTTATCCAATTTTCAATACTGAAAGATTTTTTAACAAAACTTTGGATGCCGTAAATGGACGTGGTGTAGCCAACTGCAGATTGTGGCACATGTTGGCACCAATTCTGCTTCCTACCTAGAGCTGGAGGTTACTCTCTTCCTTCTGGCAGCTGGCTGAAAGGTTGAACTCTGTGGGCAGTGGCCACTAGATATCGGCAGCCCTAACCATCTGCAGCATCATAGGCAGTGTTTATTGTGGACCTATGGTTCAGAGATGTACTGAGGGGCTGAACCAGACACTATGATGTTATTGGCTGTAGATATCTCGATTTTCACCATAGGGTTGAATCATGTAGGATCAACTGAAAAGTCAGATATACACTAGGGAGCATCCATAAACCATGTAGCTCCATTTTGGCCTCCTGTGAATCCCCCCCTCCACGTAGCTTTTTCCCTTTTGATTCCAGAAGACATTTGGTATTGTTTTCTCCTGTCAGACTACTGTAAATTACATATGGAGATAATTAACTGAGGTAAATAAATATTCACATGCTGTTGTGTGTTCTGTTCTTCATTTTAGCTGTGAAAAATGTTATGAAAGAAATGCTACGTGGCCTGGTTCGGAAACCCCCCATCCTCCCATGTAGCTCAGCATAGCCTTCCAGCAACCCCCCCCCCCCCCCCAGGACTGAGGCACATAGTTTGTGCAAGCTCCCCTACACATGTGAATCAGATCAGTTACATGGATGGCAGAGTCCGTGTGGCATGCACTGGGAGGTTTTTTAGTCCGAGGATGGAAGACACGTAACACGAAATACAGTTACGAGCAACCCAATCAGATATATTGCCGCATGGTAGGAGGATCTTGAGAGAATACAATAAACTTTGATCACACTATGCCCTCACTACTGAAAGAAAGAAAGAAAAATGAACATGACCTTAATGTTTGACTTTGACTGTTGTGCCTTTTTAGGGTGATGGGAGTTGCTGGTTTTCCATTGGGAACTCTGACTTTGCATTTCAGGATCATAGTCATAGAACCAACTTTCATTTCCAGCTACAATTCTGGCAAGATCTACATGAAGATGATGATTCAATTCTGTGCGGATTGAGACATGAGTTTTCTCCTGTTTATCAGCCAAAAGTCTGGGAACATATTTTGAACGTACACATCTCATTTGCAAATTATCTGTTAAAAACCATTGCACAGACATGTACAAGATATAAAATCATTTTATAATCTATCAAATAGTCATTTACCTTTTACCATGAACAAATTTTGCTACTCTTTGTATTTTTAAAGTTGAGGGACTTCTGAACCATTGCTTGTCACCAAACAACTGATTTCCGCTTTTAAATCTCCCACACCTCTAGCAAACAGTATTCATAGTTACCATACACTGATTTTAACATTTCATAGGCTTCTTTGACACTTTTATGGAACTTAAAACAAAACTTAATGAGAACTTGTTGTTCAAAATCCATGTTTCATGACAGACATGGAAAAAACAACCTCACTTTAGTGGCACTGGAAGCTGACTAACTTGTCATAACTTGAGCAAAATATGTGATTGATATAATCTCAAAATCTTTTCAGTAATTTAATTGAAATACTGTCAAAGCTGTAAGAATTTTCAGGTTTCAATTGCTTCATAATTTTATGTTACTGGTGGTAATTGCAACCCCACACCTCTGTTATGGAAGGCACTAAATGCGGATTGTTTTTCTGTGCATTATGTCTCTAGAACTGAAGTAAAATGTTTGTTAAATATTTTACAAACGTCCCCTACATCACTATGCACAGATCCCTTTTGCTCTATTTTTATGTCTTTAGAGTGAGTTATTTATTTTCCTGTTTCAGTTTTTATTTTATTGCCTGAATTCTCTATTTTCACTTACATGCAAGTTATTGTGCTTCCGTATTAAATTTCTTAGTATTTTACAGTAGTATTTAAAATGAGCTTTCAGTGTACAGTTACCAAATTCTCTTATTTTTATACAAAAGCCCCTTTTCATTTTTCTAGATACTCTAACACACTTTGTTGCATTCTTACTCACCAAAATTCTACTTTTCACTAGTTTTAATTTACCCCTTAAAGTATTGTCTTTTTGTACTCTCTTTAATGTTTTTCAAATCCCATTTTCTTTTATTACTAAGATAGAAGTTTCACTGTAAGCCAATACCAGAAAACTTTAATTTTGCTTTTACAGCCTAAATATTACTGGAATTTACAACCAAAATAGCTCTATGAGTTTAGGAAAAAATCCTCTTTAATTGAATATACTTTCTTCGCTGTGAGTAACTTAACTCCACAAAATTTCTGAAATGTAATAATTAACCAAAACCTCATTTTTAATCTAAAAAACCTACTTACCATTTAACTATCAACTCTATTTGTTGAAATGTTGTGTATTATTTTATTCTGAATATTTGGAGCTATTAAGCTTTGCTGTGAGTTGAAAATTGAAGCTGTTAATTAAAAAAACTGATACTGCTGAAATCTTTCATACATGCTTTTGAAATAATCAAATTCATGATATCTTCCTAATATAATTTTCTAGATTTTAAGTGTCACACATAGTATTGCAAATAAAAAATCAGATTTGTGAAAAAAAAATGAAAAAAACCCAGCATCCTTGGTTATTTTTCTAAAATTTTTTTTTTCAGAAAACAATATATTTGATAAATTATAGTTTTATTTATGGAACTTACATTTTACATGAGTGTTTTAAATCTTACTAAATCAAATAATGTCTTACATAATAATTCGTAAATGTGTCTATATAGGTAAACATAATTTTTTATTCATCCTCTATGTCGGTACCACATTCACTAATGTCAGTAATACCAACACTAGTTCGGTCAGAGTCGGAATTTTCTGTTTCTTCTTCTGTTTCTTCTAGATCCATAACTTCAGAAAAACTTACGTTTTCTTTTACTGGTTGTATTGTATGCAAAAGCTTTTGAGATTGCAATTTTAAATTGTGAGGAAAGTACACACTGTGCATAAAGACTGCGCTGATAGTTCTGTATTACGGTCTTTTAAGTTTTAATTTAAATCTATTATCATACAAAATAGGAGCTTTATTTATTTTCACTTGTTGGTTTACGTCAACAGTTTGCTAGGAAATGATTCATAATTACTGACAATGACTCAGTATCACTATATGCTGCAAGTTTAACTAGTATACGAATATAAGGAAAGCACAATAAGTAATTTAAAAAAAGAGGCAAAAAACCGTAGATAAATTTAAAATTCCTAATTTTAAAAAAAGATTTGTAGGTCTACAGATAAATTTGTAGGGCCTGGCAGCACTAGTTCAAATAGCGAGTATCAATGCAGACAACGGGGATTCCTTCTCATGCAACCTAGCCGTTTCGGGAAGTACCCATTTGTAAAAGAAAACTTCAGTCAATGTTGTCAATATTTTTGTAATTTTTTTTCCTACTGAACCAGAAAAGTATAGTAGATTTAAAAATTAAGATAAGTACTTAGTATAAACTCTAAAACAGTCTTATTAAACATTAAATGCCTTAAAAATTTAGTAGTTATGAAAAAAAAACATGTCCCAGAAAAAAACATGATTTTTTTCACGTTTTTTTTCAAGTCAGAAAAAAAAACAGTTTTTTATAAACTAGTCAGACCTTATTTTAATTGTTATTTTAATCCTACAGTTGTGTATATGGATGCATTAAAATCAGTTGGGGGCATCCATTAATGACGTGAGGTGTTTTTCTGGAATTCTGGACCCTCCCCCCTTTTTTCTCTGGTGAGACTTAGTGGTGATATCTGGTCGGACTCCCCTCCCCCTCTTAACGACGCGAGATTTTGACAGAGAACCGTCCAACCACCAATCGACCTCTTGCTTCCAAAGGCGGTTACAACCCCATTTTTGGATGAAATATCTCCCCCCCCCCCCCCCCAAAAGTCTTTCGCCTCATTTGCAGATTTTTTTTTTAGCTGTACAGTCCTAGAAGAATTTCTCACGTAAGATTTCTGTTGACCCGCTCCCCCTTCCCTTGGTGAGGTTTCGTAAGATTTCGCCCCCTCCCCCCATTTCACCTTACGTTACTAATGGACACCCCCTTATGAAATAGGATCAATTTCATTATACTATTCTCAACAACTCCTCAAATAAACTGAATTGTACTCACTAACATAGTTTCTGACTCTCCGACTACTGGAAAATGCTTCTAAAATGATTCAATACTGATTTTATGTGTTTTAAAGACCCTTTAAACTGTTTTTGAAGGTGTATTGGCCAAACTAAGGTTGTATTACACTGTATAGAAGCAACACAGTATAGTTTTTTTAAAAAATTTTATAATAAGCAGTGATACCTGTTGATAATAGTAGTGAACTTAATTGAGATTATAATGCTCCAAATTGACTGCAACATTTTAAAACAATTAAACTCATTGCTCTCGATTACATCTTTTTGTTAGGCCTTCACAACTCATCGACATCAAGTTCATTACACAAGAAGAGTAGAAAAAGGGAGTAGAAAAAGGGGGGGGAGCAAAGAATAGGATTTCAGTCATGGATGTTTAATTTAATTGCAATGGAGCACAGGCTCCGGTGGCAATATCCCTACACACCCATCTTCCCCCTATCCTGCACCCACCTACATTTGCCCTCTACAAATTTTATCTTTAAATTCCTTCAAAGTTTTCGGTAAATTATTCATCATTTCTCTTGGTAACTCATTCCAATCCCTGACACCCTTACCTAAAAAAGAGAATCTTCCCACACCCTTATGCCTGAAATCGAGTGCCAGCTTGTGGTCATGTTCATCTTTTCCCTTCCATGCACTACTTTTCATACCTATTGCAATATCTTTCCATGCCTCATCATCAGTATATGCCCTGTACACTCCCATGACCCTCCTCATCCTCCTCCTGTCTTGCAATGAATCCCATTCCAGCTCCTTTATCATATCTGTCACTGATTGCATTCTGCGATAATTTCCAGAAACAAATCTAGCAGCCCTTCTTTGCACCCTCTCCAACTCCTGTATTTGATACGTAAAATGAGGGTCCCATACTACACTACCACATTCGAGCAATGGTCTGACCAAAGTTTTGTAACCCAATTCCTTGACTTCTCTCGTACATCCCCTCATCACTCTCTCCAACAAGTGCAGAACTTTGAAACCTTTTCCTACCACCTGTCCTATGTCTCCTGCCCAGTTAAGTTTGTTATCAAAAGTAATTCCAAGATATTTGCATTTCAAGTCTTCAGCAAGCAATTCTTTCCCCACCTTATATTCATAATTAACCTTTTGTTTTTTATTTGTGTATCTAATAAGCTGACTCTTCTTTGCATTTATCTTCATTCCATGTTTACCAACCCAATTAGATATCCTGTCCAGATCACCCTGCAACTGTTTACAATCCTCTATCGTTTTGATTCTTTTATACAGCATTATGTCATCTGCAAACAATCTAATTTCAGATAGTAAACAATCAACACAATTATTCATTAGAATAATGAATAGCAATGGTCCCAATACACTACCCTGTGGCACTCCCATTTTTACTTCCACTTCTTTTGATACTACATTTCCTACCCTAACTTTCTGTTTTCTACCTTTTAAAAATTCTTCTACCCAGCAAATGACTTTCTTATCCACTCCAATGGTTTTTACCTTATTTACTACCATTTTATGGCTTACTCTGTCAAACGCCTTAGACAGATCTAGTGCTACACTATCAATTTGGCCTCCCTTGTCCATTTCATCTGAAATATCTTGCATATATCCCACCAACTGAGATTCGCATGAATATCCTTGCCTGAAACCATGTTGCCTGCTTGAAAACCAATTACGTTCCTCACATATATTTCTGATGTGGTTGCATATCAATCTTTCCATTAATTTACCTACCACTGATGTCAAACTGATTGGCCTGTAATTCTCAACTCTATTTCTCACCCCTCCCTTATGTACCGGTACTACTATTGCACTTTTCCAGTCCTGTGGTAAGCAGCAAGTGTCTAGACTCAATTTAAATAATATTTCAAGATAAGGTACAATGTCACATACAGCTATCTTTAAGATATCTGCAGTAATATCATCTTCACCAGCCCCTTTATGTTTTTTCAGCTTTCTTATTTCCTTCATGATTTCCTCAGGATGGATATCAAATTTTTTACTATCGTCATTTCTAATTGTGTTGTTAAGCTCGTTCTCCGAATCAGACCCTCCTGTTTCTGATTCATTGTCCCTAATGCTTTCAATGAACCAGTTACTTAAAATCTCTGCCTTTTTCAAATCGTCAGTAACTTCTTCTCCATCCTTATCTATAAGTGTCTCTACATCCTCCCTTCCCCTCAGTTTCCTGATATAGCCATAGAAATTTTTAGATGCATCAGTCAATGGTCCCCCTGCACTGACAATACTCTTCATAAACCCATCTTTAGCCATTTTCTTTGCTGTTATTAAGTCATTGTTTAGTTGTTTTAAATATTCCCTACTACCCTGCTGTCTCTTAACTCTGTTATGTTCTTTTCTTACCAACCTCTTTAACCTCCTCACTTCCCTATTATAGTACATAGGTTCTCTACTTCTCTTTATTTTTTGCTTTGGAATAAATTTTTCTTCCCCCTTTCTTATTATCTCCTTGAACTCTTCCCACCTTGACTCTACTGTACCTGAGCCTTCCTTCCATTTGCTGAATTGTTCTCTGAAATATCTCCTCAAATTTGAAACCTGTGCCTTTTTATAATTGTACCTATTTCCCCCTTCAATTTTGGCTGCTGGTTTACTGAATCCTCTAATATCCATCAGAACTGCTTCATGATCACTTATTCCTTCAGTTACTTGATACCTCAAAAGGTTTTCATCGGGCTTAATTAGAAATATATCCAAAATATTTTGTCCCCTAGTGTTTTGCTCAACCACTTGTGTAAATCCTCCTTCCCTTATTAAGATATTCGCAAATCTTTGTTCCCTTGTGTTATTTATCTTATTCCCTTCCCAGGTTACACCTGGTAAATTTAAATCCCCGCCGATGATGATCATTCTATTCTCACCTCTGAAATCTGAGTATGAATTTAATTTCTCCTCAAGAGCCTCATCCTCTTCTGTCATTCTTCCACTGCGGTAAACAGCCAACACTCTGATTTTTTCTTTTTTATTACCCCAGAAATCTACCCCAAGTAACTCATGGTCTTGATCTATGAACGCCAGTGAACTGTGGTAGTTTTTGCTAACTAGTATGAAGACTCCTCCACCAATTGCTCCTCTATCTCTGCGGAACACTCTGTAACCATCAGGAAAAACCTCACTGTCTAGTACTTCTTCTTTTAACCAACTCTCTACCCCAATTATTACTTGTGGTTCGTGCATCTCTATTAAGTTTGCAAATTCGATTACTTTGTTCATTATACTTCTACAGTTTACCATTAACACCCTTACTACTGGCTTTACATTTTCAGAATTTATCTCCTCTTTCCCACTTTTACCGCAGTCAGTTATTGTTTCAGCCATTTCATCTATTTCTTTAATATCTGTGACTTTCCCCATCGCGAATCTGCAATCAGTATCACTTTGATAATCTATTTCTGTCCCTTCACCAGCAGCCCCTAACCTAAAAAAGGCACAGTCCTGACCCCATCATCACTGGAAACGGGCTCCCTCACTGCTTTAGCTAACAACTCAGAAAGTACTCCCTTCCCCCTTCTATTTAGGTGTAGGCCATGCCTAGTGAAACCCCACCTACCAATGGTGTTCACAGGCACAACCCCCAACACAGAACTAATGCCTTTCCCAAGTAGCACTTCAGTTTCCACATTAACCCGCCTCACAGCATAGTTCAATTGTGGCCGGTCATGGCGACTTAGGACCTGCATGAGCTCCACCCTGATATGCTGTGCCTCCTTCACCACCTTCCTCAGGTCACTCTCTATACTATAACTAGCATTTCTATCAATACTATTTCCCGCACCTCCCACTATCACTACTCTATCATCCTTAGTGAAACTCCTACAAAGGGAACCTATATCCTCTTTTAACTGGCCTAATGTTGCACTAGGTTTGAAAAAGCTTGTGACCTGATATCCTGTACCTAACTGATCCTGCAGAAGAGGGCCTACACCTCTCCCATGGCTACTACCTAGCAGCAGAACCCTTTTTTTCCTATTCTTGCCCTGCACGCCCTTATTCCTAAAGGTTCTGACCAAACCATTCAGACATTTGCCTGAAATCTAAATCTGGATAACTGGACCAATGATTATGCCAGGCCTGTGCATTAACCACCTTCCCACCAGTCTTGATCCTATCTGTTACTAAGGAAGAACGATTCTACAATTTAGGTACATTTATGTACTTTGGTTCTCCATTTAAATCTAAAGAGAATGATTGGTGAAATATAAAGATTGCTTGCTGTTAAGTTTTCTCTTCTCACTGAATCAGAAACATAGTAGTGTAACACATTTAAGCCATAACAATTGCTGATTCGATGGAAGAAAAATAAAATACTGGGTAGTAGGTAAAGCTTTAAAAACATTGTAAATATCTAGTGATTTACCCAAATAAGAAACTGACTTTAGAGCAAATGTATATAATGTGGTTAATGATCAGTGATTCACATGATAATCAACATTGTAATATTATTAAGGTAATTATGGTAGTGTGTATAGAAGGAAGCATTAAGTTGTATTACAACTGATACTTCCAATAATTATAAAAATAATTGGACAAAAATGGTTTTAGGCAACAAGAAATCATGGAAGACAGATAAAGTAAATCCATTACTTAGCATATATGAGGGTAGATACAAGCACAGAAAATATTAACACAATTCATTATATTTCAATATGAACCTAATCTGTGGAAAGAGAAGAGATGTGGCGACAGGGTCAAAAATGTACACACCAATTCTCACCACATGAATAAACTAAAAGATAGACATTATCAATATGACAGAGATTCTGCCAGGCAATTAAAAAGTAGCATACAATCAATAACTAACATTCTGATAGTCCCCAGTGCAATCAATCTCATTGAATCCATAGTAGCTTCAGTTTGATGTACTATGAGGGTCATTCAATACGTAATGCAACACTTTTTTTTTTCTGAAACAGGGTTGTTTTATTCTGCATTCAAATACACCATGTTATTTCCCAATCTTTTAGTTACACAACACTATTTTTCAACATAATCTCCATTCAATGCTACAGCTTTATGCCACCTTGAAATGAGGACCTGTATGCCTGGGTCGATGCTGGAGCCAATGTCGTACTGCATCAATAACTTCTTCATCATCCGCGTAGTGCGTCCCACGGATTGCGCCCTTCATTGGGCCAAACATATGGAAATCTGATGGTGCAAGATCGGGGCTGTAGCATGGATGAAGAAGAACAGTCCACTGAAGTTTTGTGAGCTCCTCTCGGGTGTGAATACTTGTGTGAGGTCATGAAGAAGTTTGTTCTGATTTCTGTGCCTACGAACACGCTAAAGCCGTTTCTTCAATTTTCGAAGAGTAGCACAATACTCCTCAGAGTTGATCGTTTGACCATGGGGAAGGACATCGACCAGAATAACCCCTTCAGTGTCCCAGAAAACTGTAGCCATGACTTTACTGGCTGAGGGTATGGCTTTAAACTTTTTCTTGGTAGGGGAGTGGCACCATTCCATTGCATGCAGTTTTGTTTCAGGTTTGAAGTGATGAACCCATGTTTCATTGCCTGTAACAATGTTTGACAAGCAGTTCCGCACAGATCGTTCTCCTTTGTTCATTATGCTCTTCGGTTAGACATCGAGGGACCCAGCAGGAACAAACCTTTGAATATCCCAACTGGTGAATAATTGTGACAGCACTACCGACAGATATGTCAAGTTGAGCACCGTGTTGTTTGATGGTGATCTGTCAATGGTCTCGAATGAGAGTCTTTGCACGCTCCGACATTGCAGGAGTCACAGCTGTGCATGGCCGGCCAACACGTGGGAGATCAGGCAGTACTGTTAGACCTTGCGGCAATGACGACACACGCTTTGCCCAACGACTCACCATGCTTATGTCCACTGCCACATCACTGTAGACATTCTGCAAGCACCTATGAATATCTGAGATGTGCTGGTTTTCCGCCAAAAGAAACTCAATCACTGCCCATTGTTTGGAACACGCATCCATTTCCAGACGCCATTTTAACAGCTCCATATAGTGCTGTCACCTGTCGGAAGTCAATGAAACTATACAAGTGGGAATGTTTGAAAATTTTCCACAAAAAATGCCCGGTTTTTTTAACCAAAATTGGCCGAGAAAAAAATGTGTTTCATTACTTATTGAACGACCCTCATACAATAATTGCACACTGGTTTTAAAATTTTATGTTTACCGAAGTCTCTATAAGGATATGTTTCTATTTCTTTGAATAACGGCATGACCCAAAATATTGTGTTTTTTGTGCCTGTGTGGTGAGGAGAGGAACCAATGACAATAGTATATTATACATACTTTATTTCAAAGTATGTAGCCAGTCGTTACTGATTGACTCAGAAATTTTTTTAGTCTTTCACCGCTTATCTTTCTCTGTTCACAGAAATTATCATTTTAAGACCCCTTTGTAGCTGTTGCTCTGGAGTTTATTTTTATTATTGTGGATTCCTAGTTCACTTCAGTTGTGGATCATCTCTACTGAAATTCTGATTTCTTCTGCTTCCTTTTGACCTCAGCCACCCAATTTGTGGTGACTTTTATTCTTACAATGTTTTTGAAAATATTTCTGTTTGATTCATTTTTGTCCATTTTTACTTAACACCTTGTTTTCATATTGTGGCCTTGATCTGTTATGTGTATTTGTAGAAGTTCTACAATTTTTTTTTCTTCCATGTCTGATCTTAGTTTTCAAAGGCACTAGAAGTTTTCCCATAATTTTCCTTTTCGATCTCTTGCAGTTCCTTTTCGTTATACAGTTATCAGACACACTGAACCACATAAAACCTTTGTTTTTGTTACTGTGTATATCAGCCATTTATTTTAACTGTTCTGTTCATTTTAGTGTTTTAGCTTTTTCTCTTCTATTTTGGACATCACATTCTGTCCTAAATATTTTATTGTTCTCCTTAGACTGAAATTTTCCTCTGCCACTTTTTACACAGTAAACTGTCAATAAGTGTTCATTCATCACTTACGTGCTCTCACACACTTCAAATCTTAGTGCAGACCAACAGTTTAAGCTAGGATCTTTTCATTATTCAGTTATTTATTTATTGTTTTCTGTGTGTGTTTCTGTACTGTCAATATGGCAGTTTATAAGCATTATGGCTAGATGTGTCATCCATGATACCGAAGTGTATAGAACACTCTACTGCAAGCGAGAAGCTACAGATGTAATGTACTAGCATTGTAAATATATTTAAATTTTTATACACGGACAGTAAAAATTCATTTGGGTTGAAGAGGGCATTTCTTTTTTCTCCAACATGAACTAAATCAAATATTAGATGTTGTTTTCCATTTTGTGGTATAAAGCCCAATTATAGCAACAAAACTGGAAATTTTGTAAGCATATTTTGTAGGTTTCTCCAGATTAAAAAAATAATGAAATTTAATGTGAAAAAGTTACAAATGGCGAGATACATACATACATAAGCAGAAGAACAATGGCTTATGTGAGTTAATACATAACTAAGAATTTTGACTTACTGAAATCATATGTTTTAAAACTGTTTTAAAATCTGTTGAATTGTTTTATTGTTCTTTTAATGTCAGCAAATCAGATTTAGACTAACTACAATTATTTAAAATTTTGAATAAATGTTAAGCTGTTAAAATTCTGATGGTTTTTCTTGTGGTTATTCCCAACTAGTGAAGCTAAAGTAAAACTTTGTTTTGGCATACATGTTTTGATTTATTAAGCCATTTTCATTCCCCTAAAACAAATTATGTACTTTTTTAAAACAGTGAATTACTGTCAGGGCCGGTTTAAGACTACCGCAAGAACTGCAGTCGCGGGGGGCCCCAAGCTTGAGGGGGCCCCGCTACAATCCCCTTCAAAATTTGTCCTTACTTAACGAACGATTTTCCTTCTAAAATAAATAATCCACAAATTTAGAATGTTAACAAGCTGCATTCATAATAGATGTTTCTGAAGTGTGGAGTCCTACGAGAAGTACTTAATCACATTCAGTTTTGACAAAGTCATATCTGATGTAATTGAAATAGGCCTATATATTTAAAGGCATGTATTGTTCTGATCCTGTTTCAGCAATTTATGTAATTTTTTTTTTTTTTTTTTTTTTTTTTTTTTTTTTTTTTTTTTTTTTAGAATAAACTCATTCCTCTTTTGACGTTTCATATAAAAAAGTTATCGAATTAAAATGTGTATGCCTGCTCACGTGTCTCAAGCCCCAAAAACCTTTATGTACTAGCAAAGAAAAGAAATGTCATATACAAAAAGTGTACTATACATATAATATCGATAAAATTGAATACAAAAACAATTCCATTTGACACAATGGGTAGCAGGGCATAGCCAGAAATGAAAGTAACAGTATTTGGGAGATCCATATGAGATGCATTGATAAAATAGCAAAGACTCGGTGAAGTTGGTCCTGTTCAGGTAATACTCACTAACTACTGGTCCATTTGTACACAGATTTATAGAAACCTCGGTCCGTCTCTTTAATCGTTGTTTGAGCTCTACACACAGATTATATATATATATATATATATATATGTGTGTGTGTGTGTGTGTGTGTGTGTGTGTGTGTGTGTGTGTGTGTGTGTATGTGTATATAAAGTCACAAAAACTGTCAAAAGTGTAGGCAAAAGTACATCTAGAAAAGAAGTAGGGGTCCCCGAAATCAAACTTCACAGGGGGTCCCAAAATTCCTTAAGCGCCCCGATTACAGTTGATAGAAACATGTGTTACAGTATAGTGAGTGACCTGAGGAAGTTGGTAATAAAGGTGCAACATACCAGGTCGAAGTTCATGCAAGTCTTGAGTCACCATGATAGGCTGCTGTCAAAACATGCTTCCAGGAGGGTAAACATGGAGATTAGAGTATTGCTTGGGAAAGGCATTAGTTTGTGGAGATTGTGGTACTGCTTGGGAAAGGCATTGGTTCTATCTTGGAGGTAGTGACTTTTTATACCATTAGAGGATGGAATTTCATTAGTCATGGCCTATACCTAAACAATATGGGTGAGGGAGTACTTTTTGAGTTGTTAGGTTAAAGGCTGCTGATAAGGGGACAAAGAGATACTGAATGCAGATGCACAATGGTAAAAAATCATAAATACTAAATAAATAGTTGAAACTGATTACACAATAAAAGAGTGTGCTGCAATAAGGAAGATGGACAAAGCCAATTATAAGACAGTTACTGGTGAACTGTAGGAGTGTAAACAAACTAATAGTGTTTGGTAACTTAATAGCAATATACAAATCACAGGTAGTTATAGATGCGGAATCTTGATTAAAGAAAGAAATACTATGAAATTTTCCACCTCAGTTACAGAGTACCCAACAAAGAGAGAGCTTTTTTCCCTTATCGCTTTATGCCTTGTCAATGTCATTAGAGGTGGGAAAGTACTGGAGACAAGGAATGGGAAGAAATTCAGCCATAGCCTTTTGAAGGAAGCATCCCAGCATTTTCCTGAAATGATCAGGGATGCCCAGACAGGGATTTGAACTGGTGTCCTCCCGAATGAGAGGCCAGAGTGTAACTGCTTACCCACATGTGTGTGTGTGCATTAGCATTTTGATATCACAACTAATTGGGTCATTCAAATGAAGGGGTTTGGTGTGCTAAGCTAAAATAGTTAATACAGTAATTACATTAATAGAACGGATAGAGGAGAATAGAAACACAAGGTCTGGTTGTAGGCAATATTCCACTGCTGCTTATCATTAATTTTTATATATAAAAATGCCATGTATGAACAACTGTTTTGGTGGGTGTTATGTTCTGCCCTTATGGTTGCAGATTGTCTGTTGTTCAGTATTGGGTCTGCACCGTTCGTAAAGAAGACCCAATGTTAATTAAAACTTATTTTGTGGTCAAAGAATGGTGGTTGGAGCCTGGAAAAAGTAAAGCAAATTACATTTTTCAAACTTTATTAAAATCTCAGTGCCAATTTATGTTCAACATTTGTAGATAATGTAATATTCATTGACTTTCTGTCTGCTCCCAATTTATTTTCCTTAGTATGCAACGGAGGTGACTGAAACAATTCAATCTGCATCTTCAAACAAAAACTGTTAAACAACAATTCTATCACAGATTCAGACAGTTAAATAACACAAGTAGAATGACAATTTTAAATAACCCCCACCAAAAAATCTCAATTCATAAACTACAACAGCTAACTGGTGTTAAAAAATCAGTCATGAGTTACTTTTAGAAGATTTCTAGGATGATAAAAAAGAAAAAAATAGAGTGCTTGATGCTTACAATAATGAAAGTATGAAATATGAAAATTACGCTCTAAGGGAGTTCAGAAGTGAGCATAGAATGATCATCATTGGAGGGAGGAAGAATTTTAAAGGAACCAACCCAGCATTTGCCTTGGGCAATTTCAGAAAACTGAAACCCAGGTATCATATGGAAAGGAAATAAGATCAATAACAAATGAAAATAGATATTTGCAAATATTTCTGAAAGGGAAGGAAGTTTTACACAAGTGATAGAGCAGAACACAAGGTCAGTTGGATATATTCCTAATAAATCGTGATGATAACCTTGAAGGATCTAGGCCAACTGAAGTAATAACTGATCATGAAGTGATTCCTGTGGATATTACAGGGTATAGTAAACTAGAAGACAAAATTTAAAATAATAGGAACAGTTATAAAAAGGCACATATTTGAGAACTGAAGAAAGGTTCAGTTTATTAAAGAAAGGTAAAAGTACTGTAGAGTCCAAGTGTTAATAACACAAGGAGATAATAAAAATGGGTGAAGTAATGTTTACCCCAAAAAAAGAATATAAAGAGAAGTATAGAATCTTCATACTTTAATAGAAAAGTTGGGAGATTAAAGAGGCTTGTCAGAAGAAGACAATAGAATGAAACAACAAGAAGGCAGTAGAACATACTTGAAAAAACTTAAAAAGGAATTGACAGCAGCAAAGAAAGAAGCAAAGAAACATTTACTAGTGTCAATTTCCCTATGAACCTCTCTTTTGTAATTCAGACCTTGATGGTATTACATTTGGAGCCTGAGGAAGAACATTTGTGGAGCGCAATGGAGACAGTTACTTGCTGAGTTTCAAGAACCTCCTGTATGCATATCATACTTACCATTCACTCAGTTGTGTTTCTTCATTACCAACAGCCGATTTCCTTATGTCTTGATTTTTAGGATTAATGAAAGTGTGTCAACAACAGGTACAAAATTTGTAAACTTTAAGAACTTATCCAAATCAAGGTGTCAACAGTAGGTCTAAATTCAGAGGTTGATTTGTTTACTTAATGGAACAGGAATATTAAGGACACAGAAAATGGTTTTAGAAAGCATAGTTATTAAATAGTATGGACACAGGCTTCAAAAATTGATAATAAATACTTAACAAGTCATTTATTAGTAAGCTTGTCTTATAAACTCTGGATCCGAATAACTGATATTCCAAAGGAAACGAATAATACAGAAGGCACTTTGTGTCATAGACGGCATGTGGTGATATCACTATCTTTATGCATTTTTTGTGATATCATTTACTCTGAAATCATTCTTTATATTTTCTCATGAACAGTAAAGATTGTGATCCAGATACAATAATTTACCACCGCGCAATAAAATAACATCACCAGTTACTTGCAAAATGTATGGGCCAGGATGTTTCACAACCTAATCACTGCTTGAAAATAATATTTATATCATAATATGCCCACAGTAAATCACATGACCTGTGGTCCAGGGTGTATCACAATTTAATCAAAGGTTGAAAATATCATTTCTCGTGACATACTACCACTGTATTATGAAGTCATCCTTGCCCTTCTTCTTGTTCTTGTTCAAAAGAAAGTCTGCAATACAATTTGACATCATTATGCTGTAAGGGGTTCAACATCATAGTTTATTTTGAGTGATGATATAGCTGCAATGAACTTGAAAGGAATGGTTCTATTTTTCTGAAATTTTGTGCACACAATACTTTGGAAGTACTGTTGTAAAGTAAAAAAAAAAAAAAACTCATACCTTAGGAATAAAATCGCACAAAAGTTATCATAATTTGTCTGAGCAGCAGCAGCTATGTTAAAATATCTTTCACATCAACAGTGGCTGCAAATATTACATAGCAGCCAAGTTTTCATGCAAAATGCATACAAAATTATTCTTGTCCAGACTGCATTTCAACCTACCCTGAACTTCTGTTAGTATATTGTAGACACTCAAAGCTGGTTTGGGCGGGGGAGGGGGGGGAGCAGGAAGCTGTGCATAAATATCAACAGGTAATTACTTGACTTCATTAGCAGGTATACTGAATTTAATGGCTTTAATATACACATTTTGTAGGATGCACGAATTTCTCCATCCATCAAAAAATCATTCTTATCTTTTGAAATTTGGATTAACTGATTCAATATTTCTTCACATTGCCTACTCATTATATATACATAAAAAAAGTTACCACATATTTTCAAACACTAAGAAAAAGGAAACTAAGCAACATTTCAGGAGATCCCGGTAACATATGATAGCTGTGTGATGTTATCATATTTTGTCATATTTAATTTAACTTTTGGTGAATTTTTTGTAAAATGTGAGTGGGGAACATGAATAAGATGATATGTTAAAGCAGTTAATCCAAATTTCAACAGATCAGTGCCACTTTTTGGTAGGTGGATAAAGTTGAGCAGTCATCCACAGATTAAGGAACTTCTGCACCAAATTTCATGTAAAAAGAACAAATATTCTAGGTAAATTGCTGTTGTACTAGAATCTTAGTTTAATAAAGGTATTACTGATTTATCTAGAAAATTTTTAGTTGAAGAAACTTTCTGTAAGTGTGGTGCAGTGGGAGATAACTTGCAAATCTTTAAATACTTCCTACAAAGGGGTTTATGTGCAAATATCTGAGGTCCTCTTTTCCAATAAAATGGTATATTGCTATTGAATGACAAAAATGTACTGTGCAACCAACATTTTGAGTAGTCCTTATGATAGAGGTGCTGGATTGGAATTCATTGTTAGACAGGAGAAGGGGAAACTGAGTGCTGCGAGTGTACAAAGTATATTTTGGTGAGAAAGTTAGGAAAGAAATTTGTAGAAGAATGCAGAGCAGTGTATGGAAAGGAAAAGATGACCATGACAACAAGCTAGCATTCGATTTCAGGAATAAGGGACGGAAAATTTTGTGTTGTAGCGAAGGTATAGGTTCCCAAACTGTATTGTGGGGGTACAAGGTAGCTTTGCCATCTGTGTGGATGATATCCTAGCTATACACCATCAGAAGTAGCCAACTATTTCTCCTTCACTGCCTCATAGAGTTGAAAATCTTTATTCTAATATCACAAACTTAGTGAGTTTCTTTTGAGGTGTCATTATTAGTACAGTACTGAAAAGTAGGCATTTACCTTATTCATTATAAAACTGTGGGGCTGGGAGTATTTGTCTTTTGACAGAAAGTGGGAGTGGTATGAAAAACTTTGAGAACCCCTGAGCTAAGGGAATTGGGGACTGGAATAAATTACCAAGAGAAGTGATGAATAATTTACAAAAAAAAAAAAAAACGCTGAACGAATATAAAATTAAAAATTTGTATAGGACAAAAGTAGGCAGCACAATAAAAGGAAAAAACGGGTGTGTAGCGAAATTCCCAAGAAAGTGTGCACGCCATCGCAATTAAATTAAAATAAGACATGTAGGTTGGAGCACTGAACATATTTTGGTAAAACAGGATGGTCTAAAGAATTTGTAATACATGGAATTCAAGATATATTAGCATAAGCTCTCTTAACAAATCTTCATCTAATTTTTAATAAATCTATACCCTCTCTCAGAGCCTTAACATTTACAGCACAGTATAATTATTTGCATTGGCAACAAATATCAACTGGGAAACAGAATTGTTGGGTACACCGCACGCTTATAGGTCCAAACTTTTGTTCAGAAAATGTGTGCTATTGTGTCGCTGTCGTACTTTAAGAAAAGCTAATATATTGGATGTGTACATTTGAAGTCTTGAGTTGCTTTCCTGGAAAACATTGCAAGTTGGGTATAGTCACGGATGAGAATTTCAATGCATTACGAACAGTCTCTACCAATTAGAAAACTGAAATAAACTGTATTTAGTGCATTCTTTTGCTGTTCGATGTGATATTTTTCATAATGCTGAGCGCAGTCACTGACAAGAAAATCACAACAGGCATGAAGGACGTCGTATTACGTACACTAACATCATGTTTCATAGACCGTTATCTCAATCACACCGAGTGGAAGGGGGTCATTAGAATAAGGTCATTACAGGGAAACCATGTTCCGGTACTTACATTTGCACAGTTGTTTGGTCTTAATATAAGCTTCGGATAGTGGGATTAGTGATTTATAACGTTTCTGCTGAATTTCGTACATCCACTGGAACTGCAGAATAGCAGAATATTGATGTTTATAATGTGCACAATTAAATATCAGTCTACAATTCAACATCGTTACCACTCCTCCTTCACACCCCACCACTGGCACCTCGTCAACAAGCAGGTGCGAGCGCATGTTAGCCAGCCCGCTGTTTTTGAACACAATTATCGGCATTGCACAAAATGTCGTAATAAGCAAACAGGGAACGTTACCAGCTTAACCAAGCTGCCTTGTGGTTTCTTTCCAATTTATGTTTCATCTCATCGAAATGGTTACTCTAATGACATCCCATTAAAAATCTAAGACGGCAAAGATAAATTATCGCCTAATAGTATAATTTCGTGCAGTGTTTCTCAACATTTTTTATCCCAGGCAGGAGCGGATCCAGGATTTTGGTTTGGGGGGGGGGGGCTTGGCTTGAATGAAATTTGGTTCAGAGGGCTTGCCTTCAGTGGATTTTGGGTTTTTTTTTGGGGGGGGGGCTTGAGTCGGCCTTAGGGTAGTCTTTATAGCCTTCTCGGGCCTCAAATCCGTAGAGCTAAAAAAAAAAAAACTCCAAAATTATAGTGTCGGGGGTGGACCTAGATACTTTTGGGGGGTGCTTGAGCCCCCTAGCCCCACCCCCTGGATCCGCCCCTGATCCCAGGGACCAGTAAAATGACAAAATTAATTCCCCGGACCATTAACTTATATGGGAATACTTTTTTACTTATGGTTGTATAAGAAAAATATTAACAAAACCTGCCAACAGGTACCTGCACATACGGTGGTCCTTTAAGACTAGTAGGTTATAAAAAGGCTCTCAAAAAACGATCATTAACGTAATCTTCAAGGCAACGCCGCCATCTGGAAACGTATTTAGTGAGCAGACGGTTATTTTAACGATGTAGTTCTATACTCATATTTTTTAATCAAATTTTTTACGGGTCGTTGAAATATTCTTTTTCGAAAGTTTGGCTTTTAGTTAATACTCGCTCATATCCCTACACAGTAAAGGTTCGCGCACAATAGTGCATTATCGAAAATGCTGCAACGCACAACTGGACACATCGGAACGAAGCTAGTCGCATTTCTTTTGCTGTCGCCGCCACGGGTTCTCAAAGATTAATTCAATCATCCCTGCACTGCAAATGGACACATTAGATGCAGAAGTCCTATTTTATTTTTTTTAAATGTTCTTTGAGGAATTAAGTGGAAAAGGAAATTTATTTAATTGGAATTTGCAACATCACCTAGGCTCATTAGATGGCAAGCATGTTACAACAGAAGTTTAATATAATAGTAGTTCTCTTGCTACAAAATTTTGTTTTTTTTTGTTTTTTACTAACCCTTACGGTTGCTGAAACCGTTTTGTTATTGTGGTAATCGGGGGATTAAGAAAAAATTATAGTGGTAATACATATAGCTACAGCAAGTTTGGTCAGGCACTGGTTATGACGAAATGAATTTGTCTGATGCTGACTTTATCCAACGAACTTACTTAAAAATGCTAAATCTAATAGTAGGGTATAAAGGGTTTTCCCTTGCGAGGCATCTGATGAGGTTTTATTTTTTTTTTTTGCTCAAAAACTGTTTAGATTAACTAGCAACATGCAAGCATTACAAGTGGATCATAAAGAAAGTGATGGAAAATTATATTATTATTCTTGTAAAATAAAAACATTGGATTGTGTTGTTTATAACAAATTTCCTATTTGCTCTTATAATTTGTTTCCTTCCTTTTGTTATGATTGCATTTTGCGTGTTGTAAATCATACAACTCTTTGAAATTGTGTCACATCGGTTATGTTTTCATGAAATTAAAAAGTGAGGGAACGAGAAATTTTATAATTTTTTCAGCTTTTCCCATTCATAAAGTTTTTTTCAGTATGTAAACTTTTATATTTTTTGAAAATAAAAAATAACTTCTATTACCTTGCGTTGCAAATTTGCAGCAACTTTTATTGAAGTAGCACAATGAATTCATAAAAAATTTTAAAAAGTTACAAAAACGAGTCAGTGCTGCTAGAATCCCTATCACACAAGCGACTCGGCGCACCGAGCGTGGTGGGTGAACGATTAACGTTCTGGCCTCGCATTCGGGAGGACGCGGGTTCGAATTCCCGTCCGGGCATCCAGATTTGGGTTTTCTATGGTTTGGCCAAATCACTCCAGGCGAATGATGGGATCATTCCTTCCCGTTCCTTGTCCCCAATCCCATCTCGCTTCTAATAACCTCGACGTCGACGAGGCGTTCGGTATCTATTTTATGTTAGCACCATTTAATGAAATTTTTAATGTTCATCCATTCAACATGTTGGTTGCCTTCCTACTTGTTGCCTTCCGTTCATATAGTTGACAATTTGTCCGTTTACATGCTTGTAATTCGGTGCTATCAGCTTGTTTGCTTAGCAGAAGGAAACAGTTAAGCTGGTAGTTTATTTTTGTGTAATTTGTAAAGCATATCGGAACGTGGCAACTTATCAAATTTTTTAATTGCATATCCCAAAAGGTTCTGTGCTATTTTATGTAAGAATGATATGAGGGGATGCATGAGAGAAGTAAAGGAATTGGGTTACAAACCTTGGTCAGACCATTGCTCAAATATGGTAGTGTAGTATGGGACCATCATTTTGCGTATCAAATACAGGAATTGGGGAGGGTGCAAAAAAAAAAGGGCTGCTAGATTTGTTTCTGGAAATTATCGCAGAATGCAATCAGTGACAGATATGATAAAGGAGCTGGAATGGGATTCATTGCAAGACAGGAGGAGGTCCGAGGATGAGAAGGGTCATGGGAGTGTTCAGGGCGTATACTGGTGATGAGGCATGGAAATAAATTGGAGTAGGTATGAAAAGTAGTGCATGGAAGGGAAAAGATGACTACAAGCTTGCACTCGATTTCAGGCACAAGGGTGTAGGAAGATTCTCTTTTTTAGTTAAGGGTGTCAGGGATTGGAATGAGCTACCAAGAGAAATGATGAATAATTTACCGAAAAGTTTGAAAGAATTTAAAGATAAAATTTGTAGAGGGCAAATGTAGGTAGGGGCAGGATAGGGGGAAGTTGGGTGTGTAGGGAAATTGCCACCGGAGCCTGTGCTCCATTGCAATTAAATTAAATTAAATTAAATCGATTAAATTAAATTATTCCAACAAACGAAGAATTCTGAAACATTTTCCTACCACCCGTCCAATGTTCTCTGCCCACTTGATCTTGTTATCAAATGTTATGCCAAGTATTTACATTTCAAGTCTTCCACAAGCAACTCCTTGCCCCCCTTATAATCAATGAAGTAGTTACTGAATCTGCTATGAACATCAGGGTAAAAGGTCGAGAAATGCACTAAGTTAAAATTTATACTGGGGATAAGTACAGGGTTTTTCACTTCTACTGTTTTGTGGGAAATTAGCGCCTAGGGTCGTAAAACCATTCAGACGTCGACGTGATCCTGTCGACCCATAAATCAATACCACTGGGTGGTTGATTGTGGAATGTTGGTCATAAAAATCTTTTAAGACATGGAAATCAAGATAAATTATTTTACAGAACTCGAGCAGCAATGTCAGAAATTGCTAGATCTCTCATGGCTGTGTATCGTGGGGAAAAAACTGGACCAAGTACCTAGTATTCAGCATGAGTGACTTGGATAGAAGGTAAATCGGACAGCCAGAGGTTTCTATTGCAATATTCTACTGTGTTATTATTAGGCGGAAGTGGATAACAAGAGAGAACAATTTTACCTATCACCGGGGTTGGCTACCGGTGGTCTGAAGGAAGATACGTGGCTTCAGACAGAGGTTTCCTGCGATACTGGGACGGGATCATTCTGTTTCTTACGCTGATACGAGATCTCACAACTGGCTGCCGTCGATTCAGCGCAGCTGCACGTACACCCCGAGGTCAATTCGACTTTAGTAGGGAACTGTCTTTGTAGACGCGAAGGACATCACCAGATGCAGCTTGTTAACACAGCTGAATTATAGAGTCACACAGTTAGCTTTGGAGTCTTGGCATACAAATATGGTAATGCAGCAGTGTATCTAATAGACGTTAGCAAAATTTATCAATAATTTTCCACCAGTGCATGGTCAAGAGATTTCTCATTCACTCTCAAGTAAGTTAACTGTTGAGCAAAATAACGTTTTCTTTGAGCGGTTTAATACTTTTTCGAATACTTATTTACTGTAAGGGTTTCATTTTGCTAATTAACAAATTGATTGATTGTGAATTATCTCAATTCTGTTTATTAAGAAATTTTTGAAAACTCATATTCACTTAATCTGCATAATCCCAAAAGACATGTCACCTTCATCTGCCATATTTCTAAATGGTCATCAAGGAAAAAGATTTTTAGCAGTGTGGCACGCAATAACGATTGTTAAAAAAATTATCTCGCGATAACAACAACTGAAGAACTATTACAATATGTTTTACGTTAGCTACCGAACAACATTAGTGGGCAGACAGTGTGCATACGTGTACCTAGGGAAATTCTTACTGCTTTGAAATTCCATACGAATATCTACACGCCTGGACTAAACTGTTTCATTTTGACGTGAACAATCAATTATGGCTAGAGGTGTAGATACAACAAATTCATAGTAAGACTACTGGAATCTTGTCCACATATCTTACAACAATAAGGTTTTGCACGGGAATTACACATCATTTAGGAACATTTAGTACTGGTGGGATTACAATTGTCAAACTCGCACGCGTTCCTGTCTGTTTATAATCACAGAACACATTACTAGGTTTCTTCAACTTAAAGACCAAATCCAGTATGTAGTTACTTACAGAAAGAACCAAATATTCCAGAAGATCCCAAATTCTGAAACGAATGTGTACTGGCCTCCCGATCTACAGAATCTTAAGCAAATATAGTTTGTCTCTTTTTCTCACAAGTATATCATCTATGCGAGTTTATCAATGATAAATTTCGAGGATTTGGTTACGGTTATTGTATTAATTTGCGGCATCCATAGCACGAGCTAGTGACAGTTCATATTACCATTTACAAGTACCTGCAAGATTTTTTTTTTTTTAACTTACTTGTTGACATACATACATTGAAGTAACCGCTTGTTCAATTCATTCTGCGTTGAGGAATACGCCAAGTCGTTGAAGGCAATTTGAAATACAAATCTCTATTGCATATATCAAACAACGTTTCTATTCCTCATTTCAACTCCAATAATTTCATATAGAGTTTTCTCAAAAAGAAATGCGATTGGATTGGTTTTAAGACATTAATTTGTAGCTTCTGTTCCCATACGAAGTGAGAAATCTTCATTCAATAACATGGAAGCTTTTACATGGGATAATATACGTTCCTAATGGTTATGCGAATCTCATTATTGTTATTATAGGTTCTTCTTCAAGCCCATATCCATTCCAGATGTCGGAACCTATCTTGGCTGTGTTGTCTCAATTCGTTGACGCACGGACTAGCTCTAAGTTGTCTTGGAGGTCCAGGTTCTCAGATTTTTTTAGCCAGGAGGTTCTACTCCTACCAGTACCTCTTTTTAATGGTATTGTACTCTGTAGAATAGACTAAGAGTTAGTAATAGATGTACATCATAATGTGAGAGAGGTACTGTATCTTCACTGTTTTTACAGTGGTCAATATTTTTGTTTTCTTTTTCAATTTCCGAAGCACATCAGCATTTGTGGTGTCTATTGTATTCTCAACATTCTTCGATGGAGCCCCATTTCAATAACCTCTAACTTTTAGCTGATTGTTTCTGTTAATGTCCAGAAGTACAGAGAACACATGACAGCGCAGAAGTCTTATCGTTGTGGTCATTTTTCATTATATTGAAACTAGGCCTGACTTTACCAATAAGTATTTTACTTCATCATACAGATCCTAATGGCTATTTACAGTAGTGGCAAGATATGTATTCCTTGATACACATTCAGCTGTCTTCTGGTTGATCATAAGATTAGGAACTGTTATTTTTGCCAATAATAATTTGCTAATTCATATTACTATAAAGACTGTATTCATTGCTTTGTGACACTACACTTTCACGACTGTCTGCAAAAATGATTATGTCGTCCGCGTAGTGAATGTTGTTAATCCAGTTTTCATTTAACTGCACTTCCGTCTCCACGTTACCCAGTTCCTTCCTAAAGATATACTCCGAATAGATGTCAAATAATAAAGGGAAACCTTTTCTAATACCATGAAGAATTATTACTTCTTATGTATGTTCTCCTTTCCATCTGACATAAGCAGATTGGTTCAAAAACAGGTTAATAATAATTCTCAGATCTTTTTCATCCAAGCCCATGCAGTTTAAAATTTCTATCATTTATTTTCTCAGGGCCTGAATTTTATTATCCATCATTGCTTTTAATGCAGTTGTACTTCCTTCAGTAAGATGATTGGTCCCATTTCACATTCAAACTATGCAGGTTCTGTACAACTACTGTATAGGAGTAGATTTTTATTTTTACTTATGGTTTTATACCTCGTCGACGTCGAGGTCATTAGAGGCGAAATGGTACTGGGGACAAGGGGAAGGAATTCGACCATGGCCTTTTTGAAAGAAGCATCCCGGCATTCGCCTGGAGTGATTTGGGGAAACTATGGAAAACCGAAATCTGGATGCCCGGACGGGGATTCGAACCAGCGTCCTCCCGAATGCGAGTCCAGAGCGTTAACTCAACCACCATATATGAGGAGAGCTGTTCTGCATGTCTCTCCGTGTATCTGACATATTCTGAGAATCAACAATGACATTTCCTTCATTGTACACTTGTTTATTTAGTGTAGTAGATCCAAATCTGCCTATTATCTCTGTATCTTTCCTATTAACACTGAAATTGTCATATTTCAATTGTAGAAACTCTATTTCAGCACACTTCACCTGTGCTTCCAGTTCTTTTGCTTATCTTCTTTCTGTTCTCCTTATTTATGCTTTTATACTAATCAGAATTACTTTTTACAGTCCTTCTTCTCTCCATCATATCAAGAATCTCATGGGTCATCCGTGTCTACTTTTTGGCATAATTGATCTTAGACGTTCATTTTTAATGCACAACACTATCGAATTTAGTTTTTCAATTTTTTTCTGCGGTGTATAAAGCACAAGACATGTTTTTCAGTTCTTTATTGTTTAACCTGCATTCTTATGGTGAATCTTTTAATTTCCGAATACCAAACCGAGCGTGGTGCGTGAACGGTTAACGTTCACCAATTTCCTGTTAAAGTTACGCAGAAATTTCTGGAAAAACTCAAAGTTCTTTTTTCTATGGACCAATTAGGCTAATTTGTTTGTTTGTTTGTTTTTAATGTTCGTAATAGTATGAATGATGGTTTTACGGAATGAAAACTTTGAATAGTTCCGGGAAAAACTGAAAGCGCTTTTTCTATTGTACGAACTCAAGACCTTAACACAAAATTATAACGATAGATATGCATAATCCTTTTTTATTTTGCAGAAAAATCTTGAAAGTCGCACTCCAGCCTAAATTAAAATCAAATTACCTTTGTTTTTATATTTAGGTTGTTTTGCTATCCGTCCGTTTCTCTTCCATTGATATTAACTGAGGATATGTGCTTCACGATATCGAACAAGGTATTACCTCAATTAGTCATGACAGCACCCTATCGTCCGATTCACAACACATTTAATCAAGAGTTGAAACGCGAAAAACATGCATTGAGAGAATCAGTTCGATTGAATGTTCCACTATTAAATCATATACTGATGACAGTTGTGAAAGGTGGAACTAGTTGGATTTTTTTCCTGGTTGAACTGGAAAAAGTTTTTTGATCTCATTGATTTTGTCAACGATTCGCCCACAGAATAAAAGTACACTTGCTTCATTAGGAATTATAGCTACATTGTTAGAAAGCGGTCAGACAGCTCATTCAGCATTCAAGTTGCCGTTTAATATGCAAATAACTGAAACTCCAACATACAAACTTTCGGAGAACTGTGCGATGGCCAAAGTTCAGCAGCATTGCAAAATGATTATTTGGGATGAATGTACGATGGCACACAAAAAGTTTTTGGAGGCATTAGACCGAAGGATGCAAGATCTGCGAAACAATAAAAACTGGTTTGGTGATGTGATGTTCGAAACTCATTGAGATTTGAAAATTAATGGAAGAAAATAAATCATTTGGTTAACATGGAATTCTGACTTAATTTAATTGTGATTTAACTTTTGGAACCAAACCGCATGGTTCCAAGTCAATCACATTCCAGGCATTTCAATAGTGTACAGCCAACAAAATTCATCTCGCATGTAAAATTTACCATTGGTGTACTTCTGATTGTACTCCTTTCTCAAATTGAACAGCTTTTCACAAATTCACTAAGCGATCACAAGCAAATTTATTGAATTGATTCTTGGCTGTCCGGGTGGCACCGCGTTATATTTATTGTAGCCGACGTTTCGACCCTCATTCTGTGGTCTTGTTCCAGGGGAGAAGACCTCAGAATGAGGGTCGAAACGTCGGCTACAAGAAACATGACGCGGCGCCACCCGGACAGCCAAGAATCAACTGACTCTGGCCGCGGAAGCTTACGATTACAAATTTATTGAAATATGTACAGGATATCGTCTGTTGGGTAAATTAGTGTAAGTATAAAAAGATTATCTCTGGTAAAGCCAAGATACACATCCAGAATTTCTGTTTCCAATATTAATTACCTATATTGGAAATAATCAATTTCAGTGGTCTAAAAATCTAGAAAAGAAATGGATTAAGGCCAAGGGCGTATGGGGACCAGGTGCCCCCTCCAACTTCCTTTAGCAGGATGTGGGTTTGCGCACGGTCGTAGTGCTGCCGACCGAAGAGTAAACGATGTTAAGCAACGTTGCATTAAAAATAATTAAAAATCAGTTCGCTTCGCGCTATTTAAACCTGCTAGCTGCTGCTATCTACGGGGAACAGACGTTAGCGAGGGCGAGGCGGCACCGGTGTTGCGGGTAACTGCTGAGTGCTGGCTGATTCGACCAGCACACAACTCATCACATCGTTATTGTCACATCGCTGGAGCGCGCGCTAATCATTTAGATTTTGTAACAATGGATATAACATAATGTTAACAACGGATTTTAATAGTATTACGTTCAGTTACTACATAAAGTCCGATTTTTCTCTAGTATTTATAGTGAGCAGCATTAGTTCGTATGGTTATTTATTTTTATAACAAAGAAGTGAGTGTGAAAAAGTCGATAAGGTAAAAGTTAACTTGTATTGAACTTACAGTGTAATTGTCATAGGTGCTAGGATTCACCCGCATAACAGCTGGCTTAGTCCTGTAGTAACCTGGCTGCACCCTCGAGGTCGCTCTATCCGGCCGAGCGGTTCGACTAAGGACAGATGGAACTCATATGACAATCTGTGGGTGAGGGTAAATTGCGAGCATAGAAGTCGATGTTTGGTAAGATCGAGTCTTGTGATAGGATTATTACGGGAATATCAGGGCTAATAATTGTTGAATATTCACATATTTATTTCCAGAAGGTTTCTGAGAGCATGTATACCAGTATCTGTACATATATTTACACTTACATGGAAATAACTTTAATAGCATCTCCGGCTGAACTATAAGTGTATGAAACTGATCAAGCTGGTGCATGGCGCCTTTCTGTCACCAATATTATGGGAGCGAGGAGAGTGAGCTTTGCAACATGGGTGCCTCTAACCAAAAAATGGCAGCACTACTGCGATACATTGAAACTTCTGTAATACTGAATAACCCAGTGCGTTACCACATCCAACCCTTTTCTCAGTAGAGCCTATCTGCTGGTTTGCTGTCGAACATCTCTTGTGGCTGCAATGGCTCCGTTCCGAGGCGGAGCCCGATAGCTTCTCACGTCGACTCCCAGTTGCATAATACAAAGCGACAATCAGACCCCGAGTTAGCTGTGCTGAGAGTTTTACTACGATAACCCCCAGTCCACTGCAGCTGTCTGGAGAGGGCAAACCATATCATCAACGTACTACATGCGGTCATAGTGCCAGCTTGCATTCTCCTTTCGGCGCCTGACAACTGCCGAATCGCTGTTTCGTATTCTATTATGTCGGCTGTGCCTCTCTTAATGTTGCTTAATTTTTCTCTCTCACCTGTCCTCGATCCCAACACGAAGATATGGCCGTATGTAAAAAAAAGTTAGTTGTCGTGGCAACAATAATCCAGTTCTACTAAAAGACGGCCGGGAAGCTGACGACAGCCGCGACAAGGCTACCGTATGTAACACCGAATTCAATAATTCATTCACGCGCGAATACCACTTTACCACATCGCGTGAAATTATAGTTGGATCTGACAGAAATTGATAGCGTAGGTATTGTAAAGCAATTAAAACTCCTGAAGTGGGGTAAAGCGCCGGGTCCCGATGGTATACCGGTAAGAGTATTTTCTTAATACGCAGAGGAAATTGAACCATTTCTGTCAGATATATTTCGTAAATCTTTAGAAGAGAAGAAAGTACCTTCTTGCTGAAAAAGAGCCCAGGTAATTCCCGTTTTCAAGAAAGGAGATCGGAGTGATACTAAGAATTATCGATCCATATCTCTAACATCTGTATGCAGTAGAATTCTGGAGCATGTCAAATGCTCTAACAATACGAAGTTTCTAGATGAGAACGAGTTACTTACACCGTGTCAACACGGATTTCGGAAGAAGAAATAGTGTGAAACACAATTGGCCCTACTTTCCCATGATGTAATGGAAGTTATCGATGCAGGTTCACAAGTTGATGCAATTTTCTGGTATTTTCAGAAAGCTTTTGATTCTGTACCACACAACCAACTTTTAGCGAAGATTCGAGCCTACGGTATATCGGATCAGATTTGCGAATGGATATGTGATTTTCTAACTGGTCGATCACAGTAGGTCGTTGTTGACTGAGAAACCACCTCAAAGCTAGATGTTATTCCGGGGGTTCCTTAAGGAAGTGTAATAGGACCACTTCTTTTCTTGATATTTATAAACGATCTAGGTAACAACGTCAAATGTTGGTTGAGATTGTTTGCCGACGATGCAGTTAGCTATAGGGAAATAAGGTGCTCTGACGATTGCTTAGAAATTCAGCGCGATTTGGATGCTATTTCCGATTGGTGCCGTAAATGGCAGCTTACACTTAATTGCAAAAAGTGGAAGGCAATGCGAATAAGTAACAAAAAGAATCAGTTTGTTCACGAGTACAAAGTAAATAATCCAGCTGTTGACACGGTTGATCCCGTGAAGTATCTGGGGGCGATAGTACAAAGCAACATGAAATGGGACTTGCACATAACTTCCGTCGTAGGCAAAGCTAATTCTACATTACGATTCATAGTTTATATTCTGAGGAATTTAATGCTAATACAAAGGAAATAGCATATAAAACACTAGTGCGTCCGCATCTGGATTACTGTTGTGGAGTTTGGAATCCGTATTGCAAAGGCCTGATTGACTCAGTGGAGAGGGTGCAGAGGAGAGCCGCTCGATTTGTGACTTATTGCTACAGCCCTTATGAAAGCGTCACTGAATTGATACATAGATTGGGCTTGGATAATTTGGAAGACAGACGACGTAGTTTGCGTTCGAATTTATTGGAGATTATGAGAAAATATTTAAATTACGAGTGCAATGAAATACTTCTTCCGCAAACCAATTTAGGTCGCAATGGCCGGAGGGATAAGATTCGGGAAATAAGATGCCGTACTGATGCTTTTATGTATTCCTGCTTTCCTCGTGCTATTCGGGATTGGAATGCGCAGGATTAGCATTGGTACTTAGCACCCTCTGCCACCCATAATGTTTGTGATTTGCAGAGTATGGATGTAGATGTAGAAGAAATATGTAAATTTCACAAGGAACAGGGCCGCATTTAGGCTTTGTGGGCCCCTAGGCTATACATGTGGTTCGGGCCCCCTTGTCGGCAGTGGCCTAGGAGGGAGTCCCTCCGGTCGGGGGCTGCCTCTGGCTGTGGATGCTTAAATTTGAAATTCGGCCCAGAAAATTTATGGGAGACCTTCTTTTTTTGGCTCTACTATTGGCCCAAGCGGGGGCTTGGGGTTGTGGTGCGGGCTCTCCTTTGTGGTGTGTATGCTTAAATGCGGCCCTGACAAGGGATGCCTTGGTATTATGATTGTTGCAGATGTCATCTTTGCGGATGCGGATGTTTTGTGGAAGCGGATGTGAAAAAATAAATTTATAATTGTTTATATGTTAATATTTTGTCAAAAATAGACTTAAATCAAGCTTTTTTTTCAAAGTAAATACTATTTTCTTATAATACTGGCATACTGATTTATGTTTACCTCATCTTTCAACAACAAAAAATGTGGATTTATTTCACAAGTGAGTTAAATTATTTACATAACTACGCACGCGTCTAAAAACCAGTATTTGTCATATTAACTTTGCGGAGATTGTGGCTAGACTGAAACAATCGTCAAGTATATATATAACTATACGTCTCGTTGACATCAAGGTCATTAGAGGCGTGAAAAGATCGAGGCTAAGAACAGGAAAGAATTCGGTCATTGTCTTTTAATGGGAGGATTCGCCTGGAGTGATTTGGGGAAGCCATGGAAAACTCAAAACTGGATTCCCGGACGGGGATTCGAACCGGCGCCCTCCCGACCGTTACCGCCTACCCACAACGCTCAGTTCTGTATCCACCACCCACCTTCCCACCGTTCTAGTGGCGCATTCATAGTACAACTTATAGAACTACGAGATCAGATTTTCGATAAAAGAACTCTTGATGGCCCGTGAAAGCGGCTACAGGAATACATCTAGGAGATGTTGGATGTTGTTGGACTACCAGTCAACCAAAAAGGGTCCTTGCTGTCCAATAAGATATAGATATTGGAGGAAACATCATACAGGTGTGCGATAAGGACACATGGTGTGCCGCGAGAAAGTACGAGTGGAATGGATTGCTTGGAACATCCAGAGTAGCGTGAATGGGTGAGCGCATCCTATGGTAGTTTTACACGGATGTCCTATAAGTTGGATCGTGAATAGGCAGCTTTAAGGTCGGGACACACTAAACCGCACGGAGCCCGCCCCGTCACTCAACCGACACTCGGACGAGTGACAGCTCGTCCCCATCACATCCACACTGGTCGCTAGCTCGTCCGCGTGACAAACGGGTTCTTACTCTGTCTACTTTAACGTATAAACTTCGTTGTTCACGGAATTAATGTTAAAAAATCACCTTAAAAGTGATTTGGGGATCGCAGCTAGGGTTACCACCCGTACTTTATTATAGAATGCTGTACTTTATTTTGCGTAGGCGTACTTTATAATCTACAAATGTAATAATATATATATTATCAAGATGTTTCACTCATTCCGTGGCCGTATCTATATTGGTACACACGGTGTTACGGCCCTCAGACCAGCATCGTATTAATTTAATTCTTATGAATTAAGTACACTGGTATTTGAGAGAGGTCCTAAAACGCTACGGGGTACATTTCTGATAATTACAACTTTGCTGAGGGTGCTAAAGCCGCAAATTGAAACGAAAATGTAATCATGGTTGTTTGCAGTCTTACGCGCCTTGCCTAGTATATTCCAAATACCTGAAAAGTTCACTGAATTTATAATTTATACTGTGTATTATTTCCGCCAAAAGTAGTAACGAGCATTTTTGATTAATTTGTTACTCGATCTTTCTGCCACTTGAAAAATTTCCATGAATACTGCAAAAAAACATATTTAATTTAATTTAATTGCAATGGAGCACAGGCTCCGGTGGCAATTTCCCTACACACCCATCTTCCCCCTATCCTGCAACTACCTACATTTGCCCTCTACAAATTTTATCTTTAAATTCTTTCAAAGTTTTAGGTAAATTATTCAGCATTTCTCTTGGTAACTCATTCCAATCCTGACACCCTTACCTAAAAAAGAGAATCTTCCTACACCCTTGTGCCTGAAATCGAGTGGCAGCTTGTGATCATGGTCATCTTTTCCCTTCCATGCACTGCTTTTCATACCTATTGCAATATCTTTCCATGCCTCATCGCCAGTATATGCCCTGTATACTCCCATGACCCTCCTCATTCTCCTCCTGTCTTGCAATGAATCCCATTCCAGCTCCTTTATCATATCCGTCACTGATTGCATTCTGCGATAATTTCCAGAAACAAATCTAGCAGCCCTTTTTTGCACCCTCTCCAACTCCTGTATTTGATACGTAAAATGAGGGTCCCATACTACACTACCATATTCGAGCAATGGTCTGACCAAAGTTTTATAACCCAATTCCTTGACTTGTCTCGTACATCCCCTCATCACTCTCTCCAACAAGTGCAGAACTTTGAAACCTTTTCCTACCACCTGTCCTATGTGACCTGCCCAGTTAAGTTTGTTATCAAAAGTAATTCCAAGATATTTACATTTCAAGTCTTCAGCAAGCAATTCTTTCCCCACCTCGTATTCATAATTAACCTTTTGTCACAATATCGTCAATCTACAGTTAACGATACTAAGAACTTCTCGGAAAACATACCGATGGATGTAATGATGAATACAGCTCGCCAGAAGAATATAGAACACAATCGACAAATTGGGTCATCTATAACGTCTTCGATTATTTTCTGTGACGCAAATGACTTAACTTTAAGAGGTAAAGAGCAACATCAAGGTGTTATTGAAGACCTGCTGAAAGTGAGAATTGATTCAAGTGTTCTAGTTTTGAAATAGTATATTGAAAAAGTTAAGGAAAATGGCATGTATACCACCCCACAGATTCAAAACGAAATCAGTCCTGTGCAGTTTAGTGATCAAAAGTGAAATTATGCATACCACAAAGAAGACTTATGCTTATAGTGTAATGGCAGATGAGTCGTAAGACATAGATGAAAAAAAAAAAGTATTCCATAGAAAAGAGGTCAATGACAGATGTTGATGGCGTTCAAATTTTTTGAAAGAGAAATATAAAAAAGCCTTGTATTTTAACTGCGCAAGCAACAGACTTAACTTGGTAGTACATAATTTAATTCAAATTCCGGAGATACAGAACATGATTAGCACCATAAAATACTCCATAAACTTTTTTTGAGATTTTTTAGGGAGAAAATACGTGCCAGCTTTGTGTGAGACCCTCTGGTTTCATAAATATGAGTGTCATTACTTTAAATGAACATTTCGAAAACTTGTCAATGGACTTCCGAATATTTCCAGAGAAGGGAATGCTGCAGTTAAATTGCGCCGCTACCAAATCAGAATTCATTATATGCATTATGCAATGGACTGGAACCTATTGCCATTGCATTACAATCAAAGACGATCGACATTTATACATGAATGAATCATATTAAAAGAATAATGTCTGTCATAATAGATCATCGCAGCAACTCGGAAAGGGAGAGCTAAAATATTTTAAATTCTATCCAGAAATGCAGCTGCCATCGGAACCGATTTAAAAGTCCCGCGTATTGTATATCGCCAACATCGGTCCAATTACCCTGCTTGAGCTTCCACACAATTTTTGGAAGCGATCGATTTTCATCCCTTATTTAAAATCCTTGCCATCTTCACTGGAGCAGAGTTTTGCTAGTTAAAATTTACCCGCTGTCGGTTTTATATAGCTACATCCTGGTTAAAAGTTGTCATTGGTTGATTTTTTTTAAAAAAATCACAAAGTTTATTCCAATATTAGAATTTAGAATGTTTTTATTAATGAAGCCGAACTATGGTATAAACTATGGAAGGACAAGAGAAAATCTTTGAGAACTAGACCTTACGGAATTGTTAAACGAAGTGTAAACATTATTTCCTTCGACAAAAAACGCAATACTAATTTCTTTTGGAATGCCTGGTACAACAATTAACATACACTAGATAGGTCCTTCTGTACACTGCGTCGTGTTGAAACGTGGCTGAGGACAACGATGCCAAAGAAGTCTAAAATCTGTTTGCTTAGTCTACATAGTGAAATTGTACAAACAAAAAAAAAAATCTGAAATAAATTTGCAAATGAAGTTTTGTGAAGAATCTCGAAGATTAGTTCGTATAGTAAAATAAATATTTTTTAAATTAACATATATTATACAGGGTGGTCAGAAATTCACTCATCGGCGGGTAAGGGCAGTGTTCGGAACGTTGCACTAAAGAAATAAATACAAAAAAATCTAGTAAAAGTCGTACCGTTTTTGAGTTATTCGCAGCTAAAGTTGGCCAATAAGAGCGCTGCGCGGGCGAATTCAAACAGCCTTCCACAGGCGGTGTTGCCAAGCGTACTCGAGGCATGAGACTGCCAAAGAAACCGAAAAGAAAAACTAAGTGGGGATCGAACCCGCAACCTTGACATTGAGAGTTTGCCATCTTACCGACTACGCTGCCAAGGCACTAAAATTTCCTTGTTTTTAGAAGCCACTAGGGCGGACTGTTTGTTCGTAATCGGAATTGATCGGTAATCCGCGAAATTTTTCGGGAAGTCGGTGGTGGGGCTAAAGGACCATGCCAGAAGAAGTCTCGCAGTCGAACGCAACTTACAGATAAAGACACTGTCATCATGCAACGTCATCAATTTTCGTTTGAAGAGTACGCCGATATGCATTTGGCGTATGGCGCTGCTGGACAAAACAGGGCCGAAGGAGTTAAAATTTACACGACTCGATTTCCTAACCATGTGATTCCATCGGCCAACACTTTTTTGTTGGTTGACAGAAGGTTGAGGGAGACGGGAAGTATTGTTGTCCACAGGCCCGACGGCGAAAGAAATCGGTTCAGGCGGAGTGTAGGATTTGAAGACAATATCCTGGAAATGACTGCTGATAATCCGAGGACAAGCTCTAGGGTTATTGACAACGCATTGCAGGTACGTCCAGTCTAATTAATCCCTCAAATTCTCCGTTTAAATGCAGCCTTTCAAGAGGGTCATTTTTGTTGTTTTTTAATTACCAGGCCTCACTTGCCACTGTTTTGGACGTCCTTCGCGACGAAGGTTTATATCCCTTTCACTTTCAAAAGGTCCAAGATTTGGAGGAAGACGATTATCCACCTAGAGTTCAGTTTTCACAGTGGTACCTGTTGCAAAATAATAGCAAGGATATTCACGTTAATCAATAAAAATGTTGTGATTGAAATCTAGTGAAATACGATTACATGGAATAAAAGAAGCTTCTTTGCAACGAATAAATTATGTTTGCAGATTTTTTTTTTTGTGACAGTAAGTAAACGATTTTTGCACAAAAATTAAAGATTAATCTAGCAAGTAGATCAACTAATTAAAAATCAATTCCTATAAAAAACATCCCTTAGCCCCACCACCGACTTCCCGAAAAATGTCGCGGATTACCGATCAATTCCGATTACGAACAAACAGTCCGCCCTAGTGGCTTCTAAAAAAAAGGAAATTCTAGTGCCTTGGCAGCGTAGTCGGTAAGATGGCAAACTCTCAATCTCAAGGTTGCGGGTTCGATCCCCACTTCCGAAGAGAGTTTTTCATTTCGTTTTCATTGGCAGTCCCATGCCTCGAGTACGCTTGGCAACACTGCCTGTGGAAGGCTGTTTGAATTCGCCCACGCAGCGCTCTTATTGGCCAACTTTAGCTGGGAATAACTCAAAAACGGTACGACTTTTACTAGATTTTTTTGGTATTTATTTCGTTAGTGCAACGTCCCGAACACTGCCCTTACCCGCCGATGAGTGAATTTCTGACCACCCTGTATAATATAATATGATAAAATTAATATATTAATTATATTAATTATATATGATTTACATACTGAAATAATATATTATTATGTAATTAATATATAATACAATAAACATTTTTTCGCAGGCATATTACTACCTTTCTCTTACTGCTTCTCACCCTCCTCCCCCCTCGGAACAAAATCCTGGATACGCCGTTGATTAAGGCCCATTTTAAGATGTCCTTTCCTCGCTTGTCCTTGAGTATATAATACACTGAAGAGCCAAAGAAACTGGTACACCTGCCTAATACCGTGTAGAGCCCCCGCAGAAGTGCCGCTACACGAAGTGGCATGGACTCGACTAATGTCTGAAGTGTTGGAGGGAATTGACACCATTCATCCTGAAGGGCTGTCCATAAATTCGTAAGAGTACGAGGGGGTGGAGACCTCTTCTGACGTTGCAAGGCATCCCAGATATGCTCAATAATGTTCATGTCTGGGGAGTTTGGTGGCCAGCGGAGGTGTTTAACCCTGCAGTAGTCGCGCTCTGAAAAGTCCCATTAGAAATGGCTTGAGTGGACTACATATGAAATCCACGCGACTGGTGCAGGGTTAAACTCAGAAGAGTGTTCCTGGAGCCATTCTGCATGGGGGTGTCGCATTGTCCTGCTGGGAATTGCCCCAGTCCTTCTGTATGCACAATGGACACGAATGGATACAGGTGATCAGCCAGGATGCGTACGTACGTGCCACCGGTCAGAGTCGTATCTAGATGTATCAGGGGGTCCCATGTCTCTCCAACTGCAAACGACCACACCATTACAGAGCCTCCACCAGCTTGAACAGCCCCCTGCTGACATGCAGGGTCCAAGAATTCATGAGGTTGTCTCCATACCCGTACATCCGCTCGATATATTTGGGAAACGGACTCGTCAGACAAGGCAAAATGTTTCAAATCATCAACAGTCCTATGTCGGTCTTGAAGGGCAACGCGAAGCATAACGCTTTGTGTAGTTCACTCAGCAGGGGTACACGAGAGGGCCTTCGGCTCCGAAAGCCCATATCGATAATGTTTCGTTGAATGGGTTGCACGCTGACACTTGTTGTTGGCCCAGCAATGAAATCCGCAGCAATTTGCGGAAGGGTTGCACTTCTGTCACGTTGAACGATTCTCTTCAGTGGTCGTTGGTCCCGTTCTTGCAGGATCTTTTTCCGGCCGCAGATTTGATGTTTTACCGGATTCCCGATATTCACGGTGCACTCGTGAAATGGTCGTACGGGAAAATCCCCACCTCGGACATGCTGTGTCCCATCTCTCGTGCGCCGACTATAACACCACGTTCAAACTCACTCACATCGTGATAACCTGCCATTGTAGCAGCAGTAACCGATCTAACGCCTGCGCCAGACACCTGTTGTCTTCTATAGGCGTTGCCGACCGCAGCGACATCTTCTTGAGTACTATATTGGTTTCTTTGGCTTTCCAGTGTATAATTTAAATACTGGCATGTTAATAAATAACACTTTATCCTAGATGTGAGGCAATTTGTCGAAGCGTATGGCTTGAACATCATACGACTTAATCCCATTGACCTTGATGGAAGCAGCCTGACAATTTATTTCATTTTGATCATGAAGCAGATAAAATATTGAACAAGTTATCTGCCTCACGTATATGATACACACACATTAGGCCATCTAGCATACCCGACAAACAGTTACAAGTATAACCCACAAATTCAGAAAAAATGGGTTATTGTGAGTAGGCTAACGCATTAGGCACGAAACGTACATCCTGTCGTGTGTTAACGAAAAAATGGTAACTCTGACCGAAATGATTAGAGAACTGTTCGAAAGACACGTCTGTAAAAAATAAATGCGTATGGCATTGACCAGGATATTCTCTAAGGATTCGGAAATCAAGTGAAAGAGTTTAGATTTGCCACTCATTTCACCTATGTCATAGCTGGATCTTCAGTTTAACGTCGATTCCGAACCACGGATCGTCCTGGTATGCTCATATGATCTACATCTACATCTATACTCTGCAAATCACAAATACTGTGTGTGGCAGAGGGTGCTAAGCACCAATCCTAATTCTGCGCATTCCAATTACGAACAGATCGAGGAAAGAAGGAATACATAAATGAATCAGTACGGCATCTTATTTCTCTAATCTTATCCCTCCTGTCATTGCGACCTAAATAGGTTGGCGGAAGAAGTATTTCGTTGCACTCGTAACTTAAAGATTTTCGCATATTCGTCTGTCCGCCAAACATCCCAGCCCAACCCACGAATCAGCTCTGTGACACTTACGTAAGGACTGTAACTAGCAGTCACGAATCGAGCGGCTCTTTTCTGTACTTTCTCTAATGTGTCAATCAATCCCTTGCGATACGGATCCCAAATTCCACAACAGTATTCCAAATGCGGACGCACTAGTGGTTTGTACGCTATTTCCTTTGTATGAGCATTACAACTTCTCAAAATACGTCCTATGAATCGTAGTTTGGAATTAGCTTTGCCTACAACGGAAGTTATGTGCAAGTCCCATTTCATGTTGCTTTGTACTGTTACGCCTAGATACTTCAGGGAATCCACAGTGTCAACAACTGAATTGTTAGCTTTGTACTCCTGAGCAAGCGGGGTATTTTTATTACTTATGTGCATTGCCTTGCACGGCACCATTCCGAAATAACATCCAGATCGTGCTGAATTTCTAAGCAATCGTCGGAGCACCTCACTTCCCTATAAATAAGTGCATCATCAGCAAAAAATCACATCCTGCAATTAACGTTGTCACCGAGATCGTTTATAAAAATTAAGAAAAGAAGTGGTCCTATTACACTTCCTTGAGGAACGCCCGAAGTAACATCAAGTTTAGAAGAGGTATTTTCTCTAATTATCGAACACATATCATGTAAACGATAAATCAAAGCAAATGTAAAAATTCCTTGCCCTACTGAAATTTGAAGCCGGGTGAGTTTTGTAGGCGAGCACCTTATCCACTGAGCTACTAGAGAGCTTCACGCATTTGTAACAGGCAGGTTCTAAGCCAGCATGACTACACGTAGGTAGAAGATAACTGACGACGGAAAGAGATGCCGCTCGACGATTATAGAATTGAGCAAATTAGGGTAGAGCCTCGAACATTTTCTCTAATTATTGAACACATATCATGCAAACGATAGATCAAAGGCAGTCACTTGGCACAAAAATTAATGCACGACATGTTTTAAAACGCCAGCGCTGTTAATAGCCTCGGAGAAGAACTTGTCCTTGCTGTTATTACGTATCTTGAAAATACTGTAAGGTGAGCTTAACGCATAATGCCTCAATACCGATTTCAATCAGCAGGCTGTTGCGTCTGGTTGGCTATTTTACTTCCGCGAGTGGTTCGGAAGATGGGAGCTTGAAGTGAGACTAATGTGAAATTAAAAGACTCAACTCAAAGTGGGAAAAATTCTTCAAACAAGGGAACTCGGTGTGGAAAAGGTACTGGAAAAATAATTGAACTGCAACAAATTAAGGTTACAATGTTACAGCTCACGAAGCCCGACTTAATTCATAGAAGACAAAATTCTGAAAGAGAGGCACGAACGGCTCGTCCGCTATTGGAACCCCTATGGTGGTGAGTCCCACGACCAGTCCTGCGTCGGCAAATACCTGTCGTAGAAAACGTCTCCAACATTTCAAGCGGAGATAAGTTTTATAACAAAAGTATCTCCCCGACGGGTTAATCAGTAGTAACCTCTTGCTCTTAATGTCCATCGGTCACGAGGAACTAAGTCCTACACTAGCATCGAAGACTAAGTCTAACATCTGGCGTCGCTAACTAGGGTCGAAATCCTGCTCTGCTACATGCAGACTCAGCTCTGCACTCTGGCTGGCCCTATCTGCTACTACTGCTCCGACTTACTCTCTGGTCGGACCTACTCCTCAATTCGGTGGCCCACCTTCCAGAACATTCTGTAGCGTCGGTCACACATCCTTCGTTCTTGCGTCAGCCCTGGTTGCCCTTCTGGAAATTTCAGAGTCTCTCGTCACATAGCTGCTGGGTCTGGTCGTGTTATCAGGCTCTTCCGCGGCCCTTATCTCCCCTCGCTCCGACCTTCTGGCTCTCTCCAAAACATCCCACGCTCCTCCGAACACGTGAACCCTACACTGTATTGCACAGCCTGTCGCACCTAAGTACTTCTACGGTTCTTTCGCAATAAGGCGACCAACACAAGTCCTGATAAATCACATGAAAAACTAAGTCAAGAAAAGACCAACCTTAAACTATTTTACTCCAATATGATTGAGGGTGGAAATTTCTTAGGGCAACAGTCTTATCCGCTCTATTTAAAGAAAAAAAAATTACTATTTCGTTAAAGAAAAATTATATTTAAATAAAGCTCTCACAAACAGGGGTGGAAATCCTCCTTAAATTATAATCCTAAATTTATGTCAGATATTAATTAATAACGCAGAAACAACAAAGTCTGTTACAACACATAGTTAGTAGTATATAACCAAATGTTTCGAAGATGGAGTTGAGCAGAGTTCAAACCCAAAAGAATTTTTGTTTCGCGGAACTAAGGATTTGCGACATGTGGCATAAAACCTTCGCATCCATTGAGTTGTGAGGAAACGCGTTATTTTCTGAAAGATGGAGCACAATCCGCGTAGCATTTAACGCAGATTGATTTATAAAGGAGCTTTCGGCGAGTGGCCGTCATGTAAAAGTTATAAAACTGACTGCTAATGCTACCAAACCGGCTAAGAACGCTGACCAATTGAGTGCCATAAATGTCTCTTTGACGTGTGATATCACCGAAATTCACTTAGTGGTATGTTTATCTGAAATCACGTTTTTACAGAATTAAAGAAAACCCGCCAATCTAGCCACCAATTTCGAACAAATCACACGACTTACACGCAGTAACAAAATATTATTTTGCTATATGTGAGTTGGTCAGCGGAAGCAGTAATCCCATGTCTTCGCCGAATGGCCATAATTTGACTCCCATCGAAATGGCAGAAGTTGGTAGGAAAGATTCAGCGCGACTCCATTTTTGGGCGCGGGACAAGACTTCACAGAGAAGACGAACGAGACTTAACTGCGGAGGCACGCGAAGACGCCAAAGTCTAGTGTTTAGTCACACATACTGCTGGTACCATCACTGTAGTGCGGAGTAGAGATGGGTCGTTCGCGAGTGAATCAGTTCTTTTAAAAGAGTGAGTGAGCAGTCGCTCACTAAAAAGTGAACGGTAGTTCTTCTAGGTGAGTCGGTCATCAGTCGGCTAATTCAGAAGATCAAGAAAGCTTGTTTACATGGGCTTTGTGGACTGTTGAGCTAAAAAAAAAAAAAAAAGAGGTCTACTAAATGCATCAAAGTCGATTTAAGGGGGGTATTTTCATCGAAAAGTGGGGAAGTGGGGGTATAACCGGATTCTGAGAGGTGAGACCTAAAAAAAAAAGGTCTTAAACATAACTGAGCAAGTGAACCGTTCAAAAGAACTAGTTCTTTTCGTACAGTGATCAAATGAACACCGCTCTTTTAGTGAGTCACTTTGCCCACCGCTAGTGTGGAGATTACCAACCTGGGGGTATAAAGAAATGTGTGGGGAGGAAGGAATGGCGCAGGGAACGACGTATCTCCCCCCCCCCCCCCGTGTGGCTCTATACAATCACAATGTATTCTCCATTGCTTCTTATAGTTGAAAACTTTTGTTCTAACATCACATACTCAATGAGTTTCTTCTGAGATGTCACTATCAATACTGAAAGTAGGCATTTACCTTGATAATAATAAAATTTCGGTGGAAGGGGTGGGGGACGTGGAAATTTTTCTCTTGAAGGCATGGTACGAAAAAATTGGAAACTCCTACAGTGTAGGGAAGGCGGGTAGGATCCCTGTTACCTACAGAGCAATCTTGGTTCGACGTACGGCGCTGACAGCTTTTTCTTGCAGCCACGCAAAATGTCGTCACTCAGATGAAATCAGTGCGATATACACTGAAGTGTTAAAAGTCTTCGGCTACTTCCTAAATATCGTGTGGGACGCCATATTTCCCGGGCGAGTGCAGCAATGCGATGTGCATTAGCTCAAGTCGTCGCAAGTCCCTGGAAGAAATATTAAGCCACGATTCCTCTACAGCCATTGATACGTCATACACAAATTGACTTTAGTTATGTCCCAAATATGTTCAATTGTATTTATGCCTGATGATCTAGGTGCCAAATCATTTTCTGGAATTGCATAGAAAGATCCTCTAACCAATCAAACGATTCTGGCTCTGTGATATGGCATGTTGTCATCCTGGAAAAGTGCATAGTTGTTTCGAAAATAGTCCTAACAGAACCAATGGTCGGTTCAGTTTGACTAGAGGTCCCATATGATTCCAGGTACACAAAGCCTGTATCAAGATCAAGCCTTCCTGACAACCTGCGCCCAAGACTTCTGGGATCTGCACTACACTCGAACGGTAACATCAGCTCTTTCCAAATGGAATTTTGCCTCATCTGACCATACAACCTTTTTTGTCATTTATGATCCAGCTAATATAGCCACGAGTGCAGGAAAGGCATGGCAGCTAATCACATTTTGTTAATAGAGGCACTAGCATCAGTTTTATGCTGCCACATGAAATCAACGCCAACTTTTGATGCATCTTTGATGCAGTATTGCCCATTGTCAACATTGACATCTCAATGCAGGCGTCATTGGTCAGGTTAATTATGTAAATGTGATCTACCATTGCGTTGTTCATAGTGGGAGATAATGTTAGAAATTACATATTCATGACACACTCTTGATACTTAGATTGAGGAATGTTGAATTCATAAATAGTTACCGAAATGGGATGCACCATGTGCCTAGCGCTCAACAGTCATTCCACATCCCATGACTTTTGGCACTTTAGAGTAAACCTTGATATGTGATTGCCTATAGCAAGAACCATGCCCAAGTGACCCTGTCGGTGGAAACTGAAACAACTCTACTGTTATCAATGAATTCAAACAATTGTGATTTATCAAAATGAATTGCATTGAAATTTTAATAATTATTAAAGTAATTAAAAGAACATTCAAAGTAGCTGTATATAAACTGTAATGTGTCAGGTTTGACTCATTACAATATTTAATAAAGAAAATTTTTAAGATAGACATAAAATATAATGAAATCGGGGATCCAGAGAATTTTAGTCAGAATAGAGCGTTGAGTTCGTGGGATACAGGTTTTTTTTTGCCTGCGTTCTCTGAGATGGGTGCCCTGGATCTGTCAATGGGTGTCATCTGTTAGACGAACACCAGACACCGGAGGCGGCATGATCCTTAATCTAAACAGTGATGTGCATTGGGGTTGCTACAAACTGTTTGCTGTTTGTTTTATGGCATACCACGAGGATCCAATGTCTGCGTTTGGATCGACAGTGGTGTGGGCACTCGTGTGTGGGCTTTCAAAGCGAGAGGTCTCGCGTACACACTGGAACGAGCCTCCCAAGTGAGAGATTGTGTTTTGACCAGAACATTCTGGTTCCTGGTGTGATTAGCAGCATCTCACCCACCCACCAGTTTCGCTGTCTTTTGCAGGACGGAGAGCCTGGTACTGACGGAGTTCACTATTCGTTGTGTATTGCTTCTCGTCGGACGACGCATCATCTGCGGCGTATAATCCACGCGGCAATACATCACTAAATTCTCCCACCCACAGCAAGATCTTGGAATTGGACTGAATTAGACCCAGAGCACCCTGATTAGATTCTCATTGCTACCCTGTTGAGGGAATTTGTTACTGTTTTTGATGTTTCATTAAATAAATATTAAGTTTCACTATTAGTCAAATAAACTGTATTATTATTTTTCAATAGTTAATCGGGGTTTTCATTCTATACCATTTTCTTACTGTCCCGGTCCACTCCTATTAATTGTTTTATGTATAATTTATGTAAATGTTTGACAATTTCAGTCTGTTACTACCCCTGGCACTGAAAATGAAGGAGGTTGAAACTGTTAAAAAAAGGTACCACAGGTACAAAACCAAACCCTACAAATGAAGTGTATTTGTTTACACTAGTGAAATTTTCCTCAATAACCCATAAATTTATTTCCAGTTTTGAATTTTTTTATATCAACTATTAATAGTATACACCAATCTTTTTATGGACTTTTTCTCACTTTCATGGGTCAATCCTGGCACTTCCTCTTCCAAAGGCTTGCACTAATTTTTGAAGGTACAGTTATTAGTCTGACTACCAGTTTGGTAGGACTGTTTTAGTCTTCTATGGAAACAGATGTGTTGCCAGCAGTCTGTGAAACATATAACAATGTTCTATGTATAGTAAGTGTATTTTATGAGACAGAGAGCTTGGAATTGTCCCAGAATTCGCATTCATGTTTGTTGAGAACTGTCTAAAAACCGCAACCAGAATGGCCGAACATGGCTCTAGTGTGCCTCCCAGATCTGGTGTGGTGGCACCACAACGCACATAACCACACTATTGAGTACACGACACAGATGAGACAGGAATTAAGTTTAACTCCTAAACATATAGAAAAAGGGTGTGATTACACATATCAATACAATTTTTTTAGTTATGTCTTTTGGCTGGTATGATAAAATCCTTCACTACATACTTTATGGCACTGACCTTCCACCTAATTGTAATTTAAAGTTTCAATAATTTGCAACAAGTACTCTATTATTTGTCCTGTTTTTACTTATGGCTTTACGCCTTGTCGACGTCCAGGTCATTAGAGGCGGGATGGGACTGGGGACAAGAAACGGGAAGGCATTCGGCCATGGCATTCGCCTGGAGTGATTTGGGGAAACCATGGAAAACCCATATCTGGATGCCCAGACGGGGATTGGAACCGACGTCCTCCTGAATGCGAGGGCAGAGTGTATAACTTGTCTTTCCCTAAAGTTCTTCTGTCACTATCCTAAGCTTTTACAAGACAACCAGTACTGTGTATCAAAAAATATGACTCTCCATCATAATTTTTAACTTATAACAATATTCATTTCATCATTCATATAGCAGAGTGTACTTATTTATAATTTATGTCAACTTCAAATCCATAACTGAGGTGCTTTAAAAAAATTTCCCTAAACCTGGTCTGTATAAAGTCAAGCCATTAAATAACAAAAGCCAGATCATTTTACATTTAATGTATTAAGAGCAATGTTTTCCTGGGCATTGAGAACAAAAATAATATCCTCAGGTAAACAGCTAAGTGAACACGGTATTTCGGTGATCAAAATCTCCATTACCATGTTTTGGTGACAGGTTTATGAACATTGATCTATTGTGTGTAAACACCTTGTTGACACGTGAATATTGTTTACTACAATTTATAAACAGTGCTCTTTCTAATGCTCTTCCTTTTTTTCTGTCTTTCTCTAGAAATTAGTAAATGCCATTGGTTTATGTGGTTCTTCTTTAATCTAAAAATGACACCATCTGGAATAAATATTTATCTCTACCATGGTCACTTTATTAATTACACTTCTTCAAAATCCTTTTTATATAAAAATTAAAAACTAATGGTGACCTACAGCAAGTTTTCCAACAAATTTTTATGCAATGCTTGTGGCAGTTCTAGTTATCTGAATCTGTAGTTGTCATTTTAGAGAGAATCATAAATACACGTCTCATAAAGGTTACACTGAAGTCCTCAATCATGATATTTAGTACAAATTTCTTTAGATTGTTTATATCTGACTATCAAAAGCTGTTCATAATTCCAAAAATGGTCACATATATTTACTGATTCATCCTTCAATTATTAATTGTATTCTTTAATTGCTCCTCTATGAACTTAATTGAGTTTCATATTCCTTTTTGTTGTTCTGTTCATTGTCCAGGCTACTGACATTAGTTTAGCAGAAGGAAACTGTTTTAATCAATGAAGGTGTTTTTGAAACAACAAGTAAATAAACTTGCAAGCTTAGTTGCTCACATTTTTACTGTGAAAAGTGTTTTTAGAAAATGTGATGCAATGTTTGCATGACATAAGGAAACCACTGAACAAATTTTCATAATTGTTCAGGTATAGAAAAAGACATAAGACAGTGTCAACTTGGCCAATATTTACCCAGAGGTGTGAAGATATGAGAGATACCTTGTTGACGTGATATGGTATCCACAAGGGGTGGACTACAGAAATGTAACACAGACATGACAAACAGACTTGCGCACTTTAGAAACTGGTTAACTCCGAACTTTTAAGGTGTGAGGCACTGAAGATAGAAAGGAAAACGAGCAGTGTCCCTGGAAGGTGGTGCCAGAAATCTAACAATCTTTAAATATAAAATCTCCTGGTACTGTATTCACCACACAGATTAAACTAGAGCATGCACCAACATAATTCATGTGAACTGATATCCACACACAATGATTCTGAAAATGTTTAATGTTATATTTGCATAAATTATTGATATAACGATAAAACCTCATTGTACTTGTAGAATAGTAATCATTAACAGTTTTGTACCTCAGTCAAAGCTAGGACAGCAGAATCGTATCAGAATGCCTTGGTCAAATATGACCCAAGTAGATTCCTTTTTGTCTCCTTTCTTATTCAGCTATTATTTTTCCTGATTTCTGTAGTTTCATTATTTCAGCCAGTGATTTGAAAGAATATATGCGACTCATACCACTGCACTATCTGTGCTGTTGTTAAGTTTTTACTACTATTTCAAATTTAATAGAACCATGTAAACCTAATAAAGATATTTCTTTCAGGGGAAGGATGATAAAGAAATTTCTTGAGCTTCCTTGCAACTGACTTAAATATTCATTATTGCTAGAAGTTTAACTGTGTGGAATATTATACATTTTAATTCATGTTTAACGTGTGTTCACTGTAAGAACCTCTGAAATAAATTCAAACTTAAGGTATTAGTGCATAATAATTAGATGGATAGAAAAAATATTTTAATTTTATTGACAGAAAACATGGAAAAAGTCATTACTTAAGATGAGAAACTGCACAGTAAATATATACAATAAAAGATTGAAACACACAAAAGTTTAAAAGAGAAGTATGGTAGTTGTGATATACACTTTCTGCCATCAGCTGTAGCATTTATTATAAAGTCACAAAACCATTTTATATTTACACCACATGGTTACAAGCAATATAAAAATTGCACAGCCCCTTTTCTTAATATAGTTATTAAACTTTTAATCCAATGTGATGGAAGACAATTTATCGTGTTTAAAATAAATACTATAATTTACATACTGATTTTTCTGCTTCTTATCTCAAAATGTCTTACTAAAGTAACAGAACCTTTTTTTATACAAAATATTATGATCTGTTGTTGATTATTCAGGCATGTATAAAATAGTAGGTTTTCTTCATATCATAGTAAATTTTGTAGTTAACAGCAAAATTGCCATAATTCTTCTTAAATAGAATTTCATCAATGTGATAGTTTCATAGCTGGCCATTAATAATGAAAATGGCACATTGTTCAAAAACCTGAAATAAAAAGATTATCAGAGATAAACTGCTAGGAATAATTTCATTACTAGGGTTCATATCTTTATGACGAAAAAATAGAGAAACATGCATGCAAATATGACCTAAAAATAACAAAATATGACCAAATACTTAAATTTACTATACATGAAAACATGCTCAATTTTACATCATTTATTTTACCTAGTAGTGGTCGTTTTCATAAAGATAGCATAATTTGCTTCCGTGCACTCACTGCACATTTGGGAAATTAAATTTTAAATAGCTTTGTTGAAGTCACTTTAATTTCACATAATTTACAGAACTGATCTAAAATAATCCCCTCCAAATTCCTTTACGTAAGGGGACGCCCATTAATGATGTGAGGTGTTTTTTCAGAATTCCGGATCCCCCACCCCCCTCCTTCCTCTGGTGAGACTTAGCGAGATCTGGTCAGATCCTCCCCCTCTAAAATGACATGAGATGATGGAGGAGGATCCCCCCTCCCCTCCTACTAATTGACCTTGTAACTTTTTGAGACCTTTTTTTTAGGTTGCATGTTTCCAAAGGTGGTTATACCCCTAATTTTGGATGATATACACCCCCCCCCCCTAAAGTCGGCTTTTGCGTAATTTGTAGACCTTTTTTCTTTTCTTTTAGCTCTACAGTGAGATTTCTGTTTAATCCACTCCCCTCTCCCTTGGTGAGGTTTCCATGAAATTTTGCAGGATCCCCCCCCCCATATTTTACCTCATGTTAATAATGGATGCCCCCTAACTCAGCACTTCCAGAAAATTTTGTTTTCAGCATGGCGGTATTTACTGATCCACTACAGATTTAAAAACCGAAGATTATTTTCTAAAGTATTTATGGCAATGAAATATTGATTGAAGTGGCTCAACATAGACATGCTGCTGCTGCATTGTTGAGATTAAAAGGTGGGCTGTTTGGAGTATGACTACATGTATAACTTTAATTATTGATTGGTAAATTCTGATTAATTTGTTGACAATTAGTTTTATTTTTTCCTCCAACAGATAATAGAAGTACTGTTTTGTGAATAATTATCTTCGAATCTAGAACTTCTAGTGAATTTCCAGTACTATTAAAAATTACCAGATTTTTCCTCAAAATATGACCATAAATATTATTGTAATATGAGCGAAACTACGAAAATTGAATTATTATTTCGTATCAGAAACATACAGTTACACAATCACAATCATCAAATTATACGTCAGAGAATGAATCAAAATGACCTGACGGCTAATCCTCTAAAAGAAGGAAGGAAAAAAAAATATGAGTTGTCATAAAGGTCCGAACCCCAATTATCACATTAATATGCATTAGTCAGCCCATGTTCCATTTATTACTATTAATTCCTCCCAGCTGAAGGCCGGGAGGTGGGCTGCTGGACAGTCACGAAGACTCTATATGCTTGGGTGTCTTCTAAAATTTCTTAGCCACCAGTGATTTTCTCGCAATATAATTGCTGCTGCATGCCGTGCAATGGCTGATTTCTTTGTGTTATTGGATTTGAAACAGCAATTGTGTTCCTGTAAACTGTCTTCTACTGTGCTTCACATCTCTTTAATGTAAACTTGGCAGCAGGTGCATGGAATCTCATATTCCCTGCAGGCTTGTAGCAAAGGTAGTTGGTCCTTTGCATTGACTACAGAGATAATGTGTGCTGTGCTTTTTGTAGTCAGGTTTTATATTCATTTTGTTAACAGTTTTAAATTCTGTAACTTACATTTTTTTACATAGATAAGGGCAGTTACTTTGCATTCCTGAATGACAAACTGGTTGGGGTCTGAGTAGCTCATAGCAGTTGTGGCTCTCCATGCTGTAGTTATCTACAGGGCCCATTTGACGAAAAGGTGTGGGTGTCTATTGGTCCTAGATGTGTGCTGTAGTTCAGCAAAATCCGTAGGCAAACATTCAATGTCACACATTTCTATCACTTAAGTTCAGAGGGTTTGGAGAACACCCATTTTTGTCGCTGGAGGGTGGTGTGACGAGGAATGGAGATACTTGTTTATTTACGTAGGTATTCCTTAAATTGAGAAACCTAGATTCTCATCATCACAATTTGTTACCAACACACCTAGAAACAACAACTGTACTTCCATTTCCATAGCAAATTTGATTCTAGAATGTTCTTTATTTATATAATCAAGGAACTCATCAAGGGTAATCTGTTTATGGGAGCCACACAGTAAGTATGAAATGCAGCCACAGACGCAATTTGAGACATGCATTGTCCAACACCTCAATCCCCAGTGCCTCCATGAAGACATTAAATGTTTTTTGGTGAAAGTGATAAGCAGACAAAACTCGTTCAAGTCCACCCATTGTTCCGTAATGCTGAAAGCCAATAGTTAGTCGGTGCCATTGTTACTGTTTCTTCCACAGGCACACTTCTAAACAATGACATATCAAAACTAATTAGGAAGTCTATTAAGTCTTGAGATTATTTAAATATAGTGTAAGCTTTTTTCTGTGGTGATACCTTCTATCAGGGGTTTTGTCAGCCACATAATAGGCTAGTGGGGTGGGTCAGGCAGTGGTTTTTAGATTTTTGGCAACCCCCACAGAGTTGTTAACGAGAGTTACTACTTAAGACTTTAGCATGCGAAGTGTGTGCGTGTGTGTGTGTGTGTGGGGGGGGGGGGTGAGGTGTACATCATCTCTTCCAGAAGACTTATAACTTTAATGTGGTAATCTTTAGATTTCATCACTACAGTTGAGTTCCATTTGTCTGAATGTAGCACTACAATATTGCTGTGCTGTTTTAATCATTTTGGTGCAAGTCTGTCTTCAGATACTAGGCTAGTTTGTGGAAGTTTTGTTTGACAGAAGATTTGGGCCAATTTGCAGCCAACTTCATCAGCATTTAAGCTTCTGATGGTACTCTCTGCACTTATGACAACACCTCAGATGGGCAGCTTGGTGGCCAATAGTGGCTAATATCTTCATGCAATCACTGGAGAAAGAAGCGCTGAAAATACAGGTCTCAAAACCATGGCTACAGGTGCATTACGCCAACCACACATTCACTGTGGTACCTTCAGACAGTGTGCCCTTGATTATATAAATAAAGTATATAATTAGGGAAATAAAAGAACAAGGGCAGTCAAGTTAGGAAAAACCATGATTCCATGGCACATTGCATCACCATCCAGTAATAAAGAGAGGTTTTCTTAAAAACTGTCCACTGAGTGGTGAAAATGCATTACAATGAAAGTTTACCTAGAATTTGATGCACTACTCCACACATTTAGGGCCAACAGATACCTTTATCTTTCATCAGACAGATACCAACAACCAATCAATCTTTCAGGAATACAAAGTAGCAGTCCTGCCCTACATGATAGAATTGGCATGCTGCTAAGAAAAGTTATTATAAACTTGTCTACAAAGTGCACAGCACACAAGTAACTTTGTAGTCCAGTGTTTTTGAACCTGTGGGTCGCAACCACCAGGGGTGGTTGCCAAGTCTTACTCACGGGGTCGCAGTTGCTATCCAGAAAAACGTATAAAAATTTTCAGTGAGAAGGACATGCCTGTTTATTTTTTTTTTAGTAAATTCTCGAATGGTAATCGTATTTTTGAGATGCAAATAACCAAGTAATTTTCTAATTGGAGCCAATTTCTCTACCTTCTACTATATTTCAGATAATTGTCACCACAAAGTCCAATTTTTTTTTTTTGGTTTTGATTTGGTACTGCTACTTGTAGCAGACATGGTGGGCTATGCAGATCTTTTGAGAAATTCCTATTATCCTCGTTCACAGCGAAGCTAGTCCATACTCGCTGGCGTACTCTGACAACTAATTGCAGTGAAACAAAAAAGTTCCTATGCGGCCGCTGACCCCACCTTCTCGACTCCCGTGTCGCCACTACGCAAAGAGTGTATCACTGCCTCCAGCTACCTTGCACAGCAATTGATTTCTCAATCAGTAGGTATGGTCTCAAAAGAAAGAAAAATAAATACGTCATTTTTTTAAAATCACTGACAGTTTTTTTTTTTTTTTTTTTTACTTTTAAAGGGGTTGCATATTCAAAAAGGTTGAAAACGTCTGTTGTAATCAGTGTAAAGAACAAAAAAAAAATCTCCACTACAACCCAAATGGGTCTACGAGATTCCATTCTCCTGCAGCTGAGTTTATGTTTGTGAGACTGGCCAGATGATAAAAGATAGGTAAATGAACATATTTGTCATTACAAAGCCAATAATACAGAGAAATATGACATTGTATGACATTTTATTTCGCTGGAAATTAACAATGGCATTTAAGAAAGAACAAGTGTATTGATTGTAGGAAACGATGGAAAACTGAAATTTGAATATCTGGACTGCATAAAATATTTTTATTAAAATGTAAATGGAATCTGACAATTTACACATCAACTAAATAAATAATTTTTGTTTCTCTTCACGGTATTTAATAATTTGAAAATGATTCTACAGATACCTATCTACCAAGTACACTTCACCAAATGCCATACCCCATCTTCCCAAACGACAGCAATCCACAAAGTAGGGCCACTATCTATTTTTTGTGCCTTCTTGCATCAAATATTCCTAAAATTATGTTTTGAGGTTATTTTAACACAATTAAAAATTTGCAAGTGAAAATTGGTAATATCAATTTACTCAACAGTATTTGGGGAGAATTCTATAAAAAAGACTTTGGAATTTCTGTTTGGTCGCAAACCTCATCCAAATATTGATAACTGTGCCCCCCCTTTTTTTACTATACGGTAACATACCTAATATTTAAATCATTCTAGGTCACTATCACTTGTTGGTGAAGGAGATGGGGTTGGAGTCCTCCGTTTTGGACGTCTTGGGGTTTTTCCTCTTTGTGGATTCTTCCTTACAGAGGACTGTGGCTTTCTTGATCCTGAAAGAAAAAAATGTTAATATTATATATAAATGTAATTACAAAACACTTGTAGCATAAGCAATTATGTCATCATGATTCTAACAAAACTAATTATTGTCATTGTTGGATGGAGTTAACTGTCTGTTGGCTGTCCGTCTGATGACACATCATTGGGTAAAAAGGCTAACATTTTGGACATCATGCTGTGGCATTTTACACAACGTTGGCAGCCAAGAAATGAAGATAAATGCTAATAACAAACAAACAAGGCTGTCATATACTGTCAAGAATCGATTGCTATGTTAAATACCTCATTTATAAGAGAGAGAGAGAGAGAGAGAGAGAGAGAGAGAATTAAAACAAATTTGAATCAGAGATCTCTGTATGAGACATATTAATTTAATTTAATAGAAAGAGAACCTATCATTAAGTAACAGCTGAAATTTTATTAATTATTATTTTTTTTAAAACTTACCTGTTCTACGAGCAGGTGTTTTTTTCGGTAGAGTATTGGTACTGAAAGGCAGCAGCTCCACTCCATTTTCATTTACCTCTGACTGGCCAGACACAATATTTTTAATGTGAAACTCCAGTTCATCACAGACAACCTTAAATAATGAAAATCAGAAAAATACATTTACTTTCTAACAGTTAATCTGTAATACCTCATAATGACTAGTAATATTAAAATGGACAACTCTTCAAAATATATACACCTCTCCCTGGGCAAAACTCAGTGAAGACAAAAAAGTGCTTTAAAAATGGCTGAAAATTAATAGACATTAGGGCAACTAATAACCTACCAAACTTATAAGTAAAACTCTAAGATGATAATATGGAAAGGGAGGGGGGTTGTGGCATTAAATTTGGGAAATACCCATATTCGAGAAAATGGTGCTCGCGTAAATGTCGGTGATAAATTCAGCCATGAGAATGATGCTATTTGACTGTTACAAACACAGGGGAGATAGTGAGAGAGAGAAAGCAATGTTGTTGGAAATAATATGATTAATCAGAAAACTACAAAGAAAAGGACACGAATCGGAGGTAAAAATATGAATTAAAATCTCTTTATACATAAAAATGGATGTGTGTATATATAAATGTATATTCTTTATAGTTTTTTTCAAATCAAATCTCAATGAAACTTTGAACACACATACTTTAGAAAGCGTGGGAAAAATACGGTCTACATTTGATTTTAACCTCCACCCCTCCCCCAATCATCCCACTTAAGGAAAATTTAAATGTGGAATGGGTCAGGTTTTTTAAAAAATTTTTATAAATATCTCAAAATGGTAGGGAAATTAGCCAAAGTGGGTGGTGATATTTTTAAAAGCACAAAAAATTTCATTTTTTCCTTGTGTTAGATCAGTTGTAGTCACATAATTAGTGACTGGGAAATACAACCTTGAAATTTAAAACCCAAATTTTTTATCTGATCATGATAAAACTTTGCACACGTATACTTTAAAACCAAAAGAAAAATACTTTTTACATTTGATTTACAGAAACCCAACCCCTTTCCCCCCATCAACTCCCTTAAAGGAAATTTTCACATGCAATGGTTCAGTATTTGGAAATATCTTGAAGATAATAGGAAAATCAGCCAAAGAGGATAGTGTTATTCTGTAAGACAGTAAAATTTCCTAAAGGGGAAAAATAATGTTTACATTTGGTTTACAAAACTGCACCTGCTCTCCTCATTCATCCTTCTAAAAATAAGTTTATACTTTTCTGTTTTATGTATATTTCTAAAAAAATAAAAAATGGTATGATAATCAGCCAAACTGGATGGTAATGGAGAATGTTTATGATAATCTGATCAAACTGAATAAAACATTAGAACTTTCATATCCAGCTCCTGAGGAAGTAGTAAATATATAACAGTAAGTAACACAAACACATTTGCAAGTGATGGATTTACCAGGGCAAGGAAGGTGAGCATTATCTGAGATTGAGGCCAGGGAGGGAGGGAAAGGTGTCTGGTATCTAGCAGCACGTGTTGGTATGGTAGGTCAATTCTCATCTACAGAGCTCCGATGGAGAAACGGAATCAGGGAGTAGTCTGATGATCTAACAGAGAAACAATTATGTAGCAATAGGGTGGTAAATTTTTAGAATAAACCGTTTGTGTGTTACCATTTATTCTGAAGGATAATTGTATCATGGTGAGGCCAATGTAAGAACTCGGGCAATGGCGGCAGGTGAGCTGATATATTAGATGGGGTGTGATACAGGTGGCATGGCCTATGATGTAGGTTTAACCACTGTTAGGCATATAATAGATTTTTGGAGGTGGATGTCAGTTGCACATTTTGCAGCAAGACCTATTACAAGGGAAGGGGCCATAGGCTGGTTTATTAGGAGCATTAGACAATTGATATTTGTGTACAACTGTATTTTCCTATGTGACAACTGGGTCTTTCCCCTTTCCACTAGGGTTTCAACAGATCTGGGTAAACACCCAAGAAGAATTTTTATATTGTTCTAGTTAGGTAGTCTGCTGAAAGTGATGTGGAGGATTGCAGGAAAGACAGTGGGGAGAATGAGACATATTTCCAAAGAGATGTAAGAAATTCGTTGACCATGAAGAAAAATCTGGTTCAGGGATACCAAACCACGACAGAACTTGGGTGAGAAAAACAGGATTGGGCGTTTTATAGCTGAATTGTGTATGCCATCAGAATATCTGTTTACACACCAATTCTGCAAGACAGTTACAGGATACAAGGGCATGTATCAGGGCAATAAAGTGAAGGGAAAGAATTCTCAATTGGAGCAAATGTGCCTGCCATGGATGTCTAGGATATAGCGTAGGGAGCATTCAGTGTAATATGGGTGGCACCTATGAGTCTCAATATTGTTGCAGTTTTGTTGGTTTGATGTGGACCAAGGTGTGTAGGTGGCCATTATGTACACTTCAAGGAATGTGATGTTGGTATAAGAGAAGTACCATGTGAAATTTAGGAAGTGGATGTTGTTTGAAGAGTTTAGAAAGTCAAAAGGGAGGTCCTATGCATGTACACACATCATAGAAAATGTCGTATGTATTGAAACCACTTGGTAGGTTGTAAGGTAATCCTTTCAAGAAAAGATTCTTCCAGTCAATTCAAAAGATGACTGGCATTGGAGGATGGCATGTGAGAGCCTCATACCTGATGGTTGATGTGGGACTGGAAGGTAAAGAATTATTAGTTAAAAAGGAGCAGGCCAGTAAAATGAGAAAGGCAGTGGTAGGGAAAGTGGTTGATCAAGGTAGTGTTCAAGGACACTGAGGCCCTGCCAAAGTGGGATGTTGGTTAACAAAATGTGACTTTATGTTGACCAGGAAAGGAATCAGCAGGTGTGTGTGGCAACAGTTCATAGACGTCCTAGGAAGTGGAGAGTGTTTCTGACATAGGCTATGAGCGTTGGTCATTAAGGCGACATGTCCCACAGGCAGTGACTATGGGACATACTGTATTGCCTACCTTGTGTTTCTTGGGCAGAAGCTAAGGGGTGGGGGTCAAAGAGCTTTTAAAACTGAGGAGTGAAATGTAGTGAGAGAGCTTAGAGGTTGAGGAATTAAAGGATTCTTCAGCCTCATAATCACTCCGATCCATGACCACTGTTGTCAAACCTTTATCTGTTGGAAGAATTACAATGTTTTGATATTTTGAAAGTTCCCTCACTGCCTACATTTCTGTATCAAGCAGACTATTGGAATGTGGACTTTAATTCAGGAAGGAATGAGAGGGTAAAAGTGAGGAATTTTTGGCATATGAAAAATTGCTTTAGGGGAGGAGAGGTAGATCTAACTGAGATAATGCGGCCAGTGGAGGGTGTGGCAGAAAGAGTCAATAATAAGAGAAGCATAATGAAATTTTGGGGTGAAAGAGAATGTGTGACTCTTGGAGATAATAGCAAACTGATGTTGGAGAGAGGAGTGGAAAAATATACACTACAGTGATTTTGTATTTCCTTAGGGGTTGGGTTGTAGAGGTGTTGGGTGGGGAAATTTGAGAATGACGTGGGGTTGAAGCAGTGAGGCATGCAGAGGTAGCGTGCTGTCCACTGAGTGGTTTGGGAAGATGTTGGCCAAAAATAAAGAAGTTCTTACAGAGCAATGAAAGTTTGGAGTGATGTTTATTGCTTGTGTGGTTACTGGATGAATTTATTTTAACTCATATTTTTCGCCTCCTATATGTATCACTTTTATTGTGATTATTTTCTTTCCCAAGTGTATCATTTGCACAAACATCGATTTTGCCTTCCCCACTAACTAACTCAGCTCTGTTTATAATGGTCAAATGCCATTTTTCACTTGGCTGGGTTGACCTTGCACTGGCATGTGAGCTTTGTCAGATGTTTTTGCACAAAATATTGTGTTGTGTGTACATGTCACTGCAGCCCTCCTCTCTTCAACTTGGTGAATGTGGGTTTATATGAATTTTATTTGCATATTAATGTCATCTAACATTATTTGTTTCTGCTCCACTGTTACTGTAAGATAAGCTATTTAATAATTTCTTTATACCACAAGAAATGCATAGAAGTCAATCCCAACTAAAGTAAACTGTTTCCAATTTAAAAGTCTTATGGCAACATTAATAATCATCAAACCATATGATTTTCAATATATACAACAAGCAACTACCTGTCTTTAGTCCACTTGGAAGTGCCAGGGTTTTATTTAATAATAATAAAAGTAATAAATATTCCATACAATGAAAAAAAAAAAGATTTATGTTCTAAAATCAAAATGCAATTACAATAATATCTAATCTTGATTCAATCAATTAATACTGATTTAGAAATTTACATGTTAAAGTATGAAATGATTGTTTCTTCACTCTGATGTTTGATAAAAAGAGTAAACTACTAAAATGGAAAATATTTAAGAAATTAGCACCTTTATTTCAATTTTTGGATTGTTACAATTACTGGTGACAACATTCATAAATGAATCAAACACAGGCTGCTGGTGTAATTTTTCAGCATAGCAAGAGATGTTGTCAACAAGGTACCGTAAAGATTTTTCATTGTAAGGAAGCATGCCTATGCAGTACGCCAGGTTACAAGTTTGTTTATCCGTGGGTGCAGCAGCTAGCCGTTGGCAAAGCTTCTCCACTAGTGTTTCAACTTGGCGTTCTCGTTGCACTAAGCCCAATAAAACCTGTAAATTATAAACAAACTCATATAAATTTCAATGACAAATTAAAAAATAACACGAACTAGATTTCCTAATAGAATAATACTGAAGCTTCTACCAAAATATATAAAAACAGTTTCTAAGATAGTACTCCCAGATCACTTTGATTTAACAATTTAATTAAAGAGTTTGACATGCCATATTTATTCACACCTCCCTGTTTCAGAAAATTTATTTTATGCTGATACAAACACTCTCAATCAGTGTGATTATCAACCTGTGGTCTGTGAAGATGGGACAGGTGGTCCAAAGGCAGAATATAAAAATTGAATAAACCTGTGTTTCTGTAAATATCTTGTTGTAAGAGAAGCTGCAGTGTGAAACAAAGTCGAATGACAATTATGCATATTACAACATCCATCAGTGAGGATTAGGATGTACTGTTTGAATGTATGACTAACTACTGTTTGAATCTTTTAGTGGGATCCATTTACTGACAATCCACAAACATGATGGTATCAATTACTTCTGTATTCCTCAGTTTTTTAGTTGAATATCCTAAGTCTATGTGAATTTTCTATTTTTTTATTTTTAACTACAAAATGTATTCAGCTACAAATCTAAAAAAATTTCAATTCTGTCACATATTTTGAGTCAAACAGCAGCATTGGCACCCCAGTACTTAATAGAATTTCAGATATGTTTCATATCTCAGCTTCCTGCCCATAAACCTTTTTATTGTACCATAAATCTGCTCAAGGAGGTTCAAATGATCAACTATCCTTTGTTCAATCCACCTCTACCCGTACTTGTGCATAATTTAAGTCATTACTTGGTTCCACAGTTTTTTATAAATAGTAATTATTTTTATTCTTTCTGGTTCTTTCCCCATAGAATGGTATGATATTCATTTTAACCTCTGATACTTTGAAATTCTGTGAATCAGCTATTAAGTTTAAACTGTGAAATAAGAAGTGCCATTTCTTAACAATATCTGTACACATATTGAAAACATTTGGTGAAAGAGGGGAGCCTTGTCTTACGTCTTGGTTTATTTTTAGACCAACTATGGTTTGTTGCCACTTTAGAATCTGACTATGAAATTGCCAATAAGCAATGAAAATACGATACGCCAGGGACAATAACCTGTCACCATCAATGAAGGCAGGACGGCCAGACGAACATAAGAAAACAGAAAAAGTAAACACACTTCACAATATTTCAGTTAGTAATCTTAATCATGTAGAAGGAGAGACACATAGCAGGGGGAAGAAGTGTAAATATTGGAACTTATCGCTTTAATGAATGAATGATGAAACAAGAGGAAAGAGTGTGGATGGAACCGATGGTGGAGAAAGTTGACCAATTTAATTGTGGGACAGAAAATCTATCTCTACCATGATGCCCAGGAGTGTATTCCTACTGATCCTATCAAATCAATAAAAACTATTTAAATTGTTGGAAGATTGACTTCTCTTTGTATTGCATATATTTCAAAGCAGGCTTATACCTCAAAATTTCAGACGAATTTCTGGATGGGCTCAGATTCCAGATATGCGACCAGTTCTACAGCATTGATTAAATAATATAAAGATTATTTCATGCAAGGATGGTGGGCCATACTTTACTAATTCTACATTTGTTCGTTTACTAGAGATTTTGTAGTAAATATTAAGCGCTGAACGATGTTTGTCAGTTGGTACTGGATTAATATTTACCTCATTTTAAGAAGGCCATATTTTCACGCTGGGTTGGTCCACAAACCCTTATAAAACATATCCCACTGTTTTATATTTATTTGGCGTATCATCACTTTATCTTTATACTGAGACATTTTACTTCCTTACATTCCTCATCTTGCCTACCACGTACACATTGCTCAAGATCAGAGACATTTTCCCCCTCCCCCCCCTCTTGTTTCCTATCTATTTTCTTTATTTCCCAATTTTATTAATTCTTTGTTTATGCAGTCTCTTCTGGTATATGTGTCACAAACTGTCTCCAAGCCTGGTACAGACTCAAGGGCCCAATGTTAAGCTGGATGAGCTGGGACAGTAAAACCTGTGTAAAGTTGATAGTGTAGCACTAGATCTTTGACAAATTGAATCATTTGATGGTGGTAAACAAGATAAAAACTATTGGAGGGAATGAAAAAATGATTCACTGGGTAGAAGAAGAAAATTGAAATAATAAACAAATTCAGATATACAATCCAATAATTACATAGAATGAATGATGATATGCCCGTGATGAGTCATTCTTCACTATTACTAAAGTAATTATAGTAACCAGAGGAAGAACAGCAAGTATTTTGTCAGAAATATACTAAGGCGTTTACTAAGAGCACACAGTAGAGGTTTTGATATAGAAAATATACTAAAATCTTACTACTGAACAAAGGCCAATATTTATTTGAGTAGACGGTGTAATGGAGATGCAATATTTTGTCACACAAAAATTACTTACTGTTCCACCTCTATCGATGGAGGAAGAAGGTTGACTATAATTTCTGGACATTTTGGGCAGAAGGGATTTGAATGGCACACAAGGACAAAGAGTGTATAGGAAACCAACCCGCACCAGGCTGTACCTCAGTGCGTAGAGCTATCATCATACTGCTCACCACAGTTCACTGTTATTGATGTTACTGTGCTGGGCCAGAGCCATCTTCCAGCGAAACTAAACCATTTGCGGTGTACATTCCACATGAATGGATCCAGTGAAGCACAAATCAAGAGGGCTTTCCACTAAAAAGACAAGAGGAAGACAGGGAAGCAAGAAGCAGATCAACAAGCGTTTTTACCATACACTGGAGTGACTTCAGCAAAAATCACCAGATAGTTAGGCAAGGCAGGCATTAAGACGTTCTTCTTTTCACCTAGGAATATAAATGAGCTACTGCGTAGTACAAAGGATGGTTTGGGCCTCAGACAACCTGGTATATATTCCATCCCTTGCGAATGTGGGCAGCGAAACATCAGGAAGACGGTAGGCTTTGTATTTCAGCACTATTTAGAACACGCGAGATGTATGTGTCTGGGGTATGTCACGAACTTGATATTGCTGTGCATCGCATAGAAGAAAGTTACAGCTTTGACTTTGAGGTGACGAAAATACTAATGCTCGCTGACGGATACTGGGATAGTGTAATTAAGGAGGCTGTGGAAATACATCTCGCGGAAGACTCTGTAAACAGAGATACAGCGTGGAACACTGTTATAGATCAATTAAGGAGACAGTGAAACTGCTATCAAGATCGTTGCAAAATACATTCTGCCCGCCAGCTGACCCCTTTCACTGTGCCGATCCCCACCATGCCTCCCACCCCAATGCTGGGCTTACCCTATCAGACTTCTTACCCCACCACCTCTACACCGATATGCACTTGGTGCACGTGACTGTGACGTCACCAGCAACCGTTGCTGGTGCAGGCTATATAAGGAAGGACTGTGTAGTATCTCGACACCTCATCAGTCGATGGAGCCAGAGGCCAGCTTCGAAACATCACTTCAAATTGACACGCTCCCCGGTGACAAGTCTGAGAATATTTTGTACAACTGATACACCGGAAAAGCCATCATTCATTCAATGAACGGAAATATTGTTAAGTGTGTGTGTGTTCTCTTGAGTTTGTCTGGCCCTTCTGCCTTCATCTGTGGTAAGTGACTAGTTATTTTTCCCTATCCTATCTCGATAATTCTGTAAAACAATAAAAAAATTAAAATGAAAGAACTAAGTGAACAATTTATGGAACTGAATTTTGCTACATGAAAAGTACATAAAACTATACATGATAAAAAATTATGTAGAAAGGATAACAGCCACATAAACTATAGTCCTTAAAGTAGATTATTATGTAAATGAAAATTTTAAAATACATCATTATGACACCTTAACAATGTCACATGCATGACAGAGTTTAATTCAAGCAAGACCAATAATAAAAAAATAACTTATAGATACTTACTTTAGGATGGAGCGAAATTTGTTGTCATCTATGTTAATTTCTGGATTCGAGAGTTTTGAAATGATATCAGGCAACACATTGTAGAGTGTATTACCTTTTTGTGACAACTCATGGAAGAAAGCCTTTGCTGTGTCTGTGAGAAGAGAAGATATACTAATAATAATTAAGACAAAGCTGAATTTACACGGTGGGACAATTGTGCAATATTAAAATATAGCTTATATGAGAAACTTAGTGAAAGTTGTCATGGAAAAGTATACAATGTTATTTTTAGAATGAACATTACCCACCAATGGTTAAAGATTGCTTAGTTTGCATTCCATCTCAATTTTTAGTCTAAAACTATTACTATGAATGAATATCACTTCCATAGACTTGGTCATTTCCACAATTGCACACAAGTTCCAAAAAATTGTACAAAACAGTGTAACTTAACATCTGCTTTTCAACCTACTTAAATTATATTTAAATCCATTACTTAGTGATAAGAAATGTTAGCATGGTACAGAAATTTCTTGATTTTAATTGATGTTTACTAAAATTATTTCTAAAACATAAAACAATTTCTATTAATAATTTAGTGTTATTCAAATTTAAAAAAAATTTCAATTCATAATGGGCTGGTTGGTATTAAGGGAATTAACAGTGTTTTGTTGCTTGATTTGATACCCAATGTTGAAGCTCTACCAGTTTTAATGAAATTCTTTGTCATATAGTTGAATGAGTTCTGAACTGCTCCATTCTGAAATTCTCCTCCATAGTGTATTTGAAGTTAGTATGTTGGGCTCATTTGCAATAGGTACTAACCTAATCACAATTTCTTTATATAGTAATTCTGCATACTGATGTAACTATCTGCCTACTTATATAGGTAACAATGAAAGGAAAGAAATGCCGCAAGGCAATATTTACATGGGAAAGAAAGGGAAAATACACCCAACACTCACCAAAGTTGAAGGGAGGAGGGCAGCAGCAACACAAAACAACACACAAACAAAGAAAAACAAAGAAAAAACAATATTTCGGCTGAAAATCCCTGCATATTAAGTTTTTATTTTAATTTCAGAGTATTTTGAATTTTTCTGGAGACTATCATCCCATGTAACAACGGTTTAATAAAAATATTCCATGGTCTTGATCTTTTAATGAGTTTATTTCATGATAATTTCAGGAATCTAGAAGAATTTTTTGGTGAAAGTACAAACCCTGTAACCAATTCAACATGCAGTCTGGGACTTAATGAGTAGAGCTGTAACAACAAACTATGTATTCATTACCGAGTACATCCCCCGATTCTAAGTATTCAAACATTACTCACAAATTCATTTCATTACTCACATTTGTTGTATGGATGTTTGTTTAATTCAATAAACGAACAAATATGATGCATCATGCGGGAATTGGAATGGTTCGCTCAGTGACTAAATGAATCTGAATGAGAGAATTAATTTTTGAACATTGTGTGTTGATTTTTTCTGGGAATTTTGATTTGGATTTGTTTTGTTACAAAAAAGTCTAAGTACAAACATGTTGCATGTACTTTATTTTAACATAATTAATATTATTTACTGTTGATATTTGTAATGAGGTAAGTACTTTTGACAACATAAAGAGTTATTTTGTAGTTTTGTCTTTGACATTAAAATTTACAGAGCATAATTTGTAAATAGAAAATTTGGACAAATAATTTGAGATGGTTATTGTTTTTTTTTTTATTCATCATACATTAATGAGATTTTATTGATTTCAAACATTTATGAAATGTGTTTATTCGAAAATGCAACATTCTAACTTCTATTTTATTTTACCGTGCAAATTTTACCTTTACTTACTTCACTAAATGAACAATTTACTCAAACTTTACTGATTACGAATGAAGTCATCCAGTAACCCATACGTGACACAACTTGATGTGATGCTTCACTCTAGTACTCGGTTGTATCAAAAGCAACGAAACGATACAATACTAACGAAGTCGTCCCGTACAAGGGTCTACTCAATACAATACATCACCCTAGCGCTTGATTGTACTGTAAGTAACGAGTAACGATTCGATAGTAATGAGTAATGATTGGTTTAATAATGAACACAAACGGTTACTCAATTCCTTGTTACCTTTACAGCTCTATTAATGAGCCTTTATTAACTACTTAACTAATAAGGCAATTAGAGCAGGAGGAGTAACTGGAAGAAGCACTGCATAATGAAAATCACCAACATTTTTAACTAATTTTATTGTTCCATAACATGACATCAGTGACTATGATAATTGCAATTTCTTTTACTCCAAAGCACATTTTAGTATCTCTGTCCTCTTTAGTTTCCAAACTACAAGAGGCAGGGGAGGGGGGGGAAGATACTATATTAAAAATGTAAAAGAATCTCTGATCTCTCAGTTCATGATGTTCCTGCTCCTCCAGAATTCAATGGCCTGGAGAATCCAGCTTATTGACTAGGACCTGGGGTAGTAGGTCATTTCATTGTTGTTTCATAAGATTATTTTAAGTTGTGAGTGTTTGTGGTAGACCTCATGAGGTACGTTGGCATAACAACTTGATGGCTGAATTCTAGGAAATATACCCTTTATCTATTCCCACTCTAATCATCACTCACCAGAGTTGATCTTTGAGTAAGGTGTAATATCTAAGGTTTTTATTCAATGTATATACATTCAAATAAAGGAAAATTTTACTGGTTAATAATAATAATATTTACTGCCGATTTCTTCTGTGTGTCCATGACTTGTACCCGAAATATGTTTCCAATTTTACAATTCTTGATTTTATGCCTTTCATCTCCCACCCATAAATTCCCACCATGCTGATTTCCCCCATCACAAGCTGCTGACCAATGGTTTGTGCCTCCAGTTAACTGCCAGCCTCAATCAATTGTTGGAGAAGGGATGTAACCTCGAAACTTTATATATAATTATAACTCTCGATGTGTGTACGTGTATTTCTGTTTCGATGCCACAGCAAACCTCAACTTCGGTAAGCGGTTGTCAAAAAAACACACACACACTATATAAGATGATGGCAGGACGGTGTGAATATACAAGATGTGCACAATGGAATTTGGGAAGTACTAAATGGAGCATATAAAATATGATAAAAAGTGTACCTGAAATCTCAGAATCTGGATCATTGAGACACAGTGCCAAATCTGCAACCTGACTTCTCACTTTAACCATATCATTGATTACAAGATGTGTCAGAATCATAACAGCAGTTTGTCGTACAGTATCTGATGTTGGATCTTTCAGGCTGTAAAATAAAAATTGGCAACATGTCAGAGTCAAAGCTGGGAAAGGTAAACGTTGGAAAGTAGACCTGTCACTGTATTGACATTTAGAAATATATTTATGTATTATATTTAATAAAAGAGTTATTTGAAGGACATGTAACAGATTATATTGTAAGCAATGATCATCCAACAAAAATTCTTGTTGGTTCAACCAAGATTAACATTAAGTTATTTTCTTTTTTCCACAGATTAACCATGAGCAATCACTAAAGATATGGTACAAATGAATTTGCTTTTTCAAAAATACCACCTAACTTTGTTGCAGTTAATTTATTTATTGCAATTTCTAATATGTGTCTATTGATTTAAGCATCAGAACATCATCTTATGTATTTCAAAACATAGGTCAATACAATTACCATAGTAATACAATTGTAGATTTATTTTGGAAAATTTAAAGATTAATTAAATATACCTGTCACAAAGATATCCAGTCCAAGGTTCCACAACATTAGGAAAACGGAAGGCAATATCAGCAAAAGCAATAAGGCAGTTGGCACGAATAATCTCCTCTTTTGATGTTTTCAGAGCTGTCATGAATAACTGGATGTGTTCAGAGCAGAATTCACTTGACACTAGCATCATTTTAGATAATGCTAGGAAAGCTGATGTCAAAACACTTGTACCTTCATAAGCAGATGGTTGTGAACATATCTCTATCACAAATTTGCTGTTAGGAAAAAGAGTTCAACAAATTACACAATTTCTTGCAAAATCGAATTTTTATAACATATTTATCATGCAATATTTTAAAAAGAATTACTTATTCAAACCCAATGTGAACTGTGTTTACCTAAAAATTAATTCAGCACTTAAATTAATTCCAAGACTGATGAATTTAATAACATGACCAAGCAATTAAAGGTAAGAATTAAATCAAAACAAAGTGTAATTTAACCACATATGTGGACATTTGAATGTATCTATAAACAACCCTAAATGAAATCCTTTGTCCCTTGAGTTCTCTTGTGGCTCATATTACAATATAATACCTTTGCAATCTGAGGCAAGAAGAAACTCCTTAGAAGTCTAAATGCCTACCATAGCTTCTATGCTTATATCTATAGCTTCCCAAGCTCCTATTTCATTCATAGATACCGCTATTTCACAGTGAAGCCTCTGTCAAGCCCAGAAACCTTCAGAATTAGAAGCATTTTCACTTTGAGAGCTGCTCCTCTTGCATAGGCATCCATGATACAGACATACAGGGTGTTTCAGAAAGGACTTTACAACTTTGAAAATTCATATAAATTTTATGAAACAAGATACAGAGCTGGTTTTAGTGTTGTTTTAAAGGAAAACGCTTCAAATTATTTTACCTTAAACTAAAGATGTTCTATGTGGCTTCTGTTGGTTATTCTGCAGACATACCATCGGTAGTCGATTTCTTCCTAGACTCGCACTAGCATTTCAGGTGTAACTTGCTCAGCAGCAGCGTAAATTCTTGCTCTAAGTTCAGGTAGAGTGGCTGGCAAAGGAGGTACATACACCATATCTTTTATGAAACCCCAGAAGAAAAAATGTAGCGGTGTCAGGTCTGGGGAACGGGGGGGTCATGCAATTGGCGCATCACGGCCAGTCCATTGACCTGGATAGCGGTCATTGAGAAAATCCCGGACGTCAGTCAGATAGTGTAGTGGTGCGCCATCTTGCATAAAGAAAACATTTCGTTCTCGGTCATCCTCATCGATCTGTGGTATCAAAAATTGTTGCAACATATCAAGGTACACTATCCCGTTGATGGTTCTCTCTTGGAAAAAAAGGGGCCATACATTTTCCTCTTGCTCAACGCACAAAAAACGTTCACCTCGTCAGATGTGCTTGGACGACCTGAGGATTTTTTATGTTTTACTGAGCACCCTGTTTCTACAAAACATCTATGCCACTCATAAAATGTAGGCCTACTAGGAGGATCTTTAGCGTACTTGGTACGAAAATTACGCTGAACTGTTGTCGCAGACTTCGATTCTTCAAACCAAAACACACAGCTAGCACGCTCGGGTCCAGTGAAGGCAGCCATCTTTAACGTAACTGCCGTTAGCGCTTGTGCGGCATGATTAGGCACTAGCGGACTATGCGAGTCAAAACTTGAAGTGTTTTCCTTTAAAACAACACCAAAACCACCTCTGTACCTTGTTCCATAAAATTTATATGAATTTTCAAAGTTGTAAAGTCCTTTTTGAAACACCCTGTAATTCAAATTACCAGTCTTTTAACAATTACTCGGACTACCTCAACGAACTTATCTATGATGTGGTCCATAAACCAATTTCTTATCGCCCCTCCCCCCCCCCCCGGCCGGAAAAAAAAAGCAACCCTACGACACAAATAAAAGCAAATTTACTTATACAGTTTGTACCAAATCTTGTTTTTGTTTAGTCTATTTCAGCTCTGTGTTAATGATGGTCCCGCGCTGATTTGAGATTCTGCTACACATTGTTAAAGTTGCTTAAGTTAAATCCCACAACACTATTTTAGGATTTCCATTTGTTTTTTTCTGGTTCAAGGTCAGCTGTAAAATGGACAAAATATGAGGTATGTTGTACTCGATTAACTAATGCCCAAGGCCAGTGATCTCAATGTATGGTTCGTGAAGATTGTATATGTGGTCCACAGGCAGAATATTAAAAACTTAGATAACATACTCTTACTGTAGAAGGCTGTAAGCGAGTATAAGTTATAAGCACAACTACATATTTAAAAGCGACCAACTACAAGGCAAAAATCTGGTATTTCCAAGATATGAGGACAAGACAGCATTGTTCCTAATAATACAATAGTCTATCACTAAATACATTTCCAGTTGGCGTCAAAGAGAGTGCTGTTTATAAAAGGATTCTGTTGAGTTGAGAGACTGATGACAGCAAAAAGAAGAAGAAAAGAAAAAGTGTATACGTAAAACATGTACTAAGTAATGACAAGGAATTACAAATTAGGATAGGGACATGAACCAACACTTACCTTAGATGATGGTTGTGTGGCGTGAACACATGAATAGACAAGACTTTAAATGACATAGTAATTTTCGGATCTGAGCCCCTTATTAACAACAGAACATTATGGAGGGTGGATGCTGTAAGAGATTGCCTCACAAAATAACTGTTAGCCAGGAATGTGGTGGTGGTACATTCAAACAGAGAAGATGGAGAGTGGTAGTGATTTGGAGCTAATACCCAAGCACTGCAAAATATTGTGAAAAAAAGCGGAATCTATACTTACAAAACCCAAGTTTTGGTTATCTGACAAGCCATGATGTCACATTATGACGTCACGCTTCCCGCCTCCGCTGCACAACAAACGGAGATGTTCGAGGTTAGGCGCGTTAATTAATAACAGTTCTATTTAACTATGCACCTGCATGTAAATTAATTGTCAGAACACTGAAAGAGAAGTACGTATTCCGTTGATATCGGCATATTGATTATTAGTTGCTTTTTCTTAATTAAAACTCGCTCGATGCAGATTTTTCTTATGCACTCTGGACAGCGATACCATTGTTACAGTAAGCTAACAAATATTTACATTACATTATTTTCAAGATAATGAATGTTATTAGATGAAAATTGCACTTAAGTCAGTGAAGAAACAAATCTCTAAAATACTGCATTCAACACACCATTTTTGATGGGCTTACAAGATATTTATATCCAATGTAGATATATTAAGTCACTGTTACAATATACTGGAAGGAATGATTTTCCGAAACACTGAAATAAAGTGTGTAATGTGTTTAAATTAATATATTAATTATTAGTTGCTTTCATTGCTGATGTAACTATATCAGATACATGTAAATATTTCCAGTAGGTCAAATTTAAATTGCAATACAATGAATGTATTCGTACACGGTTAATAGCATCTTTGAATATTGAAAAGCAATATTAGTACAAGTTGTTATGTCGAAATGCAGATGGGACCAGACAACAGACAATTTCCTCCCCCCCCCCCCTCCAGACTAAACCATGAGTTGGCTGCTGGCAGCACTTGCGTGCAGCCATCTCACTTCTACTGAGAAAGAGCCATGCTCGAAAATTTTATTATTTGTGTGTTCGTGTTTTTTTCGTGTACCAACGCCGCTGGAATCCCCTTCTTTGGTAAGCGGTGGTTTTTTATCCTATCCAATGTTCAATATATATATATATATATTAGTTGAAGGAGCTTTCATAAGCTCCCAGTTACTGAAATTACAGTACTTTTATATGGATGGTAATAGTTCCATATTTATCGTGCTCAATGAGACCTGGACCAGGAATAAAACTAATATCACACGCTATAGCATAAGGTTTCAGGATTCCTAATTTATTTTTAATTTGATTGCTTCCCTAATTCTGACATCATTCATTCAGTAGAACTTCCATCTGTGTCACCGTGCAAACTACAACCGAAATATGTACAAATTACAAAATAAGGTTATGAGCATTACATAACATCTATTTATTTAGGCAACCCCAGGGAAATGAATTGTCAGCACACTCTGTTAAACCCGACATTTTGATGGGCTTTGATTAATATTCGTTTGATGTAAAAGTATTCGTTAAAATCATTGGCCATAGATATGTAATATAAAAGCTTAAAGTTTCGATTAGTAATGTTAGTGGCAGTTTTGATAGATTGTTATTAGAACTGGCACTTGACATTACAGCAGAGGGCATAAGGATTTTTTTTTAAAAATAATTTAAATTGTTTTCACGAGTGTTCTGTAACTTTAATCATTACTTCGTTATAAGTGAAGTAGTACCATACTGATCGCGATATATACAGCATAGACTACAATTAAAACTAATATTAAGTGGAATGACATTAGTTATTAAGATTTATTTTTAATTTTCATTGCTTTTATTGATGCTATATTTCAGCCGCATGTAACTCTGTCAGCCATTCAAATGTTGTAGTATCGATACGAATCAAGAATATCAAAAAAGGAAGCTGTAAGAACCTGTGAAGATTTTTGATCAAGTTTTTATTACCATGTATTAATATGCATGTGATTGAAGTATTGTTTTTGTGGCTGGAATTTTAGCTTAGTTTGTGGTTAGGTTGAAAGGCTGCCTGGAGCAGGATGACAACTAAAATTTTTTGGCACAGTGCAAGAGACGAGGAGTTACATTGAACTTTATTTTGTTACACTTCCATTTAGTTAAGCAACTGCAAATAAATGAATTGCCAGAACACTGAAAGAAAAGAATGTATTTTGTTTAAATCAGCATATTAGTTATACTACTTTTTACTGAAATCATTACTTAATTTGAATGAATTGAACGCTATCTATGTGCCCTACACCACAATTGTAACTAATATTATATGGCTTAACGTAAGTAGTTAAGATTTATTTTAAGTATCTTTCGTTTTCACTGACTTCATATTACTGGGGTCATTATTTCAGCCACGTGTAAGATGTGTCATAGATAAAAAAAATAAAGATATAAGAACCTGTGAAGATTTTGAATCAAGTTTATATCGTGATGCATGATAACATTAATATGCAATACAGGGATTGTATTTATTCATGTGAGATTGCAGCTTTGATTTTCTAAAAGCAATATTAGCGGAGTTTGTGGTTAGGCTGAAATGCAATCTAGGACTAAGCTCGCAACTGGATGAGGAATTACATTGAACTTTATTTTATAAAAATTCTATTTAGTAATGTAACTGAAAAAATGAAAAAAAAGACTGGATTGCCAGAACACTCTATTCAACCCATGATTTTTGGACAGGCTTTGGGGCTCGCAATATAATAAAATCTTAACATAAATCTGAGTAAGCAAATAAAAGTAAGTATATAATTTCTTAAATGAATTTTAAACAAAAGTATCTACGAAGTTAAATGTCACCTCTGGTTAGTGATGGTTTAATTTAAGTAGTGGGGACGGAGGCAAGGAGAGGATAGAGGAAGGAAAAGTAATGACGGTATACCAGGAGGTTGCCTTGTGCCCAGTTTTCACTGGTAGGCTAGCACCCAGATTTTCAGCTTTGGGGAGATGCTGCTGTTTGGGAGGACTCTGATGGCATGGCCCGTCAAGCAAGAATTAAAGTTATTGGTGTCATGGGAGATGGCATGGGCAGCTACTGGATGTTTTGGATATTGCAAGAATACAGTCTGTCGGTGGCCATTCATTCTTACGTCTAGTGGATTGGCAAACCTGTATAGAAAGGCAGGCAGTGTTTCCAGGTTAGCTGGTTTATTACATGGTTGGTTTTACAGGTGGCATGTCCTGCGATGAGAAAGCTCTCCCCAGTGACAGAGTTGGTGAAAGTGTTGGAGGAGTGGTGTATGCTATAAATCTTACAGCAGGATCTATTGGAGGGGGCTGTCTGATGGGGTGGGGAAGGCTATGTTTGTGTGTTGTGGACTAGGAGTTGGCCGAGTTTGGTAGGTCTGCTGAAACAAGTTCTTCGAGGGGAGGGAGGATTTTGGGAAGAATGGATCTCATTTCTGGACAGGTTAGCAGGTAATTATTACCTTGCCGAAGGATTCTTTTGATGGATATGAGGCCTGGAAAGTATTGTGTGACCAGGACTGGCCTATGATTGGTTTTTGAGGGTTTAGGTTGGTCAATAATCTGAGCAGGTTGTAATGTGGCACATGAAAGTTGTTTGTAAACCAAAGCTGGGAAATGGGGGAGGGGGGGGGTTGTAGCGGGATATCAATGCTTACGAGATATTTTTGGAATATGGTATGCAGGATTGCTGGTAAATACAAAATATGTTTGAGAAAAGTGTGTTTATAAAATGTCAGAGTCCTTTAGGTCCGAAGACAGTAAATACTGTTCTATAGCCTCTAATAAGCGAGTTTCAAATTACATGCAGAAAGCACATTTTTAGAAGTCTAAAGGTTCAGGATAAATGACTTCATTAATTAATTTTTGTAACAGTTGAAGAGATCACAAGTAAAAAGAGAAACACACAAGTCAAAAAAATGGTACAAATAATGCAGCTATAGCACACATAATTCAAACATGTAAGAGGCTGTGTGTGTATGATGAAAACTAATTTTTTAAAAAGTAACTGAAAAAAATGTTGAAACGACTGCTATTTTAACAATTTAATACAACACAGCTAGGTATTCTTTAGGCTACGACATTACGCAGCAACAAAGTCGGTCAACTAAAGGTGTCCCCTCTATGTTTCATTTTGATAAATTTACAAGACTGCTTACAACAATAATGTAATGAACAATTACCTAACCACAAGAATTGGTTTTAATAAAAAATTATAGCTCTACACTGCTTAATAAAAGGGTATAATGTTATATTCTGAACTAGTTGATACTGTCTCTATAAATTTTGAACAGGAAAGTGAACAAGTTGTTATATTCTTCTGTTTGAATATTTAATAATAAACAGTAATATGAATTTTAGTAACATTCACATGGAAGGATGCATGGAATTTTGCCCAGGCAAATGGGGGGGAAAAACAGGCAATGGCCTCTGACAGAGGTTAGTTAATTTAATTGATAAGGAATATTTCATTAATTAATTCTTTGTTGATTAATAGTCTGTTCATAGTCACTCCGGTTTAGCATGTAAGAGAGGGGAAAGTAATTTCATTGCTGTGAAACAAAAAGGTATCCAAATAGGTATCTAACAACACTGTCAGAAACTGGTTTATTTCTCAAAAATCGTAACTGAATGCCACCAACCAAAAGTAATTTAACTTCTTTTCTGAAAATTGCAGGTTCTTACTTATATGGAAAACAAAAACAAGTGCTAAAACGAGGAACGTACTGACACCAACGATTTGCATTGTGTAAGGTATCCCTCATTCTATTTTCAAGATTTAGTTAGAATCCGGTCAAGTTTGAGGTTAACTTCAGTACACGATACCACAAGTAAAATCGAGTTAACAACACTTCTAGTACAGTAAAGTGAATAAATAACATATAACCAACATAAATAAACTATAAATTGTCATAAAGCCATGATATGTCAGCAGGAAATAGGTTATTTCACATAAAAGCAAACTTTTAATAACAGATCCTAACATTAGTCAGAGAGATATTCTGGACGGATTTAAAAGGAGTAAACGGTTAATAATAGTAAATACAGGCACTAAATAAACCTTTTATCATGCCTAATAAGCGTTATTCCTGAGATAAACAGATAATTCCAATATAAATCAAACCTAACCATAAATTTTGGCATATACCAGATTCTGGTATTTCTAATGTGATTTTTATACAGTAAAGATTGTAAAGAACCAATAATAGCCAAGCCTAGACTCACAATAACCATAACTTCACAGTTTAAAATACTTGCTAAACTATATTTAAGAAATAAACAGGATGATTGAATAGTAAACTGAAGCAGAATGAAGATATCACATTGTGATGGAATTTGACCAGTTTAAAGTTCTAAAAGTAAATAGAATAATGCCTGAGACTGTTTAGTAGGATAATTAACAGGTTTCTGATAGTTTTCAAGCATTTAATACTCACAAGAAGTAATTATGAAGAAATTTGATCACTCATTTTCCTAAACAGTTTACATAAACAATTTTAGGTCTTTTAAATAGTTTCAGGATTTAAAAAGTAGATAAACAAGCAGTAAATAATCTAATCTTTCAGTTTTAATAGGTTTCAAATAGTTTTAAACCGTAAAATATGAAATATTAGTAAAGAACAGAAAGCCGGTAAATCGACTAAATTTTCAAGCCTTTCGGAAGTAATTCCAGTAAAATTAAACCATTTCAAAAGCGCCAAGAACATGTAAATGCCAGTAAATACACATAATTAATTTTCTATAAACAATAAAAGACATTTTACTGACCTTCTGTTTGTTAATCCAATTTCGTAGTAACTTGCCAGTGGCACCATACATAAAATATGCTTTTTCACTGATTTTAAACACTGTCATCCAATATAAAGTAAATAATAAATTAAAACAGTCCTAAATAGAATTAAATTTAACTAAAACTGATAGTTTCCGACCGTTTAAGTATTTTTAAATGCGATCTGAACACGTAAAATAGATCACTCAACTTTAACATTTTTTCATTTAAAAGCCTACTTAGATTCCGGGTTAAAAAGTAGTCTGCCGTAAAGATCCATTCTTCTAGTTGCGTACATATTAATTTCCAGACATTTAAAGCCATAGAACCGATGTTATAGGTTTTCTAAATTCACTCGACATCAAATCCACGTGGAATAAACAAACGATTTTATTGTGTCCATAATATAATAGCTACAGAGAGGTAATAACATTTAAAATATGCAGTTTAATTCAGGCTACACATTGGTAATTTTTCCGGCTTACTAATCCATATATCTTCAGAGTTATACCTAAAAACATAAATAATAATTATGTCGGATTGTTAGAAATCATTGTTTTTGAAATAACTCAATAACCACATAACCGATTTAAATAAAGTTTACATTTTTGTGAGGCTAAAAATGGGGCCGATAATTTGAGCATAATTTCATGTTTGTAATTAAAGCCGATTTAAAAAAGTTCTGAGAACCTGGTGGTGACGTAAGACCTTCAGAAGCATTGTAACCGTGACCATATTTGGTAATCTTCGGAGAGATACAATTAAAGCTATATTCTGACATAAAACACCGTAACCATAAACTCACATAACTTTCCCGTTTCCCGCGTTTAAATTAAACATTAATAAGGAAGTTATTAAATCAAACATAAGGGAATGTTTAGCAGAGTGCATGCGCACAGCGGTGGTACGGCATCACGTGATGCACGGCTATATAGGCTCTAGAGTGCGCATGTGGACAAGCTTGGTTCTTCAGTCTCGGTTCAAACTTGCAGGCGTGAGCACGTCCCGTGCTAGGCTCGGCCAGCCCCGGGGTGGCGTTAGGCAGGAAGCGGTTCTACATAGTGACAGGCACGCTTATCGGCAGCCATGTTGGAAATTTGAAACAACCTTTCTTTTTTGACTAACAGTTTCTGGACATGTGAATTTCTAACTTTCGATTTATTTTCCTTGGGGGAGTGCGGTTTTTGCTCTGATTCTCAACCTGTGATTTTTGGTGAACGAAATATCCGATTGCCTCGCTAACTGTGAACTTGTATTATTTACGTGAAAAATTTTGAGAATATAATTCAGTGATTCAACTTGTGACTTTCATTTCTACAATAGTACCTTTCTTGCAGTAGGTTAAAACTGTAAGTGGCGACTGTGGTCAATTTTAACAGTTAGCATAAAGATTTCAACACGGTAACAGAACTTTTTAGGACTTAGAATATTTTGGAAGACAACTGGTTCAGGTGAAGAAGCAGACACCAACCCCCGTATTCTGTCTTGTCCCTGACAATTGGCTCAGTTGAACACAGTACTCATAAATGTCCATAAAACTCAGTTCACACCATTTTGCATAATTATATGTTCTTTCTTCAGTTCCAAACTAACTTTAATCTCAATTTGAGAATAGGTTAAAATGCTTAGCGAGAGAATTCCATGCCTTGGCTGAACTAGACTGCTGACTAATAATCATGATGTGAATCTGCAAATAAACAATAAATCTGTTCACTCTTACAGATTTGCTACGACTCCCAGCTACAACAGTTCACCAAGATACCTATGAACTTCCACTGTATAAATCAGCATAAATTATAACTATTTTTATTGTTAGAAGAATTGGCTGTCCATCTTTACAACTGATGCTTTCTGAATTTCAAATTATGGCATTCCCACTTAACATCCATGGAATAAAAGGTCAATGAACATTTCACCTGCTGCTAATGCATGAGCACAAATATTATTATATTGTTACACCTTTTTTCTTAAACTGTGCCAAATGATAAGCTGGAAACAAAAAAAGGAGAAAATTTGTAATATGAAGACACTTCCATTTAGAAAAAAAACCCTCACAGGTTACAGTACATTATGCAAATTATAATTTGTTAAGTGGCTATTCGTTTCTGCTAAACACATATACTGGGCAGCACTGCGATCATCTTACCCTAGTAAATATATTAAAAAAAAAAAAAAAAAAAAAGGGCAGTGAGTCAGTCATTGGAGACTGCCGACAGAAGTGAAAACTTAAAACTAGTAATATCATACATGCAAAATGTCATATTTATAGCCACAGAAATACTACATAATATTAAAGGAATAATAATTGCATTGAAGATCATCTTGATGAAAAGAAAAATGCTTTCCAAAATAGAAAGAAAGGAAAGAATAATCAATGAACTTGTGTACATGTGAATCTGGGGATGATTTTGGGGTAATGTACATGATGTAGGCCCACTCCCTATGTGCTTCTGCAGTACCAGACCCTAGGTAGAAAATGTCTTTTTAAACCTTATATTATTTCTTTCACTGCTGAACAAAACTAACCCAATAACTTCTCCTCCTCCAACTTGCCTCTGATTTATCTCCTTTCTTTTAGTTTGAATTTCTCCTTTCATACCGCATGTTTCCACTTCGTTTGATGATTGCACTGACTTTGCAAGGAATAACAGGTATCTGTCCGGTCATACAAAAGACTGCACTTCTGGGCCTACTTGCTCACCATCTCTGTGCAATCTTAATCACTTATTATGGTTCCACTGTTCTAAAAAATCCTCTGATTTTGGATTTAGACAATTTTTTTTCTGGGCTTTGCAATTTTCACAATCTGCAGTGTAGTTTAGTATCCCATAAACAACTGTACCTATGGGCTTGTAACACTTGTATATGCAAATTTAAGCAATCGTCCAAAAAGGAATGCTAAATAATGGTCAAGGATTGTTTCAGTGCACATGACTCCAATAGAATCCTAAAGTGTAAAGATATAACCAATGTGATTCCAATGACTTGTTATTTCAGACAGATTCCTAACTTATATTGTGGCGATGTTATATAAGTAGGGATATGACTAATTAAGATAATAATCTAAATTACCTATCTCATACCTGCATTTTGCCAGCATTCCAGAGCCTGTAACAACATCTTCTTCACACCATTTACGAACTTGCTCACGTTCACGATCTTCTGACTGATTGGCATTTGGAGAGGACTAAAAGAATGAATAAATTTATTACAAACACAATTGTTCCTTCAAATGAACTTGTAATGGCAAATTAAACAAAGAACCAGCATGGTAGTGATATTTGTGTGTTTGCATGTATAAGGTGACTGTGCTATTATAATACAAGAGAATAGATTTAAGTCCCTACTAATAATAAACATTCTACGCTCACATCTGCATATAAATTTAATTTTCCTAAAGAACTTAATCATTCATTCTTCCACTACAGGATGCAGCCAAGACCCTAACTTTTCCATTGCTTCAACCATAGTAAATCATAACTGTGATACATAAGTTGTACAGCAGACCACAAGGGGACTTACCATGTTGGATATCTTCTTAAAAAAAAGTTTGGTGTTAACTTTGTGAGGTCTCAGCTTACAGGAGGAATAAGTGACATTGAAGCAATTCTGATAAATGTAAGAGGATTCAACAGACCAGTGGCTAAAATTGAAGTTGTTCACAGGTATGAATATAAAAAGGCACTAAAACAATATTTCAGGGAAAGGCTCGGCACATGGAAAGTGAATATAGGGGAGAAGAAGGTAATACGAATTGGTGAAAAACATTGTACTCCAAAAAAGAAAATAGCGAGGGGAGAAGGCTAGTGATGCTGGTAAGAAGCAAACACAATAGAATTGGGAGACGGTAAGGCACTAATAGCAACAAAGAGCTAAAGATAGGTTTATGAAAAATATAATTGGTGCATGGGAACCAGCTAAATGATACATCTTGAACCTTCTATTGCTATGTTAGAAAACTGTGGGGAACAGAAATTATTCAGACAATTGTAGATAAGATTGGGAAGACGTTACCAAAGATTTTAAAAAGGCATAGATATTAAGTAACTGGTTTAAGAAGATTAGGGATTATCATCTTGGGATAAGAGGAAGTAAATCAGAGGAGGAGCTTTTTCATATAAATAAAAATTAGCAGACTATAAAATTTGAAGTAGACCTTGAGGAAATTATGCAAGTAGACCTTGAGGAAATTATGCAAGAGGTAAAAAAAGGATAGAGGGGCTGGTGTAGATAATATTACTACACATTGTAAGGAAACATACTCCCTACATTTCTTATTTCAGTTTTATTGTTTCTGTATTTATATATTAAGATAGGATAGGGAAAATAAACAGTTACCCGTCACTTACCACAGATGAAGGCAGGAGGGCGAGACACGTAAAAACACAAAAACAAAAGAATTACACAATATTTCGACTTTTTAGTCTTCCTCATGTAGGAGGCGAGACATATGGCAGGGGGGAAAGATGTGGTCACATCCGAGCCTGCCACATGAATGAAGCACAGGCGGAAAACGCGTGGTAGTGGAAGAATTGCCGGGAGCTGGGGGGGGGGGGGGTAGGGAATAGGCTTGACCAGCGATAAAAGTGAAACAAATGAATATAATGTCTGTGTAGCTTAGTTCAAAAAGTTATAATTGAAAATAAAGGGGGATAGAATAATTTAAAAAATATATATATATACAAAAAAAATAATAAAATAAATAAATAAAGAGGAAAATATATATATATATATATATATTGGAAAAAAAAAAACTGTAAAATGAAATGAGAAATAGCAAGTGACAGGTTTAACGTAGGTTTAGGCCAGGGGTGTGTCTGGTGTCAAGGATATGTTGATAGGCTAGTTCCCATCTGCGGAGTTCTGAAGGGGTGGTGGTATTTGGAAAAACTCTAATAGCTCTGACTGTGAAACAGGTGTTGAGGGTTGTTTGAATTATGGAAGTTCGCATGAATTGCCACGGGATGGTCTGGGTTGGAAGTATAAACTGTTTGCCTGTGGCCATTCATTCTGTAGGAAAGTTGTTGAGTGGTGAGACCAATGTAAGAGGCAGTGCAGTAGATGCAGGTGAGTTGGTAAATAAGGTGAGTGGTAGCACATGTGGCATGTCCAATTATAGGGAAAGATTCGCCTGTGACCGGATTAGAGTAAGTAGTGGTGGCAGGGTGCATGCTGCAAGTTTTACAGCGGGGTCTGTTACACGGGAAAGATCCCTGTGGAGGTCTAGAGGAGTCGGCAGGTAAATACTTGTGGACCAAGATGTTGTACAGATTGGGCGGTCTGCTGAAGCAAGTGCGGGGAGCAGTGGGTAGGATTTTGGGAAGGAGGAGACGCATTTCAGGGAAGGAACGTAAGAAATCATGCCCACGGCGGAGTATCTGGTTGACAGATTCCAGGCCAGGAAAGAACTGGGTGACAAGTGTTGGACCACGGTCAGCTTTAGGAGGTGCAGAACGAGGGTTGTGGGTGATGGCACGGGAAATTTGTTTTTCCACCAGATCATGGGGGTATTGGCGGGAAACAAGGGCTTGGGATAGTTTTTTGGAGTAACTGGAGATTGATTCATGATCAGAACAGATGCGTCTGCCACGGATTGCAAGGCTGTATGGGAGGGAACGTTTAATGTGGAAGGGGTGACAACTGTCAAAGTGTAGGTATTGTTGTAAATTGGTCGGTTTAATGTGTACTGAGGTATGGAGGATCCCCTGTCGTAGGGTGATATCTACGTCAAGGAAGGTGATACAGGTGTGGGAATATGACCATGTGAAATTGATGGAGTGATTATCATTTAGTGAGTTGAGGAAGTCTAGGAGGTGGTCCTCCCCGTGGGTCCAGATCATAAATATATCATCTATGTATCTGAACCACACGAGGGGACTGAGGGGGGAATTCTTCAGAAAAATATTTTCCAGACGGCCCAGGAACAGGTTAGCATAGGACGGGGCCATGCGGGTACCCATGGCAGTGCCGCGTATCTGGTGGTAAATCTGGGAGTTGAAGGAGAAATAGTTTTTGGAGAGGATAAAGTTGGCAAGGGATATGAGAAAGGATGTTCTGGGAAGACTGTTTGGAGGGCGCATATCCAAGAAGTGCTGAATGGAACTGAGGCCTTCAAGGTGGGGAATATTGGTGTACAAGGAGGTAACGTCAATTGAAACTAGGAGGGAGTCTGGTGGTAGAGGACTGGGGACTTTTGACAGACGTTCCAAAAAATGTGGTGTGTCTTTGATGTAAGATGGAAGGTTCTGCACAAAAGGTTGGAGGTGTTGATCCACCAAGGCTGAAATTCGTTCAGTGGGGGAACCATAGGCCGCAACTATAGGTCGTCCCGGATTGCCAGCCTTGTGTATCTTGGGGAGAAGGTACAAAGTAGGTGTGCGGGGATTTTGAGGGGTGAGAAGGGATAAGGATTGTGAAGAAAGACCTTGTAAGGGGCCTAGGAGGTCCAGGAAGGAGCGAATTTCGAGGCAGATGGAAGAGGTGGGATCTGTGGCATGTGGACGATAGGTATTGGTATCAGAGAGCTGTTTAAGGGCCTCCGCATCGTAGTCACTGCGGTCCATGACCACGGTGGTGGAGCCCTTGTCTGCTGGGAGGATAATGATATTTTTGTTATTGGACAGTTCTCTCATGGCCCGGATTTCAGTAGGGTTGAGGTTATTGGAGTTGGGAATAGAATTGAGGAAAGATTTTGAGGATAAGGTCGATGTGAGGAAGTCTTGGAACAGGAGGAGGGGATGATTTTGGGGAAGTGGAGGAGGGTCAAGTTGGGATGGTGGTTTGAACTGCTCTAAGCTGGACTCAATCTCACCTCGGCGGCTGTCACTCTCCGTTGTGGTAGCAAAGTGATACCGCCAGCGGAGTGTGCGGCAGAAAGCAAGCGAGTCCCGGACCAGAGCAGCATGGTCGACTTAGGAATAGGCGAGAAGGAAAGTCCCTTGGAGAGGATAGAGAGTTGTGGTTCAGACAAGGACGTGGACGAGAGGTTGACCACTGACCGTTGTGGTGTGTCTACAGGTCGGGCAGTGGCACGAGGGATGGGTGGTAATGGAGGTGGGTGTGGCATATTAAAAATGTGGGCAAGACATGGGACTTTGGCAACCAGGGGGAGGAGGTGGTGAGTGCTGCCTATGTGAAGGATGTTGGTAAGGAAGAGACAGGCCTAAAACAAGGTAGCTTTTCAATAGATTTGATAGCTTTAGCAGATGTTTTTGTGCACACTTCTGTTGCAACTGTCTGCACTCTGTGAGAATTTGTTTAAGATGTTGAGTTGGGGAGGGATGCATTAGACAAAGAATCTTGTGGAAAGACGAAAGTTGAATCGAATGTTGCTGGGCTTTTAGTAGATATTGCTGGAGAACAATATGGGTGAGAAAGCGATTGTGTGACCACATCTTTCCCCCTGCCATATGTCTCGCCTCCTACATGAGGAAGACTAAAAAGTCGAAATATTGTGTAATTCTTTTGTTTTTGTGTTTTTACGTGTCTCGCCCTCCTGCCTTCATCTGTGGTAAGTGACGGGTAACTGTTTATTTTTCCTATCCTATCTTATTTTCAGTGCCTCGCGGCAGTTTCTTGTTTCCTTTATCCAATTGTTGCCTTACGGCTTCTTCTTGTTTTGTCCTTTTTTGTTTCCTATCTCGGTGTTCGCCTTCTTTTTATTTCCATCTTTGCTCTTTGTGTACTTGTATTGCGTTTTCCTCCTTAGAACTTCATTTTAATGTAACATTTTTCCACAACATTCACATGCCTTTAAACGTATGCGTTTTTCCGTTGTATTAGTAACTTTTTGTATCACATTAACTGCTTTTGCTCACGTGTAAAAAATTCGCGTTTTTTCGTAATATTTATTTCTTCCCGCTCTTACGGTTACCGCGTGTGTTTCAATTCTTATTCCGTTTCATTTCCCGGGTATTGTTGCCGGTTGGGCTACTAAACAATACACATATATATATTTTCCTATCCTTAATCTTTGCTTTTCCCGGAATTAGTATCAATACTGCCGGCGCCGTTCTAACTAACCTCACTTTTTTTTCTTTTTCTTTTTTTTTTTTTTTTTTTTCCCCCGGCATTTCAGTAAACACACTTTTTTCACCGTTTTCACTATCTGCCTGCTCAGTTTATTGTCGGTGTAGTGACCAAGCATTACATTTCTTATTGTTTACTGGTTTAATAATTTTTCTTATAATAATTTTTTTTTTTTTTTTTCCGCTGATTTTTGGCACCGCTTAAATAATAAAATTGATTTTTCTGTTGTGCCTGTGGCCGCTTAAATTGCAATATCCAAATATTTCCCCCCCCCCATTTTTATATTTATTTCTGTTTATTTTTTTATCACCCTCTTCATTGTGGCTCTCTGACCTACTGACCATTATCTTCCTAACTGGTGGTGTGCTGTTGTTCTTTCCATAAACTTCTTAAATCATGTCTCCAATTTACCATTACTTGAAACAATTCCGTTTTCATGCTATCCACTTCACTAGACTCCACTCCCATATACTTTTCTTCAATCGTGCCTCTCTTTCAACATACCCCCCAATGGCCTGACAATAAAACTACCAGTCTCCGGCTGCCACCCACAACTCCACCAAACTCTCCATGCTTTTTCGTTTCACACAATCGCTTACTCTCACCCATATTGTTCTCCAGCAATATCTACTAAAAGCCGCAACATTCGATTCAACTTTCGTCTTTCCACAAGATTCTTTGTCTAATGCATCCCTCCCCAACTCACATCTTAACAAATTCTCACAGAGTGCAGACACGTTGCAACAGAAGTGTGCACAAAAACATCTGCTAAAGCTATCAAATCTATGAAAAGCTACCTGTTTTAGGCCTGTCTCTTCCTTACCAACATCCTTCACATAGGCAGCACTCACCACCTCCTCCCCTGGTGCCAAGTCCCATGTCTTGCCCACATTTTTAATATGCCACACCCACCTCCATTACCACCCATCCCTCGTGCCACTGCCCGACCTGTAGACACACCACAACGGTCAGTGGTCAACCTCTCGTCCACGTCCTTGTCTGAACCACAACTCTCTATCCTCTCCAAGGGACTTTCCTTCTCGCCTATTCCTAAGTTCGACCATGCTGCTCTGGTCCGGGACTCGCTTGCTTTCTGCCGCACACTCCGCTGGCGGTATCACTTTGCTACCACAACGGAGAGTGACAGCCGCCGAGGTGAGATTGAGTCCAGCTTAGAGCAGTTCAAACCACCATCCCAACTTGACCCTCCTCCACTTCCCCAAAATCATCCCCTCCTCCTGTTCCAAGACTTCCTCACATCGACCTTATCCTCAAAATCTTTCCTCAATTCTATTCCCAACTCCAATAACCTCAACCCTACTGAAATCCGGGCCATGAGAGAACTGTCCAATAACAAAAATATCATTATCCTCCCAGCAGACAAGGGCTCCACCACCGTGGTCATGGACCGCAGTGACTACGATGCGGAGGCCCTTAAACAGCTCTCTGATACCAATACCTATCGTCCACATGCCACAGATCCCACCTCTTCCATCTGCCTCGAAATTCGCTCCTTCCTGGACCTCCTAGGCCCCTTACAAGGTCTTTCTTCACAATCCTTATCCCTTCTCACCCCTCAAAATCCCGCACACCTACTTTGTACCTTCTCCCCAAGATACACAAGGCTGGCAATCCGGGACGACCTATAGTTGCGGCCTATGGTTCCCCCACTGAACGAATTTCAGCCTTGGTGGATCAACACCTCCAACCTTTTGTGCAGAACCTTCCATCTTACATCAAAGACACACCACATTTTTTGGAACGTCTGTCAAAAGTCCCCAGTCCTCTACCACCCAGACTCCCTCCTAGTTTCAATGACGTTACCTCCTTGTACACCAATATTCCCCACCTTGAAGGCCTCAGTTCCATTCAGCACTTCTTGGATATGCGCCCTCCAAACAGTCTTCCCAGAACATCCTTTCTCATATCCCTTGCCAACTTATCCTCTCCAAAAACTATTTCTCCTTCAACTCCCAGATTTACCACCAGATACGCGGCACTGCCATGGGTACCCGCATGGCCCCGTCCTATGCTAACCTGTTCCTGGGCCGTCTGGAAAATATTTTTCTGAAGAATTCCCCCTCAGTCCCCTCGTGTGGTTCAGATACATAGAGATATATTTATGATCTGGACCCACGGGGAGGACCACCTCCTAGACTTCCTCAACTCACTAAATGATAATCACTCCATCAATTTCACATGGTCATATTCCCACACCTGTATCACCTTCCTTGACGTAGATATCACCCTACGACAGGGGATCTCTCATACCTCAGTACACATTAAACGACCAATTTACAACAATACCTACACTTTGACAGTTGTCACCCCTTCCACATTAAACGTTCCCTCCCCATACAGCCTTGCAATCCGTGGCAGACGCATCTGTTCTGATCATGAATCAATCTCCCAGTTACTCCAAAAAACTATCCCAAGCCCTTGTTTCCCGCAATACCCCCATGATCTGGTGGAAAAACAAATTTCCCGTGCATCACCCACAACCCTCGTTCTGCACCTCCTAAAGCTGACCGTGGTCCAACACTTGTCACCAGTTCTTTCCTGGCCTGGAATCTGTCAACCAGATACTCCGCCGTGGGCATGATTTCTTACGTTCCTTCCCTGAAATGCGTCTCCTCCTTCCCAAAATCCTACCCACTGCTCCCCGCACTTGCTTCAGCAGACCGCCCAATCTGTTACAACATCTTTGGTCCACAAGTATTTACCTGCCGACTCCTCTAGACCTCCACAGGGATCTTTCCCGTGTAACAGACCCCGCTGTAAAACTTGCAGCATGCACCCTGCCACCACTACTTACTCTAATCCGGTTCACAGGCGAATCTTTCCCTATAATTGGACATGCCACATGTGCTACCACTCACCTTATTTACCAACTCACCTGCATCTACTGCACTGCCTCTTACATTGGTCTCACCACTCAACAACTTTCCTACAGAATGAATGGCCACAGGCAAACAGTTTATACTTCCAACCCAGGACCATCCCGTGGCAATTCATGCGAACTTCCATAATTCAAACAACCTCAACACCTGTTTCACAGTCAGAGCTATTAGAGTTTTTCCAAATACCACCACCCCTTCAGAACTCCGCAGATGGGAACTAGCCTATCAACATATCCTTGACACCAGACACACCCTGGCCTAACCTACGTTAACCCTGTCACTTGCTATTTCTCATTTCATTTTACAGTTTTTTTTTTTTTCCCAATATATATATATATATATATATTTTCCTCTTTATTTATTTATTTTATTATTTTTTTTGTATATATATATATTTTTTAAATTATTCTATCCCCCTTTATTTTCAATTATAACTTTTTGAACTAAGCTACACAGACATTATATTCATTTGTTTCACTTTTATCGCTGGTCAAGCCTATTCCCTACCCCCCCCCCCCCCCCCCCCCCCCCCCCTCCCGGCAATTCTTCCACTACCACGCGTTTTCCGCCTGTGCTTCATTCATGTGGCAGGCTCGGATGTGACCACATCTTTCCCCCTGCCATATGTCTCGCCTCCTACATGAGGAAGACTAAAAAGTCGAAATATTGTGTAATTCTTTTGTTTTTGTGTTTTTACGTGTCTCGCCCTCCTGCCTTCATCTGTGGTAAGTGACGGGTAACTGTTTATTTTCCCTATCCTATCTTATTTTCAGTGCCTCGCGGCAGTTTCTTTGTTTCCTTTATCCAATTGTATTTATATATTTAAAGATAAGAAGTATATTGTTCAAGGTTTCCATTGGTTTAACTAATTTTTGTTATTTTATTTTCTTTTGTAAGAGAAAAGATAATATTTAGTATGCGAGTGCATGGCGTAGTGTGTAAAAAGAACATATTTGGCAGTTAAATATTAATTTTCATCAAGAGGGAGTCCAGCAAGAAAAGATGACAGTATAGCGGTTGAATCGTTCTTCGGGATATACTGTTAATATATTTTATAGCTATTGAAAGAGAATGTTAGTTGTAAGAACAAGTGTGGAACAATAAAGAGAATGTTGAACCATAAATGGTGTTGGTGTTGAATAAACTGTATCACTGGTGGAATGGTCAGAAACAGAGTTATTTTGTTTGTGAAACAATGGAATAGAAAAATCTGAGTGAAGTAATTTTTTTTTTCTGGTACTTTGTTCTTCTTAAAATGAATTAATAAAAAGTGTTTTGGTTATTTTGTAAGCTGTATTTAAAAAGTGAACTCATTAACTACCTAGTTTAATTTGATTTAGGTAAAGAGATACTAATTATTTGATTTTGCAGAAATAAGTATGCAGTATTTATAATACGAGAGTAAGAAATTGCTTCATTGGGTTAGGAGGAGAGTATTAATACGCAAAGCAAACCCAGAGCAAAAATCAAATAAGGAAAATTCTACAGACAAAGATAAATTTACAACCTGTTTTAAAAATAGTGGGACATTATATTGTATCTCCCCTAGAAATACTATTTAGAATAAGTTTAGACACTTGCTGTTTACCAGATGACCGGAGAAGTGTGACAGTAGTATTGGTTCATAAAGAAAGGGAGCAAATATTGGTGAAAATTACAGGTCTGTTAATTTGACATAGTAACTAATAAGTTGATTGCAAGATTGCTATGCAATGATATTAGAAATATCTGTGATGAAAAAAGAACTGGTACACAAAACAGCAATATGGATTTATGAAAGGATATTCATGTCATACTCCATTAGAGGGGTATATTCAAGATATTTCGGATGAAATGGATAAGGAAGATCAAGTTGACAGTGCAGCGTCTAGATCTCTCCAAGGCATTAGTCAGAAAGAGCGGTAAAATGGTCACAAAAAAGATAAAAACCACGGGGGTGGATAAAAGAGTGCTGGGAGTGTTTTAGGCATATGATGGAATGAGGCTTAGAAGGATATTGATAGAAAAAATAATAGTGCACCTGAGGCACAAAGGAGTAGGTAAATTTTCTATTGTTTGTAAGGGATTCAGGGATCACTATCAATTATCAACTGGAAATGCTGAACAATTTTCCAACAACAGATTTTTTTTTTTTTGGTAAAAAAAAAAAAAAAGACTGAAGAAAAAGTAAATTAGAATTGTAAGGAAATTACCACGAGAGCATAAGCTCGATCAAAAATTAATTAATGGAAAAATCAATATTTGCTTATGCTTGACAACAGTGACTTGTATAGCAATGTTTCAATTCTCATGAGGTGTTTCAGAAATAAATATTTAACGATTTATACATCAGAATAGTTATATTAATAGTTTTGGTGTTTTACTGAAATTAAGACGAGTGTTAAGAACAACAATAATCAAATCACAAATTTATTTTTCATCTCATTAGCATTAAAAGTGGGATACATTTAAAATCTACATTACATTAGTACTGAATATAAATCCATTACACTGATAAACATTTTGGAGCTGGTGCTGAAGAGCATTTTGACAATGGAATGAAAAAAAATAAATAATGTAATCACATTGTTTGATTTCATGTTACCCTTCCTCCTTTTCTCATTTCCTCAGCCTTTCCCTCCAAGCTGATCGCTGTGTCTATGTTGGCAAGTAACATTTCATATTGCATTGTTGTTATGTCAATAGCTAGGAATACAATGTAATAAAAATGAAATGGGACCAGGTAAGTGTGATATCAGGAGATAGACGAAACAAATATTTATGATGCACATAATTCCTTTAACACATTATACTTTGAAGAGATTGTTAATGTTCTTGAAGGAACCACAAAAAATGACAACAAAGGTATGTGGCATATCGTTACATATGGTGCAACACATATGTAATTGAGCCAATCTTAGGGTCCTAAAGCCATCTGTTTCTTCTCCAAAGAAAAACAGTCATTGAGAGAAACATGTCACAGTGGTAGATTACTTTTAAAAAAAAAAATTCATCTGATGTTCAGTATTAGAACTTTATGATACAGCCTACTGTAAGAAAATTGAGAGACAGTGAAAGAGAAAATTAACTGCACTGGAGGCTCTACCTCTCTACACAACAACACAACACAGAAAACAACTGGACTTCACATGCATAAAATTTGTTGCATCAATGACTTATTTATGTGGAGAATTACTGTTTCATGTATTCTGAAGTATGCAGGAATCAGGCTACAAGTTTGGTCTGACATTAACAACAGAAGTTGGGCACTTGGAGTTTCAGAAGGGAAATGTTGCATGATCAGCTTAAATCAGATGAGCTTACGAAAGAATTGTGTAAAAAAAAATCTCGAACAAAAGTAAACAACCATGATAACAAATTTTTATTCTTGGTTGATTTACGAAGTGACAAAGTTGATGTGAAGCAAAATATTGAAGCCTTAACAAATGAAACTGGAAAAGTTACGTACACAGTAAAAGAAATACTACAAAAATGAACACCTTATCTTAGACATACAGTGTTCTTGTTTTATTAGTTTGGTAATGTTCTCATAATTTCAATGAAAATTGCACTTGTATGGGTGCACGACAAATGAGAAATTTCTACCCATGAAAATGCTGTTAAAATTCATTACAATATTTAATAGATTCTGTGCGACCAGTATTTTCTAACATGATAAAACATGCCTAGTAAGGTTCAAAACTAACAGATGAAAAATACCATAATTTAGAAATTTAAATAAAACATTTCTACCCACTATAATAATAAAAAGGTGTATGTGGCTTGGAAGGTTATCTTCATAAAATGGTTCTGATGTGGAAGCAGTTCATGTTTGAAATGTTTGAGTGATGTTTACCATGAAAAATTTACGAAGCCTCTGAAGAAAACTAATATCTGTGAAAATAAAGTTTTAATGCTAAAAGCTGCAAATAGTAGAGAAAATGAATGAACATGGTGGAGGTGGAAATTTGCAAGTGTGTATCTAACCTACAACCGAAAGAAAATAATCAAGATGACACAACACTAATGCTGCCTTCCCAGTGTATGGAATGGAGCTTCTCTACTGCAATAAATTAAACATGTACAATTTTTAACTAGGGCATATGGCATTAAGGCGAGAGAGCAGTGTCATACTATACATACATCTGATACCCATATCCTCTCTAAAACACCTCCTTATGACATAAATAAAATAAGTTTCATCTTGCACACTTACATAGAGAGATTTACGGGAATTACTTTTGGACTTCTTGTTTTTTGCTGCATTCTTCTTTTTAAGTTCATTATATACAAATTCCTCCAGATGAATCATGTGTCTGAGGCTGACATGGCCAACAACAAAAAGAAAACGAGAAACCAGCTGAGCACAGTAATTTTTTGACTGACTATCTGCATCTGTAATGCAAACACACATCAAAGTATTTACTTATAAAAATCATTGAAAACAAATCAATCTTAATATCTACACTTTTTAAAGAACTGAATGTATGTTACAATTCACACAATTTCTGAGATTGAGAAGCAGATAAAATGCTATATTAATATCTCCTCATGCCATTACTTCCTACACCATTGTTAATGAGATTTTTAGTTTTTGTTTAATTTCTAATGATAAAACATGATCACCTTGCCAAATTAACATTAGACTATTTTTCTGCATTTTCCAACTGTAAACAATATACAGAGCATACCAGATGAAAATGATAAAAGAAGGTGGCATCACTGACTAGTTATTGGCTTAATTCAATTGTGAAGGGTGTATGCCCTGATGGCATTTACACTAAGCATTTGTGTTACATTTTTTATTTTTCATTTTTACCTCAAAGTATTTGATGGCAGTTTCACCAGTCCCCTACTTTTGCTCAATATAAATTTTAATTTTTTCAATGTTCCATGTAAACTCATCATTACTTTTAATCTTCCAGTCTCCAATTACCTTAGTCATAAAGCAAAATCTTCTCACTCCTTACAGATGAAATAATCTCTTGAGGCCATCATTACCTCTTCCCTTCCACATATTGTACCTAATGCTTCAACCAATATTACACTAGCCTCAATGCCAATATATGTTATACACAATCTCCACTCTCTCTTTATCTGCATCCTGCCTTCCAATGATCCAGCTGCACAATGTCAGTTATTTATTTTGCTCTGTGAATTTCAACACAAAAATCTAGCTGTTCTTCTATGCACTTTCTCCAATTCTTCTGTTTGATACTCTTAATATGAGTATCACACTACAACAACATACTCGAGCAAAATTTTGAGTCAGGTTTACTTCCTTCATAACCCTTTCCACTAGAAGGATTTTGGAATCTCTCCTGACCAACTGCCTCACTGAGTGAACTATCAAGTTTTTCGCTAACATATTTACACTAATTGTCTTTAACAAGCAATTCCTCCGCCAGCCTACAGTTATAAAATTCTCAATTTTTCTATCCAATTACCTAATAACCTGATTTGTTTCAGAATTTATCTTTTTTTTTGTTTGTGTTCACCCACTAAGTAAGATATTTCGTCCAGATTGCTCTTATACTGTTTACAGAACTCTCCTGTTTTAATCATATATAAGTCAGCTGGTCAAACAGAGATTCAGGAATCAAGTTCTAGAAGTTCAAGTCAGCTGCCAACAACCAAACTTCTGTAAAACTATTAACACAATCATTGATTAGAACAACAAACAGCAATGGTTCCAATACTCTACCCTGTTAGTATTGTACTCAATTTCTTTTGATGATGCATTTCTGACACTTAATTATTGCTTTATTCCTATAAAGAATTACTTTACCCAGATAAAATTTGTAGAGGGCAAATGTAAGTGGCTGCAGGATAGGGGGAAGATGGGGGTGTAGGGAAATTGCCACCGGAGCCTGTGCTCCATTGCAATTAAATTAAATTGAAGTCACTATTTCATCCATCCCAATGATTTTTACCTTATTCACCATCACTTTGCAGCTCTCTCTGTTAAATGCTTTAAGATCCAGTGTTATATTAACAACTTGGCCTTCATTCTCAATTTCAACCAAAATATCATGCATGTAGACCACTAACTGAGCTTTTATCATAACTTAAATTACATACACAACTTTACTAGTCCATTATCGAGAGTTTTGTTCCTGTTTCAATTCAGAACTCTGAGACATGGTTACAGAGTCCGTTCACATTACCAGAGTGCACAGGTAATACCGAATTCAGCAATAAATATGCACACATTGCCTAGTAATGCTTACCTAACTACAGAAATAAATTGAATACCGTGGCTACTGAGATTTTTTAGTATAATCTTACATACATTGCTGAAGGCGCAACATCACTGTAAAATAGTAACCTAAGATAATAATTATAGTGAACATTTATTTACATTAAAATAAGGAAGTATAGGGAAAATAACCTGTCACTTATCATAGATAAGGGCAGTATTAAACACAAAACACCTTTTAACATCTTATATTTTGGTATAACAACAGTAAAAAATCTGCCATAGTTTGCCATGCCATTAACACCGGGCACAAAATAACATTTGAAGACGCGAGGATGCTGAAATTTTAAAGAATACCAAAAAATTCAACAAAGAAAGCAGCCTATTACTCTGTGACACTTGGCACTCATTGCTAAGTCAACATAAACAGTATCTCTGACAAAAGTTATAACAGCCAAAAGCTTAGACTATCGAATAAACTATGCAGCATACCTCCCAAATAACAGTCATTAATAGAGATGGCCACGGAAGCCTGAGAAATCGATCTTAGTCTGAGGTGAGACTAGTGTTGTAAAAAAAAACGTTTTTTTTTTTCTGACTTGGGGGGGGGGAAAAAATGAAAAAAACTGAAAAAGAGTTTTTTTTCTTTTTTTTTCTGGGACACGTTTTTTTAATAACTACTAAATTTCATATTTTTAAGGAATTTATCATTTAATATGACTGTTTTAGAGTTTATACTAAGTACTTATCTTAATTTTTAAATCTACTATATTTTTCTGATTCAAAAGAAAAAAAAATTACAAAAATATTGGCAACATTGACTTAAGTATTCTTTTGCGAATGGGGATTTCCCAAATAGGCTAGGTTGCACTAAAAGGAATCCCCGTTGTTTGGATTGATACTCACTATTTGAACTAGTGCTGCCAGCCCTACAAATTTATCTGTAGACCTACGAATCTTTTGAAAAAAATTAGGAATTTTAAATTTATCAACGGTTTTTTGCCTCTTTTTATTACTTATTGTGTTTTCCTTATATTCGTATACTTGTTAAACTCACAGCGTATAGTGATACTGAGTCATTAAATTGTCAGTAATTATGGATAATTTCCTTGCAACCGTTGGCATAAACCAACAAATGAAAACAAATAAAGCTCCTATTTTGTACGATAATAGATTTAAATTCAAACTTAAAAGACCGTAATATGGAACTATCGGCGCAGTCTTTATGCACAGTGCGTACTTTGCTCACAATTTAAAATTGCAATCTCAAAATCTTTTGTGTACAATACAAGAACAACCAGTAAAAGAAAATTTAACTACTTCTGAAGTTATGGATCTAGAGGAGACAGAAGAAGAAACAGAAAATTCCGACTCCGACTGCACTAATGTTGGTATTACTGATACTAGTGAATGTGGTACTGACCAAGAGGATGGATAAAATATTATGTTACCTATATAGATACATTTATGAATCATTATGTAAGACATATATGATTTAGTAAGATTTAAAACACACATGTAAAATGTAACTTCCATAAATAAAAATATAATTTATCAAATATATTGTTTTCTGAAAAAAAAAAATTAGAAAAAAAAACCAGGGTGCTAGGTTTTTTTCATGTTTTTTTCACAAATCTGAAAAAAAATTTTTTTTTTCAATTTGCAACACTAGGTGAGACATAAAGCAAGGGGATCAGATGTATATGCATTGAGATCTACAATATGTAAAGTGAGATGTGTCTGTGTGTTAGTCCTGGCCTCCTGCTTTCATCTGTCATAACTAACTGGTTATTTTCCATCATTGCTTAATTTCATTATCACTATTATTGTAATCTAACGGCTTCCTTCTATTTTAGTTCTATTTGTTCCTATCTCGGAGTTTGTCACATTCTCTTTCCACCTTTTCATTTTTGTGCTTCACTTGTTTCTTTGCCGTTTATTCACAAAACTACGTCCGTTTTACATTGCTTATGTCCATTTATGGCTTTCCACTCCTATGCCATCAACGTGCTTATGAATAATTGTACACAGAGTGATGGACATCTGCCTGTTTATCTATTTTTTATTATTAGTTTCTATTCATTACTTTTTGAATAAGTTTTCGTTGTGCCTTTAGTCGTTAAAATTTAAATTTCTGTGCATTCTCGGGAAATATTATTCTCCATTAATTTTTCCATTCTAACTCCACATTATAAAAAGAGTTGTGGCAGGTCTCTAGGTGTACTTATCTGATCTCTATGCAGCATGTGGCAGTTCTAAAATGACTAAGGTTGTTTACTAAAATAATGTAAAGTGTGTTAATGTTTTTGTGTTTGTCCTGACCCTTCTGCCTTCATCTGTGGCAACTGACTGGTTATTAACCCTATCATTCCTCATTTTCATTGCCTAACAGCAGTTTTATAGTCATCAAATTATTTATTGCATTACCGATACAAAGTAGAGGAGTGAGGAAGTTAAAAATAAAATAAAAAGAAATTAGACTGGAAAGTAAGTAGTAAGAATGAACTGATGAAAAAAATATATATATATAAAAAAATGGAAAGTAAAGAGAAATTATTTACATGTAACTATTATTACTGTAATATTACATATGTTTACAGTTGTGAAACGAACATGAAATATATTCGTATCAGGGATATAATGGAGCTCTGCATCCGCGAGTGCGAAACTTCTACTTGAAATCCTACCTCTGTTTTCACATCTGCAATTTTTAATTTGGATGTATAACGGAGGTTTTGTTTATATTGCAATATATATTATTCTAAGAAAAGATAGGGAAAAATAACCCAACACTTACCACAGATGAAGGCGGCTGGGATGATGAACATGTTCATCATCCTAGCCACCTACGTCTGTGTTGGGTCGTATTTTCCCATCCTTCCTTAGTTTTACTGCCTTAAAGCATTTCCTGCTCACTATTGTTATTAATATATATTATTCTTTATACAGTGGCATAGTTAGGTTAACAAGGGCCCCGGTGAAAAAAATATATATTTTGGATCCTCAGGTCAGGTTCTCCCTGAGCTTTAGGGGGCCCCTGAGCTGTGCTTGGGGCCCCTTAAGATTTACTTGGGGGCCCCAGTGCATGGCACTGTCTAGCCCTCTGATAGCTACACCCCTATCATTATATAAGACTTGGCCCATTGTCAGTTAGCTAACAACAACGTTGTAGTTTTTTCATTATGATCCTGCAATAAAAGTAAAAATTTACTGAATGGTGTTATTAACTAAGCAATGAATTTACAAGTTTGAACTGGCATGTAAAGAAAAGTGGCCTGTTCACTGTCCAACTTACAGAACATTCATGTAGAATTACCATATGATGCGCTCACCCATTCATACTACTAGAAGGAGTCCAACAAGATGTTCCAAGTAGTCCTTTCCACTCATATTTTCTCATGGTACCAGTGTCCTTATTGCACACTGTAGGATGTTCCCTCCAACCACAATTCAACGCCATAGCTTGTTGGATGGCAGACACCCTTGTTGGATGTCTGGGAATCAAACAATATCCAGCATCCAACATGTAGTCCTGAAACCCCTTTCATGGCACAACAAGAGCCCTCTATGGGAAAATCATATCATCGTAGGTCCCAAAAGTTGGAATGGGCCGCTAGAGTGGTGGAAAGGCAAGTGGCTGTCATGAGATGTGTAGTGGCATGCCCTTGTGCTTGAAGTTTGAAATAGTTGAGCTGCAAACTCCGTAAAGTTTATATTACAAAGATTGTTTTGTTGGCACATGCATAATTACGTAAATAATTTAATTCACTTGTAAAAATCATCCAACTTTTTTTGTTGTTGAAAGATGGGACAAAAAATACAGCAAAATGGCAGTATTATACTGAAATAGACTCTGCTTATAAAAAAACTTTTTTGATTTTAAGTTTTTTTTAAAAAATAAAATCTTAAAAACTAAATGATTATAAATTTATTTTCAACCTCCAAAAAACATCTGCATTTGCTGATGTAAGCACTGAAAATCCACATCTGCAAAGATGACCTCCATTAGAACCCTAATGTGTACAATGTCAAAAAAGTATAGCATATTAAAAATATTTATTATACCTAACCTGTTTCATTTTTCTTGAGCTCCGAGTCCGACAGTTGTTCTGCTATTTCAACCAATATTGATTCCATTTCTCCAACAGGTTTTGCTGAGAGCTGCAAGTGAATAAATATGAATGTTACGATACTGTGGATTTAAAACCGAATTGAAAGGAGTCAGATAATTTTCATAGATCAGCATACACATAACAAATTTCAAAACAATTTGACCTTCTGTTTTTGCCTTACACCTCATCAACATCGTTAGAGGTGGGTAACGAACGAATTTTGCCAGTGCCTTTTGAAGGAGCCATCCTGGCATTAACCTAGAGTGAATTTTTAAAACCATGGAAAATAAATCTGGAAGGCTGGATAGGCATCTGAACCTTTGCCTTTCCTGAATGTTGGATCCAATCATTACTGCTCACTCACAAGGCAAGTTGGCCCTTGATTATACACAGAATAGTTCACATGTAAGTAAGCCAAAGAACTAAAAGCATTTGTCTAAAAATATTACAGATAATTGATATGTGCAAAGAATAGTGTAACACACATTCAAGTAACTTGAACAGAGTTTTTGTGCAGCAATCTTTTAATCAATAATATGTCTGCTATACAATACCTGATATATTAGATCAATTGCATCACCAGCCATCTGCGAGTAGTTCAGGTCATCAATCTTTGAGAATCCTTTGCAAATCAATTTATGCAAACTTGTGAACATTATGTGATTTTCAGGCAACCTAAAAGTAAAAGATAATTAAAAATTACTGGAAAATAAAGCAAAGATAGTCAGGGTCAGCCAAAGGAAAATCATGGAGTGAGAGGCGGTGGGACGAATTTTGTGTCATTATCTGATAAGTTGGTACGTATGCAGAATGGCCTGAAGGTGGAAGAATAGTGAAGTTGTGCAACTACTGGTACAGCACGACTGTAAAGATGACTGACCCATTTAAGACTCGCACTTTGTAAAAACAGCATTCTTTTATTCAGTTTTCCAATATAGAAGGAATCATACCTATAGAAACACATTAAAGAAAAAATAGTGATAAATGTTTGTTAGAATGGGTAGCCTATGAATGGAGTAGGAAGCTTGGAAATGGTGTAATTTCAATATGAGATGTTCTACATCTGGGCCAGGCACGTCGAGTTGTGACTCAAGAGAACACTGCAGCTGTTGCAGCCCACGAAACACTGGGCATTACTCGTATGAGCTCCCATTTCAGAAAGTGTCTGCAAGTTGGGTACCATGGTAGTTGATTCCTGAACTGAAATTGTGGTGTGACGATGCTTGTGAAGAACTTCTGCAGCCCTTAAATGAGATGACCATTTCCTTGGAAGAACCATTACTGCCAATGAAAACTGGATTCACTTCACCAACCGGAGCAAGGAATGGAACCATTTCATCTCTGAAAACAAAGAAGTCCACACAACTACCAGCATGAAAGGTTATACCAACTCTCATTTGGTTCAATTGCATCTTTGAGCACTAATACATGCTTTGAGGGACCATTGTCACCACCGCATAAAAGATAGATCTAGAAAATCATCTTCAGCCTATAATCAAAACAAAGCAAGGTGGATTGGTGTATACAGATTTCATTTTGCAACTTGACAATGCAAATCTGTACAGCAGCTGCTACAGTCAAAGGTATTCCTTATCCAGCAAAGTCGCCAAACTTTGACCAAAGTAATTTCCATACAGTTGGACAATTCGCAGAAACAATTGGGAGTGTGGTGGAATTAAAGTAAAAAGTTATACCGCTTTTTACTCCTTTACGTTTGAAAATAATATTTTAAAATATTTAAATGCTTGATTTGACTGAACCTCATAATACAATTCGAAAGAAACATTTTTAACCTGAGGGCAGATTAATGTAATGCTAATGATCTACAAATAGTTTCACCTATTTAGAATGATAGTGAATCTTGAATTATTCTCTTCAACTATTATCAGTTTACAAACAATTTTGTGTATGTTGCCATTCAATAAAGTTGGCACTGCAGATAATGTTTTTAATTCTTTATGACAAAATTAAAATTGCATCATGTACACATTTATGATGAAGCTTGGATGGATATTGGTTGAACGCTAAAGACTAGGTAATTTTCACCATATTATGAAAAGTGCTCAGGCAAGACACCAAAAATTTATAATTTCACCTTTTAAAATTTTTCAACATAACCTTCATTTATTTCAGTGATGGTTTTAATGTCATTATACCATTTTCATAATATCTGCAATTGATACTAAATAAATAAAAACTGCTGATCTGCAAGGAAGATTAAGTACTGGGAAGGAAATGTTTTTTCAAGAAACCACTTTTCATTTTCCTCAATTTTACCATTACCAGCGTAAATATGAACAGGTGCATTGTTTTGCTGAAATAATTTTTTTTTTTCACTTCCAAACTAAACATAATTTCTTTCGAAAATTTCTTCAGCCAGTCAGTTTGTTTACTATATGGCTATTATATTAACATTTTGAAGATAAATGCCAAAACCTTTCCTGCTGATGAAACTGTTTCACTTATTTCGGCTGTGAGTTACGGCTTTCTATTCACTGTTTAGAGAGCAGTTTCAATTCTGGCATATAATGGTAAATCTAAATTTTACAGATAGTTATAAACTGATGAAGAAAACCACTACAATTTGCCAAAGATTATTAATATATTTTCTTTGGACTGGTAAAGAATTTTTTATACAACACCAATCTTTCATAAAGATTTTTCATGGAATGTATATCCTACATATTCTTTCAAAACATCTGTAGCCTACACAAATCAATCACCTTTAAACTTACTGGTCATCTGACAACACTGACCAATGATTTCAGCTGATGATGCACTTCTAACAATGTGTCATCGCAAAGGCTGGTATAGCCATGTTGAAATCCAGCATGTTATTTTTTTTTAAATCCACATACTTTAATGATATTCTGTCTGGCTTAAACTTAACTTCAAAATTTTTTGCCTCTACAGAAAACTAAATTTTATTCATCTAAAGAAATATATACAACACATCTGCTTCAAACTAAGGGAGGTTGGAAGTTGGCTTAGTATGATGAATTACAATTACAATTGGGATATGGCAATTATCAAATTCGAGTGAATGATTTACAGTGTAGTTCAAACTCCACGAGACCAAGAATCTAAGATGTCAGCAAGGCACAGTACAACCTGAAGGTTGTATAATAATGGTGCACAATGTGTTTACCTGGCATGGCTTGGACCCTACATTCAATTGCATCCCTTTATAGACTATGTTGTGTCACTGCGCATCAACGGTTTGAGGAGCACTTTGGACAGTTCCAGCACATACAGTTAAAGGCTTCCGAGGCCAAAGTAGATAATCCTACACAGTATGACTGGATCCACATCCTCGTATGAAATACTGATGTTTTGGCAGATATACGTTGGCCTTTTTTTTATGGCAGAACTGCACTGCTGTGTGTTCCAAACCCTCTGCTTAATTGTGATTAGTACAGTGTTTGGAATTCTTCACAATAGGATGCAGCACCACCTAAACAGTGTAGGAACTAATTCCAGCACACAAACTGGCCAATTAGAAAGCCAAATGTGGAACTTGCTACAAACATGTGGTATATGATAAATAAAGCTGTCTGATCACATGGTCCAGCATCTACCACAATCGCACAATTATGGGTAGCTGTAAAGACAGCATGTCTGCAGATCCTTCCTGGTGACTTCCACCAACTAGTTGATTCCCTGTAATATTGAGTTGCTAAAGGAAGCCACATGCATTATTAGGAGGGGTATTACTATGACTTTTAGCATGTCATTATATCATATAAGTTATAACTTTCTCAATAACCTAGTGATTTATCTACTTGCCAACATTTATTTACTGTTAAATAAACATATCAAATAGACAAATTAAAGATCAGAACAAAGACAACACTAACACTTGCAAAAGCTGTCACTCTGAAGTGCATGCTAAAAACACTGAATGGTTTCATAATCTTACCTATCAGACGTAACATTGGACTTGGATATAATGCGACAAGTTGTGCTTGCCAAAAGAAAATCATCCATGCCTCGCTCTCCCAACCCTAATGCCAAAAGGAAGGGAAGTCTTTCCTTCATCATAGCTGCCTTTTCACTGAAAAGAAATAAATATTCTATTATTGATATATCTGTAAACATAAATTTCTCTGAACAATGTCTTTAATTTAATACAGCAAATAAACCCAAGTTGTAAGTTTAACCGATGAAGATTCTGAAGCAGAAAATGTGGAATGATCTGACATAAATACACTGGGAACAAAGTAGTTTGGAATCTAGGCGGAATGTAATTACAAACTTCAACAATTTCTCCTGCCTAAACCTTTGACAGGGTTCTTACTCTTTTAGCAAAAGAAAAATTAAGGCCCTTTTAAGGCAATTTTTCATATTTTTTAAGGCTATAATTAACGTATATTAAATCATTATGAAAAAAATAATATGCAACTTACAGCAAAGAAATTAAAATATTCATGTTAAGATTATGATGAAATAAGCTTTAATTGAGTTTATAAATTAATAAACAATAAATCTCAAATAAATTTACTTTTGTTTTCACACAATACAGTGAATATTGAAACTTTTTCCCTTTTCATATATTAAACATAAAATAAAAAAAACTACTATAGCCCAGAAAACTGACACAAGGGCAAAAAGAAATAGTACCACCTTAGTAATAAGAATTACTAACATATAAAAACATAATTTAACTTAATTTGTTTTTATACAATATAGCACATTATCAGTTACATCAGAGAAAGGACTGCCAAATTGTCAGCTCAATTACTTATTAGATTTCAGGTATAATGTTGAATGACGAAGACTCCCCCCCCCCCTTTTTGAAAGCTACATGTAAAAGAACCTTTAAAGATGAAAAATTTTCCATAGGTTTAAGAAACAGGTTAAATACAACTTTTTCAACATCTTTTGAGTTACAACAGTAGTTCCTATTGGGCATATTTGATCAAATATTTTCTTATATGAGTAAAGTTTACTTACCAGATGAGCTACGACATGTTATAAGGGTAAACATAAAACATACTGGTAAGAGTCATTAAAATGTATGCAGGTTAAATAAAAAAAAAAATACACTTTTTAATTTTTTTTTTTTTTAAATTTCACATTGTTTAAAAACAAAGGTCAATTCTCTTTTAAATCTTTCAATAGAGCCTTAATTTTACTTTCAACATCCTCAAATTCAGTTTTTTTAACTTTAGCGGTTCGTCGAAAACTATTGGACTGTGTGATGTACTTAACATCCCCTATAACCTCAGCTTTATCTGCTAGTTTATCAGCATTATCTTCAAGATCTTTAATTGCAGTTACTAGGTGTGCCTTTTGACACTTAAAATCTTCCAAATCATCTAAAATAGATTTGCGTTTCACTCCCTGAATCCCTGCATTCTTTGCATTTTTTTTCTCTTCCAGGTTACGCAATATACTTTTGACAAGCCATAGCTGCATACATCCTTAACTCCTTAGTTATTAACAACTTATTTTTGCTGTTTTTGAAATGTTGACTGACTAATCTTTGAGCCACTAAAGACTCTTCTTTTAAATTTTCAACTTCCAACTGCTCGTTCACAGAGAAGCCTCGTTCAACATCAGCTTGTCCATGTGATAACAGCAACATTATTTTTATTACTTTGTGTACTCTGTTATAATCTTCTTTGCCTAGATACTTCTCTAAAAATATATCTAATTGTGAATGCTCATCATGTGGATTAAATGAGCTGAAATGGTTTGAAGCATTTGAGGCAACTTGTGATAAAAAACTATGATACTGTATAAGAATTTCATCACAGTCTCCTCCTCCAATTAAATTTATTTTTGACAAGTGAATCAGAAGATATTTCATCTTTTCATAACAGTAGCTACTATTTAGCGCCATCTGTCTAGGATCAAGGCAAGTCATACTTCTTACAACTCTATAATTTATAGGAGATTTGTCCAGTATGTGCTTAATCACCGTAAAAATGAAGTCTTTGACCTCCATTTTCATCTCGAAAACTTCTTTTTCAGACATTTTTCTGAGTTCAAAATCTTTACAGCAAATACTGCAATATCCTTTGTATTTATCACGGGATGGAGCGAGCCAATGTTTTTAATCTTCGTTATTTAACCATAATACATTAAATGTACACTTCCCCATCGTAAATCATACAAAAAAAATAGTTAACGTAAATTAAGCTGTAATATGCAATAAAACAATATATACATAAGAAACTTGTTAGAAATTGCCAAGAAATGTAAGACACAGGCATGTATGAAGTAGAACTACATAAGAGAGGGTCTGTGCAAAGACTCCACTACTTGCTTGAAATATAGCACTTTGACTCGCACTTGGTCAAGGTCGAGCCAGAGAGAAATCTGCCGATAGGCGCGTCGCCGGGATAGTGAAATTTACAACGGCGTATCTCGGCGTTAAAAAAATCAGGCTTTTTCAAAGATTTTAAGGCTTTTCAGCAAATTTTAGGGCCCTTAAAAATGAAAATGAAAATTAAGGCCTTCTTAAGGCTTTTTAAGGCCCGTAAGAACCCTGTTTGAAATGTGTTTAAACTTAAATAGTCTACATAATAATAAAATATGACCGAGATTGAATGAAATTATGAAATAGTTTACTTGACTAAGTTCAGTAGTAGTCCGAAAAACTATGATGTAGGAAGGAGGGTGTACACAAAAGGAGGCTGACAAATAGTGTATTTTCCGACATGGATTGAGTGCGCATCTAGGCAGAGTGTCTGTCACGGAAGGTGCAGGTGTTTGACCGACCCAAGTGAGTGCACACTGCCACCATATCCAGAACAGATTTTTCGTATATCAGTATTTAGTTGATGACGTTTTAAGCGCTATAAACTCTCGGGGGGTATTTCTCTAACTTCTCAACAGTTTATTAAATTTTGAAATTCCAGCTACACTCAATGGGGTTATGCATGAGTGAAAGATGTGCTTTGGTGTGCTTGTGTTCAAAGCGTAGTCTGCAATCTCCAAATAATTCTGATAAAACATTCATAATTACAATTGTATTGATTTCCTGATACCAACAGTGACTTCAAAATGTTCAAAATTAGTTCAATGACAACAAATTTTTAGTGGTAACTTTCTTTAAGAATAAATCATATTTTTATCTGTTGCCCCTTGCAGTGTAAAACTTAATAGCAAAAGAATTTTAAGGTAGCTGGCAACTGTTTTAAGGCAAGAACTTTGCAAATATAATTTATTAGCACCAGTCCTTGCCACCCATGACTATTTAAGTTCTAGAAGATGAATAGGTAGTTAGTTACTTTTTTATGATTATGAAGGTACATCTTCTGTTGGCAGTGGCCATTGATGTCACTATGAATGAGAAAGTGATGATATTATAAATAAAATAAAAGCACACATTTAATGATTTCAGTTTACTAAACAGTGCAGCTAAGATTTTTTAGCTACTGCAAAAAGGAGTATCATGCAACAAGCGAATGTAAGAGTAATCATACTTATCAAATTTGTTCCAGAGTATGATACATTGCCAGAAAGTGCAGGAACACTTGTAAAATGAGAGAAATTGATATAGTTGTTAGTCACCTCAATTCTTACACAAAGCAGGTCTGCGAACACGGAAGCTGATAATACAAGTTGGAGAAATGACACAAAGAATTTCAGCACTGTTGTTATGAACACCATGGTAGGTCACTGGAGATGAGATACTAACTTAGGAAATCCTATACTGTGCAAAAGATGCAAGCCCTAAAGCCATGTAGGTTGTCACTGTCAGTTATTATAGGTCAGTAATTCACAATGGGGTTATGCTTTTGCCAGCGTAATGTATGTCCGCAGGAAGAACAAACAAATGCTCAAGCCCTTCTGGGAAGCTACAGCTAAATATGGTAGGGTTAACTCAAGTAGGATGTCTATGATAGGCTGCAATAATCAGAAAGAATTTGTTGAAATGGAATGTGCTGAGTGGAGTAGAGTCAAGTAATATGTGAGTATTGAGATTAGGAGCAACTTGAAGAAAGTATTAATAGAAACAGTTGTGAAGCAAAAAGACCAAAGGAGACCCTTTTGAGAACAGAAGAGTTGGATAAAAGGGAGGAAACCCACTGGAAAAGTACGAAAGAATTATTACAGAAGTGAAGACAGCTATGCAGAGTTCACAGACTTGAGGAAGTGCAAATAATAAAGAATACTTGATTCACAGGAAAAGATTTGAAAGAAGAAACTGAATGATTAGTGCAAGATGATGATATAGTATTTGGAATGAGTGGATATATGCCACCCCTTGTCCATGGGACTAGCAGAAGAACCAGCCATGTTTCAGTGGCTTGTCTATTGTTCTAATGGGATTAGAAGGCAACAAATACCTTGCACTTCTCTGACATTGCTGTGTGCAGTGTCACATTGAAGAAACATATTAAGTAATGAGAGGAAGTGTTCGAAAGCTTATTAGCCCATAAACTCGGGGTAAAGTTATACTAGTGCGAGTTCCTAAGGATGAAATCAATGTAACAAGGTAGTGTGCTGACAGAACAGGGGTTGAAACCAAGGCTCCAAATAGATTAGTGTATTGAAGAAATTTCTGAACTACAAAAGTTTCTTAGGGTCAGAGATTTACCAAGGATTTTAGAAAAATAAAGAACACCCTTTTCAAGTGGATTGATGAAGAAGAGAATATTCAGAGTTTAAAGGATCAATTGACAAGTCAGCCATTGCTACAATACTGATTTTGACAAGGACATTGTGATAAATAATCATGTTACTAAGCAAGTAACCAGTGACATTTTGTGGCAGTGTCCTTTGTCGCTGGATGAGCTCATAACATTTGATTCAAGAACTTAGAAATATGGCACACAGTTACTGAAAGGGATTTATTGCCATTGTTTACGCCATATGTGTTTTTCCAGAAATTCACAATTTGCAATGATCACACGCCATGGAAATGGATTTGCTCTGTAAAGAACCCCTCCTCCTAATTAATGAAGTTCTGACTCAAATGAATACAAATACCAGATAGTAGAAAAGCCAGGAAAACTAAATTAATATTTTGTTTTCTTTTGATAAGATGTGACAAAACAATTTCATAACACACTTGAGGCTGGTATCTGTTTTATGATAGAATCATAATTTAATTTGTTCATGTATTTTTCTTGATATACGGTAGTAATCGGTATGTTTTGTGATAATTGTTTTGATGCTTTATTTGCATGTGATGAGAGATATATTTCTCTTTGTGAAAATGCGGAGATATACCATCACAAACATAATAAACAACATACATTATTAAATAACCCATTAATTATCAAATACTCCCCAGCTAAACAATTTAGATTTTATTTTAACCTAGACCATCCAATGGCTTCCCATGCCAATTCCCACAAACTGAACCAGCCTAAACACGTGTTTTACAGTGAGAGCTTCTGAACTCTGTAAATGGGGGAGTTGGCCTACAAACATATCTTTGACATCATGAATACCCCAGCCTTAACTTCCGGTAAAACTGCAGCAGTAAACCTATCAGTAATTTTTATTTTTAATATAAATAAATGTATTACTATTTTTTATCTGATTAAAATTATTATTATTTAAAAAACTAATTTACTATTATGTAAAACCTTTTACAAATATTATACCTTCCCTTAGTTACTGATTGCTGCTTATTTGAGCTGGGAGAGCATAGGTGACAAGGAACAAGAAGGAATTCAGCCATGGCCTTTTTGAGGGAACCATACCAATATTCATCTGGAGTGATTTTGGGAAACTATGGAAAGCCTAAATCTCGATGGGTAAATTGGATTTTGAACACATGTACTCCTGAATGCCAGTGCCTATTGTGGCTTCAAATGTGAAATATAGTGGCATCTTAATACAATATCACAGAAAAATGTTCATATGCAAAGTGAACTTTTATTATCTGGATGTTGTGGATCATTTTCCTCAATTGCTGATAATATTAATAAATAAATTACACCAAAGCGTACGGGAGACCAATAAATACAAAAAAGTAAATTGCTTTGGCATTATTTTTTTTATTAATATGAACTTTTATTCTGTCACCAATTAAGAGTTACATAGTTCTATGTATTCATGACCAGTACAATCAAACGAATCAGTGTCACAATGTTGTAAGTGGTTGTGGCTAATAAAATGATAAAATAAACTATCAGTTCTCGGCAAGAGAGTATATTTTTATTCTTCGTTAGATGTTGACTTAAGGTTGTTTAGTCATTTCCCAGCAAAGATGACCTTCACTGTAATACTTACAGACTTTATATAAGAATAAACATTGTAGGTTTTGACAATAAATTATTTTTGTTTATCTTATATTCTCTGAACCGTTCCTCCAATACGAACCACCACCTGACCATGTTTTAGAATACTCTGACAATGTTCCAATCAGAAAGATTGCGAAATTCACTTTTCATGCAGGATTGATAATTTAATTTTCTTTTAAGCAGCTATCACTCCAAATATATAAATCTCTCAGTTTAATTAAATCAGTTTTGCACCCTCCTTTTTCTCTTCACCTGTACCTTTATTCCATTCAAAATGGTCCCCTTTATTCCCCATCTTCTTTAATACTATTCATAACTTTGCTTACTTAATCTCTACCAACTATAATCATCATCCTCCAAAGATAGGGACCATGCACAAACCACGTGGCTCGGTCCAGGGGGGGGGGGGGGGTTGACTGGAATGCTACGTTGGGCTACGTGGGGGGAGGGATGGCTTCCGATCTAGGCCACGTAGCTATCCTTTCATAACATTTTTCACAATTAAAATGAGGAAGAGAACTCACGACAGCATGTGAATATTTATTTCCCTCAGTTAATTGTCTCAATATGTAATTTACAACAGTCTGACAAGAGAAAACAGTATAAAATGTCTTCTGGAATCAAAAAGGAAAAAAGCTACGTGGTACGTGGGAGGGGGTAGAAGCCAACGCCACGTAGGGTACTGGGGGGGGGGGTTCACACGAGGCCAAAATGAAGCTACGTGGTTTATGCACGCTCCCATACTATCTTTTTGAATCTAAGAAAATTATATATACCCTGTCTGCTACTATTTTACAAGATATTATACACACATTCATTTTCTTAATTATACTTACAATAAACAGTCTTCCTATTCCCGATAATTCATTAATTTTTTCCTTTCACAAATGAACTCCTGTTTCATTCACTATTATTTACAACCTCAAAAATATGACTATTTTTTGTGAAATTATATTTCTGCCTGAATGTGTGGAACTCTTGCAACAATATGTCACTTATACCACTTTAAGGGCTTGTGTTATACAAGCATATCAGAAGAGCCATAAATTATCATGGTTCTAATCTTATTTTGATCAGATTTAAATACTTGGAAGGTTAAAACATGTCAACTTACACAGAAAGCATTTCCAAAACCATTAATGCACATCTAGTATCATCAGCAGTGACATCAGGTTGTGACATTGCAGCCCACTCCCACATAATCTGAAAGTACGTGATAATGAATGAATTGACTAGACAATTATAATGGAGAAAATAAAAATAGATATCATGAAAAATAATGTACTAATAAGGTTAATAACATACAAATTTATTAAGATAATATAAATATAAGATAATATAACAGGCATGTATAATTAAGGAAATAGTTGTGGGAGGGGAAGATAAAGTAAACCAATAACTTTTCAAAGTTGAAGACTTAAAGAAAGTGGTGATAAAAGAAAAAACTGGACACAAACACAAGAAACACAACATTTTAGTGTCATACCTTACTTATGTAGATAGAAGAAGTTGATACACAGACTAGGTCTATCCACACACCGGCAGAAAACCCTGACACAGTTTGTTGTAGAATGTTTATTTTAGAGCAAAAGTGGTGGGAAAGACAAAAATAATAGCATTCAGAATGGCATGCATGAAAAAAATATTGGCAAAACTTACCATACAAATGAATACTTGCACGGGGATAGGTATTTTCTAAGATTGAGGCCCATAAAATGTTTGCTGTTTAGAATGTGTTGGTATTCCTCGGGGAAGAAATCCAATGTCCATTCAGTGTGTATTCCGGGTGGCCTGATCCGAGATGTGGAACAGGCCATCCCGGATGCCATAGAAGGGACGGGGTGTAGCCAACTACAGATTGTGTCTCATGTCGGCACCAATGATGCTTGTCGCCTTGGGTCGGAGGTTATCCTCTCTTCCTTCCGGCGGCTGGCTGAAAGGGTGAACTCTGTGGCCAGTGGCCGCAAGATATCGGCAGAGCTAACCATCTGTAGCATTGTAGACAGAGTTGATTGTGGACCTCTGGTTCAGAGTCGTATTGAGGGGCTGAACCAGAGACTACGACGTTTCTGTGATGATATTGGCTGCAGATCTTCGCCATAGAGTCGAGTCATGTAGGGTTCCCCTTAATAGGTCAGGTGTGCACTACACACGTGAATCGGCTATACGGGTGGCAGGGGCCGTGTGGGTGGTTTTTTAGGCTGAGGGAGGAAGACCCGAAACACAAAATACAGTTACGGGCAACCCAATCAGATATAACACCGGAATGTAGGAGGAGCGTAAAAGAATCTCGACAGTTAAAAGTTCTCGTAATTAACTGTAGAAGCGTTTGTAACAAACAACCGGAACTTGATAGCATTATTTGTAGCACAGAGGCGGATATCGTTATCGGTACAGAAAGTTGGCTAAAATCGGAAATAAGTTCCGCCGAAATTTTTAAAGATAGCATGAATGTTTTTTGTAAAGACAGATTACATTCTCATGGAGGTGGGGTATTTATAGCTGTGAGTAAATCTCTCCCATGTAATGAAATAGAAGTCGATACGATCTGTGAAATCATAAGGATTAAACTCAAAGTTGCTGGGTCAAAACTCATCATAGGCGCCTTCTACCGTCCACCCGATTCCGACATAGCTATCGCTGAGGAGTTAAGAAATAATGTAAACAGTATAGCTAGCCGTTTTCAGGATCATGCTATGATTCTAGGAGGCGACTTCAATCTGCCTTATATTGACTGGCGTACTTACGTTCACATTACAGGTAGCAGGGATAAGGCAGCTTCTGAAGTAATTCTCGAATTGTTCTCAAATAATCATCTCGAGCAGCTAGTTAATGAACATACGCGGTGTCATAACGGTAGCGAAAATATTTTAGATCTGCTGGTTACCAACAGGCCAGAATTATTTACCGAAATTTCAACGACCACAGGTATAAGCGATCACAAAGCGGTAATTGCAACTATCAGACTAATGACCAAGCGAAAAAGGAGAAAACGGCGGATTGTATACAAATTCAGTAAGGCCTCAAAGGAGTGTTTTAGAACCTACCTGAGGAATAATTACCATAACTTCAAGTCAAAAAATGACAGCGTTGAAGAGATGTGGCATCGATTTATACGAATAGTCAGGGAAGGTATGGATATACATATACCGAAGCGGATAATAAATGGGGAGGATGATCCACCGTGGTACACATGCGAAGTCAAAAGATTACTTAAAAAACAAAGGAGGATACACGCACGCTCAAGAAGGAAGGGGCGTCGCAGTGATTTAGAAACCTTAGCTGAGTTAAGAGGACGTATTAAGAAGGTAATGCGTGAGGCCTTCAACGATTTTCATTCCAACTCTCTCTCTAAGTCTCACAGAAAACCCAAAGAAATTCTGGTCGTATGTACGAAAAGTCAATTGTACCAATAGCAACATACCAGCACTAATTCGTGAAAGTTCAGAGGTTAACGAAAGCCGCGATAAAGCTAACGTACTAAATACTGTATTCAAAAATTCATTTACTGATGAAAATAAGGATAGTGTTCCCGTTTTCCCACGCTGTGTCGAGTTGGTGATGGAATCATTACGGATAGATACTGCAGGTATCATAAAGCAATTAGAGCTCCTGAAGTGGGGGAAAGCACCGGGCCCAGATGGAATTCCAGTAAGAATATTTTCAGAATATGCGGCGGAAATCGGCCCATTTCTATCTGATATATTCAGTAAATCATTAGAAGAGCGAAAAGTACCTTCAGACTGGAAAATCGCGCAAGTAACTCCGATTTTCAAGAAAGGTGATCGAAGTGATCCTGGAAACTATCGTCCAATATCTATAACATCTGTTTGTAGTAGAGTTATGGAGCATATTATATGCTCGAACATTATGAAATTTCTATACGAGTTAAACAATTCAGTTATTGATATGGCCAATTCTATGAAATATTTGGGAGTTACAGTACAAAGGAACATGAAATGGGACTTACACATTAATTCGTTGGTAGGTAGAGCTAATTCTAGGCTGCGATTCATAGGTCGAATATTGAAAAATTGTAATGAACAAACAAAGGAGATAGCGTACAAATCTCTTGTGCGTCCACATTTGGACTATTGTTGTGCCATTTGGGATCCGTTTCGTAAGGGGTTGATCGAAAGTATAGAGAAAGTACAGAGAAGAGCCGCTCGATTCGTGACCGCTTGCTACAGTCCTTATGAAAGCGTCACAGAACTGATTAGTAGACTAGGCTGGGAGTCTCTGGTAGATAGACGACGCACGATTCGTTTAAACTTATTGGTAAACATGCGTACTCCCACTTTCACTTTTGAGTGTAGTGAAATACTTCGTCCACCAACCTATTTGAGCCGGAATGACAGGATAGATAAGATTAGAGAAATAAGGTGCCACAATGATTCTTATATGAATTCTTTTTTCCCTCATACCATTAGGGATTGGAATGCACAACAAAGAGATTAGCTTTGGTGCTGAGCACCCTCTGCCACCCACAATTTTGTGAATTGCAGAGTATATATGTAGATGTATTCCAGTTCCCACCTAGAGTTCATATGGGGATGTGGTCACGGGGAGTACTCTAATGACAGTTACAGTGAAACAGTTACTTGGTCTCAGGAATTGTGGGAGCTAGTATCGACAACAACCAGGAGGCCTAAATTTTGGAAGTAATTTGTTTGTCTGTGACTGGTTTCTGGTTGGGCCGATGTAAGGACCTGAGCAAAGAAGGTAAATGAGCTGATATGTCAGGTAGGTCGTGGTGCTGGTAGCATGACCTATGAAAGTAGGTTTCACCAATGGTTGTGTTGCACCAGGTTATGGTGACTTGATGCATATACTAGTTCTGCAGTGAGACATATTTCAGGGGAATGGGCCATGGGGTGGCTTACATCTTATAAGATCTCATTAAAAAACATTCATTACGCATTCGGCCTCACAATCTATTGTTACCTCACCACTGGTGAAGCCTACCCCATCACAGGTCTTGCCACCCACGCCACAAACCATCTGATACACCTGTCAGCTGCCTTCATTGCCTAAATTCTTACATCAGTCTCAACAGAAGTCAATTATTCAAAAGAATGAATGGTCACAGACAAACAGTTTACTCCAAAAATCTACAATTTTAGAGATCTCACTTTATGTTTCAGTGTCAATACTCCCTGAAACTACATCTCAATCTGAACTCCAAGATCAGTATTGACCAAATGAAATTCTTGACTCCAGATGCCTCTCAGGCCTCAATCTAGGATAATACCTTCCCCTCTTCCTTTTCAGCTAGTAAAGCTATCATTTGTATAATTTACTTACATATTTCCCAGTGTATTTTAAAATTAACCTTTCTCTCGTATAGTATTTTCAATCTCCCTTCCCACCACCTCTGCTCTGAACCAAACAGCACACCACTTAGATGTGGCTAACTTTACCACAAGTGCACACGTTCATTGTGTACAACTACTCCTATCAACATGGGTTTTGGCAAAAACTGAAATACTGTAATTGTGTCTCGTATCTTGGTATGAGATATACTTTCTCTTTCCTTTCAATATTGATATTGTCACCTGGCACTGCTTCATAATTGTTTCACATAGAAAGACATTGTCACTTATGACAAGTGATGGTAGAAAAGTGCAAATACATAAAAAACATTAACAATGAATGATTGTGAAACATTACTGTTTAAACCAGGCGTGGCCACTTTGGAAATGCATTATAACTCCGCGGGCAACATATAAAATTATTTATCCCCATATTAGATTTAGACCCACTACAGACTTTTTTTTTTAATTGAAAAATTGAAACATAATGAGTTATTATTATTGTGTGTACTATTATTCTTACATGTAAACATAGATAATATAATAATGATGATACTAAATGCACATTGTAAAGAAATATATAACAATATAAATGAAATATAAAAAATATTTTGTAAAAGTGTGATTAATCTCGCGGGTCAGAAAAATGTTCAAAGCAGGCCGCAAGTGGCCCGTGGGCTGCGGGTTGGCCATCCCTGGTTTAAACCAATAATACACAATACTACATGAAGTGAGAGTCGGACAGCTGCTGACTACTCAGTGCTTAAAGATGGTTGTATGTAAGAAAAGGTAGTAAGAATTCAAAATAAGAAACACAATGTTAGAGAAAAGGGGTGGGAGTCAAATATTATCTATAATATATGATAAAATTGTAAAAAAGTTGTCTGCACATTATTTTTTTTTTTTTAATAGTAACTGATTTGAACAACATCGATGAAAGAAATGCCAAAACTGTAAAACTTTTCTTTGCCTATCTTTCTGTGTCTGTATGTTCGTGTATCATACAAAAAATCAATGGATGGATTTTAACTAAACTGAACATAATGATAGCTTAAGATATTAGTCAAGATATATAATACTTCTGCTTCAGATAAGATGTAGTCAAAAACCATAAAATTTGGAAGTTGTGTGGTTTTTGTTTGGTTTGTATGTGCATTACGCAAAAACTGATCAATGAATTTTAACCAAACTGCTTTTGTCACCAGCTAACATATCACATGCTTCTTATTCTGATAACATATTAGTTTCCTAATGGTAAAAAGACCAAAATGGTAAATTTTCAGAAATTTTTTTGCACATAAGAAAAAAAAACAAAAACTAACAAACATTAATGAAACTACACATACTTTTTATTCACATTAGTAACATAGTTCCCAGTTATACAGGGGCAAAAATCATAAGTTTTCAAATTGTTGTCTACGTGTGCCCACATTTCTCAACAACAAATGAATGCAAAACATTGGATAGTGATAGCTTATGTCTTCACATAGGATACTTTTATTTAGACCAGTTACATTCATAGGACAAAGCTTAAATTTTTGAACTTTTGTCTGTGTGTGTATGCCTCACGCAAAATCTACAGAATGGATTTCAACAAAACTTTTCATGGTGAAAGCTTACGTCACGATAGTGATGGCTTAAATCATGTTTCAATGTGGCATTAACTTGCTAATAAATAAGAAAAATAGATGCTAATTTAATTGTGCCATAAAAGAATCAATCTATCTAATATTTTCTGGTGCAACCTTCCTTGCAGCCCTATATATGCGATGATGGTGTGTTTAAATCATTCAAACTATAACAGATTGGCTTTGATGTTGAATTAGGGATTTTATACCAGTTTATTTATATACATATGAATAAAGCAATTTGTTTGTAAACATAAACTGTAATGTATTCCAAATTAGTGGTAGTTTCAAGGGGTGGTAGAAACAAATAATGCACTCAATCATGATTAAAACATTTGCATACAACCTAAACTTAGGATGAGAGAAGGAGATCCATTTAAATTTAAAATAGAGAGAAACAGAACTGCTCTTTCACTTTTTCCAACACAGGCATCATTTCTTTGATAATTTATCTCTGAATTAACAGCTATAAATCTCAAAGTTCGTATGACAAAGCTACAGGCACAGCTAGTGCAGAATAAACCCAAATAAGTAAAAGTGGAAAAGTAGTTTATAAGAGGTATGAGGAACTTGCAGTATAAGGAAGACATAAGGAGGGTTATCTCAAATTAAGAACTAATTTAAGACAGCTCCCAGTTCTCTACTGGTAGACCTACCCCAAAAGTTTTAGTTCAGAGGAATCATTGCTAAATGTATGTTTACATTGGAACGACTTTAGCCAATTGTTCACCCTGATGAATACAGTCAATATAGGCCAGACACACAAAAGTGCAATAGTATGGATTATGGTTGAAGTGGCTACACTTTGACTGACTCACCTGACCAAACACCACCAAACTCAACCAACTTCCGTCATCAAATAATTTTGTTTTATTGAAATTTTATGTTTGCTGCAGCAAGTCAGATTCCTTAAAAAATATAAAAATGTCTCTGGTTACATTCTGAGAAACACCCCCCTCCCCCCCCAAAAAAAAAAAAAAATTAACTCGCTGTTCCAAGAGTTTGGAGAACAATGTATGGAATTCTACCACAACCTCTCTCTGAAAAAATGTCATTTACTAATTAACTTTTTCCAATTACAAACTTGATATTAAATCTCAAGAGAGAGTTCTCACTTAATATATCAAGAACATCAATTTTGTCCATCTTGCAATTAGATGTTGGAAACTGAAGAAAAATCGGACGAAATCTGAGCCAGTATAATCACTTCAGTTGTCAGAATCGGTTGACAGAGTTTGGTTGGCTGTTCAGCATAGTGAAAAATTGGCAAAACTTGGTTCCAGTGTATAATTGTACTCTAACCTGGAGGACTACAATAGCATGAATTTCAAAGCAAGAATGGAAGTTACTGCTATTATGTACAATATCATGTGTTACCAACAGTCAGGATTTTGGGTGAATTTATTTATTTAATTTTTTTTTTTACTAAGGCTTTACGCCTCGTCGACGTCAAGGCCACTGAGGATGGGACTGGGGACTAGGAACGGCAAGAAATTCAGCCATGACCTTTTTGAAGAAATGATCCCGGCATTCACCTGGAATGATTTAGGGAAATCACAGAAAACCCAAATCTGGATGCCCGGATGGGGATTCAAACCGGCATCCTCCCAAATGCAAGGCCATAGCGTTAACCACTCACTCACCATGCTCGGAAAATTACTGCACTCAAAGAGCAAAACATAATCTTCCCACATAATAAAAAATAATATTTTTTCTGATATTGGTAATAATTAAAATGGTAGTTAGTTAGTGGTATAAATTACTAGCTTAGTAACTAATAGTGTGTGTGTTTTTTTTCCCCCCTTTACAACTCACTAGAGCAAGCAGAGAACTTGAGGAGAAGAAATCAACCATGGCTTTTATAAAGGATCTGTCATAGTATTTACCTGGAGTGATCTCTGGAAACTATTTAAGTACAAAATATCAATAGTGAACAGAATGTTCTACTCAGCTAACACGCTTAGTTATAATTGCTTGTGGCTGTACCAAACTGGTTGTGAATTATAGGTTGAAATTGATTTGGGGCTGATTTAAGGGAAATCGATGATTAAAGAATGGGGCACTCCATGTAAATTCAACATATTCTATAAAGCTCACCATCTTAGTTATTCATTAAATTTGGCTATTCATGTAAACTTGAAAAAAATAACACATTTCATGAAGATACGTCAACTTGTTTTTAAATTAGAGCTATGTAAGGTCTCCAACATTTGTGTGAAAACAGTTGTTTTATTTTTTAAATTTATGTAGGAGCTGACCTAATTTGGTTTGATAGCTGGGAGAGGTGGCATTTTAAAGCATCTTTTATACCCCGCTCCTGGTAAACAGTACAAAAAATGTTGCTGCCAAAATCTATTTTAAATAGTATATATTTAAAATTAATTCCAAGCATAGTTAGAAATGTTGTGAATCGCCTGGTAAAATTGGGAAATTAATAGGTTCGTTGTTGAAATAATTTAAAACTGAAAATTCATTTTCATTAATTCCCTGTGTTTAAATGAATAATACAAGATGCTAATATTTACCCTCACGTGAAATTAATTATGGGCACTATTCCAAAGAAAAAGTATGGTAATGAGCGTACAGTAAAACTTTTAATTAAGAAGTAAGTTATGTTTATCATTTCAGGTTTGAAAAGGCCACACTTGTTTAGAACACGTAATGCAAGTAGCACATAACTTCTTCCAGTGGGAGTCGCAGGATTCACTTTTGACAGAATATTCACTATTGACACCCACACAACATCAGCATTTGGTTGATATGAAAATTATGTAGGTGACCCACATGGATAAAGTTATTTTTACTTATCAAGTCATTCATTTTTCCTGTAAAACATATCCAAGCCACCAGTTTCCATTATAGACAGTGATGGTGTAGTCTGATATGTCTTATATTTTAAGTTTATCTGGAGATTTTGAAACATCCTTTTCCAAACACTTGAAATTTTCTGAAAAGTTTTTCATCAATAATTTTGAAGTAGTTTCGGGAATGAACACAAGGTATAGCTTTGTTCCTTGGATAGTTTATCAAAGGAACTTTTCAAGAAATCTGATTCAGTATATTCTTCTTGGGTTGAGTAGGCAAAGTCTAGGCTGGTAATGTCTTTCATTGCCCGCTTAAAAAGTTGTTGTGGGTTTTGCAAAAACCCTATCAAAATCAAATTCAAACTAGCACAAACTTCCAATTTCATTAATGAATCTGCTACTCTGTCTTTAGCTAAATTAGGAGAGATCCCTGAGAAAATTTTCCATTTGCCATTTTCAGGAAAATTTTGAAAACTTTAAATAGTTCTAATTTAAAAATAAGTTAAGATATCTCTGTAAAATATGGTATTTTTATTAATAGTACACCTATGTAAAGTTTGATGAAAATCTGAGATGGTGGGTAAATTTTGTTTTAAAATTGTGTTGAATGATCCAAAATTCAGGAATGATTCCTAAATATCATTAGCGGAGATCTATTTATACAGAAAATGACAAATTTCCAAGTATAATTTCTTTTTAGTGAATAACATGCTGTAAGACAGAAAGTTTAGTGGGGGGTAACCATAAACAGTTCAGCCTTAACTCCAAACGTGTGCTGTTGCCTTTTGATAAACAGTTTGTGCTTTGCTGAAACTAGGCTGCCACCCTAATTGACCTAACCATAACTCAGGAAAGGTATGTAGTAATTAAAAGTCACTGTTGCAATTGAAACTGTTAAACCATGTATTCTTCCAAAAATTATAAAGTGACAAACTGATGGTATTGGAAATCATCATCAAAGAATTTTAATTGCAGGAACGATTAACACATTCAAGACAGACCAACCTCAGGAAACCCTAACTGAATTTAGTCACATGAGGCATGCTAATTTCACCACACGATAACCTCAAAGGTTCAACATGCCAGCCAGGGCATCTTCTTCCACCTAGCCTCGTGCCCGAATCGTGCCACAAAGTAGCGTGGTCACTCTCTAAATGATTTTCAAAGACTGGCCTGAGACTAGCTTAGGGCTGCTATTTATAGAAGATGCCTGGGAACGCTGCATTTTTCCTGTTCACATGAAAGAAGTCCCAGCTTCTGGTCAAATGTAGTCCTACGCGCTCATGGATTTCGTCATATGATTTCCCCGATGTCCATAAATAAATTCCTACCTGTCTGAAATTTTGTCAGTAGTTGGGCGGGCTTATAAACGTTAAAATCAATCCTTATAAATTTTTTTGTAGCTATCATATTTTCGTCGTAAAAATTATCTGAAATTCTATTTCTTTAACTTCCACAGTTTTAAAGCTACGAAGCTGAAATAACATTTAGTCTGCTTGTAATTTTCTTCTCTTTCATTTGGTACCAAGTTCTAATTATTTACTATTTTCTAACAGGTTGAACCGAAATTGTTATAATCTCGAAATTGATATCTTTTAAAATATTTAAGTTACAGCACTGAAACATGTTTTAAACAATTCTACATCCCTTTTTTTTAATAAGAAATCATTACTCTCTAATTGTAATAACAGTTCTTAAATGGTTTTATCATCATTTCCCTAGATCAGGCATTCAAATTCTCCCATTTCCGCTACTGGAAGAAGCCATATTAATTAGTTTATCTATAATTTTATATTTCAGATATCAGCCATAATATTGCACCAATTCAAAAACCAAGAGTAGTGCCGTTCCTAGAAAAAGTTCTCATTTAATTTAACCATAATGTCTCCTTTGAATAATTTTCCATTTTGGCTTAGCTTTCCTGCTAATTCCAAATTTTGAAGTCTCATCTATCTTCAGGGAAACCTTCTACATATATTGTTACTACCTTCATTCTACTAGTCATAGTCCTATGGTAAATAGCTCAGAAAATGAAGGTAATGTTTTCTTTTATGAATTAGTCTGAATCCCAAAAGCAGATATCCTAATATTATGTTCTGACTTTCTGTAACTGTTTAATCTTATTTATGACTTGAATTATGTGAGCAAATAACTTTGAAACTGATCTGCAATGCCATTTAACCGAACTCGCTCTTGTGAGAACAAATTTTGTTATAAAGTTACAAAATTTTTTGGTTACCCTTACAGTGCATTTATATAATGGTCTACACACGCTATTTGTTTAGCAGCTGATATTAGCCTCATGAAGAGAGATTTTAGTAACTGCTGTCATTTAATGGTATATATGTTGTATAATTGATATTTATAACATGGAGCAATGAGAGTTGTAAATAAATGGGGGTACATAAAAAGCTTTAGAAATATTTATTACTTTCAGATCACCTCCACTGATGTCATGAATATTTCTAAAATTAATGGTTGTTTGAATGGGAAAAAAACTTAGTTTGATTGAGCAGTTGATAAAGCATCCTGTTCCATCTGGTGACTAAGATTTTATCTGCGAGATGCTTCTATTATGTTTGTAGATGAATTCATCAGAACTGCAAAGTTATTGAGGCATTAAAATAACATGTTTAATAAACTAACATTTTATGGAATAATTTGGTAAGCTATTTTGTCCTCAAATCTTTGTTATACCCTTAGATTAAATATTTCTTACCTGAATACATCCAGGAGTTATGAATCCTTTCTTAACCCACTCTATTATCAAGCTGTCTAGAGCTTCTTTTTGGCCAATATCAACAGTTGATACCAGATGACATAAATTCTTCACTATCTGGTGTGCCTTTTTTCTGTGAAAGAGAATCAAGTATCAAATTTGATGCATGTCTTTCTGTATTCATACAGTCAAAATAATTGGATATTTAAAATCCTTAGTTTACGAACTGACGAGTTAACAACACTACTCCTCGTCTTGAACAGGAAATTTACTGTGGCTGCCTACATAAAAGTTTACATGTTTCTCATTTACTCTTACATGATTAAAAAGTCATATGAAATACTGTTTACTGGTTGCATTAATTTTGGTTTTGTTAACATCAATCCTGTGATGGCTTTATTATCTCAGTACAAATTTGCATGTATTGCAATAATTTATATAAGTACCACTTGAGATGGAAATCACAAAATAGCAAGCAAATGTGCCATGCACATTGATTTAAAAAGCCATTCAAATAGGAAAATTATCTGACTGCTTTCAATCATAAATGAAAAGTTGGTAAAACAACTGATAAAATGGATATGTTCTGTGTTGAGTATAATAGAAGAATGCCAATACCATGACCACTGTGAAAGCTGATGAAACAGAGAAATTTTAAAAGTGGAAGATGTGGTGGCAAGTATTTGAATGAATCACTAAACAGACGTCAAATTCTGTGAACAATTATGATTATATCTAGCAGATCTACCTGTGATGGGGAATAGAACAGCATGCGATCTCCTGCATGAGAAGCGATTACACTATTGTTGATGACAAAAATATTGCTTTTAACTACAGTATATACAATTCTACAAAAACCTTCCCAACAATTTTCTTGAAACTGGATGAATGGTGTGCTCTATTATTTTGACACTAAACGTAAGACTGTGACCTTTTTTTCTTTTTTTCTCTTTTTACAGTCAAAAGGTGTAAGCCTGTGACCACGACATCTAGAATAATTTTCATTTTTAAAGTCAAAGATCATGACAAGCTGGTTAAAGCATGAATTAAATTTTCAAATAATGTTCAGTGCGACAATAACAAAAAACTCACCCACAGTGTTTACTTTTAATAGCCTTAACCTCAAGTCTGAAGTCGAATGTAAATACTTAAATAGCTATCGACGGCCAAGCAGCATGACAATAGTTACTGAATAATGGCAACAATGGGAAATGTTTAATTGAATTAGAAAGTACAATTTTAGTCCATATTTTTTCAGTCAAAGTTTTACTATAGTTTTTGGGGTGCAAAGAAAAAACCTCCCAGAGGATCGTTTTAGAGTGTTTTTGAATTCTAGCGATCGGACACACCCTGGGCAATGCTTTAAGTGGCCGATATTTCTACCACTGGACTCTGGAAAAAAAATGGACAGATTTAATTTAAAAAATGCTACAAACTTAATGGAAGTATTCTTGCAATTCATTTCCTCATAACAAAGTTTTTCTTGTAACATTTCTGGATGCTGCTAGACCACCAACGAAGGTTGGGTGTGTGTTGTCAACATGTACAATACTATAAATTTAGTAAAGTATCAAAGGTCTTGATCAGATCTGGATGATTTATGAACTTGACCTGTATTTTACCCACAGGATTCACTCTAAAAAAGTCTGAAGAATTTCTGTTTAGTTTGAATGGTATTATCATGCTTAAAGACAGACATTGCTCCCATTATATTAGTGATGCGTCTGTATTATACATAGATTACAACCACACAAAGCCTGCTTCCAAACTGAAACTGTCAGACTAGAACCTATCCTTCTAAGATTAAAATTGAAGAAGACAGTGTTTATATTAAGGCAATTGAGTACATACAAGAAGTGTGAAAGTTTACAAATCAAATCAAAGAACAAATTAACTAAATTTACCAGGTTTATTAACAATTTGATTCAAAGCGTAATCATTAATTATGTGAATAAGAATAATTATATGATATCTGAAGTCAACAATTCTCAAAACACACTGTAAGCTCAAATGTTGAGTTTTCAAGTGTTAATGTAGATTTTAAAGTCAACTAGCTGACCTGGCATTGCTTCACAATAGCTAGACTTGAGCACACATGTAGATGAAATGAATACATTTGAAAGTTTGTATTTTAATCACTGTTTCATTCAATTTAAATTTCATTGAAACAATGGAATGGATATACATGTTTTTGGCAATACCATTTGGCATATATATATATATATATATATATATATATTAGATAAAAAAATCCTCTCAGTTCATTTTGGAGATATATGCTAAACATCCAAAGGTTGCACCTGTAAATCAGTCTTAAGAGTGGTGAGAGGGTAGAGCAGGTAATCATTTTCACTTATTTTAAATCATGTGTGTGCAAATTTCTTCAATATGTAATAAAAACTTTACGTAGATTTGTGTGTTGTCACAAATGCTATAAAATAATTTTTAAAATTCAAGTTTGAATTTCTTGGTTAGCAATTTTCCAATCAGAATCCGTCCAGTGCTGTTTAACAGGAAATGATGTGTACTCTAAGAATCTTGGTATCTACTTGGGCTAATTTCCCCCAGTTTGAGATATTTGCAAAATACTGAATGGTTTTAAGTGTAAATTTTGCTTATTTAGGGCAATCGGAGAAAGTGTGTGGGTTTTTGTAAACCAAATGTAGACAGTATTTTTCTCTTTGCTTTCCAACGTATACATGTGCAAAGTTCCATCCAAATTGAATAAAAACTGACTTTGGGCAAGGATCATTGTAAATTAAGGGGAAGAGGGATTGGGATTTGGCAACCAAATGTAGATAGTATTTTTCCGTTTGTTCTAAATTATAGGTGTGCAAAGTTTCCTTCGACATCGGATAAAAACTGTGGGTATGTATAAGAAACATTGGTAAAAAATAGGAGGGTTGGGGTAAAGGGGAAAAGCAGTTGCCTTTTTAAAACCCAATGTCGACAGTAGTTTTTTCCCCTATTATAAAGTGTATATATGCAAAGTTCCATCAAAATTGGTTAAAACAGTGGGTTTCTATAAAGATCAGTGGAAATTAAGAAGGGAGGGGATAAAGGTGGAGAGGTGTTGGGCTTTAACAAACCAAATGTAAATAGTATTTTTCTGTTTGTTTTGAAGTATATGTTTGCAAAGTTCTTTAAAAATCAGGTAAAAATGTAGCTCTGTATAAAGAACATTGGAAAAAATTAAGGGGATGTAAAGGGCATTTCTGGAAACCATATGTAAGCAGTATTTTTATGTTTGTTTAAAGTATATGTGTGCAAGTTTCCTTCAAAATTGGATATAAGCTGTGGGTTTGTTTTAAATTAAAGAGTGTAAAGGGGAAGAGGGGATGGATTTTTTTTTTGGGCAGTAATCTTTACAGGCGCACTCTCAAAAACTTGCCAAAGTTTCATCGTAATCACATGAACAGTATAGGAGCGCATAGGGTCAAACACACGAACATTCATTTCTATATATATAGATAGTAAGTACAGTCCACCAGAGATAATCCAACAAATGGTTTGCAGGGTGGTGTTGGATTATCGAATTTGTTGGACTGTTGAATACTGCCTCTGTCCGTTTGTAGTCTGGAACTTTTTGAGTTAAGGAGTACCTCGTAATCTGATAAATTATGTAATTGGTGAGATAAACACAATACTATATGATATGCAACTTCGTGGATTAAACAACACAATAGATAACACATGATTTATAGAAGAATTAACACGATTAAAACAATGGCCATAGCAGTTATAAAAAATAAAAAACTACATGTAGTATTAAGGCAAACCAATACATATCTAGTTATTACATACATATTCAAGTCAAGGTACATATATACAAATTTGAGCAATAGAAAATTAAATTAAATCTATGTTGTTTGGAAATATTCATTAATTTTCTTTTGTTTAACATTTTAAAAATACGAGAGTAAAGCCTTGTCTCTAAGCCTCCTGAGAAGTAAAAATTCGTTGTATAATGTATCATTCTTTTCAGCCCACTGTGTACCAATTTCAAATGCGTTTATTGCACTTTCAGCTGTAACATGAAGAGTTGTAACAATGACTTCATCATCGTCCTTATTTATCATTGGAATACAAACGTGGTTAATAATACATAAGAATGAAGTTTCTCTTGGCCAGATGATACAGTGTGTTAAACAACGTTGCCTAGAACATGCTCGACATGTTTCTCTGGGGCAGAAAGAAAAGACTGCGGTGGCGGAACACAGCCTTGAACAGGGCCACGGCTTCGATTTTGAACATACCAGAGTACTGGCGCATACTGGAGCTTCTGGAACAGGATTCTCCTTAAGTAGTAGAAATTCGTTTCGAGTCAAACCCCATCTACTGCGACTGCGGGTACCAGCTGAGTGAAGCTTGGACGCCACCCATTGATACTATTCGTCGACAGTGCTGCTGAAATACTCATGACACGATGCGTCCAGATCAACAGAGCATTCACTATTAGTAGGAGCGAGTTGTTCATGCATTACTGAGCATTTTATGGCAAAGACTTTGTCTGCTGACTTTTCCTTCAAACGAACGATGAGTTGTGACGAGATAGGACCGCGGCTACAACTGGTTCCCAAGCCGACCAATCACGGCGTGGCAGCAGGAGTCTTGGGTTGGCTCAACAACATCAAACGTTCTTGACTGCCGAGCATCTGGCACTTCACCAGAAGATGACGATGAATATGGTCACCGAAATATCGTGTAATTATAACACTTCTTTAACTCGGCTAGTCACCTGAGAACATTTCATATATTGGTTAATAATCTCATCATCAGACATTTGTTGAAATACACTTTCTTCTTCATCGATTCCACGATACCAGATTTCCAATTTTTTGGAATTAATCTGCGTTTCTGTTGCAACATGCTGTAAGGATTTTGAAGTGACACTAACTTGAGAAGTGTTAGGAGAGGTGATTTTCTTCCAGATAACGTAAACACTGAAAAACTGTGAAAACCAGTCTTTCATATTGAACTCTATCAATATATATATATATTTTTTTATAGGTAAATCTTTTGAAATGACCTCCAGAAGAAGGATTGTATTGTTTGACGTAATGAATGATATGCTGATACAGGCATTCATTTCCAGCTGTCGATTCTTCTTTGGATGGATGACTGTGCATTATCTAGAAGCAGTAACACCTTTTGACTAAAACTGTGATCTTTCAACCATTTTCTAACATCTGGCGTGGAGCATTCATCAAACCAATTTTTGAAAAGTGTTTTTTGTCATCCTAGTGCCTTTCTGTCCATAACAGTGTATGGGTAAATCAATGTTCTTGAATGCAGATGGATTCTCTGATCTTCCAATGACCTAGCTTTTGCGTACCAGAAGTGTTAGCACAATAATTTGGTTACACCTTCTTTGTTCACCTTACATTCAGGAACAGATTTTTCATCATACAAAACAAGCCTTTTGTTAGGTATTAAATGCCAAAAAAGTAATCATTAATCTGCATTGTGTACCTGGGAAGAGCAAAGATTTAAAGCTTTTACTTTTTGTAAAAATCTCAATTTAAATGGCTTTATGCAGGATGCATCATTAAAGAGCTTTTATCCTGATACCGTCATCAAACATAATCCAAGAAGACTTTTGAAGCATTCCAATAATCCCTTGCTAGTTTCAAAGTCTTTTTTTTTAATGTCTCATTGTAAAAAAAAAAAAAAAAAAAAAAAAAAAAAAAAAAAAAAAAAAAAAAAAAATGCTTTCATGGCAAATATGGTTGCAGAAATAAGGGCATACCTGTTTCTTTCCTGAAGAAACCACATATACAAAGCTTCCTGCCACTCTGATTATATAGCTTTCTTGAGAATTTGCCTCTTGCCTCACCCACAACCAGTGGCAGACAACAATTTCTGAATGTTCATGTGGTTCTTTTTAATATCAAATTGTGGAACATCCTACACCACACTCACTTGCCAAACTTCTAAAAGATTCATTAAAATTTAGGCGGTCTAGAATCTCACTTTTTTCCTTAGTCACTAATGTTTTGTGCTTCTGCTTTTGGGTTGACATAGACATTGCAACACACTACATGAACACCATGGCTGCATGCAAACTGAGACACTCAACTACATCTTGCCATACAAGTACATAAGTTTTAACCTGCTCAACCATACATTTACAATGCTTTGGTGTAAAACAAGAGACCAAGCATGATGGGTGAGTGGTTAACGCTCTGGCCCCGCATTAGGGAGGACGGTGGTTTAAATCCCCATCCGGGCAACCAGACTTCGGTTTTCCATGGTTTACGCAAATCACTCCAAGCAAATGCCGGGATGATTCCTTCAAAAAGGCCATGGTCGAATTCCTTCACATTTCTTGTCCCAAGTCCTACCCCCGCCTCTAAGGTCAATGAGGTATAAGCCGTAAGTAAAAAAAAAAAAATTAAATTAAGTACATACATAATTGGCATGTAGGGGGTACCAGATTAGACACGGGCCAGTTTACTGAGGATCTAACATATTGTTAAAAAGGTTTATGAAAAAGAAATTAATTCCAATAGGAAAAGTGAAATAGATTGTGAGGAGGAAATTATTTATGAGTGACCCAGTAAGATTTATGTATTCAAGAGGAAGAAGTTATTCCAGATCATGAGGCTTCAGCAAAATGTTCAGATTGTGATAAAGTATTTAAGAGTGTAAAGCTGTTTTCAATGATGACAAGGTTAGTCTGGTGCCCTCTTGGGATTAACTGAGTATCTAGTAACAATTATGCAATTGTTAAAGACTGACAATGAATCATCACGAAAGTATGCACCATTATCTAACAAGCCACATCAAATGTATCACTGACATGTGTTTCTCAGAACTTGATATTACTCCATCATTTATCTAAGTAATACTGTTCTTGTATTCTAATTGGGATTCATGTTTTCAGAATCTCAAACACTGATTCAGTTGTTAATAACTTTTCAGATCTTTAGCATTGTTTTTGCCAGTTGGCTGACCAGTGATTTAAATAGTGATTAAAAGCAAATTATGTTATAGTGACTCTTATTTCAGGCTTCCAAAACTCAAAAACGTTCCCAAGAATAGGTGACATGCAAATCTAAATGAGACTTCTAAACAGGGGGCCTATCTGGCATAAATGATTGCACTAAAAAAATGCAGTAGATCAAAATGAAAATAAAAGGTATTGATTAATGAATAAGAATAAGTAAAGAAAGAGAAACTAAATGTGCAAACAAGTTGTTGCTGTTCCTGAGGCTTTCTGCCATCTCTTGTGATGGTTTGCCCTTGTTAATATCTGCAACATTTTTCTGTATCAAGAACAGTAGTTTGATTTCGCTGCTGACAACTTATGCATGTCATAAAAATACAATATTTAATACCGGAATCACTAAAATTTCACTTTTTTTAAAGACTACAATCTGTTTCATAAACTTGCCATTAAAAAAAAATCATTTCCAAAATTAAAAACTATTATCTAAAGCTTTCAGAATTCTCCCTTTATTCAATGATTATACTGATGTGACTTTTACTAAAAAAAAAAAAAAAAAAACACACACACACACAGCAATGTCAATTTTACAGATACTGTTCATTCTCTTGCACTAGACAATGATTGTGAGCTGACAATACAAATAATTATGAGATGATCCAACAATACACTTTAGGAATTTACCGAATTATCATAATTCCGTTATATAGTGGAAGACAATAGGGGGCATTCATTAATTACGTAAGATGAAATGGGGGAGGTGTTGTTTGTGTGGGGGTTTGACGGAAATCTCATGTTAGGTTTTTGAAATTCTTGAAGGACAATACAGCTAATAAAGAATAGGTCCACAAACGACATGGATGTCAACTTTACGGGGGGAGGGGTATAATGCCTAGAAACGACGCGGATACCAAATTTAGGGAGGTATAACTGCTCACAGAAGCAGGAGAGTTAAAAAAAAAAAAGTTTCAAAAACCAACGACGTCGATCAGCCGGGGTGGGGGGGGGGGGGGATATACTGTCAAAATTTCATCATCATCTTAGGGGGGGCGACCAGATCTCACCAAATCTCTCCAGAAAGGAGGGGGGGAGAGGCGAAATTCCGGAAAAACACATCACGTAATTAATGGATGCCCCTTAACAACATGGACAGCTATTTCACTTATTACAGCCAAATTTACACAACCAGCAAGCTAAAATCTCCAACTCATTTATTGTTTCTCCAATTACAAGCTTCATTGTTTTTCATATTTGCCCTCATCCGTTACATATAAATGTCATTTCATAAAAAATAAACTCTAGAGCCTTTACACCACTCCTCAAGCAGTAACAGGATTATGTATATACAAATTATTGAAGTGATTTGGCAGCAACATAAACGAGTATATTTACATGCATTTTCGGTGTCGAAACTTCAATGAGTTTATATAAAAACTTTCTTGGGCCTCCCTCGGGGAAACGCGTCAATTGGATGCATTATTTGGGAGCCGTTCTCCGACTCCATCATCTGGATGAGTTTAATAACACAATGGGAAGGACCAATACCACTTTATTTTTTTTTTTTTTTTTTTTTTTTTTTTTTTTTAAAAAGAGCCAGTAACTTGACCTGACTGGGACGTTATCGCTAGGCATTTCAATGATTTTACAATGTGTTTTAATCATACATGATCTGCACTTCATAACTACATCAATTTGTCCTAAAATGTAATTTATGTCTAAATTTTACATATCAATATTAAAAAGAAAGTTTATTTCATGCAACTGGTGGAATTTTAAACAAGATAGTGGATGTAACAGTACTGTCCCTAACATGCTCAATCTATAACACATTGTGTGAGATACAGAAACAGAAACTGTTTCCAGCTATGCAAAGGCAACACAAATTGTAAAAGTCGTGTTGCAGATTGTTTCGTGTAAGATTATTTACCAACTTTTGGTTCATTTCAAGAATAAGTAAACTAACTACATGAATAAATTGAATCTCTGATTTGAGTGCTGTCATGGACATAAACCATTACCTGATGCTTATCCTGATGTGTTATTACAGTTGTCCTTCTGACCACATAATACAATGCTTTAGTTCATCCCTCTGGGTTCATAAATCATCACAGCTGCCAAACACATTCTGCTCCTTTTAGGTGGTGGAAGGGATTTGAGGGATAATGTTCAGGCTTAAAAACCAGAATTTACTGACAGCACAATCGAGATCTATTTTCACCAAAAAGTCTTCCCCCAGAATCACCAACCATATTTATCGGATTTCTTTTCCTTATATTCAATAAGGAAAACATGGAAAACATTCCCGTTTTTCCACGGCATGTAGAATTTGAGATGGATCGAGTACAAATTGATAGTGTAGGTATCATAAAACAATTAAAGCTCCTGAAGTGGAGGAAGGCGTTGGGTCCCGATGATATACCAGTAAGAGTATTTTCGGAATACACGGAAGAAATAGAACCATTTCTGTCAGATATATTTCGTAAATCTTTAGAAGAAAGAAAAATACCTTCTGACTGGAAAATAGCGCAGGTGACTCCAGTTCTCAAGAAAGGAGATAGGATAGATCCTAGGAATTGTCGACCCATATCTCTAACATCTGTTTGCAGTAGAATTCTGGAGAATGTCATATGCTCTAACGTTATGAAGTTTCTAGATGAAAACGAGTTACTTATAGCAAACCAACACGGATTTCGGAAGAACCGATCGTGTGAAACACAACTGGCTCTATTTTCGCATGACGTACTGAAAGTTATTCATGCAGGGTCACAAGCTGATGCTATTTTCTAGGATTTTTAGAAAGCTTTTGACTCTGTACCACACAACCGACTTCTAGCAAAGATTCGAGTGTACGGTATATCTGATCAGCTTTGCGAATGGGTATGCGATTTTCTAACGGGTCGGTCACAGTATGTCGTTGTTGATGGGCTAGCCTCTTCCACGCTAGATGTTACTTCGGGCGTTCCTCAAGGAAGTGTAAGAGGACCACTTCTTTTCTTAATTTTTATAAACGATCTCGATGACAACGTTAATTGCAGGATGCGATTTTTTGCTGATGATGCACTTATTTATAGGGAAGTGAGGCGCTCTGACGATTGCTTAGAAATTCAGCGCAATTTGGATGTTATTTCAGAATGGTGCCGTAAATGGCAGCTTACACTTAACTGCAAAAAGAGCAAGGCAATGCAAATAAGTAATAAAAAGACCCCGTTTTCTCATGAGTACCAAGTTAACAATTCAGTTGTTGACACTGTGGATTCTCTGAAGTATCTAGGCGTAACAGTACAAAGCAACATGAATGGGACTTCCACATAACTTATGTCGTAGGCAAAGCTAAATCTAAACAACGATTTTTAGGTCTTATTTTGAGAAGTTATAATGCGCATACAAAGGAAATAGTGTACAAAACACTAGTGCATCCGCATTTGGAATACTGTTGTGGAATTTGGGATCCGTATCGCAAGGGATTGATTAACATGTTAGAGAAAGTACAGAGGAGAGCCGCTCGATTCGTGACTGCTAGTTACAGTCCTTACGTAAGTGTTACAGAGCTGATACATGGGTTGGCCTGGGATTGTTTGGCGGACAGACGACGTCGTTTTCGTTTGAATTTGTTGGAGAATATGCGAAAATCTTTAATTTACGAGTGCAACGAAATACTTCTTCCGCCAACCTATTTAGGTCACAATGACAGGAGGGATAAGATGCTGTACTGATACATTTATGTATTCCTTCTTTCCTCGTTCTGTTCGGGATTGGAATGCACTGTATTAGGATTGGTGCTTAGCACCCTCTGCCACCCACAGTATTTGTGACTTTCAGAGTATAGACGCAGATGTAGATGTAGATATTGCAGAATTCATAGTAAGAGAAAAAACATAAGGAACAATATAAACGTATAAACAGAGCAAGCCGAGGTCCAACAGTTTGAACTCTCTTCATGCACAATCCATCCTGCAGCATCCTTATAACACCTTTTCTCTTGCCAAACTTTAGCACAAAATTCAATCCTGTCTCCTGCACTGCTGGAAACAATAAAATTTCCTTGCTGCGAACTGTAAACTGTTCGCGCTGAGTGCCCAGGACCAAACAATCAACAACTCGCAAGCTACTCAACTCATAACATCACAAAAGGACGTAATGAAAATGGAAACTCAGAGGAACAAGGAAGTAAGTAAATAGCCCCACACAGCTGTAAATTACTCTAGTCACTTTTAGTTTTGATTTAATACTGTAGATATCTGTAAGGCTGAAGAAAGGAAAAGTCCATTTGATTTTCACTACACGAGTTCTGACAAATTTCAAGATTCCACAAAACATAGAAAGTGAAAGTAAAAGATCAGGAATATAATGGATATTGAATATTGGCCACTGATATGTAGATTTCAAAGGAATCAAAAGGTGTTATGTTTAGCTCAATAGTAGAGTGATGATGCGAATGTGAATTACCCAAAATGTCAATTATCTGTACTGTACAATGTTTTTTAACCAACTTTGCACTATTTTTCAGATGCATCAACCTTGTTTCTATTTACAGCTGCTTTGTTTGAAAAGTTCCACTAACAAAGAACTAGGTACGATGAGTTTTACACCTTGCATTTGTTATTTTGCTAGCCACAATATCCTTGTAACCAACTACACACTGGCTTTGATGTTGAACGTTTCTTGTAATCGTTGCGTGACAACAATTCTTCCAGTGTGTAGTTAGTTTAGTTTCTTTTAAAAATCTGAAACCTGCCATTTTCATCCTGAGCCTTGATTTGCTATGTCGGTGACTTTAGTATCTCGTACCACCACTAAATGCATAATGGCTTCATGTTCATCTTCTAAAAGGAAGCATAAGTGTCTACAAAATGAAGCAAAAGAAAATAAGATACTTCATTTGCTTGGTTTATGTAAAATTATAAAGAACTTAATGTAATTTAATTTTAAAGGCAAAATAAAAACTATACAAACCGGAACTATACAAATTGAAAATCTGAACAAATCAATAATCCAAACCACCATCGGTCTGAATTAGTTCGGATTATCAATGCTCTTCTGTATCTGAATGTTCAAATGTGTTACCTTTGAAATTATCGCACTGTACATTTCAGTGGCATGAATTATTTATTGCCAATGGTAGAAGCATTTGCCACCGACATAGCGACAATGTTGCTCAGGTATGTGTGACCACTGCTTTCATTTTCAGTAACGATTCCATAATCTTGCTGGAAGCTTGTTGTAATTCATTTAATTTTGCAGTGGTAAAACATTCAGAATTTAACTGATCTATTGTGGAGAATAGTTTTATTTTGACTGGTAGCAGCTTGGCTTAACCAACTGGCTGAGACTGCTGCACATAAATCTGAAGCATCCTGGTTGGCTGAGAGGTCAGCTTCATTGCATTACATATTGATTAAGTCATAAATCAATCTTCACCCTTCAAGATGTGAGTTGTATAGCAGTACAGACTAAACATCTGTGAGCCTGGAAGGCCGACATTAAGTATCAACTACTAACGTGTCCATTTAAATAAGTAAAAGTAAGTGACAAGTATCGATAAAACTCAGAGCAGAGGAATGAACTTAGGGACAGCCTGTTTTCCACTATGCAAAGATTTACAGCTTATACATTATTAGCAGCCAGCAACAAATATTATAACCATAAATAAGCTCTTAAAGCATTTAATTAAATAACATAAGGATCTCGCCACAAGTTTGACTCAATAACTAAAGAAGTAATTTCAGAAGTATTAAACATTTACTATGACTCTATATGTCATCATCTAACAATCCAAATCCCGTGAGTCACTCAGAAGTGTTTCTAAGAATCTTACATCATTTTGTAATTTCCGTCAGTAATAACTAGAATTCCGATTTTTATGTTCTAAGAAAACCTCATTTTAGGTATGACATTTTAGTTTTTCCCGGCGTATTGTTGAAATAAATGACTCTCGGGTTTTCTGCCGGTTAATATATTTATTTGGATCTTTTAACGACGTTTCGGCAACTGCCATCGTTGCCTTCATCAGGTTAAATAACACTTGCAAGGACAAGATACGACTGACACTCGCGAGCCAGTCCTGGCTCCTATTTATAACCTGTTGTCAAGGGAAGCTTCACGCTGCTCTTTGATTGGTCGGCGGTGCACACGGCCATAGACGGGGTCAAACCGGTTTGGTTGCATCTCTGCATCTCGTGGCTGCATCCCGTAGCTCAGCAACTGGATGGCATTTAGTAGATCCATGGCAGTATCTTGAGTGGTCACCCATCCAAGTAAAAACAACGCATAACGTTGCCTTAACAGTTGGCATATGCGGTCACCCATCCAAGTGCTCTCCACACTCAACGTTGCTTAACCGGCGGCATTACACGGGGGCTCTGGAACTGACCAATCACGAACGTCTTATCGCCCATTGGTCGACGTGTCATGACGGCGTCTGCTCGGAAGGTTGTGTCTAACACATTGCTGTTTTAGGTCTTTTACGACTGGCTCCCAAGCCTCGCTCAGGAACAGACCACCATCTCTGTTAATGCTGTTGTCACTTAATCGAATCTCTAGCGCTTCTCTGATCACTGAGTCCCAGAAATACGATATCTTAGCCAGAACTTCAGTGTTGTCGAAGTTGATGCTGTGAAAATTTTCTATAGCATGCTCTGCTAATGCGGACTTGTCCAGTTGTAGTAACCGCAGATATCTTTGGTGCTCATTGCGGCGTTCCTCGATAGTTCTTATAGTTTGTCCGATATATACTTTGCCACATTCACAAGGGATCGAATAAACTCCCGGAACTCGAAGCCCAAGGTCGTCTTTCACCGTGCGTAACATATCACGTATCTTCATAGGTGGACTGAAGATACTCCTTACGCCATATCGTGCTAAGATTCTTCCGATTTTTCCAGAAGTATTCCCGGCATAAGGCAACACAGCGACGGTTTTTGGAGACTCTTGTTCAGGTGTTAGTTTCGGTTTCTGGGGGAGAAAGGCTTGTTTAATATGTTCTTCAGAATAACCATTCTGTCTGAAAACTTGCCGTAGGTGCCTTAGTTCTTCACGTAGGCTATCACTTTCCGAAATGGCTCGCGCACGGTGGACCAGTGTTGCCAAAACAGTTTTCCGCTGAGCTGGGTGATGAAAACTGGTAGCCCCCAAATACAGATCTGTGTGCGTGGGTTTCCTGTAAACGCTATGCGCCAAAGTACCATCTGGTTTACGTTTAATTAGTACGTCCAGGAATGGCAGCATGCCATCTTTCTCAATCTCCATGGTAAAACATATGTTAGGATGGATTGAGTTCAGGTGTTGCAAGAATTCTTCGAGCGCTGCAAAGCCGTGTGGCCAAATTATAAATACGTCGCGAAACTTGTCGTGTTTTGAAGAAGGCGAAACCACCTAAGCCCAACAACACGAGGCTCGAGCGACAAGCATTACGTGAGTTACGTAGTAATGATGACATTGTAGTTATTCATGCTGACAAGGGAAATGCGACAGTTATTCTATCAACGGAAGAATATGATTCTAAAATAAAGAGCTTATTACATGACGCTGCTTACAAGTCGATTGAAGCCGATCCTACATCTAAAGTGGTTACCAAAACTAAAGCCCTTCTCAAGAAATCTGGTTTGCCTGAGGATACCATCAAGAATCTACGACCTCGTGCAGCCAGGCCGCCGAGGTTATATGGCCTACCAAAAGTCCACAAGGAGAACGTGCCATTACGACCTATCGTCAGTGCAATCGGTGCTCCAACATATCAATTGGCGAAATATCTCACACGCCTATTGAGTCCACAGGTAGGTCATTCCATACATCATGTTTCGAATTCTGCCCAGTTCATACAGATGATCCAGGGTCTAACCGTGTCTGATTCAGACCTCATGGTGAGCTTTGATGTCGTGTCTCTGTTCACACGAGTGCCTGTCAAGGAGACTTTAGAACTAATACGACGACATTTTGACCAAGGAATTGTAGACCTATTCCAACATGTGCTCACTTCTACATATTTCATGTACGGTGGACGATACTATGAGCAAACTGATGGTGTGGCTATGGGCTCGCCAATTTCTCCTGTTGTAGCTGATTTATATATGGAGGATTTTGAGCAAAGGGCTCTGGACACTGCTCCATTAAAACCAAAATGCTTCTTTCAATACGTGGATGACACATTTATAATTTGGCCACACGGGTTTGCAGCGCTCGAAGAATTCTTGCAACACCTGAACTCAATCCATCCTAACATATGTTTTACCATGGAGATTGAGAAAGATGGCATGCTGCCATTCCTGGACGTACTAATTAAACGTAAACCAGATGGTACTTTGGCGCATAGCGTTTACAGGAAACCCACGCACACAGATCTGTATTTGGGGGCTACCAGTTTTCATCACCCAGCTCAGCGGAAAACTGTTTTGACAACACTGGTCCACCGTGCGCGAGCCATTTCGGACAGTGATAGCCTACGTGAAGAACTAAGGCACCTACGGCAAGTTTTCAGACAGAATGGTTATTCTGAAGAACATATTAAACAAGCCTTTCTCCCCCAGAAACCGAAACTAACACCTGAACAAGAGTCTCTAAAAACCGTCGCTGTGTTGCCTTATGCCGGGAATACTTCTGGAAAAATCGGAAGAATCTTAGCACGATATGGCGTAAGGAGTATCTTCAGTCCACCTATGAAGATACGTGATATGTTACGCACGGTGAAAGACGACCTTGGGCTTCGAGTTCCGGGAGTTTATTCGATCCCTTGTGAATGCGGCAAAGTATATATCGGACAAACTATAAGAACTATCGAGGAACGCCGCAATGAGCACCAAAGATATCTGCGGTTACTACAACTGGACAAATCCGCATTAGCAGAGCATGCTATAGAAAATTTTCACAGCATCAACTTCGACAACACTGAAGTTCTGGCTAAGATATCGTATTTCTGGGACTCAGTGATCAGAGAAGCGCTAGAGATTCGATTAAGTGACAACAGCATTAACAGAGATGGTGGTCTGTTCCTGAGCGAGGCTTGGGAGCCAGTCGTAAAAGACCTAAAACAGCAATGTGTTAGACACAACCTTCCGAGCAGACGCCGTCATGACACGTCGACCAATGGGCGATAAGACGTTCGTGATTGGTCAGTTCCAGAGCCCCCGTGTAATGCCGCCGGTTAAGCAACGTTGAGTGTGGAGAGCACTTGGATGGGTGACCGCATATGCCAACTGTTAAGGCAACGTTATGCGTTGTTTTTACTTGGATGGGTGACCACTCAAGATACTGCCATGGATCTACTAAATGCCATCCAGTTGCTGAGCTACGGGATGCAGCCACGAGATGCAGAGATGCAACCAAACCGGTTTGACCCCGTCTATGGCCGTGTGCACCGCCGACCAATCAAAGAGCAGCGTGAAGCTTCCCTTGACAACAGGTTATAAATAGGAGCCAGGACTGGCTCGCGAGTGTCAGTCGTATCTTGTCCTTGCAAGTGTTATTTAACCTGATGAAGGCAACGATGGCAGTTGCCGAAACGTCGTTAAAAGATCCAAATAAATATATTAACCGGCAGAAAACCCGAGAGTCGTTTATTTCTCATTTTAGGTGCCAAAAATTGTCCCTATTCCAATAGGTTCTATAAACACCAAAATAGGTTATCAAAATTGTGGTTGTATTTATGAAATATCATAAATAAAAATTCTTTAACTGATAATGCAACATCGAGAAGCGTAATTCACTAGAACTTTGTTTAATTTAATTGATTTTAACTGGCTCAAATTATTTGAAATCAATAAAACTCTTAATGTTCATTTGTCACAATTGACTGAGAAATAGATTTGGAATACACATCTGTTTAATATTTATTTTCTGACACAAAAATTTGTTTGTTTATATATACAGATTTTTACTACATTTGATTATTTTACTGTATGTATATTATTTATGTATATTGTTTATTATTTTTACTGTATCTATATTGGATTATATTTTATTGAATAGTTAAATTTACAATGCACACAGTAGTGTCAACAACCTTAGATTGCGAATGCCACAATTTGCGGATTTTTAAACCACTTACCAAACACAATCAGTGTTCATTTTGAAACTCAAATCACACCATCTGTACATTTAAAATCCACTGTTTAGCAATTCAGAACTGTCAGTGCAAAATGTTAAATTCAGAAGTTTTTAAAAAAAATTATATTATTTTGATATAATTGCACAGTGTTTTAATAATATCAAGTTAAAAGTTTCGAATAGGCAGTCACATAAATCAGGAGGTAAATCATCTAACTGTGGCCTGGATGATCGGGATTTGATCCACAATGAAGCCGAAATTTAACATCCGGAATAGCTCTCCAGGTCCACTCATCCTGGTATCCAATGAGTACCATGGAAAAAACTCCACTTGAATGTAAAGAATGGCTGGGAGTGTGTTACTGTCCCCGTCATATACATATAGTGCTAATAGATGTAATGGGAATGCTGAGCTGTACCTCCACAAATCCTCGGGGAAGCAGCAGGAGCCGTAAACCCATGTGACCGTTACCATTTAGAAGTTTCGAACTAGTTGCCACACATAGGCACAAAAACAGGGCTAATAGAGATTAGGAAAATCCCGGGGGAGGGGGGGGGGGAGCATGCTTTGCTATTTAAATTTCTGTTTAGTGCCCAGAAGCGAAGCTCAATTTTGCGTAACTATGGAATTATGCCTGTCCTATTTTTCATCCAAAACTTAATAAACCTACATGTGTGACAGTTACAATACCAAAGTGTTGTTAATATAACCAACTGTTTAACACCTTGTTATTCTTCTTCTTTTTTTTTTTTTGCACTTGTTGCATTGTATAATTTTTCCATCCATTGAGAAACTGGTAAACTAGTTACACAACTGCCCAATTAAAGACAATTTGGAGATCGGTACCTCGATCATACCGGTGCTTTATGAGAACACATGGCTCACTGCAGCCTCAGTGCGACTAATAGCAAACAGGGACTGGGGAACAATGACCCCATATACACTTCAATTGTTGGAAATTAACACTTTTGAGATAAAACGCTTTTGTTGATGTTCTAAAGAAAAACACATAAAATATTAAAAAGTAGGACCTAACGACAATTTAGGCATTTTTAGGCACTATAAAATCACAAATAATGGCCATAAATTGTATATATATGATTCTATTTTCATGTATTTCAGTCAGGAACAAAATATATTTTCGCCTAAAATTCGAGGTCTAGTAATAACAGTTTAAACCCTCCTAATTAGGAGCTTCTGGATCTTTAAGTCTAATTTGGTCATAAACAAACATTAGCAAGTTTTTCAGAACTTTAGTACTGTATTAGGAAGTTGGTTAAACAGAGAATCAAACAGTGATGTATCAGTCAAATCCAATATCCAACCAGTATACAGTATTGTTACATGACATCACAATTACATGTCTGAGTAGTACTCAATAAAACTGGTACAGGATGATAATTCTGAATTACCATTAAAGATAAAACTTTTCAAATTAACTTACAAATTAACATATGTTTTAGAAAATTTAGCAGTGTGTTAATTAGAAAATCGCTTAAAACCAAACACAACAAAAACATTTTTGCTCCTCTCACTACCATGAAAGAGAAGCAATCCCCCCCCCCGCCCCCAATCATCAGTCACTCGACTGGATTGATACAAACTTCCACGTGTCCATATCTTGAGCTAAATTCATCTCAACAAACCCCATATACAACCTATATCCTCAAATTATCACCTTCATGTATTCTTTGTGTTATTTTACAGTTCCCATCAATAAAATAAATTAAGGAATCTTTGTAATATAACCACAATTTTGTCATTTTATTAACAAAAATTGTTTAAAAGAATATTGAGCTAGCACCAATTCTATTGAAAATCATATTTTAAAATCATTTTTTTTGCAAGTTTCAAAGGTTAAGTAAAGGTAAACAGTGATATCAGATCATAATGTAAACACAGCTGCAATATTGCATTTGGCTTAATTCATGATAGAAAATGTTGTATTCATTTTCAGAGGTACTTTAGGCCACGAGAAGCAAAACAATATCTAAATTAGCACTGATGAGATATCTACATTTTAAAATCGAAGTTTTCCTGGTTTCATAAGTCGTGGAAAACAGATAAAAAATTCCTGAGGCCACAGTTTTGTAGATACGAGAATGATTTGTAACTTAAAAGTGCGTTAATTTTTTATACACATTATATAAAAGTTTGAGAATGATATTTAAAATTTAAGAATTGTTTGTGGAGGACTTGGTGAAACTTATGAAACATGTGCCTGAGAGTCAAGTCTTTAGTTAGAAGAATATAATTTAATTCAGAGGGAGAGATTAGATTTAAAAGAAAGGAGAATTTTTTCTGAACACAACACAGTAAATTTTATCAAAATCTACACAGTATCTTGGTCATAATGGAGAAAAGCAAATTTATCACAATTATGAAAGAATTTGCCCACTTCAAGCCGGGCCAAAACTGATGCAACTAAACAAATTAGAGGAAACTAATATTTCATGAAAAAGGCTAGTAAAGAAACATTATTGTAGGTGGATAGTATCACTATCTGACAGGAATTTTGATGCAGAATCATTTAAAGCAGGTTTCAACTCTGTAACTTCAATATTTTAAATTCCACATTTTTCATTTCACCAAGTTAGAGGTTAGTAACCAGGCAGATTTATATATCAGAAGATGGAGGTAATTCAGCAGATCATTTTAAAACAGTTTCAGCTCGATAGCTTAAAAAACAAGGAGTGTGAGAGACATTTCAAAATTCAGCACAAAAATATATTTTTTTACAGCAAAAATATTAGAGATAAAAAAATTTTCATTTCATAACTTACCAGCCTTCAAATATTAATCCTTGCTAAACTTTTATTGAATTATAAACTTTTGGTACCTACTTTATTTTATTGTTCACCTTTCTTTACTTTACTCTGATACTATGTTATGAGCATTTTTTTGTTTTAGCATTTTACACTATAACACAGGGATGGCGAACCAATGGCACGCGTGCCGATGATGGCACATGACTAAATAATTTGGGCATGGCATTAATTAAGTAACTACCTAATCGATATAGGTAAGGAACTTATTTTTCGTCTACATTATTTAAGATCATAGTATCCACGCGAATTTTGATCGAACGAACAGAGTGAGCTAGCGCAGGTGGCAGAGTGGGTGGGGTGCTAAGATAACTTATTAACTTGTTTGGTTTTTTGGCTGCTTGTTTGAGTTAGATGTACAACTATTTAACATGGCTTATTTGGAAAAAAAGTGCAATAGAAGTGTAATAGAAAATTTCAACCTTGTTGGACTGAAAAATACGGTATGATTAATAAAGGTGATAAGGCGGTGTGTGCTTTATGTTCCAGAACAGTGATATGTAGATCATCATCTGTAAAATAGCACTATGAAACAAATCATAAATCTCTTTGGCAAAAAAGGGAATCAGAATAATATCAAAGATTCGCTTCAAAACCATTTGTTGGAAGACTCAACTTCAGCTTGCATGCTACTAAAAATAGCAAAGTATAAACCTAATATATGTTATTTGGCATTTAATTTGCCACAACAGAAGCTGAACTATTTTTACCTACTTAAATAAACACAAAACTGTTGATCTTATTACTGCTTAGGTTTTCTTTATATATATATTTTTTAATGTGTATTTTTGGTTGCGAATATAAAGTTTTAAGGGGAGAGTATTTAGTTATATTTCTTTTTTCCTTAATTAGTAAGTCACGATTGTTTGATGGCACGTCATGGTTTCATTCAATATTTTTTTTTAGAAAAAAATGGCACGTAGATCCATAAAGGTTCGCCATCACTGCTATAACATAACAAAGGGTGAACATACTAGATAATTCAATGAGGACAAAGTGATAACAATGGTATTATATAATTAATTATTTCTAGGAAATTTCTGGAACACCTTAATATTATCATATCATGACAAAAATAAATGAGCATTTCCAACAGTAACTCTGTGACCATAAAATTAGACAACTGCTATTCAAAGATACTGTCGTCAATGCAGAATAACAAAAAATGAAAGAAATGTAAGTCCATATATGATAAACCAAATATTGTTTGCAATTTCATTTACTTGGACTGTACGGATTAAACTAGTCATATCATAGCTAACACATCACCAGCTAGGAAAAAAGGGTAACTTAATTCAACCCAATATGATGCAATTCATATCAGGATATGCACTTCTATTGTGAGAATTAACTAAATCCTACCAGCAGTTCTTGCATCAACAAGTTCAAAAAACGGAACTGGCTGCCCGAGTTCTGACACAATTGCTTAGTATGCCTTCTCTGGGAGTGTCTAATCAATATTCATGTCGGCAACTAAGATAGTTTTTTTTTTTTAATCTTAAATTTATACACTTTTTAGCTTCTCATCAAAATGAAATCTACCCTACTGAACTCCCAGAACTGTGGGTTGTACATTATTTGAAGCTTTGACTTAACATGAAAATTAAATATGCCCTTTGTTTTAGTATGAGGGGTGATCAAATGAAAAGATACGAAACGACGTAAAGACGTAACAGTTAAATAAATATTTGCATATTCCGCCATGGGAGAACATAGCGAGACATCTCGGGATGCGATTGGGTCTCTGACTGGGATCGGAGCACACGCGGGCGCCCGCATGCGCAGTAGAGAGCAGAGGCTCTTATCAAAAGGGGCGTCCAAATGATACAGCAGTCCGTACGAGGAGAGGATGTCGTTTGCGTTGCAAAATTCGACGATTGAGGAGCAGCGAGGTGTTATCCGATTTCTGACAGCGGAAGGTGAGAAACTGGCAGCTATTCTCGCCAAATGGTGACAGTTTACGGGGAGAAATGTGTCTCTGACAAGTCTGTCAGAAAATGGAGTGCCCGTTTTCGTGCATGCCGTGAGAGTCTGGGTGATGACCCGAGACCAGGCCAGGAAAACACTGTCATCACGAGCGATCTCATCGACAAGGTGGACGACCTAGTGAGAAGTGATCAGCGTGTCACATTGCAAATGTTGGCGGTGAAGGTGGATGTGAGCTACGGAACCGTGTGGGCAATTGTTCACGACAGGTTGTGATATCAGAAGGTGTGTGCCGCTTGGGTTCCGAAGCAGCTCACCGACCAGCAAAAGGAACTGTGTATGGGGCTAGCACTGCAACATCTGTTTCGGTATCAGGAAGACCCCACTTTCATGGAGTGGATCGTCACAGGTGATGAGACCTGGTGCCATCACTACGAGCCAGAGACAAAGCGGGACAGCATGCAGAGGAAGCATGCGTCGTCACCTCCCCCTAAAAAGTTCAGAGCCGTACCGTCAGCAGGTAAGGAGTTGCTCACCATCTTTTTCGACATTCAAGGTCCGCTACTTGTGGAATTCCTCGAGCACAGTAAAACCATTAACTCCGATGTGTACTGTGAGACACTCCGACGCCTACGCAGGTTCATCAAGAACAAAAGACCGGGGCTGCTCACGGAGGGTGTGGTTCTGCTCCATGATAATGCACGTCCACACGTCTCCAGAGTCACACACATGGAACTGGCCAAGTTCAAGTGGGAGACATTGGACCATCCGCCCTACAGTCAGGACATGTCGCCCAGCGATTTCCATGTGTTTGGTCCACTGAAGAAACACCTGAAAGGGAAGCGCTTCAACTCAGACGACGTACTCAAGGACGCTGTGAAGGACTGGGTCTCGTCATAGCCACAGGAATTCTGGGAATAAGGAATCCTGCGGCTTGTTCATCAGTGGGATCGTTGTGCTCAGGCCTATGGTGTATATTTTGAATAAAGTCTACATTTGTACCCACCATGTCGTTTCGTACCTTTTCATTTAATCACCCCTTGTATCTTGGTCCTCCAAGTGGAGCCATGTTGATTTGTTAATGCCACTGTACCCAGAGAACCAAGATACAACGTACAGTGACTGCGGCAATCTATGCGATTATACCATATTTTATCCCTGGTACGAGATAAATCATAAATAACAAAAGGTTTCACAGTCTTTTCAAAATATTACAACTGAATTCAGAGAATAACTAGCTATACGTATGGAATAACAGCATTAGATCATACATTCGTAGTTCTACACAGGTTATATTTTATCTTTTATTTTATACTCTTATCACCGAATTACGTAAAAAAAAAAAAAAAAAAAAAAAAAATGCATTAAAATGTTAATTCTTTATACCAAGGGCTGAATGAAAATATTTTGTATCATGTCTCACACTAACCTTTTATCTTTCACATCTCCACTGGTAACTGTTTCATTAGCAGGATCTTCAGCTCTAAGAAAAACTTTGCAGTAAGCATCGGATACAGCAGAAACAACGGATTCATTTCCTGACAGCACCAAAGTTAATAACTGGCGCATACTTTCATCTGCTTGTGATAGCCCAAACTGATAAGCACGTGTAATAAACTCAACTGCCTCAACTATGTCACTCGTTTGTAATGATGACAGTAGTGCACAAATGGCTGGAAGTGCTTGGTCCATTAGCTCTACGTATGTAACTGAATCCTGCAAAATAAAAAGGAAAACACTGATGTAAAAATTAACACTGTAGTAATAGTTACAGTAATAATTGATAAAGTTCTTAAGCTGTGATTAAAAAGGGGAAGAACTGATATGAAGAAAAATATGACGTCAGGTGAAATCTCACAATGAGAATTTCTTCCTGGGCATTCAGATAAGATACGAAAATTTTAACAAAGAAAACGAATGAGGTTCTAATAACTGAAAGGCTATTGATACAACAAACACCTGAGAAAAATTGCAAATTCTCCAAGTTGAATGATATTCCTAGAAAGAAAAAAAAAGCCATGTAATGTTGCAAGAAGGCTCTTGAAGTAGTCAGCAGTTCTTTAAGGAATACTATGACACTGCACAATATGAAAAATAGTACTACTGATAATTATAATAAATTTAGTTTAATTTGCATTAGACATAAAGTTCTCAAAAATATACAAGAGAGAAAGGAGCACTCTTCCGAACTAGTTCGTTCGTGAACTACACAAGATTAGCAAACGTGTCGAATGTTCCCAGGCATATGTTGTGAAATGTGAACTTTAACTTTCTAAGTAGAGAGGAAGTGCCGGTCTCAGAAAATTTGAGCAGCACTAGAAATTTATTTTAAAGATGACCTAGAATTCTGATCATTTTTGGGGGAAATGGTGGAAGTTTGCCAGGATTGGCTAAGTGTAATCTAGCAGAAAGGATGCAATAGTACCGATACCTTATCTGAGCACTCTGGTACCACACTGTAGTCCTATTTTTTCAAGAATATTAACTTTTACTGCAAGTAAACGGTTTCCTTTTAAATACCTTTATCTATTGTGGTTTTAATAATAGTTTGGCGACCGAGAAGAATTAATGCAATAAGTAATAGTGGTACCAGGCACGATAATAGTTTCAGAAGGAACTGTAGAAACCCCCACCCCGCAAACAACAGGTTGTCAGACACATTGATGTTCAAACTCATACTGTCTTTCACCATTGTTTATGTACCAATATAACTGTCACAACCATTACTTTATTCCATTAAAAGTTCGGAATATATCTGAGACAGTATAACTACTTTTACCATCTGAGATATAGCAATAAATATGAATTGATATATGGAGTCAAACACTTATCAATTTACATGAGAGGGGGGGAAAAAGGGTAAACAATACAGGGTAAACAATACAAATCAAATCAGAGTTTTTAACTTAGATTGAAGATTTTTATAGTAACATCATACAAAACAAACAGATAAATAGATACTCAAGGAGACAGGTGGGACGGGAAGACAATTATATGAGCGAAGCTTGAACTTAGGGTTTCGATTCTTGATGAAAAAAAGTGAACTCCTGGCATAAAGATCTGTGGAAATTCAGGTAAACAAAAGGAATTAATCTCAAAAGGATTTTGTTTTCATATACATAACTTAACAAAGAACACACTAATAAAGAATTCAGTAGAAACAGTTGTATATTGGTATAGAGCCTGATCTGGTGCTGTAATTCAATATTAAATTTTGTAGACATTCACTATTTCACTGTTTTTCTTATTTGTATTAGTCAAACTATACAATCTTGTTTGGTATGACAACTAGTACCACAGTGTTCATTTATGTGTAAGGTGATGCTAACAATGTTGTTGATTATGCTATTATATCTGTGCCCATGTTAAATAAAGTATCTCTCTATTTGAGTGATTGTATCAGTTATTGTGATTTACTATTGTGTGCATTAACTGGATGTATCATTCTTTAATGTTTTGAACAGTGTTTTATTTGTTAAATTCTTTAAAACTGTTTTTCTTAAAGCAATAGCTTTGTAAATGTTGTAACTTTTCTGGACCCTTAAGTAGGAATTATTTTTGCGATTGTTTATTTTCAGTATTTTTATATCCATCTACTGTGGTGGGTTGATAGTTGTGGTCTAGTTCCACAAATATTGAGTGATTTGACAAAGTAATAGTTCTGATGTGTTCATACTTCCTAGTTATCTATCCAATACACTTTGCTGGTAATGCACATTGTTGGTAAGTCAGTTTACATAATCCTGGTTGCTGGTACTGGTCCATTTTATTTTTGATGTTTAGGTGCTTCTGCATTGTGTATTCTGTGTGAAATGTAATCTATATTCCTTGTTTTCTGAATATGTTGCTCATACTGTGGTGTGTTTGTTTATGGTTTTTTTTTTTTGTTCAGGATGCTGCTGTGTGTTGTTTTGGTTGGGATTTTTTGTTTTGGATTCCAGTGTTGAACTGTTCAATCAGTTCCACAGTGTACCCATAGTTCTTTGCTATTTGTGTGATGATATATTCTGTTTCATAATCATTCTTGGCTAGTGGTATGGTACTTAATCTGTTTAACATGTGCCAGGTGCTGCCTATTTGTGATTTTGAGGGTGTTAGATTCGTGTATTATGATGTCTTTGTTGTTAGGCTTTCTGTATTTTTGAATGAGCATAAGAAATTTTTTCTAGCTGCTGCTATAACTAGGAAGTTTAGTTACTTATTTGTTTCCATTTCAGTGGTATATAGCATGTTACTGCAGATGTTATTAAGAAAAACCCAGTCTCACAATATTTAAATATCAATACGATTTCTCAAAAAAGGAAGGGGAGGGGGGGGGGGAAAAAAATGGAAAACACCCATAAAAAATCTGACTCTGAATTTCAAGACTATAATTCGCAGCAGAATACACTGTATGACAAGTTTGGGAAATTGTTTTAAATTGTTTATTTATACATATAATTCATCCAATACCATTTATTTTTTTGACAAAAGTGATTATTCTACATAAAATTCAATGTTAAAGTTTGAAGTGTTTAAAAGCTTGTCAAAAATGCTCCTTTAGTACCTGGTCCTGGCAAATGACGCACGTGACGTTATGTGCCAGTCAGCGCTCTCTCAGTGTGTGCATAATTTGTTGGAAATATGGTTTATAAATAGTGTGCGGTACGTCAATGTACAACCATAACAATAAAAACTCCCAAAAAACTGTGTTTGAACAATAGCTGAAATATTAATAAAAGTTATTACAACTTGCTCACGAAACCCAGATGATATCGAGATTAATTTGCATATCATTTTCTACGAAGATCATTTACATTGTAATTTTGGCGAGTTAAATGTAGTACTAAAGGAAAGTAGTGACATAGCAATGTGTATATACTTAAATAAAATATTTTGAAGTTGTTTCTAACGAGGTGAGAGATCTTTAGTGCAGAAATCAGCATCCGAGAATGAAAGAGTCGGATGTATATTATACGCTTCTACAATTCAACCCGATATCAATAGCTACATGGTTTAAGGCAACTATTAGTAATGTTAGGGTCCTTAGGGTTGATCCTCACTCCGCAATATGTTAAAATTCATCAACATATTAATTTGTATTCCTTTGAAGACTTCAAGAATATTTGGATAATGTGTGTATTGCAGTAATTTGAAGCGTAACAGAAGAAGACTTCAAAAATGAAACTAAGTTACTTGCACACTGAAAACAGTTTTTTTTTTTTAACTGAAAATTACTAGCATGCTAAAAGTAATAATACCTAAACAGGTGGATTTATATCAGAAAGGTGACAAGCAATTGTATCCTCACATAAAAATTACAACAAAAGAGATTCAAATCATTGCAAAACTGCTGCAAGATTAGTGTGAAATTTCTACAAGTGATGTTGCTGTTGAAATAAATTCCGTTATTTGCTGCTGTGCATCTGTATTTTTTTGCCATGATTAAGTTTCTTTGATATGTTTTCAAAATTAAAAGAGGAAAAATGATAATTTATACATATAAATGAAATAAGCTTATCCACTTCAAAAATAACAAATATTTATGATTATGGAAGGATACCTCTTCATAAAAGTTTCTTTGTATGGTAGAAAAATATATGTTTCAAATGTTTTCTTGATGCTTACCAACCAAAAATTTATGAATTCTTCAAATAAAAAAATGTAATATTTTGATCGATTTTAAAATGATTTTGTAATACAACAGAAACAAAAGAAAATGCTCACAGAAAAAAATATAATAATATGTATCATCCCAAGCAAGGATCAAACATAAGACCTAATGAATTTCAGTTGCTCTCTTTAACCACACAGCTACCTCACTTAGTTGCTTATCTAAACATTACTAGAAAACCCTTAAATTATCAGTTTTTCATACAAGATGAACTAAAATATGATCAATAAGTAAATAAATTCTGTTTTATTTATATTTTTTTTTTATCTGCAATTAAGAATTATTTCCCACAACATCCAGTTATTTAATCGCTGTGCCTACCGTTATTACATCACAGCTTGCATATTTCACATAAATTTACCCTTAAACAACTAAGTTATGGTTATTCTTATAAATGATTCTTAAATTGAAGTTGTTACATTTTTAAGCTCCGCAGAATAAGTCAAAGGTTGTTTCTACAGTAAGCCCAACAAATAAGGTATTTATTTTTGATATTTTTCATCTGTAGGCTTCTACCAATTTTTTTTATTTTTTATTTTGTATTCAAAATGAAAACCCATTAATAATAATAAATAGATGACAACAAACAATAACAATAACTGAATAATAGGTAACACACTATTTCCAGCCACAGCATTTACAGGCAGAAGATGTCGCCTTTTTTTAATTATGGCTTTATGACTCATCGACATCGAGGTCATTAGAGGTGGGATGGGCTTGGGGGAGAAGGAATTCGACCATGTCCTTTTGAAGGAAACATCCCAGCATTTGCCTGGAGCTATTTTGGGAAACCATGGAAAACCCAAATCTGGATGCCCAGACTGGGATTCGAACCAGGATCCTCCCGAATGTGAGGCCAGAACGTTAACCGTTCACCCACCACGCTCAGTATGATGTCACTAAAGTAGCCACCAATCTGTCACGTGACCAAAGGAAAGAAATAAACAAATTTATTTTACGTTTTTAATTTAATTAATAATTTTTTTTTCTCTAAAAAAATAACTTCCTTAAGCAGCAATATATGCACATAACAATATTTTGTAATACATTTTCAATACAGTCAAAAAGAGTATTAGTTCATAAGCCTACTCTAAACTGAGACAATTTATATATACCACATTTCTCGACAATGAGTACCTCTTTTAACACTGACAAAGGAAAAGATAACAGTAAATATGATAAATCCTTAAATTATGTGAAAATATATATACTGCATGAACTGAGTCAACAACAAATTAGATAAGCAGTCAGCAAAATCATCTGTAAAATAACAATCATCTTGAAGGCTTAAACCATTCATGGGTTGTCCTGCTATCATACATTTTGTTTTGTTGTTCTTTTCTTAGGTCAGCATATCTTCTTTATTCCCTGTTTTAGCATATAATCTAGCAGTATCTTTGATGATTTCGTGTTTTCCATACATGTTATGTAAAATTCTTCATAAATCTAATTTTTTCCCATTTAGGTAAAAAAAAAATCTTCCGTAATTTCTTCACTTCTTTTCTTTACTAGCATACCCAATCATAGATGTCAGAAATCTCAGTCACTTCTATCCAGTTTATTTGTACCCATTGTCACATCTTCTATGGCATTCTTAAAAATTTCTTAATTTTGGGACTCTTATTTTGTTATTTTTAATGAAGCTTAAGTAATACCCTAGGTATACAAATTTGTTCTTTTTCTGTTGTCTTTGGCCATCTGAGGACCATGAAAAGTAACCTTGTGCATTCATCTCAAGGCTTCTTTTCTTGACTTCCAATAGTTCTTCATCGTTTCACTTTGCTGTTTCCTCCTTTCTTGGGACCAAGTATTATTGACCTTTCCTATTTTCCTTCTACTGGAAACTCTTGAAATTTTATATCAATCTTCAGAAAGTTGCTCTGCGTTGCATTATATCTTATGTTATTCTGATCTCTTTCATGTCTTTCTTTACTCACTGGATCCACTGGCTGCAACTTTTACTCTTGTAGAAACATAGATTTTTTTTTTATTATTGTGACCAAAAACAAAATTTTCCTCTTTTTGGTCTTGTCTGAAATGCTTTCAGTTTCTTCTTCCTATTTCTGTTTTCAGTGTTTCTCAGTTTTTCCTTCCCTTTTTCTCTATCTCTTCTTTTTTCCAATTTTCATAGACATGTAGAACCTCTTTGGTTTGATTACTGTACTGTAATATTTGACTTCAGTTTCCAACAGAGAGTCTTCTTATCATACACATCTTTAGTCAGTTGGTATGCTAGTTCCAGGTTTCTTGCTCTTGCTTCTTTATCAAGCCCATTAATCTGATTTACTAGATATTTAACTTTATTGATGTTGTTAGTTTTTCTATACTCTGTGTTTAGTTCTGTGGATGAATCATTAATATTGATCATGAACTAAATCTTCTCAAAAGATATCCGAAGTCCGACTTTTCTTGCCATTTCTTTCAGAAGGTTGAATTTTTTGAATGCAGTTTCTATACTTCCAAAGAGAATTGCTTGCCATCAGTGAAGACAAAATAGTTTATACCACCCCCTTTGAGTTTCTCTTCCCATACACCTTAACTTCTTCGGGACACAATTAAAAAGAATCAGGGAAAGTCCATCTACCCACTAACACCAGTTTTAACTTTAAATTCATCCGAGATCTCTCCCATAACTTTGTTTCAGTGAGGGTCCACCCGATTATGTTGACTGATTTTAAGTCAACACCAAATTCCTGTTAAATGCTCAGTAATAAGACTGTCTACAGAGCCAAGAGATTTCTTGAAGTCCACATAGATTATAAAGTAGTTCTGTTCTTTGTAATCCTGTTTTGTATTATAGTTTTCAGATTTAGAATCTGTTAAACACAGGATGTGCCTTTTCTGAACCCACTTTAGTATTCTCAATTTTTTTTTTTTGTCTATTACTGGTTCAATTCTATTGTGAAGAGCTTTTGACAGTATGTCATATGTAACTGATACCAGGAAGATTCCTCAGTAACTGTTTACATCTGTTGTGTCAAATTCTTGTATAATGGGATCATCAGTGCATTCACCCAATCATAATGGATTTTCCTTTTCACCAGATTTCTTGTAGTTTATCAATTCCTGCCTTACCAGATTGCCTACTTCTTTTCCCAATTCTGCAACAAACAAGATCTTGACTTAATTCTAATCTTTCTTCAGATTTTTCATAGTTCAGTAGTTTTTTGAAGTAATATGGCAAAATTTCGCAGTTGCCTTTGTTGTTTAGCCCAATTTTCATCTTTAAAACCAAGACTCAGTGGTTTATACATTGTTATTTCCTCTATTAAAGTTTTACAAAAATTTCTTCTACTACATTCAGTGAAATCTTTCTCAATTTTTGTGAATCTACTTCTTTTATACTTGCTCTTGACTTTTCTTGTAGTTTTAGTAGTTTGTTCTGGATTGTCTTGAAATTTTGTAAATTCTTATCAGTTTTACAAGAATGTGAACTTCTCTATGCAAAATCTCTCATTTATGGCCACTTCACATTCTTTACTCTACCATCTATGTTTCTTAATTCTCTTCACAGGGCGACCATCAGTTATTTTCATTCCCGAATCATCCCAGCTCTTTGCAGTATCTTTTTCCAACTTCTCTTTCAATTTTTTATTTACTTCCTAGTTTTTTTTAACACGTTAACATTAAATTTAGTTCTCTGATTATTTCCCTTAATTTCTTCTATTATTCTGTTATTAATAAGAATCTTAGCTTAGATTGCTTCATCTCCCTTTAATATTATTACTTTCATTTTCTCTGAGAAGAGTTTCAAACCACAACTTTGATATTTTTACAATTATGTACAGCCATCGTTGCAAGTCATCTTCTGTCACAGCTAAAAGCATTTAAGAAATTTCATCAGTGCAAATGTTAAAAAATGCAGATGATGGTGGGAATCCTTGTCTCAGTCCTCACATCGATATGTGAATGGAGATTTTCCTGGCATACATGTGCAGCATAGTCTTCAAGGGTTTGCAGCCAGATATTTCCATGAAATGACAACATTTCTGCAACGTCTTCTGTTGTATTAATCATACCTTGCTATCAAGAATCTGCAAGATCACTGCGAAACTGTCAGACTTCAGCAATGGAAACAATCAAGCAAGAAATTATTTTAAAAGGGTAATGTCCAAAACAGTTGATACATTATGTACAAATATGTTATAGTAAGTTGTAGTTACAAAGAGGGGAAGGCCTGCAACTTTTGAATTTGAGTTTGCTGAATTTCCTGAGCTTACATATTGTCAATAAATATTCTGATACTTACGTACATGTACTTTTCCGACAACATGACCACAAAGCAAAACGGACATCAGCAATCACATCCCTTCATAAAGTACTTGCTTTTTTTTTTTTTTTTTTTAAAAAATCTTTTGTCAGTTCATTGCTATTTCCCCCTTTTTCAGATTGTTAATGGAAAGATATAGATGGCACAGCGAAATAGTAAGGAAGGTCATAGAATTCTTGTCAGTAATAATAAGAAAGGGGGAAGAAAAATTTATTCCAAGGCAGAAAATAAAGAGAAGTAGAGAACCTATGTACTATAATAGGGAAGTGAGGAGGTTAAAGAGGTTGGTAAGAAAAGAACATAACAGAGTTAAGAGACAGCAGGGTAGTAGGGAATATTTAAAACAACTAAACAAGGACTTAATAACAGCAAAGAAAATGGTTAAAGATGGGTTTATGAAGAGTATTGTCAGTGCAGGAGGACCATTGACTGATGCATCTAGAAATTTCTATGGCTATATCAGGAAACTGAGGGGAAGGGAGGGTATAGAGACACTTATAGATAAGGATGGAGAAGAAGTTACTGAGGATTTGAAAAAGGCAGAGATTTTAAGTAACTGGTTCAGTGAAAGCATTAGGGACAATGACTCAGAAACAGGAGGGTCTGATTCGGAGAACGAGCTTAACAACACAATTAGAAATGACGATAGTAAAAAATTTGGTATCCATCGTGAGGAAATCATGAAGGAAATAAGAAAGCTGAAAAAAAATAAAGGGGCTGGTGAAGATGTGACATTGTACCTTATCTTGAAATATTATTTAAATTGAGTCTAGATACTTGCTGCTTACCACAGGACTGGAAAAGTGCAATAGTAGTACCGGTACATAAGGGAGGGGTGAGAAATAGAGTTGAGAATTACAGGCCAATCAGTTTGACATCAGTGGTAGGTAAATTAATGGAAAGATTGATATGCAACCACATCAGAAATATATGTGAGGAACGTAAGTGGTTTTCAAGCAGGCAACATGGTTTCAGGCAAGGATATTCATGCGAATCTCAGTTGGTGGGATATATGCAAGATATTTCTGATGAAATGGACAAGGGAGGCCAAATTGATAGTGTAGCACTAGATCTGTCTAAGGCGTTTGACAGAGTAAGCCATAAAATGGTAGTAAATAAGGTAAAAACCATTGGAGTGGATAAGAAAGTCATTTGCTGGGTAGAAGAATTTTTAAAAGGTAGAAAACAGAAAGTTAGTGTAGGAAATGTAGTATCAAAGAAGTGGAAGTAAAAATGGGTGTGCCACAGGGTAGCGTATTGGGACCATTGCTATTCATTATTCTAATGAATAATTGTGTTGATTGTTCACTATGTGAAATTAGATTGTTTGCAGATGACATAATGCTGTATAAAAGAATCAAAATGATAGAGGATTGTAAACAGTTGCAGGGTGATCTGGACAGGAAATCTAATTGGGTTGGTAAACATGGAATGAAGATAAATGCAAAGAAGAGTCAGCATATTAGATACACAAATAAAAAACAAAAGGTTAATTATGAATATAAGGTGGGGAAAGAATTGCTTGCTGAAGACTTGAAATGTAAATATCTTGGAATTACTTTTGATAACAAACTCAACTGGGCAGGACACATAGGACAGGTGGTAGGAAAGGGTTTCAAAGTTCTGCACTTGTTGGAGAGAGTGATGAGGGGATGTACGAGAGAAGTCAAGGAATTGGGTTACAAAACTTTGGTCAGACCATTGCTCGAATATGGTAGTGTAGTATGGGACCCTCATTTTACGTATCAAATACAGGAGTTGGAGAGGGTGCAAAGAAGGGCTGCTAGATTTGTTTCTGGAAATTATCGCAGAATGCAATCAGTGACGGATATGATAAAGGAGCTGGAATGGGATTCATTGCAAGACAGGAGGAGGATGAGGAGGAGGGTCATGGGAGTGTACAGGGCATATACTGGCGATGAGGCATGGAAAGATATTGCAATAGGTATGAAAAGTAGTGCATGGAAGGGAAAAGATGACCATGACCACAAGCTGGAACTCGATTTCAGGGACAAGGGTGTAGGAAGATTCTCTTTTTTAGGTAAGGGTGTCAGGGATTGGAATGAGTTACCAAGAGAAATAATGAATAATTGACCGAAAACTTTGAAGGAATTTAAAGATAAAATTTGTAGAGGGCAAATGTAGGTAGGTGCAGGACGGGGGAAGATGGGTGTGTAGAGAAATTGCCACCGGAGCCTGTGCTCCATTGCAATTAAATTTAATTAAATTAAATTAATGACCATCACTGATATTCCAGCCATTACAGCACAACAAATAGGTTTAAATCAAAATAACATCATTTTGAAAATTCAAAAATGAATGGATGATTTCTGAAATGGATTCAATTAAGTGATTTTAGCAGTACATATTCCTGCAATTTTTCACATATCATTGCATTTTTGCAATCTGCACCAAAACTTTTATATTGAACACCAACTGATAATTGCCCTGTACCACTAATATCAGCAATTTCATTGGGGTTTTTTATCCAAATTCCAAATACGCTTTATAACCTTATCCTTAGATAATTGGGAAATGGAATGGAACTGTGAAAATAGAACCTACATTCTTTTTTCCACTAAATGGACTAAATGGATTAAGACTGCAAAATAATATTACCAGTATGACTGATCAAAGTCTCATCCTATTTTCTTTAATTTCATTATTATAAGTTGATTACAAAATTTCATGGACACATCTTTTCTTAGTCAACAATAGAATCTCTATACCACTGAGCAGCTGCATGAGACTGCAACTTCATGAAATCTTTGATACTTCAGGAAGGGGGAGACAATGGATTGCTCTTGTGAGCCGTGATGAGCAAGAGGTCAAAATAGAATACAGATTCAACATGGTGGCCCTTATGAAATACTTAACTAAGCCAACCACAGAAAGCCCATAAATTGTTCAACTCTAAATCCTTCTTTAGCATCATCTTTCCATCACCTCTGAATGTATGTGTTTCAATAGAAGACCAAGGATTGCACTAGGAAAGCCATCATTATCATGCGAACAAAAATTCAGTTACTACACAATTTCTAATTGATCAGAACCTGATTTGCACAGAAATTCTTTGATTTAACATTATTCCTGATGATTTATGCTGGCAATAGTATGATGTTTCAATTTGTTACCAACTGTTTTGCCTTTTTTTATATATAAAAAAGTCATGTTCTACATTTTGAGCAAACTGTACATACACTCAATTTTTATATATGCTTCACTCAAGAAACAACACCCACATTCAAAGCACACAGAATTTAGTCTACAGTTAACACATTTGCTAAAGCCTTCTGCACACAGACTGAAGAATTGCCATGACCTGATTATGCTAATCGATTGTCACAGCCACAGAACAGAGGAAAGACGTTACAAATGGCTTTTTCAAACCAAGAATGAGGGGTTTCCCAATAGTCCAGACATGAGTGTGATGGAAAGTGAAGGATGATTATAGACATAAATGTCAAGATGGATTAATATTTAATAAAGTTGTTTTAAATCAGTTTTAGTTATAAGTTACAAATTCACTAATGATGCTGTTGAAACACTTCTCAAGATTTATCATGAAGCATTATTCAGAGCAGATATTAGGAGATAATTATAATAGGAACGCCATTGTCTTGACTCGTAGTTTTGAAAAATTACGTTTTCACAGCTGCTTTGACGCTAATAAAAAGGTAAAACCATTTATTACCATTGTCAGAAAAAATGAAAGTAGGATTCTACATTCCACCAGCTAAAACAAAAAAGGAATAAATCATTATATCCCAATAGAAATAATAAAGCCATGCTACACAAAAGCAATGTGAGAATGATCTATGGTCATTTACATTAATACTACACTAACAAGGGAAAAAAAAGATAGACTTTACAAAAGGACTTGCACTGCTTTGTTTATGTCGTAAAAGAAAGTCTGGTGGGAGATTCCTGATTCACGGTGACACCGAAAGTCACAGAATTGGATATATATTGGTTGCTAATTTAGTAGACAAACTTTAACTCAAAAAGCTCATGAGGAGCTGCTACAAGTATCAAGTCTGGGTATATCAACCTGCAAATTGTTTTTATGACACACTGGCCTGCAATATCATCACATCACATTTATTTATAAAGTTATTGCCATCATTTGATACTAAGACCACAATACAGTTACAGTTATGGTACATATAGTGCAAATATATTTGACATTATGATATTTTGAGTTCAGTTATTAACTAGAACTTACCTTCAAATAATTTATAACCAACTTAACTTCTTTAATTTCTTTTAACTTAAAATTATCTGAGGAACTAGATTTGTATCCATGATACATAAAGTAGATTTTCTGAAAAACTTTCACACATTGGTCCACTAGTTGTTCATTATCCTCACAATTCCTGCAAAAGGTACAATGCCATTAACTAACTGTATGATGATTGTTCTCCTGCTGAAAAAATATATTAATACATTTGATTATGATGAACTGATACAATTTTGGTGCATCACTGGATGACTTAATAAACAAAGCAGAACCATAAATTTTGTTTAATCGGTTCAGAAAAATAAACAAAAAATTATATTTACACAGCAACTAATTAGTAACAGAATATTGCTTCCACCGCATTCAGCTTGCAGCAAGGATTAGTCATGATTGCAGAGCATTCAAGAATTTAACCATTTAGGTTTGGAAGTTAATTTATAAAAAGTGATTTGATTGGCTACTTCTTTAGTGAAACTACATCTTGAAGGCATCAGTGAGCTAGTAAGTTCTGTCTAGGGAATGAATTTATGTAGTGTAAATGGAATTAGAAGAACATTCTCATTTAGTTAAAAATTCCTTTGCTTATTGCAAAAATTTTAATTTAAGTAGAATTTTGGACTGCGATGACTTAAGAAGTTTGAAACTATTATCAAAGAAGAACTGAGGAAAGTTGTGTGTATTGTTAATCAATCAATCTTTGCATTTAAGTTGAGTAATTTATAAACCACAGAGCAAGATTATTCAAAAAGTCATCAGCTAAGGTTACCATTATCTAGGACTCAGCTATAGCACCTGTAACATTACAGTTACCTTCTGCCAGCTATGAAGTAGTGTCTCTGGAGCAGAGAGATACACTTTTTCTAAGTCGTTGTATGTGAATTGTTGCAGAGCGCGGATCGCGGCTCACGTAGTGAAGGCATTGACCTATATCCTTACTGTATGATGTAGTTTTGTAAGTGTAACTATGTTTAAGAAGAACTTCATGTCGTCGATAGGAACTGTGATTGTAAAAGTGAAGTTTGAACAGTATTTAAATGAACATTGATCATCAAGTTGTGATAGTGGATGATTTAGCCGGAAGGAGATATGAATTATAATTTTCCTTTTGTCTCAAGAACTCTGCAATCTTTCGGATACGAAGTTTCGATTAGCCTTTACTTTGAAACTTGATGGAGCCAAACCGTTCAAAAGTGTTAACGTGCTTTATTAATAAACTTTTCATGGACGTAATTATTCTTATTAATGAACTTAATGACCTCTATTAATTGTTATTATAATTACTGCTTAGGACAGCTTTGGTTTCATCATCTGGCGACCGGTGGCACAACGAACTATAGAAAATTAAATTAGTTTGCTTAGAGAACTGTGTCTTTGAGTGAAAATATTTCGTGAGGTACAAGTTACCAGTTACCACAACTACAAATTTATGGTCTTACACACCATTAACAAATTTTTTGTTCTAGGAAACCACAGGTGATTTTAATGACATTTTTTGGCTTAAGGCTTTATGAATCAATGTCATTAGATGTGGGAAAGGACTGGATAAAAAATACGAAGGAACTCGGCCATAGCTTTTTGAAAGAACCATCCCAGCATTCATCTGGAGCGATTTCAGGAAACAATGCAAAACAGAAATTTGGACAGCTCAATGGGGATTAGAACTCATGTCCTTTTGAATGCAACATCAGTGGATTACTGCCTGATAAGAATATTTAATGAAAAAAATTTCACTAGCGCTAAAAAAAAAGTGAATCAGTCCATTTCCTAAAACAGGAAGCCAAATGCTAGTACTGCACTGTTGTGCACAGATTCAAACCATAGGAAAATGACAAATTGTTACTGACATATGAAAATGATGCTAACATCAACAATGAAATAAAACTCAGGTATCAGACACAGTCAAGTCATGAAATTGTTTGTTAATAGGTTAACATAACATTATAAAATAATTATTAAGACAAAACTTACTGTAAACACTGCACTTCTGATGGCAACTTTTCTTCAAAAATGCGAAATTGTTTGTAAGCTTTCTGGTAATCTTTTGCAACAATGAGTTCACATACTCTGCCACACAATTCCTCAACATCCTCTTCATCTGGTATTTCCATCAAGTCAGAAGTATCATCAGCATCTGCAATTTCTGTGGAGATGAAAATTAAAGTTCAATCAATAGGTCTCTAAATTTAAAGTTTCTTTGATTTGAATGTATACGGAAGGCCACATTATGCCTTAGACATACCAACCAGCCAAAAGACTCCAAACCCAGCTCAGTATATCAGTTCCAAACTGTGTTAATTTCCGCAGTCAAATATACCTTTTTTTTGCACCACTTTTATTAGAAAAACACAATGTGTTGTTGTTGTTGTTGTTGGGGCTTAAGGTCGCGTTGACGACGGGGCATTAGCACCCACACACACAATGTGGGTCCCATCTATTACTATACCCAATCAAGGGCACGGCGAAGGTTTCATACTCTTGTTGCCATACTTCCCTGTTATGTTTCCTCATTGTTATCTCTAATAGATTAAAAGGATATGTATACTTACCCCATCATCTGCCTAAGATGTCCTGCTGAACTGAACTTGGTATGAACTGAAATGTCCTGATATTTAAATTTAATTCCAATTGCTGCATATGATAACAGTAATTTTTTTTTGCATGTACACAATAATCAACTCTTCTTTTGTCTTTGATCTCCATTAAATTTGCTTATAGCTTTATACCTCATCGACATCGAGGTTATTAGAGGCGGGAAAGGACTGGGGACAAGGAACAGGAAGGAATTCGGTCATGGTCTTTTGAAGGAAGCATTCAACAGGAGTGATTTGGGGAATCCATGGCAAACCAAAATCTGGATGCCCAGACAGGGATTCGAACCAGTGTCCTCCCGAATGCGAGGCCAGATCGATAACTGCTCACCCATCATGCTCGGTCTGATATACCAAACCACACATTCTGTGTGCAGATATCTATATTTGTTCTGAATCTCCTATTGATGAAATCCAAACATACACCATTATTAACAACAAGCTCTGACTGTAAACCAACAACAGAATCATTAATTAGAGTAATAAACAATGGAAGTACCAATACATTATTATGTGCCATTCCAGTTTTCATTTCAACCTTCTTCCCTTCCCCAATACTTTTAAGTCATAACCTGACTCATGAATGCTTATAATCTTATTCATCTTAATTCTATGGTTAATGTTGCCAAACACTTTTTTGACAGATGCAGCACTATTTAATGAGTTACAATTGCTTTACAATATTGCAGCACATGTTCATAACAAATCTGTCTCTATCTCCACACGACATGGAAAAATGGGCATGTTATCAAAATTTTGATCGGTTAATGAATTTTTATATTCCGTGTTAAGTACATTAGCTCCGTCACAGCTTTTACTAACCTAGTACCTGTTGAGTATTGGAACTGGCATACTGTTCTCTCTAAATCTGGCTTTTCTTACATACAACAATTTCTTTAGGTTTTACGTGAAGCTTTTAGAATGCAAATTGAAACAGAAGCCACTAAAAGCTTTATGCGTCACTCCAGTAGTCCATCCTTCTTGAGTCTGCATGTATCCTTTGTTTTTCCCAGTAATCTTTTAACCTCATGTATATATCATGGTGGATCATTCCATTCTGTGACTGTCCATTTTGGTATACGTATGTCGATACTTTCACAGAGTATCGTATGAATCGATGTCAAGTCGATTAAATGGTGCTACTTGTTACTTTGAAGTTATGATTATCATCTCTCAGGTACATTCTAAAACATTATTTTGAGGCCTTTATGAATTTGAAAAAAGTCCTTTATTTCTGTGCTCAGTTACCAATTTTATGGTTGCAATTACAGCTTTATGACTGATTATTTATGTGGTAATTGAAATATTTGTTATAATTTGAGCTTTTGTAACCAAAAAAATTAAAGTGTTTTCATTGCATTTGTTAAGTAATCAGCTCTTCATACTGATATGAGAACAGATTGAGAATAATTTCAAAAGCTGTTTTATTCTTGCAATTAACATATGAACAAAATTACTCCAGTCTGTACAAGGCAAGTAGAAATCACAGCCTTGTATTATTACATGGTCCTGAAATCAATGAGCTATATTATTTACAATTCTAAATGTATCAGCAACAGTTATGACAGCATCAGGAAAATGGTAGAACACATATGTTACAAATCTTATGCTCCCTACAACAGTGGCGGATATCGATGGCGTCAACCCATGAAAACTTAAATTCAATGTAAAGCTCCAAGGTGCTTTCCCATGCAATAGACCCCACTGCTTGCACCTTTTTCACCAACCCTGTCACTGGTGAGAGCTTTCCTATCATCGGACATGCCACCTGTGCAACCTCCCAGCTAAACTGCAAACACTGCCTAGGTTTGACTATCAATCCATTAGCCATAAGAATGACTCGCCACCAACAGACAGTTTTCACTCAGAATCCAAAACATCCAGCAGCTACCCATGCCATCTCCCATGACACCAATAATTTTAATTCTTGTTTCAGGGTCCGTGCTATCACAGTTCTCCCAGCTCAGAAGGTGGGAGCTTGCCTATCAATACAAAGCGGGCACAAGGCAACCTCCTGGTCTCAAAGTGAGATAATAACAAGTTAGTACTTTTCTTTCCCCTCTATCCTCTCCTTGCCTTGCCTTCATCCCCACAGTCTGAATTGAACCACCACATACCAGAGGGGATGTTTAACTGCATAGATTCTTTTTTAATTTTATTTTGTTTACTTATTTACTTTTTCTTACTCAGATTTGTGTTGTGAAGATTTTAATGTATTATTCTGCTCTTTTTGCAAAATTTTGTATTGCTCGGGTACTAGCTCCAATTCACTATACCCCTCTCCCTGTCCTCTGTTTGAATTTAACCCCACTATGTTCCTGACTAACAGCCATTCTACGAGTTGGTCTCCCACCCTCCCTCCATAATGTTCTCCTGTTGACAAAGGGCTAAGATCCGAAAATTCAGTTATTCATGTTCTTGTCTTTTTTTGTGTGTTCACGCCATGAAACCATCATCTAAGGTAAGTGGTGCTTCTTTTCGCTATCCTTTTTTGTAAATCCTATTTTCTCCTTGGCACCTATCATTTCCTGGTTACTATATTTATTAAATTTAACCTCTACACCTACTCGTTTAGTTGACATTAAATTAGATAGGCTTCTAAAGTCGACACATTTTGATGCTATAGTAGGCCGCCTTTCCAATACCATAAAGTACCACCAGGATTAGAAAAGAACAAGAGTTGACCAAAGTAAACCGAGTGTAAAGTTAACAGAAGTGGCCTGGTCCAAATAGAAGCAATTCCAGATCTAGATGAGATAGCATGGGTGCAAATTCAGTACAAGTCATGAGTCGCTGAGGGTCAGAGAAGCAACTCCACATTAAGCTCCTTCATAAAAAGAATGAGGCTAAATGAAATATCAAAATAACTTAATTAAAAATAATAAACAACAGCTCACATAGTATAAAAACATGCCTTTGCGATATCTGCCAGCTTTACATGGTGTACTGAGCAAGTGATGTATTTCACCACCCTGTCATGGACATAATATATGTAGCTACATGCTCCTAAATATGACGCTGTATGAACATGTAAATTTTAGGTCCCCAACACTGTGCAGTAGCATATATAAAAAAATGTTGTAAAGGTCGTAGATTCGTTTAGCTTATGATTGAAACTCAATTTTTATTGAGAAACACAAGTTCGACATCCATGTCGATTCAAGGAACATGTAAGGATTTAGGTACCTATATCCAACAGAGAGGTTTATATGATAGAAATATTCTTCTCGTCTAAACTACAGAATCATAAACTTATTTATTTCATGATCATCACATGTGCATGTTCTCATTGGGTAGAAAGCAAAGCAAACTTACATGAACCGAGAGTTAAATAAAGTTCTTTCCAACGTTGCAATTTTTCTAAAAATATAAAAGCTTCAGACTGTGGTAAGCACATATTCTATAAAAACTGTTCAGTAATTACATACATTACCATCACCGAATACTTGGACCCTTTTGGATTGTATTGGAACCTCTTGTTAGTTTTATGTACGAGTCATCGTATTTTCTTAAATTCGAACATTATACAATTTCATGTCGACTATAGGGGCACTTTCACAATAGGTGAGTACGCTTACCTTACCAGTGGTTATAAAAGGTTGTAAATCTGATAACTCAAAATGTACTCTATTTATCCAATTTGCATTTCTTTTATATAATTACACGAATTTGTCATATGATAAATTCAAAATTATGACCCAGAGAAAATACTTCAAGGCACTTGTGAATTTTAGCTAACTGAATTATAGATCAGCAAAACAATTTAAAAAATTGAATTTATTGCCACACATTACATGTCTGAGGGTAATTCATGACCGGGCTCTGGAAATGCCAGCCTAGACTATGCGTGTTCCGACATACGTTTCACTGGTTTATTTACCTAGTTTCAGAAGAAAATATAACATTTTTCTTTAAATAATTGTGAGAAATTATAATTTAAGTTCATAATTTTATTTTAGTCATTTTAGATATCTTTCCTTTAATTTCAAAACTACATCACTTCATAAATAATGGTCCAAGAAAAATTACATTATAGCCACTGCCACTTCTAACAAACCAAACAACTGTGATGGAAGGCAAGAACGATTTCCTGTGATTTTTGAAGTCATAGAGTGAAGCTACCCTTGTTTAAGTGCACAGTGTTGCCAATAATTGTACTTCACCATAACAAAAGTGCAGAGTGCACTGGATTGGATTTGAAAAAGTGCGTTAGATTAACTTAAAAAAAAAAAAAAAAAGTGGTTGGACACCAAAGGACACAAAAAAATTATAATACTATTATAATTATGATATAATATATTGATGGGACTAGAACCAGTGGTTGGACACCAAAGGAGACAAAAAAATATAATAATGATATAATATATTGATGGGACTAGAACCAGAAGATGCTTTCAACAGAGATATATTTCGGAAGAAGTTGATGACAAGTGGGACAAGCCGGGACGAACACTCCAACAGAAGACGTGGTAAACTCTGGACAGAGGAGCGCAAACAGGTGCATTCAAAACAAATGAAGGAGTTCTGGGAAAAAAAAAAAAGATGAAACTCGCTACCAAATGCACAAAGGCTTAACGTGGTCCTAGTTGGCCTCAACAAATAAATAAATAAATATTATAATAATATCTTTACTGTATCACACTATTTTCAGTTATTTCATTTCATGAATTGCGGGTGTCACCCGAGGCAGACCACTCCCTACCCCCAGCTACGCCACTGGTCTACACATAGATTAATCCATATTATTTCACAAACTGCATCAATGTATGTTTCGTTACATGGGAGGTATTTACTAATGGCTGTGAATACACTACGTCTGTGGGAATGCAATCTACTCTTGCTATAATAAAGAATTTCCATATAAATTATATGTGGTTTTAACCATGTCTATGTGCCAATTATGATACCTGCTTCTGCGCTACTAACAACACTTTCTAGTTTAGATTATTTGTTACAAACCCTTGTACAGTAAACCATGCGAAGTTTTGGGGGCATGGAATTCTTTTTAGATAATGCTGCCAAACCCCAGGCCCATGGGCCACAAGGTTTCATTGATGGGTTTTACTTTTTGATTGTAATTAAACTGTGTTACTTATATCTTTATTATATTTAAATACCTAATCTTAGGCAAGTATTATGTGGCCCGCAGGCTAATTTAGAATCAAAATTGTGGCCCATCTCCAAAATTGGTTAAGCAGACTTGTCTTAAGTCATTATTTACATGCGGTGATGTCTCGCACATAATTGTATTTCAAGTACTGCATCATCTCTGTAATGTCTGTTAGATTAAGAGAGTTACTGCGAGTTGCTGACAAAACTTTGCATTGATGCCAAGCACAAACCTCACACTATTATGATCCTCAGATTTCCTTCGGAAGTTGTAATGGTAATGGGATATTTCTCACTTGCAAATTATTATCAAGATTTTGTTAACAACCTTAAGCTAACATGCAGAGTTTATACTAACACAAGTACTGTTACAACTGATGATTGACTGAAGAATATATAAATACTGATGGCAATTTACCAACACTAACTATTAAGTTATAAATTAGGGAAACTGTTTTATAGATTTACTATAACATACAAAAAAAATCTATAAACTTAATTAAAGAATAGGCCAAAACGATAAAGCAGTTGAGACTGGATTACGCTACTAACACATTGAGTCTTAGCAATTGAGAATCAAAAGCACAAATTGGAAACATTTGATAGGTTTTCAAAAATTTGATTCATACAATGCAAATGAACCCTTTACTCGAGTAAGGTGAGAATTATGTTTTAATGTTACAAAGATCAAGCTAAATAACACATTTTACACCACTGATTTATGCTAAATTTGTTACGAGTAAAATCAATTAGGATGATGTATCAAATTTCGAATAGTGTTTGTAAACCAGAATTTTTTTGTATGAAAAAGTCATTACCATTATCATGATCCAGAATCTCAGCAAGGCCACTCCTGAGCGAACTCTCCATTTGATTCCATTCAGCTTCTACTTTTTCTGCAAGCTCAGCAGCTATACTATTTGTCGAAGCTTCCAGAGCATCAAGTTTTTTTTGCTCACTTTCAAGTTGTTGTTTCAATTCATTTAGGCCCAGCTGCCATTTTTATAAGAAATAAAAAAAAACACTGACTATAATGAAGCATTATAAATATAGCATCAAGAGTGCAACGAGTTAGTATCTTGAAAATATCAGATAAAGTTTTCAGCAAATGTTAAATTAAACAATTTACAAAAAAATAAAAACGGTATCATAGAGGTCTGGGGTTAAATGTTGTGCAAGAGAAAATAATAATTATACTATTTCCCCCAGTAACATAAGTATGAATTGTACATATATCTGGGCCATCGTGTATTTTTTTAAGAAAACTATTCACCGATAAAAAGCTTCAACAGTGACAAAATTACTTTCCATGATCAACTCATAAATCGTGACTTTGGTAATCATTACTACATTACTACAGTAGAAACATTAGAGGGATGCCAAATGAGACAAGTTATTAGAATGAAATATTCCATAATTTATTTTTCTGTCATCAGTCTCTTGACTGGTTTAATGCAATCCTTCAACTCTTCCTATCTTGCACTAACCTCTTACAACTTATGGCTTCAATCAGGGGCGGATCCAGGATTTTGTTTTGGGGGGGGGGGCTTGAGCGGACTTTGGTTTGGGGGGGGCTTGGCTTCAGTAAATTTTGGTTCAGAGGGCTTGCGTTCAGTGGATTTTTGTTTTGGGGGGGGGGCTTGAGTCGTAAAAAAGGTAGTATTTATAGCTTCCTCGGGCCTCAAAAAGGTCTCAAAACTACAATGTCAGGGGTGGACCTAGATACGTTTGGGGGGGGGCTTGAGCCCCCTAGCCCCCCCCCCCCTGGATCCGCCCCTGGCTTCAATTATCTATTTCATAAATTTTAATCTTTTTCTACCACTGCAGTTCTTACCTTCAGCTACTCCCTTCACTTACTTAACCAACCCTGCAAGTTTTAAGATGTGACTTGCCATCCTCTCTTCTTTCTGTAAGACTCTTCAACAAATTCTCTCCTCGCACATCATCTCCAAAACTCGTTCATTTCATACTTTACCTGTCCAGTTAATGTTAAGCATCCTTCTATTGAACCACATTTCAAATACTCCAATTTTCCTTTTTTCTGGTATTCCTATAGTCGATGGTTTGTTACCATAAAGTGCTTTGCTCCACAAGTTCTTTGCAAGTCCTAGATCAATATTTGAAACTAAAACGTTTTTCTTTTGCAAGAAGGCTCTTTTCGCTATTGCCATTCTACTTTAAACATCAGTTTGATTATCAGTTGTCATGTTTCTTGTTAACTGGCAGAATCAACTTATTTCTTCTATTGCTTTCAATTCTATTTTTATATTTAATTTACAACTACTGCCATCATTTCATCAACTTTGTCATGCTTTGGTCCAAAATCTTCAATATTTTCTTCATGCCATTCAGTACCTTCTCAATGTTCCTAGTCTATTCTGCATAACAGGACAATGTCATCAGGAAATTGTAGCATACTTATTTTTTCCCTTGAATATTTATGCCATTTTCTTTTACCCCCTTTATTGCATTCTTTACAGGCAAGTTGAATATTAATGGGGATAGACTACATTCCCCCTTTTTAATTGATGTATATATCTCATGATTCTTTACTTTTATTATAGCCATTTGATTGCTACATAAACTGTAATTACAAGGGTGGTTTAAAAAGTTCTCAGAATCACCACCAGATGTCAGTTCTACTGCAATGAGGTTGCTGCGTAATAATAGGTCATTCTTTAGTAGAAAATATGACATGACAGTTTTCTTGGTAGAGATCTGTTGCGAGGACATCTTTTTGTTGTTGTTCTTGTGTAGTGATTTGTGAAGATGGAAAAAATAGAGATTTGAGAAGTTATTACGTACTCTATAAAGAAAGATATCAAAGCAAAGACATTTATGCCAATTTACAGAACACACTGGGGGTCTCTTCTCCTTCATATTCAACTGTTCTGAAGTGGACAAACGAGTTTAAATTTGTTCAGGTCAGCTTAGATGATGATCGGCGAAGTGGCCACCCAAGATGTGCTGCTACCACAAAAATTATTGCACAACTGCATAAAATGGTCATGGAGGATAGTTGACTGAAAGTGTGAGATACTTCTGTAGCTCTAGTGATGTCATCTGAATGGGCATATCACATTTTAAAAGTTGAAGTGCAGATGAGAAAATTATGTGCTAGATGGGTGCCATGTTTCAACACTGGATCATAAACGCATTAGAGTGCAATTGTCCGAACAATATTTGACCCATTTTCAGAGTAATGGACAAGTTTTTTTGTGCTGGTTAGTGACCACACATGAAACTTGGGTCCACTACTGGTCCCAGAGACAAAACGACAATCAAAGCAGTGTAAACATGTTGATTAAACACTACCAAAGAAAGCAAGGCAATAGGGTTGGCTGGAGAGATCTTGGCATCAGTTTTCTTGGATGCGAAAGGGATTCTGTTGATAGATTATTTTCCCACTGGTGAAACAATTATGGGAGAATACTACAATAACCTCCTGGACCAACCACAGAAAAAGATACGTGAAAAAATGCTAGGTTTGGCTAGGAAGAAAGTCAACTTTCATCAAGACATGTTCTCTCACACGAGTTCGTCATGGCAGAAATCAGATTTCCATCTCTTCTTCAAGCACAAATTCTTCTTCAGTGAACAAAATTCTCTTCAAAGGAAGAACTGATTGCCAAATTTAACAGGTCTTTTGCAGGCCTGGAGGATTCTAATGTTTGAGAAGGGATTAAGGCATTGGAAAATGGTTGGACCAAGTGCTTTAGTGTACATGGAGAATACAGTGAAAAATAAAAAAAGTTTCACTATTTGATTCTGAAAACTTTTCAAACTACACTTGTATTCTTCTATCTCAATATTTTAGACCTGGTTTCCTTAAAATTTTGAACATGTTGTCCAAACTTAAAGAGATTTTGAGGGCACAAATAGAATTTTATTAATTAGTAATCCATCCACCGACATAATCGTTCATGAAATATTTGTATTCCAGGATCTACAGAGAAAAGATTTATCTCTACAACATTAATTACAGGCATGCAAAAACAGGGTATGTAAATAACAGCAGACAAATATCAAACTGATTACCCTCTCCTTTGAAGTGTGTGTGTGTGTGTGTGTGTGTGTGTGTGTGTGTGTGTGTGTGTGAGAGAGAGAGAGAGAGAGAGAGAGAGAGAGAGAGAGAGAGAGAGAGAATGCTGAATACCGAATTTGCGAGGCATGCTACCAGGGACGTACTTTTTGACAGACATACTTTTAAACAAAATTATTTCAATACCAGAAATAGAGATGTGTTGGTATTTACCCTGGAAGCAAAAGGATTTTGCTCTAAAAATGCTGCTACAAGCTGTATAGCACTTTTCTTAACATTTGCACTCTTGTCCTGTAAACGACCAATAGTCTTCTCCAGCACACTTCCATGATAAGAAATAGGCACTGCACCTTGCCGCACCATATGCTGCCAGAGCTGCAATACCTACAAAGGTAGAGATGAACATTGTTGAAAACTTGCAGGTTTTATAATCTGTAATATTTTTTTTACAACTTGTCAAGGTCAAGAATTTTTCAGATTTTTCTCCTATCTCAAAAGCCTTGAACATTAGTGGAATTATTAAGATTTTAGAATTATAAACTATTTGTGTGTCAAATTTCTTGGTTATGAGATACATTTTTCTTACATGTTATTGTGTTCTTTTTTAAATATTTGATCACTACATGAATGGTCTGTGTGAAAAGATGGCCATTATTCTGTAATAATTGTGCATCTGATCAAAGTTCTCAATATCAGGATCATATATTACAATTATTCTATCATTGTTTTTGTACTTTAACGCATTTCCATACAGTAGATAAAATTGATCTAAAGTCTTCTAATCTATTTCCATTATAAATACTTTTGATCCATTACCCGATAGTAAGAAGTATCTGTTATCAATCAACGGATGTACTTTCTTGAAATCGTAACTTTGTGATGTTTAATAACATGTGCATTATTCATAGCACAGTTAGTAGGTTTTGGCCAATGTAATTAAGATCATTGACTAGTAACAGAGCACATGCAATCTTTGTATGTATTATTGACATTCTTTACTTAGCTGATTCTGATTTTTATATAACCTATTTTCTTGTAGCATTTTAATAGTATTTACTTTGTTTAGATCTATATGTTGCTTTAAGTGCTGTTTATTTAGGATGAATAGTTGAAGAAATTCATCTAACTTGGGAACCAACAGAATTGTTAAGAACGGATTTCGATCTCCTTCATATATGTTGAAGGGTATACGGCATATATGTCTGTGGTATAGTTGTTTCTCAAAATGGGCCCTACATTTGGAGATATTCGCATGCAAATAAACCAAAAAATCTAAATGTCAGATATATATTAAATTATTGCCTCATTTTATCAGTTGGCAGAGTGGTCTATGGGGTAGGGTATTTGCTTCATAATTTTCTAACCCGAGTTCAAATCCCCGCAGAATCAAATATTTTTATCTTCAGAAATTGTCAAGCTTGACCTTTTTATTTTGTTAAAATTTTATTTACGTACTTTTATTGAGTGAAATAATATTTAAAATAAATCAAATTACTTACAATTCAGCGTCATTTATTTCCTGAAATTCTTTTTTTCGTAATGAATTCACGGGTCTACCGACAGATTGTCTTTTCACAACACAAATCGGCCGCACACCCTTGAAAACTTCATTGCAATCATACATCAGGAAAGTCTCCATTCTTACATTATTTTTTCACTTTTGTTAATAAGTTGTATCGGTGCATTTTCAATTGAAATATTTACTATCATCTTATTTCTTTTCTGTTATTTCGTTTCTTTACTTGTATATCATCAAGAGGTATTTTAAACGAAATACGTAGCATTGGGAAGATAGAAATAAAAAAACTTTCTTCTACACTCGATTTGTTCCAAGAACGGTTACGTGTAATGGTTGAAAATAAAATAGTAGGCCTATCCGTGACGAAAAATGGAGCTCAACAAGGAAATGGAAGAACAAGTGACAAATGCTTAAAACATTGCAAAATTCTTGTCTCAGATTCCAGTTTACTAGCAGATTCGCCTGCTGACTTAATTTCATTGGGTATGGGCGAGTCATATCAAGAAGCCATTGTTGATATATGGGCCGAAATTATGTTTGGTGTATCTGTTATAAGCAATGTGATTTGTTTTAAATTTCATTTCGCGCAATAAAAGTGTGTAAATGATTTTTAATAAAATAAATAAATCAAGCTTGACAATTTTTGAAGACAAAAATAAATAAAAATATTTGATTCTGCGGGGATTTGAACTCAGGTCAGAAAATTATGAAGCTAATTGCCTACCACACAGACCACAGAGCCACTTGATGAAATGAGGCAATAATTTGGCATATACCTGCCATTTAGAATTTTTTGTTTATTTGCATGCGAATATTTCAATGACTATACCATAGGCATATAAGCTGTGTACCCTTCAACATATATGAAGGAGATCGAAATCTGTTCTTAACATGTCTGAAGGACTCCAAGTAAGACGAAGGACAGAGTGTTTATGCTATAGTATCTGCAATAATTAACTACTCACTAAAGTGTTATTTCAAGTTCAAATTGTGGTATGAAATGGTACTGTACAATAAAGTTTACAAGACTTATCAGAAATGTTTTTACAGCGAGTTTTCAATATCCAAAGTGGTGTTAATGAACTTTCGAAATGACAATGTAGAAAGGTGACTTTTTTATGCAGCAGAGTTTGTTCTATTTTGACAATTAATAAACAATGAAGAATATGTGAGGAGAAGCCATTTCAGGCAACATATGGGAATCAAGGTAAGGCATCAAAATACGCCAAAAAGGAGACACATAGTTTATGGACACTCTCACTGGAACTATGGTAAGTGACAACATAACCTAAGAGTTTTTTGACAGAAGGTAACAAACAGATAATTTTATTAAATATCGGAGAAAGTTCTCACAAAACACAAGTAATCACAAAATATACCAATAACATAAATAAACAAATTTTTGAATTTATACTCGAACTTTTTAATTACAATAAAATTTTCTGGCATTTAAAATCATGCAATTATTTTAAAAAACATCCTAGCCAAATACTCCCATAATCTAACCACCAAAAAATTACTCACATCATGAAAAATGTCAATGAAAAAGAAAATAATTAACCATAATTAGTTTTTCCTGAGAAACGTTTACAGAATAAATTCCTTGTACTACTATATGCAATATCTGTCCTTTCTGAGTGGTATTTTACAGGAGAATCCTTTCCTGTAACTGGACATGCTACATGTGCTACCACTCACCTTATTTACCAACTCACCTGCCTCCATTGCACTGCCTCTTACATTGGTCTCACCACTCAATAATTATCCTAAAGGATGAATGGTCACAGGCAAAAAGACCATCCAGTGGTAATTCATGCCAACTTTCATGATTCTAACAATCTTAACACCTGTTTCACAGTTAGAGCTGTTAAGAACTTTACCAAACACCACCACTCCTTCAGAACTCCGCAGATGGGAACTTGCCTACCAACATATTTTTGACACCAGACACACCCCTGGTATAAACCCACATTTTTTTTTAAAATTTATAGTCAGTTATATATAAGCATATGTTTTATATATTTTTTACATTTATTTATTTACCCCCTATAACCGATCAAAATAAAATTATACTTTTTTTATTTTTTAACGAATAGTCACAGAGGTTATTTTGTTCCACTTTTATCACTGTTCTACCTTCTCCCCCACCTGCCACCCCATATGTTTCACTTTTTTTCATTCATGTGGCAAGTCTAGATGTGATCAAACCCCCCCCCCCCCCCCTTACCATATGGCTCGCCTCTCACATGACTAAGGTTTCTTACCGAAATATTGTACAATTTGTGTTTGTCTTAGGGTTTTTTACATGTTCATCCTGCCCTCCTGCCCTCATCTGTGGTAAGTGACAGGTTATTTTTCCTATTTTATCTTATTTTTAAACTTACTTATGGTATCTTTCCTCTCCACCCTCCAGGTGCAACCTTGAAATTTCAGAAAATCATACCTTTCTAGTTTAGTTATGGTTTTAAACAGGGTTTTCACTATTATTTAGATTTCACATTCTTCTTAACTATACTTATGTTTTTAACAAACCTGTATTTTATCATTAGGTTTTGATGTTTATGACAACTTAATGTCAAACTTTTAAAATTCATTTTTTTATCCTTTAAACATAATTTTAGTTTCCAACTGCTAATATATTATTTACTTATTTAAAATTATATTTCATTTGAGCCTAGTTTCAGCACTGTATATTATCATATACTATTTTAAAACATATTTAGAGTTTCTATATTTACTCCAAATTTTGTTACAAGTTCTGTTTATATGTTGACAAGGCATTGCCATTGTTAGATTTTATTTATTTGTTTAAATAAGAGTCTTTTAATTGTTCCCCTGAAATCCTATTGTCTTTGCACCACGTGCAAAATATAACTTTCAAACTGAATTACTGTCCTAAATAATTTTTTTTTACCCTTTATAAACATTATATCAAAATGCTTGTTTTTCATCAAGGAACCCGTGGAAATGTTCGTGAGACTATTCATTTACTTTGGTAGTTCAACTTCCATTTCTACACACTTATAAGATACCAAACCTATTTTTATTTGAAAATTACTTTTATATTACAGTGAAAGGGATACTGCATAGCAATCCAACCACCAAAATTGATGGAGTTAAAAAAAAGAAGGGTCCAGTGAGCAGATACCTCGGTATGAAATTAGATGAAAGACTATATGTGGACTAGAGATCTCTAAGCTGGCAAGGTGTAACTGTTATGACAAATCATTGTGAGCAAGGACAATGTTCTCTTGAATAATCCACAACTTGAACCTCTCCATACTATCATTCGCACAGCTTGAACAAAACGTAAAAATAATCTTGCTGGTCTATTGTCTGGTTCTATATTATAACATGGAAAGTCAAGAAAAATATCAGCATTGCCTCCATCTTCGACTTACTCATTCTTGTGTCTTCTTCATTCCAAATGAATGACATGGTAGCACTGAAAAGGACTGAATCCTGTTCTATGTGACTTTGTAACTGAAACGGAGCTAAACATATTTCACTTATTTTAAATTCTTATTTGTTAGGATTTCAATATTTAAAAATTATTAACACATATATGTGAACAGGAAATATTAAATGGATGCCTACCTTTGACCGCACAAATGCATTAACATCAAGAATGTGGTCTTCCATGTGATCCAACAGCTCATCCCTCTGTGCTTTAGCATCTTCAGTCAAGTCTTCACCACTTAAGCACTTTTCAACAAGAGTGCAGAATGAAGACAATACTGCATTCCTCATAGCATACGCCTAGAGAATAGAATGGCTAGTAAGAAAATGGAATGTATAAAAATAACATTTAATGCCAATTTTTCCAACTTTTATTTCGGCTGTAACATGCAAATTACTGACAGAAATATGTACACATACAGATCCCCATTTAGACCTAGTTTTTAGCTGATAGGCACTTGAGCTGAATAGTTTACACTCAACAGCGATTTCCCTTAAATATGTTGTCATTTGTTTCATAATCATGATATATGCTGATTAATCGAACATATTTATACCCAGCAAATATTTTGGTAGTTACAAATAAGTTTGATAAAGCAGTTTTCAATAAAGCACTAATGTTTTAATTTGTTCATAAGCTAAATATTTAATGAATTATTTAAAACAATGAATTATCATTCCCAGACATACATACCTATTAAGTTTTATTAGGAAAAAAAGAAAATCATCTAAAACAGAAGTTGATTACAACCATTTTCAAGAATAAAATCCAACAGTTGCATTGACATATTTATTAAATTTCTAAGTATTTTAGAATAAGACTTATAGTGAATTTTTAGCAAATCAATAACAAGGGCACAAGATGAAGACGGCTGGTGTGAGTAAGAAATTCAAAACTACCGGCAATTGTTGTTATATCACGGTTACATTAGACATTCGGCAACAAAGCCAGTGTCCAGTTGGTTATGAGGATATTGTGGCGACAGTACAATAACAAACGAAAGATGTTCAGATTAAACTAATTGTATTTAGTTATTTGATAGTGGAATTCTGGAACAAAGCAAGAGCAAAGGTTTACTGTAAATAGAAACAATGTTTACACTTCTCTAAAACAATGCACAATTCGTAAAAAAAAAGAAGTTGTTCGGATAACTGACGTTTCGCATAATTGATGTTCGGATTATCGACACTGTGCTGTATTTGTTTTTTTATTTGCAAAATGTAATGGAAATTACTAACTGAAAAATTTCTAGATGGAGCCCTAAAGAGTGCTATAATTACAAATTGCTTTTATCATATTTCAATCTCATAACACAGATTTCAAGGTTGTGTTCTATACAGTACTTAAAGTACGCCGCTGCGTTGAATGTTATTTCTAACAAATATGGCAACTCTCCTTTTTTCCGTATTAAATATACAATAATAAGAGTTTAATTTATGCTTTGGGATATACAGCTAAGCATTCCCTGTATCAGACAAACAGCAGATATCTGCTTTGAAATTTCTCAAATTTTTAATCCCTAATAAGGTAACCTAGTTTATTTCACTAAAATTTTTGATGTGAAACAGAGGTATGATTCAATGCTTTGCATAATTTACATACAATGGCATATAATGAATTTCTTTAGTGTGGTTCAATACTAGCAGTAATGATACTAAGGAAAAAGGAAAGGACTTTTACACAATATAAATGACAAACTTTGGCATGTGCACACCTCCCGAATGATGACTCGTTCCACATTACGTGAATAGGTGTAAAACCGAAATATTGATATGTTTTTGTTCATCATTTATGTTTTTCACTAGTCACAGCCTTCAACTTTGGTGAGTGAAGAGTTATTTTCCCTTTCCTTTGTCATTCAATACTAGAAGTGGTGCTAATGGGTTTACAACCAGACTTGTTTATATTAGATACAGAATCAGACGTGTTTAATCTAGAAATGATGTGTTAAGACCACCTCATTACTGTTAAAACATTTGGTTGACCTTAACAATGATTTTCATGTTACTAAAATGGTTGGAAAGTTAGTGTTTGTATATTTAATTTGTCTGTTACACCAAGAGGTTTGAAGCTGATAATAACTTGTGGAAAATTGCGAGCGAGTTCTTCAAGCCATGCTTTTATATTACTGACAACATTCTGTGACCACCTATGAAGATGAGAACATAACATATTTATATTCTTGATGGAATATTATTCTTGTCTCCGAGAATGTTGCAGTCATAACTGAAATGATTCCGTGCAGGAGATTTATCTCCCGCAATGAGAAACATTCAGTAGGTAATTACCAGTGAGTATACGATGTTTCATCCAATGATTAATATATTGTTAACATGGAAAGGACAGGTAAAATACACCCAACACTCACCAAAGTTGAAGGGAAGAGGGCAGCAGCTACACAAAACAACAACAAACAAAGAAAACAAAATATTTTGGGTGTAAACCCCTTTTTCAAGTCAAAGATGTAGGTAATCATTACAGTGACAAATCATTTTGGCTATTTGGAATAAATTTTGTCTTTTGTTCAGGAATTGATAGTTTTAACCATCAATTAACAATCATGAAATTGAAATTTGTGCATGTACCATTGTTTTGCAGAACTATAGCATTGTATTTAGTATTTGGCTGTTGAATGACCAATGACTCGGTGATTAAAAGTGAATTACATGAAACAGTGACTCTTATTTCAAGTCACCAGTCACAATTTTGATTTACTATGTTTGCTGATATATACAATATGAATTTTTCAACAGTTCAGATGATAGCAGACAGGTCAGTTATAAAACTTGTATCTTTAATAGCTGATTAAAATATCAGTTTTCATTGCTTTCCATTACAGCCAGCAACCCATGTATTAGCTCAAACTCATCACTTTTTTACAAATCGGCAGTTTAAATTCTTCAAAACATTAAAACGTTTCGAAACACCTTCACCTGGGCCAAGTCATTCTTGTGCCAGTGTATTTTACAACCTTTCTTCAGTACTCTGAAGCAACAATAAAATGGTATTTTCTAAATCTGAACAATGGAATACAAATAACACTGATCAACAAGACTACATTTTTTTCTTTATTGATTCTGCACAAAAACCTGCTAAAATTATTCCAAAAGTAAGGAGTATGTCGGTGCTGTTATTCACACCAAAGTGCCTCACCACCAGGACTGTCAAATCAATGCTAATAGTCAATATAGAGATACAGAACGACTTGGAAATCACTGCAAGGTTGAAATGGAAACTCCTGCCTTGAGTCCTGGGAAAGCTACCAAATGGTTAATTGTAATTTCTGGCACAAATACTGAATCAGTTCTCCAATCATCCCACAAGGAAAAGCTCTACAGAAACCAAATAAGTATGGTACTTGTGGTTGCAAAGGCTTGTGAGGTCACTGTATGTATTATCTTGGTTCTCCGGGTGGAGCCGCGTCGATTTATTAAAACCTAATGTTTCTGCCATCTTACTGTGGCTTCCTTCAGAGGACTGCTTGTGAGTGTGCCGCTATAGCCTAATATAGCAGCAGAAAGCGAGTGCTAAACTGCCACGGTGATGTGGCTTTCATCAGAGGACTGCTTGTGAGAGTGCCGCTATCGCCTTATATAGTAGCAGGAAGCGAGCGCTAAACTGCCGCGGTGATCTCACAAACAGTCCTCTGATGAAAGCCACAATAAGATGGCAGAAACATTAGATTTTAATAAATCGACACAGCTCCACCCAGAGAACCAAGGTAATACAAGTATGGTACTGATTTCAGTGTGTTTCCCCTCCTGCCATCTGACTAAAATTTCTCAAAACCAGCCTGAACCATATATTAGATAAAGCAATCAAAGATCAGTGCAAATGTAATTAAGGATAGATCTTTATACATCATCATTCATTCTGCCATCCCAAGAACAAATTATTGCAAAGCGATGATCAGATCAAGTCAAGATCAATTGAACAGATGCTGGTACAACTGTCAACTATTTCAATGATCTATCATTGCTCAGTGAAATACCAAAGAATAGCTTTGATAGTGAAGCAACTGCCCTGGAAACACTGAAAATCATAAATAGTGGCAATGCTGCAAAAGGCTTTTGACTATTTTCTTAGGAGCATTTAATTAGAATAATTCTGCGACCTTTCATTAGGTAGAAAACAAAATTGATGAATATACATTCCATAACCATTTCCATATGCATCAGAGAGACAAATTGTAATTTATAACAAATAATTTACGTAATTTCCTCATGTGAGATTAGTATTCACCAACTCAGAAGCTTTGATATACTACAGCCGTCTATAGCATTTTGAGACAAACTCAACGCTTTTGGGAAGAACCAATAGATTGTGTTAAGACAGCATCATGTGTATTATCTACTTAGATCAAATTTTAATTTTCTGCTTCATCTCCAGTTATGATGTAGTGACGATATCAATCTCAGATCTAAAGTCCAACCCTATTGTTTCAATCTGTGAAAGCATTGTTTGTGTTGTATGATATATAAGTCTTTCTCGGCGTATCTTCGATATAAATTCTTCTTGGATTTGCCGCCGAATTACATTTTCTACTGTCAAGCTTTCGGCGACTTTCACTGCCGCCATCATCAGGTCTGTTGTATCTGAAGGAACAACAAAAACTGGACTGAATAGCGGAACTGAACGAGCCAGGAACGTTGTCGACTTCCGATTGGCTGACTCCAATGACGTAACCATTCCGTGACTGCGATTGGTCGGTTGCAGAACCAGGCGTAGATATACACCAGCATTGTACTGACAGTTGGCTCCACAGCCGAGGTTGTTAAAAATGGAAGACGATGGATTACCTAATGTTCGCATAACGTCACTGTTCATATTGCATCACCGTTTACATTATTCACCACTATAAATCATGATGTTTAATTCGATAATCCTTAGGGAGCCAAGCGGTATTCTGATTGGCTGACACAATAACTGTTCTCACAGCGTCATCGTTCACATTAAAGAAATCTTGGATTTTTCTGTGTGAGAATAATGTGAACGATGACGCTATGAGAACAGTTATTGTGTCAGCCAATCAGAATACCGTTTGTCTCCCTAAGGATTATCGAGATTAAACATCATGATTAATAGTGGTAGAATAATGTAAACGGTGATGCAATGAACAGTGACGTTATGCGAACATTGACGTAGGTAATCCATCGTCTTCCATTTTTAACAACCTTGGCTTTGGTTTCGCTGTGGAGCCAACTGTCAGTACAATGCTGGTGTATATCTACGCCTGGTTCCGCAACCGACCAATCGCAGTCACGGAATGGTTACGTCATTGGAGTCAGCCAATCGGAAGTCGACAACATTCCTGGCTCGTTCAGTTCCGCTATTCAGTCCAGTTTTTGTTGTTCCTTCAGATACAACAGACCTGATGATGGCGGCAGTGAAAGTCGCCGAAAGCTTGACAGTAGAAAATGTAATTCGGCGGCAAACCCGAGAAGAATTTATATTGTTTGTGTTGTTTTTAAATTTAGCCAAATTATAGGTTAAAAAAGTTTCAAGTTCAAAACTTATTTTAATTTCATGTAATGGCTGATCGAACAATGTAAGACATGCTTCAGAGTTAGTCAGATCCTAAGTTTTCAAACTGTGAACATTTAATCACAATATTTTTGTGTGTACAAAGTCAGAATAAATAATTATAGTTTCACTAAACATTTGTAACAGTATAGATAGATGTGTAGCCAGATGAAATAAGCTATTAAGGAAATAACCGTTTTCTGATATTTTGATGATAACATTCTGGTTTAAGTATGGTCTCCCTTTTAAAACAGATATGCTCAAATTTGCATAAAAAATGTCAATGCAACAGTTTTTGTTTCAAATTTATGGAAAAATCTTAGTGAACTATTTCAATGAACATAAAACTACCCAAGTTCAATTCACACAAAAGAGTTCGCATTCCTTAACTGTATGTATATTTATTTGACATCCCTTTATTTTGTTGTTCACAGACAGAATTATAAAATATATTAGTTCTTGCCCATTGAAGAAATGCATTACACCATAACATTACAGCAGTTTCAGATTTCCTTGATATTTTTATGCCACTGAATCAGTAATGCAGGGAAAATATGAACACTAGATAAGTAATTCATAAAGCTTTGTGGCACTGTTTTCTGTTGCAATTTTTGTATTAACATTTTATGTGATAAATCTAACAAGTTAACTTAAAACATTGTGAAGCCAATCTGTTATTTTAATAGAAACTAGAAAAGAAGCAGATAAATTATTATATTTCCTTACCTCCACATCAAGCAGTGGTTCAAGCAAACGGACATGTGGCACTACAAGATGTGGAACAGCTTCTGATAATTCTGAAATGAATTGTCCATAGGATCGAGCAGCACCTGAATGGGACGCAGATTCTCCAGTATCCATTCTTGATATTTCATTTAAAATTTCAACTACTATACGTGAACATTTAAAGTCTTCAATTAGAACCACTATGCATCGTACCATTGAACTTACTAAGTGGTCATAAACATGCAGCATCTATGGAAAAAAAAACAACTGATGAATTTTTTAAAAGTTTTGTCAGTAATTTAATGTAATAAACTTAATTTTTCTCTATGAGAACAGAATTATTTGTACTAGGTGAGTTATTTTAAGTGTAAGCATTATATGAAATATGTTGTTGTATTTAAGGATGTATAAAAAGCCAGTCAATAATGACTATCTCAATTATCAATAAAACATTTTTGATGTAATGTGAATTGGTTTTCATGAAAATATTTGAGCGCTAAAGTGCATAAAAGTTAAAAAATATTTAAAAATTTCAGAATATACCTACATGGAGATGTTGCCTGCTTGGTGTGAAATATCTAAGCATTATTGAGAAAATTCGAGTATTTTCTGAATCATGTTAACTAATATCACTTATCAACAGTTCTAAATTAAAGTGTGACAAAATGATCATCATACCAGAAGTAAACATGTCTAGAATCCAAGTAAACTGTTCTATGAGCATTTCTGTGTTAAAAAATTCTTGTGCATTTGAATTTCGATGATCAATTGCACTACTCTGTTTCACTTGACAGGTTACAACTTCTCATTAGAATGTGCTACAGAAATAAAAACATAGTAATCATCTTTTTAAAGGGTCCAACTGAATATGTTGACCAATACCAAATAATTTTGTTTAAAAATGTTAATGAACATATTTTATTGCAAAATGTTTTTAATCAACGCAGCTGTAAATTTACTGAGTTTTATTTCAAAACAAGTGTGTGAGGTTTAAAATGTAGAATTTTCATATTTTGCATTTCAAAATTATTACTGAAGACAGTGTTCTCTCTTTTCAAACAACCTTTAAGAACAAGGAATGGCTGAAACCAATTACCGATGGTAAAAAATTGTCACCTTCGGTTGTTAACAACAGTTTATGTTTGAAATAGAGAACGATGCCAAGTAAAACTATTCATGTGTAGGATATGTTGACGGCAGTTTGCTTTACTCTGATCATTATTAGTTAACTTTTCCATATTTTCTTCACAACAGAATTCTTGAATATTCACTAAAAATTACTTGTCCCAACTATTAAGAAGTCAAATGATTACCGAAGTAGTTGTTTTCAGTATCTTTCAGGTTCATTATTTATTTATGTTTACAGCTTTATCAATCCTTGTTTCAGGTTGCAGTCTCTTTAAGCCAGATAAGCTATATTTTACAATTTAATTTTACATAATTTGATTCTAGTTCCTTACAGGCTAATCGATCTTAAGCAACTCTTCCAGGTCACACCTGTTACTCATCATATGTCTCTACCCCAATGATCCGGGAGTCTTCCTCTTGCTCTTTTCAGGTTACTTGGTATTCAATTCAGAACTGACATAGTCCATCTGTCATCTCTTTTTCAAGCAATATGATCAGCCCATTGCCATTCACTCTTTCTAAGATATCTGTGACTGATTTTTGAACGAATGTAGACTGCCTTTTTCTTGTCTCTTCTTGTAAACCGTAGCATTGCTCTTTCCATACTTCGCTGGGCAGATCTCAATTTTTGCTTCATCTGACTGTTTAGGGTCCAAGCCTGGCAGGCATGTGTGAGGACTGGTAATACACATTGTTCAAATACCTAAATACCTGTTTTTTTTGTTTTTTAAAAAAATATGCACTGGTATGTTTGATTTAAATACTAAGGAATTTGTTCCATATGCTCTCCAGCCATGAGTGAGTCAAAGGAAAAGTACAGACAACATAGGGTTGAATATTTAAAATAGGGTTTTATTCCATTGCCAGGAAATATAACTTGACCTGTGTGCTTTCAATGCAAGAGAACTTTGTAAAACTGATCAATGAAACCTTCTAAGATTAAGGAATAATGAACAAAAGTGCACAACTAAAAAAAAACAATAAAGATTTGATTTCATAAAAACACTTTAATAAAAGTATCTGAAATTACTGTCACTGCGTCAAGTCTTATCCTTTAAATGAAAGATTCTTTGTTCAATTTTGTCTGGAAAATGAAGAAGATTACAATAGTTTTATAACTTAACATGGAAGTTATCTAAAAGTGCACGTTTGAGTCGATTTTATGCACTCTTTGATACAGTATTGGAATCCTGAAAAATAAAGAAAATAATATGCTGCTCAATTAATTTAAAAAAATGACATATCTTATATTACTGACTTATTTGCCAAATTTAACAAAACTAGTTTGAAGCTACAAGGAGATGAATTAAACAGAAACAAAACAAAGTATATCATCTCTTTTAAATACAACAAAATTTGGCAGTTTCTAAATCTTTCAAAATTGATAAATGGGACAAAGATTTGCTTCCTTACAGTCAACACTTACCAGCTTTTTCTTCATTACAACCTCAGTGAAAGATTTAAATAAATTCTTCACTTGGTTATCTATGATTGGGAGTTGGATCCTTTTGCAAGCAGAGCCAAAAACTTTGTCGAATCCAAACTGACACGGGAGCAATTAATTGAATTATCCACAAAATAATGTGGAATTCAAATCAAGTACACCACAAATTCTTGTTACAAAGAATGATACCAATTTCATATGCTGAATTATACTGATGATTATTTTGCCGTTTTTCTATTTAGCAGAACGTGGATTTAGTGCAGTTATGAGCCTTATCATAGGGGATGTCACCATTTACCATTCAAGTTAAATTTGTAATTTTTATACTACGCATTTATGTAGAATTATTTCACTTGGGGGTTCATGCTCCGGTTTTTCCTAAAAGAAGCAGAATTTTAAGTTTGGGAACCACTGTATTAGACCACTTCAGTAGACTGAGTATTCATATACATAAAATTTATAAATCTTAAATTTAATTTATATATTCACAAAGTTCATTAGTTTTGTGATGTCTCTCACTTCCAATCATAAGATTTCTCCTACATATGATAAGTGTTGGTCTTACTTTGTCTAGCCTTCTTTGCTTTCAATCCACAAAATAAATCTGACAGTTATCAGGGTCCTTCCCTTAAAACAGACTGTACTGTAAGACTTATAACATGCTCTAGCTACCACCACCTTCACCAAACCTACTATTGGAGAAACCTTTCCCTATTAACACTAGAGTACATGCGCCCTTAAATACTCCTACAGCACACGCCTGGGCTACAGGCGTAGCCATTTATGGCTTATTTAATTTTCGGAATTAGACAATATATATATATATATATATATAATAACAATGAAAAAAAGACGCTAAGTAGCGGAAAGGAATCAAATTAGGATAGGGAAATGAGCCACCACTTACCTTTAGATGATGGATGTGGGGCGCGAACACACAGAAAAGACACAAACACAAATAATAAAGTAATTTTCGGGAAAAAACCCTTCTTCAACAAGAGAACATTATGAGAGGTGGGTGCACCCGGAGACTGCCTCACGGAAAGACCGCCGGTCGACAAAATATATAAAACTGAGTAAGTAATTACTAAACATATTCATTTTTATCATAACTGCTCATACAATTACCAAAATTTCTTTCTTAATTATAATTTGTAGGGTTCGGATCTTTAGGAAAAGTCATATTTTTTTCCTGCCTTCTTTTTGACCTGAAATGCAGAAATAAACACTGATTCAACGTTTCTGATTGTATTTAAATGTATTTTATATAGCCTATAAATGCATATTTGGGCCATTTTCCTAATTATGGTCATATTTCAGCAATTTTTATGGTCATATGGTCATATTTTGAGAAAAAAACTGGTAATTTTTGATAGAAGTTGTAGATGAAAAGAAATTAAGATAATTATTCAGAGAAATATATTCCTGTTATACATTGGAGAAAGAAACGAAACTAATTGTAACTAAATTGTTCAGAATTCACCAGCCAAGAATTAAAGTTATAAATTATTCTCACTCTCTAAACGTTAATGTTCCGCCCGCTTTTTAAATTCGACTATGCAGCAGCAGCATGCCTGTGTCGAGCCGCGTCAATCAATGTCTCACTTCCGACGGTATCGCGGGAATTGAGTACACTGCAGTAACCCACCGATGAGTTGAGAGGAATCAATTGTCTTCCTATGATTCAGTACGGCGAAACTGCTGCTTAACGGGAAACCCGTCCCTACCTGGGTCAGGTATTCCCCACATACCAGACTCTACGCGTCGAAACAAACACAAAGCCTTCAGCCACTCATGCACTGTCACCAATGCTTTTGAAAATAATCCTGAACCAGTGTTAAATCTGCAGTGGATCAGTGAGTACCGCCATGCCGAAAACAAAACTTTCTGAAAGTGTAAAGTTACGGAGTTACGTAAAGGAATTTGGAGAGGAGTATTTTAGCACAGATGAAAGAGTTCTTTTCTGTAAATTATGTGAAACTAAAGTGAATGCAACAAAGCGATTTCATGTGCAGCAGCACTGCAATACATCAAGACACAAGAATAACGTAATACGACATTCAACTCGACAAAGCAAACAGCGACTTTTCTTGGATACATATACAGCTTCGTCGTCTTCCAAATTATCATTTTTTTCTAAAGAACTCTGTGAAATGATGGTATCAGCCAACATCCCACTTAATAAAGTGAACAATGAGCATTTCAAATCGTTCTTGGAGAAATACACAACACAGACGATTCCAACCGAATCAACATTGAGGAAGAACTATTTACCGTCTTGTTATGAAAATGTATTGCAGGCAATCAGAACTAAGATAGGCACCAATAAGATCTGGGTATCAATGGATGAAAGTACTGATGCTTGTGGGAAATACGTTGTAAATGTTATCGTTGGAACCCTACTTTCTGGCAGACCGGGTGATATATTTTTACTGGACTGTGAAGCTCTTGAATCAGTAAACCATTCAACAATTGCCGTACGTTTCGACAACGCTATGAAACTGTTATGGAGCCGTGAAGTTAAGCGAGAACATGTCTTACTATTTGTGACCGACGCTGCGCCGTACATGGTAAAGGCTGGGAAATGTCTGAAGATGTTGTATCCTTCGATGGTGCATTTAACCTGTCTCGCTCATGGATTACATAGAGTTGCCGAGGAAGTAAGACTAAATTTCCCTGATGTTGATAGGTTAATATCAAATGTAAAAAAGATTTTTGTTAAAGCTCCAATGAGAGTGGCAAAATTTAAAGAAGACGCACCTTCCATCCCTCTTCCACCACTTACTCGTTGGGGCACATGGCTCGATGCAGTTAGCTATTACTGTGAATATTATGAAAACATACGGAAAATAGTTTCTAATTTTGATAGCAGTGAAGCATCTTCCATAAAAATTGTCCAAGAACTCTTTTCCAGTAATTTGTTCAGAAATTTGGCGTACATAAAGTCAAGTTTTTCAGGTATCACAACTGCGATTTCGCGTCTTGAAAAAATTGGTCTAGAACTGAATGAAAGTTTGGCGGTCGTTAAAAGTGTGGAAACCGAAATAGGCCAAGCAGGGGGCAGTGTGGCTAGTTTGCTGAAAAACAAATTCGATAAAGTGTTGTGTGGGAATAAAGGATATAAAACAATTTGTAAAATTAGTGAAATTTTACATAGTGGCGAATCTGTTTTGACTGAAGACGACCCACAATTAAATTGCAGTGACCTGACTCTGTTTAAGTACGCTCCCGTCACATCTTGCGATGTCGAACGAAGCTTCTCACACTACAAGACAATTTTAAGTGACAACCGGAGAAAATTCCTCTTCGAGAACTTGAAGATGCATGTGGTGATATACTGCAATGCTGGCATCAAACAAGAATAAAAAATGGTATGTACACTAATTCGCAACAAATGTATAGTAAATTTCCATTTTTAAAAGTAAAATTCTAGTAATCCATTCTTTTACAGGAACAAGAAAATAACTTTCAATAAAATTAATTTCCCAATCGTACAGTGAGTGCATAGAAGCAAATTATGCTGTCTACTTGAAAGCGACACAGCTACATAAAATAAATTATGTACATTTGAGCATTTTTAATTAATAAAAAATTTAATGTTTGGTCATATTTTGTCTCTTTTAGGTCATATTTACCCATTTTTAAGGTCATATTTGCCTGCATATTTCGCGATTTTTTGGGTCCTAAAGATCCGAACCCTAATAATTTGCAATATAATCAACTATTTTTGGAAGGTTTGAGATCTTTTAGTCTTATTTTTATTTAGGAACGTAATATTTATTATAAAATGGGTTTCCAGTTAAGTAATTGAACCAATTAACAAAGTCATTGATAATAAATCATTCTGTTGACATACATTCAGGACAGACGACTGCCTGATGTTCACTACAAATGTGGCTCATACATTTGCTGCATTGCTTGTGCATGCTGGGGTCCCGAGCCATATGCAAAAAGAACATTGACCAACTCCTCTCCAAACAGGCATATTATGTTGCAAGGGTTGTTCTGCCAGTCCTAGAAGTAGTCTGCCTTTCAGTATTATACCTTCTGGTATATTTTGCTGGGATATACGACACTCTATAGACGGTCTTGCAAGATCGATTCCGACTTCTTGATGGTGTTGGCGACGGATCACTTTCATATCAGGGTTGTTCATCTGATATATTACAAGACCGTTTATATCCATCATGTTTACAAAATTGTAAAACAGTGTGAGAGGCCATCGATGACTGTTCCGAGTTATGTCGTATTGTTCACACATTTTATCAAAGACAATGCCTCCACTAACCCTTTTTGATCTGGATTATTTGTATAGTAGCAATTAGTCATTTAAGCTATAAATTCAGGAAGTTATAATTATGTATTGTGAGAGAATGCTTTCCTACATAGGATGATAATAATAGCAACCATCTTAGTATTTGGGCATCGTTTACAATTACCCGTCATCTAAAAATGACCAAAACATAATAAAGTTACACGAAAAATCCATAAACACAAACAACACATTAAAATAAAAAACAGTTATTGACATTACTTTTTATAGTATTACTACAGCAAATGTATCATATTTACCTCAATTTTGTTACTTGTATATTAAATAATTAACTTCCTCCATTGCTCGCACGGGCTACAGATGTAGCCCATCAACTTCAAGGGCAATTTATGCAGACATCCATACGCCGCGAGTGATGGCATGCTACTGGTGGGGGCAGGGGTTAGTACTTGAAGAATACACTGGACGATTAATCTGTAGTGCGCCAAGTTTAAATAATATATGACAATATTACACGTTGTACTACATATGTAGCCCACGTGTGCACTCTAGTATTAAAGGGTGTGCCACTTGCGAAATTTCTGATGTCATTTACCAGTTTACTTGCAATACAAGTCTTATTTCATACATTGGTCTGATGAACAATCTATTATCCATCAGGAGGAATGCTCACAGGCAAACTGCATTCACCCAAAATCCTGACCAAAACTCACAACTTTAATTCATGTTTTTCAATGGTTCCTCAACAGATCTAGTTCAAGTGAACAAATTCATGTGAAAAACACATGCAGTGAGAAAGCGAGAGAGAGACTTACCTGCCCAATCCGAACTATGCAGCTGAAACCATTGCTGAGGTTCTTAACCAAGGTACCGATAATTTGGTAAACTGTTTCACACATCGGTTTCATCTTAACTTGCGTGATACCAGGATCTTCCAAAGCTTTAAAACAAGCATTTCCGATCATGCTGAAAACCATATTAATTATTGAAAGCAGTGTTACACTAGAAAATTCAATGATACCAGAATGTACAAAGAACAATTAATTAGTTTTATGTGTTGCATCTACCAACAGGTTCCAAAGCAAATATACATCAGCATTTCACAACTCAACTGTTGAAACAGAAACTAAAATCCATGTCATATAAAATAATGAAGGCCTTCACAGAATTAGAATAAAAAAAAGATTTTATAATATTTGTGAAGCATTTCTTCCAAATGGTTGGTTCCTACCAGTCATTGGATTTTACACCCAACACGTGAAAGTGCTAACAAGTTTCCACAGATGCTTATTCTATATAGCAATACTTCCTTATACGATACATAAATCAGAAGCAGGGCACATTCTGTGTATTTATTACATCATATCTAAACTAATGAACAGATTTTGTTGGGGTTTTCACAGTCTGAAAGCTTAGGATCTGGATTCTGTGGCCTGGTACCAAAGCAGGCAAAGTAAATCTGATCTCAACCTCGAATTTTTTTAGAGAAAAATTTTGTTTAATTTCTCCAGTTTGCAAGGAGAGACTTCAACATGAACATGAAGATGTCTCACACTAATGTTGTCTATCTGGGCGAGTCTGTTTGTGAGAAATCAAAGCTTAAAGGTATACGTACATTTGCGAGCCACATATGTACTGCTCATTGATACAACTGGAATAAGGTTTGAAGTGGTGAACGAGCTTCTTGCGAACCACTTGTAGCGATCCTGAGGAGGACAGTTTTCCTCCATACACAAGAATTTCTTGTTTCAAATTAGGACAGCATTTGGTAAGTTCGTATGTTCTGCTTGCAAACCTCCAGGCTTAATATTGACTGTCCACAGACAACATCATTGTTTTATCTTCTTCTTGCAAAAATTAGCTATCACTAATGTTGCATCACTCAACACCAATATCACATAATACTCCTCGTGTAAGGATATGATGGCAAGATGGGAGGTGCAATGATACTGTCCAGTGTTTTGTGGTTGGATCAACTTTCTCATGAATCTTAGGAAGTTGGTTACGAGAAATAATTTCAATAGACAGTTGACGAGTGGCTTGCGAATTGTTCAGTCCGTAAATGTAAATGCAGGCTTAAAATCGAAAACTGAAAAGTTGATGAATATATAATGGTAGAAGAGGTGAAGTCATTCACGTGCATTGGACCATCTCCATACTAAAGATTACAGGCTCAAAACCCGGCAGGTAAAATTTTTTTTTTCTCCTTATTCTTCTTTGTTCATTTCTGCTGCTGTTAAATGTTCGTGAAATTGCAAATTTATTTTTACAAAAATTCATCAGATTAAACTTTGATTTTGTGGTAGAAAACTTTTGATAATACTCTGCGAATTTTGTTGACATTCTGATCTTTGTTTTTGTTTGGTTAATTTACATATACTTTTATTGAACTATGATTCAGTTTTATTAACATGCCGAGGAGATGTGGTTTAAACGTGTTCAAGTCATAATAGCACATAAAAGCAGCTCATTAGTTGACAGGACAAAATCATATGTAGAAATATTATTATAGCTTCAGATTCTTACAGCAGTGTAAATTTAAAACTATATTTTCAGACACAAATCTGACTCCAGCTGTCGTGGTTGAAAATTTTTGCTTCAAAATTAAACTTTTCATAAAGAAGACACATTAGTGAAAAAATGTATGCGTTTCCCAGTAAGGTGACAGTCGAAACTACAGTAATTGTTTTTTTTTGGTGTGTCTGAATATTGCAATTTTCTATTTAAATCTGCAAAGTGTGGGACCTGAATGGATATTCAGCAAAGAATTAGCAGTAGTAAGTCAGAGTGAACAATGGGCCATGAGCACTTGACATCAGATGGAAAAAAAGGAAATGTTCCTCTTTGAAAGGCACTTGAATAAGTACATTATCAATGGAGGTGTTACAAACAATGTGACATGGATAATGTAAATAAAACCTATCATGCAGCTGGAGGAACCTGTGAAATAAGATAGTAGCTAGGACTGAGGAACCTTCTTACATGGCATTTAGGTTTAATTTTGCTGCTGCTCATGGTTAATAACGCAGGCAAAGCTAGTGATAAATTTAGATTGTTTAAAGGAACAAAAAGTAATGAAATTTCCTCGATTTTAAATTTCATAATTTCCCAAGTGATGAGAGTGATTAAGAAGTAGCAAAGTTTACGCCCAAATAACAGAAGTATTTAAAAAGTTACCAAGGAAAGATCTCACTGTATTAATGGGAGACTTCAATGCCAAAGTTGGAAGAGGAAGTGAGGGGGATTTTATAGGCCCTTATGGACTCGGTGAAAGAAACGAAAGAGGGGAACAACTTAGTACGTTTGCAGGAGAACAGGGATTTGTAATAACTAATACCTTTTTCAAACTACCACCTAGACGCCTCTACACCTGGAGATCTCTCAGGGATTCACCGGAAAACACCATCAGAAATCAGATTGATTACATCCTAGTCAACAAAAGATACAGGAACAGCTGTACTTCAGTGAAAACCTACCCCCGAGCTGACATTCACTCTGATCACAATCCATTAGTCTGCGTCTTCAAAGTTAGGATGAAGAAAGTTGCAAAAAAAGACGGTTATGAATACTGATATTCGGAAATTAAGAGAGCCCTCCATAAGAAGGCAGGTTGAGGAACGTCTCAATAATGAACTGAGAAACATGTCTTGTAACTTACAAACAGAAGAAAAAATTGAAAAACTGAATTCGATAGTATTATCTGTTAAAGACGAATACCTGAAATCAGATTTGGCCAAAAGGAAGAAATGGATGACAGATGAGATTTTGGATATGATGGAGAGAAGAAGGATTGTAAAATGTGATCCTGATGAGTATAAAAATATTAATAAGATAAGAAATAAAATAAGAGAAGCTAAAGAAAAGGAAATACAGGTGAAATGTGCTGAAATAGAGGCTCTACAGTTAAAATATGACAATTTTAATATTCATAGAAAAGTTAGAGAGGTAACAGGCAGATGTAGACCTAATACAGTGAATATACTAGTGGACAATGAGGGAAATGTCATTGTTGATACTCAAGATATCAGAGATGTATGGATGAGACACATAAAACAACTGTTCTCAGATAGCCGTCCGGAACCTCTACAGCTTGAATGTGAAACAGGTCCAAGCATTTTACTGACTGAAGTACAAGCTGCAATAAAAAGAATGAAAGATGATAAAACTCCAGGCCATGACAAGATAAATGCAGAATTTCTTAAACTGCTTGATGAAGATAGTACAAAGTGGTTGACCTCAGTGTTCAATGACATCTAAAACTCTGGCAGAATTCTTCAAGATTGGCTCAAATCAGAGTTTATTACATTACCAAAAAAACCTGGAGCTAAGTCATGTGGTGACTACAGAACGATCAGCCTTATGAGCCACACATTAAAACTTTTTCTGAAGGTTGTTCATCGAATGGTATATAAGCTCTGTGAAGAATATGTAGCACCTACACAGTTAGGTTTCATAAATGCATTTGGAACATGAGAAGCTCTGTTTAGCATTCAAGTACTATTTCAACGCTGCTGAGATATAAATTGCTATGCTTGTTTTATAGATTATCAGAAGGCCTTTGACAGGGTAAAGCATCAGAAAACGATAGAAATTTTAAAAATATTGGCTTGGATGATAAAGACCTCAGAATTATTGTTAACCTGTACTGGAACCAGTCTGCTCATGTAAGACTGAAGGGAGAAAATACGGATGAAGTAAAAATTCTTCGTGGTGTAAGACACAGTTGTATCCTGTCCCCCTTATTATTTAATATCTAGTCAGAGTATATCTTTAGGGAGGCGTTGAGTGATGTGGAGATGAGAGTGCTGTTGAATGGAAACTGGATAAACAACATTCACTACGCAGATGACACAGTCATTTTTGCAGACAGTCAGGAAAGCTAACAATATCTTATAGATAGAGTATCACAATGTAGCCACGAATACGGACTTGACATTAATATAAATAAGACAAAAGTAATGGTCATTGACAAAAACAACAACTCCCAATGCCATATTATGATTGACCAGAAGATCATTGAATGTGTATCAAGGTACATGTATCTTGGCACCACAGTAAACAGCCAATGGGATCCATCTGATGAAATAAAGTCACGCATTGGTAAACCAGGGCTACTTTCAACAAAATGAATAACCTTTTTAAAAGTCGTAATTTATCGATTACCACGAAGATGAGACTCCTGCACTGCTATGTGTTCTGTCCTCCTGTATGGCGTTGAAACGTGGACATTAACGGAAACTATCAGTAAAAGGTTAGAAGCTTTTGAAATGTGGCTGTATCGAAGAATGTTGAGAATACCATGGACAGACCACACCACAAATGCTGAAGTGCTCCGCAAAACGATAAAGACATGGAAATACTGACCACCATAAAAACACGAAAGCTTCAGTACCTTGGTCACATCATGAGGAATAATAGCCACTATGAACTCCTGCAATCTGTTCTTCAGAGGAAAATACCAGGAAAGAGAAGTGCTGGTAGAAGAAGAACTTCTTGGTTAAAAAATCTAAGAATATGGACCTCCAAGACAACTATGGAGCTAATCCAAGCATCAGCCAGCAGAGACGAGACAGCCAAGATGGTTGCCGACATCTGGAACGGATTGGGACCAGAAGAAGAAGGGCTACGAAACTTCTATCAAAACATTAGGAGTCTTATTATGAAATTGGTAGCCATACAGATTAAAAAAGACAAATGTTATGTACCCACATTCCTTAGGCAATGATATTTGACTAAAAGTGTATAAAGTAAGCTTCGAATATGTGCAAATGAGGTAAAATCACTCTAAATGTGCGTAAATGCATACATGTTATTGCACAAGAAATACATGTTATTACATGTTGATATTTACTTTGCATGTTTCTTGCTCTTAATTCTTGGTACAGGCTGCATTTCAACCTAACCACAACTGCCATTAGCATAAAATTAAACTAATTTAAATGCTCTATATCAAACATTGGTTATGGTAGACGCCATGGTTCATCCTGGAAAGTAGGGTATCATGCAATATTTCTTAGCAAGAAATCCAATATGTCAGATGCGCACGGAGTAATTGTAAATGTTACTGATTTTTTATTTAATTAATATCTGCAATTTGCACGTGGAAAGCAGCTTTTATCCAACAACGAAGACTTAAAAACACGTGGAATAAATATCAACAGCTATTAACGTGTATTTCTTGCGTAATAACATGTGCACCTACCAACATTTCGAGCGATTTTACTTCATTTCCACATATTCAAAGCTTACTTTACACACTTCTAGTCAAATATTATTGCCTAAGGAATGTGCGTACCAAATTTCAGATTGATAGGACAATTTTTGTAGCTTCCGATGTATTAACATGGAACCAAATTCCCTTTCATCATCTCTAGAAATATGGGTCTAATAGAAATTTAACATGAACTCTTAATTGTGTAACAACTTATTTCATACCACAAATAAACTGGATGTGCCTATGATATTGAACATTTAAGTATAGATTTTTCCTGTTTTTCAGTTGAAAGAAGAAATTAAAAAAAGGATGCTTGTGACAAAATGTCAAAGGAAAGATGGTAAAACTGAAGTGTATGATACCACCAGAGCAACATTATGGCATCTAAAGCAATTATATTACAAACATGGTGCACGTAACTTCATACTACACACACAGATGAAAATACACCATAAATGTTTTATCACATCTAAACTATTACACTGTAAATATTATATCATATCGAACCATCAACTTCAATATTGAAAGTTTTTGTAAGATCTTACTTCATTCTATATTTAATATAACACCATGTTACCAATAATCATCACACATTGATGAAAGTAGTTTCACAGCTATTGTACACATCAGTAGAACTCTAAAGACTTACTCAGCAAATGTTGCTTCACAAAAAGGTGGATTCCATAGCCTATGTATTGGCAGTTGCAAGCAGTTGTAAATTTCTTTTAGAGCCTCATGACAACGTTCCTTCCAGTTCCAGTCATCACTTTCAGACTGTTTGCTTATTTTGTTCTTGCCCTGTATGTAAGCAAATTAACATATGATAAATATGATAAAAGTGAGCAATGATACATATTATATAACGATTATATTGAAAGTCATCCTCTTGCCATATTCTCATTTAAAAATCAAGGAAGAATAGAAATATGTTTTCACCTTCGAAAACTTCACAAATGCATAGGATTCAGTTGACACAACTACCATTATGAGAATTCTGCATTGGATTGGACCAAAGGACTTCACAGCCTTATCTAAAAGGCCCTGTAAAACACTAGATTATAAATGAAATCCAGAAGAACACTCAGAATTTTGAAATATAAGACAAAATTTAGGCAGGGATATAGAGTCTCCATACACACCCACTCACCTTTTTCAACTGTGCGCTAGAGAACGTCAGAGAGTGACAAAAGGAGTTCGTAAACAAAAAGGTTTTGAGTAGGATTTACTTGAGATACAAATGAGAATTAATGGTGAACTGTCTTGTATTTGCAAATTACCTAGAAATTCTGGCAAACTCAACAGAAATTACACTGAAAGAACTCAAGAGACTTAGTATTCAGACAGCCAAGATGGGACTGCAAGTTTCACCAGATAACTCTAAAATCAAGGAGGGTCTAGTGTACCACAGCTGCAACAGGGAAAAATAAAAAAAGTTAACAGGTTAAAGTGATTGGGAGAGTGGCTAGAACCTAATTCATCAGCTATAGCATTAACAACCTGAATCAACAAACTAGAGTACCAACCAACAAAGAATACTTACAACAAAAAATGTCTCTTCCGCAGTACCAAATGCAGATATTACCATGCAGTCAACTACCCAGAGTTGTATGTCACACTGTTTAGTACTGAATAGTAAAGGGCTAACAAACCAGAAGTCAAGGAGAAAGATACTGTGACCAGTCAAAGAAGAAGGTTTATAGGGACAACGAAACCAAAATTGTGCAATTACACCAAAAGAAAACAAGAAAAAACATCCTAAGAAGTGACCAAATAGATGTATCACCTTTTAGACATATCCCAAGGAAGATTGGAACTAGACTGCCCAAATGGGATTCTACGTTTTGGAATTATAGGAAGACACCACAGCCAAAGGAAGTGACAACTATTGTTTGAATCTTTACGACAAGTCATATTTTTTCCTGCCTTCTTTTTGAGCGGTAATGCTGAACCAAACACCGATTAAACATTTCTGACTTTATGTAAATGGAGACTTTCCCGGCGTATTGATTCAATAAAAGTTTCTCGGGAGTCCAGCCGGATGGTGTCATAAAACGACGACGTTTCGACAACCTGCTCGGTTGTCTTCATCATGTCTATTTTGGATATTTCTTCTCGAAATCACAAACAGACTTTGTGATTTCGAGAAGAAATATCAAAAATAGACCTGATGAAGACAACCGAGCAGGTTGTCGAAACGTCGTCGTTTTATGACACCATCCGGCTGGACTCCCGAGAAACTTTTATCGATTTCTGACTTTATTTAAATCCATTTTATATAGCATGTAAATGCACATTTAGGCCATTTCCATACTTTTTGTCATATTATGATAATATTTATGGTCATATTTTGAGAAAAAATCTGATAATTTTTTAATAGTACCAGGATTCACCTAAAAGGTCTACATGAGAAGAAATTAAGATAATTATTCACAGAACTGTACTCCTATTACACATTTGAGGAAAAAATAAAACTAATTGTCACCGAATTTGGCAGAATTCACCAGTGAAGAATTAAATGTCAATGTTTCACCAGCCTTTTAATCTCGACAACGTGTGTCGATCGACCTCAATCAATATCTCATTCTCACCAATTATTTTGAAAATAATCTTCAGTCATTGTTAAAGCTGCAATGGATCAATGAGTACCACTAAAAAATTTTCATGGAAGTGCAAAATAATGGAGTTAGGGAAAGGAATATGTGTAGGAGTATTTTAGTACAGATGAAAGTTTGTTTCTGTAAATTATGTGAAATTAACAAAACAATTTAAAAATTTATTTTCCAAAAGCATGGAAGCAAATTATGTTACATGAAAGTGATGATGTATAATTGAGCATGTTTGGATGTATAGTAAATTTAAATGTTTGGTCTTATTTATCCAATTTTAAGGTCATATTTCTATGCATATTCCTCTACTTTTTTTGCCACAAAGTCAAGAACCCTAGTGGTCACAGAATGCATGAACTGCAAATTACTGAAAATTAAATCAGTAACCAATAACAGTTCAAAAAACATTCTGGGACGAACCATCCCATAAGATGGAACACTGAACAAGAGAAGAGGATGGAACAATGTAGCCAATAATGTCATGAAAACTGCCATCTCCTCATGCTTGAACTCACTCGATTATTCTTATGACTGGTCCTGTCTATATGGGTGAGCTGTGACTGCTGGAGCTTGCACAGGCTCGGTGGACAAACAAAGACTCGACACTGCAGAAAAAGCACAGCGTCTTCCTCAGGCGTGAGACACAACAAAGGTGGTACATCAGGAAAAACAGGACAGGATTATATGGCAGGGGGACTCTCGAAACTACGATGTATTAAAGATTGCTATCAATACTTTGTGTATGTTGTAAACTATCTGTTAAATTTTGTAACTGCGTTACAAAATTTTGTTCTCAGAACCACGAGTTAGATTGGATAGAATATTATTGCATTTCATTTTCAAAGTTAGTTCTTATGTTTATTCAAGTTAGAAAGCAGATTTACAGTTTTTAAGATAGTATTTTCAATATTTTTTCAATTTCAAAATTCTTCGGCATTCGCCTGGAGTGTAAGTTCGTATCTAAATTATTTATTTTCAACTAAATTACTAAAGCTAGGATATTTTATATAATAACTAAAGTTAACGTTTACTTAAAGATCTAAAGAGTTTTAAAATTTCAGAACGATTGAATTATTTTTATTTTCAAGGTCAGATTAGCCAATGTAATGATTTCAGACGTGCGATTTCATATCTGATCAGATTTCATATCTGATCAGCCTCCCAGCAGCCAACCCTGTGAATAAGGAAGTGAATACATTCTCACGGTTCGCGTGAGAACAGTCACTAGGAATATTTGAGAAGCAGGAAGTGCTATGTGATATAGACGCGTGCGTACAGATGTTCGGGCTCAGTCTGCCAGGATCTGCGAACGCGATAACATGTAGCTCAGTAGGCCGGAAAGTTTTATACCTAGCACATCAGTGAAAGTTTTATTTTGGGAGTAATGCTTCTTCTTTTAGTCAAGTTGAACATAATGTCGCGTTACAGTAATTTTCCGCAATGTGGAGGCTCGGGATTGTTTGATTTTACTAAACTGTGAAACAATGGGAGCGGGTGATTCTCTTTCATTTAATTATTACAACTAAAAGTTTGAACTTTGAACTATTGGGGTGTGGTCTGACTTGACCGGTTAATCGAACTTGTAAAACATTACTTTGGAAAAGTCGTCTGATTGCCTGTACATTGTTTGGTTTTGTGAAATTTGGAAGAATACAATTGTTTAAATGGCAATGAACTATTTATTGAACTTTACCTTTTCATAGTTTTCTGGTTAAAATCTATGTGGCAGCCGTATTATCCTAAGCCAAACTGTAGCATCCAAGGCTACACAAGGTCAGAGTTAAGATTCAAGGTTTATGCTCCCACCCCAAGCATAAGCAAGCGTCTTACAATGTCCTATCAACTGAGCCACTGTACATATAATATGTAACGTATATGTGTTTGATAAACAAATGTAATGAAAATATTACAAACTGTGAAGTCGGAACACAATGTCATGAAAACTAACATATACAGGGTGTTACAAAAAGGTACGGCCAAACTTTCAGGAAACATTTCTCACACACAAACAAAGAAAATATGTTATGTGGACATGTGTCCGGAAACGCTTACTTTCCATATTAGAGCTCATTTTATTACTTCTCTTCAAATCACATTAAACATGGAATAGAAACACACAGCAACAGAACGTACCAGCGTGACTTCAAACACTTTGTTACAGGAAATGTTCAAAATGTCCTCCGTTAGCGAGGATACATGCATCCACCCTGCGTCGCATGGAATCCCTGATGCGCTGATGCAGCCCTGGAGAATGGCATATTGTATCACAGCCGTCCACAATACGAGCACGAAGAGTCTCTACATTTGGTACCGGGATTGTGTAGACAAGGGCTTTCAAATGCCCCCATAAATGGAAGTCAAGAGGGTTGAGGTCAGGAGAGCGTGGGGGCCATGGAATTGGTCCGCCTCTACCAATCCATCGGCCACTGAATCTGTTGTTGAGAAGCGTACGAACACGTCGATTGAAATGTGCAGGAGCTCCATCGTGCATGAACCACATGTTGTGTCGTACTTGTAAAGGCATATCTTCTAGCAGCACAGGTAGAGTATCCCGTATGAAATCACGATAACGTGCTCCATTGAGCGTAGGTGGAAGAACATGGGGTACATACTAACGAAACTAAAATGAGCTCTAACATGGACAGTAAGCGTTTCAGAACACATGTCCACATAACATATTTTCTTTGTTTGTGTGTGGGGAATGTTTCCTGAAAGTTTGGCCGTACCTTTTTGTAACACCCTGTATAAGTTATCTATAGTTACTGACATACATAAACTGCATTATTACTTATATGGAAGCTTCAACTATATGTGACGTCTTATAGGGACTTATGTTAATGTACGACACTGAACACATTTTAATTACGTAACTGATATCCCCCTCATACATAACTATAAATAATGAAATAGCCAACAATTTGTTCAGGAGAAAGATTGTTCCACTTTCCTGAAATGTTGAAATCAGCTCTGCTGAAAAGCCGCTTGCTTACAGTGCTTATACTGTAGTGGTTTTAGACACCTAACAGAACTTTTTTGCTCTAAATTTCCATCTAGTAAGTAGATTGTCTTCATCGTCGTCATTAAAGGAAAACAATCTATGTAGTGTTGAACTTCATCCGTGCTGTCCCTAGAAACATTTACTCTCCTGTATTTAAGAAATTCAAGTTTCTGTTTTATATTTGGAGGACAAGAGGCATTTACTGTAGGTTGATTTGAATTGAAGGCTCCAGCCCAACCTATAGATACACAAAATACATCGTTAAATATGCATAAGAATGATGGATGACAAGGATAATACACACCTCCCGTATCAGTACTCATGGTTCTAACTGTCATTTACAGCTGTTATTTCCTCCATAGTGAGCATATTTGGACAATTGAACAATCACCAATGAAATGTTGAAATGTGGTGCAATCTGATGATTTTTACTTTTTAATTAACATAGTGTCTGATCAATAAGTATCAAAAGTTTCTGAATGTAAATGTATAGAATCTTATAAAATGGAATCAAATTAGGATAGGGAAATGAGCCACCACTTACCTTTAGATGATGGATGTGGGGCGCGAACACACAGAAAAGACACAAACACAAATAATAAAGTAATTTTCGGGAAAAAACCCTTCTTCAACAAGAGAACATTATGAGAGGTGGGTGCACCCGGAGACTGCCTCACGGAAAGACCGCCGGTCGACAAAATGGTGGGGGTAAATTCAAACATTGGAAAAGTAGAGGGGCAGTGAATCAGAGCTCATACCCGAGCAAAAATTAATATCCAAACTAATTTCTGGTTGGTAGGAAGATCAAAATATAATATATATTGAAAAAATTAAAATATTATACAAATAAAAAATATATATATAATAATAATAATTATGAATTAAACATCACCTCAGGTTAGTGGTGGTTCAATATAGGTAGTGGAAAGGAGAGGGAGAAGAAGAAAAAAAAAAAAAAGGTGACCGGGTATTATCTTAGGTTGAGACCAGGTGGTTGCCTAGTGCCAAGTTAGGCAACCACCTGGTCTCAACCTAAGATAATACCCGGTCACCTTTTTTTTTTTTTTTCTTCTTCTCCCTCTCCTTTCCACTACCTATATTGAACCACCACTAACCTGAGGTGATGTTTAATTCATAATTATTATTATTATATATATATTTTTTATTTGTATAATATTTTAATTTTTTCAATATATATTATATTTTGATCTTCCTACCAACCAGAAATTAGTTTGGATATTAATTTTTGCTCGGGTATGAGCTCTGATTCACTGCCCCTCTACTTTTCCAATGTTTGAATTTACCCCCACCATTTTGTCGACCGGCGGTCTTTCCGTGAGGCAGTCTCCGGGTGCACCCACCTCTCATAATGTTCTCTTGTTGAAGAAGGTTTTTTTTTTCCCGAAAATTACTTTATTATTTGTGTTTGTGTCTTTTCTGTGTGTTCGCGCCCCACATCCATCATCTAAAGGTAAGTGGTGGCTCATTTCCCTATCCTAATTTGATTCCTTTCCGCTACTTAGCGTCTTTTTTCATTGTTATCGAATCTTATAAAATGATACATCAGCACACAGAAAATACCAAGAAGAATAAGACACATACTCCACACCTTTTAATTTTACAGTTACCAAGCGAGTACCAGCATTGCTTCATTCCCAAGCAGCATGTGAATGGAAGACCACGCCTACTGCCAGGCTTGAGCTTTTGTTCAGGCTCGGCCTCTGTACTGTATTTCTGGCATTTGGCTGACAGAGATCGTGCTGGAAGTGATAAATCGAGCGAACCTAGACCATGCTTGCATGACTCAGGTAGCAACAGTATGTATGATTATTGGGTGAATATTGAGGCCCATTTTGAATGAAAATGCTTAATATCATGGCCCCTAGTCCATTTGAAAGAAGACATAATAAAAGGCCTACAATTCAAGTGGGTTAATATGTCCTCGGGAAAAAATAAGTTCCAAGAGTAAAAAACGGTATTTCAAAGAATATTTATACTAGTACCCGAGTCTCTTACATTGTGTTTACAATGTCTTTACCTGTCATATTTAAATACAGGTTATCGAAAGTGGGCTTATCAACAAACAAAATAAAATGAAGTAATATTTTCCCCAATAATGCAAGATGAATACTAAAACCATGTGTGAAAGTATGAGGAAAACATGAAAGTTTAATGTATGGAAAGGAACGAGCAAATAAGGTGGTTTTCATTCTATGCACAGATAATCAAAATTTTATTTGTGCACTTGACAAAAACAATAACACTGTACCGAGTGCTTTCACTCTGAAGCAGTATAATTCCTGTTGTACTGCTGACAAATGATTTAAAACAGAAAATTTCAACATTGTTCTGTGATTTAACTGTCATTTGTCACAGTGACAGTTTCCTTCCTTTTCTCTCTTTCCTTATTGGTATTTTCTAATCAGTATCTTTTGTTTCCTAACTTGGGGATTATTTTAATTGGATACAGGAATGAATTAATAGATTAATAGACTGACACATGAGAGATGCCTAGTACAAAAGATATCAATAAATAAATTTCTGCCTGTGAAGTTAAAAAAGGACAGGAAGTTTTTGTTTATGGATACATTATTAACTGGCCATGTAGTAAAGATGCTAGTGTTACAATTGGTTTGAGATGAAATCAATAATCCTGTGAGTGTAAACATGACTCTAATGGCCAGCCAATATGTATGTAACAAGGCCATATGTTGTGTTATATGTCAAATGTGTGCTGTGATGTAAATGATGTACAATGATAACATACAAATGACACGTGAATAATGAGTGAACTGAAACACTAAAAAGTTAAAGGAATATCCAAGTTACCCAAGCCAGGTTAAAAAATCAAATAAAAAATTAAGCAGATTCAATTAAATACAAAAATTTAGCCACGTGTATTACTAAAACAATAACTGTACAGAAAATAATGTGGTTACTGCCAGACTGAATAAGTCACCACAAATCGAGATCTGAATTTAATGTTTATACAGTCTTTTCTTTTCAGACAATAGTTAATAATTACGTAACAAACCAATCTTAATTTGCAGTATTGCTCAACGTCATGCAAAAGCATTAAGTTTTTAATAATTATCATAATTATTAATAGTTAAATCTTCATTTACTGAAAGGAGTTTCAATATTATCATGCAGCTGGGGGAAAAGGGGGATATGATAATTATTGACAACTACGAAAAAGAGTTTACTCAGTATTATATCTCCATATAATTATAATTTAAATTAATATATAAGTGGAAGATAAAGTGTTGCTTCATATTACCCGAAAAGCTCACCTTGCCACATCCTGCAAGCCTATCTTCAAATCCTTTCATATATTGAGTCAGCAAATACATAATCATCTTTGTAGCATTCCGATAACGACTTTGATCCGTTTGATCCATTTCTCTAGCCAATATTTCTCCAAGTTTTTTAACGGTAATCTTGAAGCCTGTAAAATTTGTAACATACTGACTGACTTTCTCCAACGACACTATTATAGCTTTCTTTTTACTTCATATATAATCAGTTTTATGTATTAATAAATGAAATCAAAAGTTTTATCACTGACAAAAGAAACACAATAGTAATTACTATACACAAGGCACTGGGTGCTGCCTTCAATCACAGTGTCTATACTATATGCCAACAGCACAGAATATTGCCAGTTGCGAAAAAATAAGCAGCCATATTGAATACACCTAAGTGTTAGTTAAAATTATTGTGAAACATTATTTTGTAGACTCATGTCAAATGCAAATCTTATATATATACAAAAATAGACGTGTTTTTTCCTATATTTCACTTTTCAGCCACTACTACCTAGTATGGTTAATAAAAGCAGATATACTTAATTTCTATGCATCATACTTCTCAACCAGTTCCAATACTACAGTAGACTGATGCCAGTTTACCATGAATCCAGCTCAGATCACTAACTGCAATCTTTAATTTTTTCTGAATAATAATAATAACCTGTTCTCTGATGCAGGGCAATAAATAATTTATCTTCCCACTGTATATTGTGGGGCATTTCTCAATTGCAAGTAAATCATTTAAAAAAAATATATATAAAGGGTTAATAACACGCCAATGCATTTGAATTTTATCAATTGCATAGACATGTCAATCCTTTATAAAAAAAAATTAATTTACCTTCCTATTCATCATTTTTATTTATGCTTCAATGAGGTCCTTTAAGGTGGGAGAATACTGGAGACAAGGAATGGGAATTCAACCACAGCCTTTCGAAGGAACCACCAACCTGGCATTTCCCTGGAGTGATTGTGGGAAACAAATCTGGATGGTTGGACAGAAATTTAAGCCCATCTCCTTCTGAATACCAGGCTTGAGCATTATCACTCCCATCATGGTCAGCAAAAATTAAGCTATTGCTGACTTTAATTGGACACCCCATTTAGAAATAAATTAAAGAAATATGTTTCTGTAGTTCCAGACCAATTATAGAGTTTCAAACCTGTACATAATTCTCCACACTAGATAATCAATTGTTATTAAGTACAGACCCAGTGTCCTATTTAGCATATAACAGGGTGAATTTATGCATTTTGTTGTATCACCAGAGCATTGCAAATCACCCATTTTAATTTACAAGTTCCATTTCTTTCAATCAGTATCTACATTATAGTCATATTAAGTAATCTATTTTTATTTCATACAATATGTCAGTGCAAAATACAATCCTCAAATTTTCTGCTTCTACATAGCTCTTAAAGTATACCTTAGTTCTTTAAAGCAACCACATAAACGCTTTCTCCAAATTCAGCGAAACCTCAGAAATTATCACAATACTGTACATAATCACACATGTTGTCAATTGTTCTCCAATTTTATACTAAATTCAAAATTCCTCCCTCCAGTAATGTTGCAAAACAATTTGGCATCTTTTTTATGCCAATAACATGTTCCTCTGATTTTATCATTTATCTCCTTCCATTCTGATTTAGCTTAGCAATCTGTTCGCACTGCTATTTTCGAGTGGTGCAAACATTAATAAGTTTCCTGTTTACTCCTTAAGGAATGAACTGCCACAAGAAAGAGCCAGTATTAAGCCACCCATGAGTGATGTTTTACATTGAAAAATCCTTGATTATATCTGTGTGAAAGTTGAGAGAGAGGAGGAAACCAAGCGCGGAAGGTGAGCTGTAATGATGAAACCTGGCATTTGGGAGGACATGGGTTCAAATCCATGTCTGGCCATCCAGATATATGTTTTCTATGGTTACCCAAAATCACTAGGTGGAAGGCAGGTTGGGTTGGCAAAATACCATGATAGAATTCCTTCCCATTTCTCATCTCCAATCCTCTACCAACGAGCTGTGAAGGTCAATATAAATACACTGTTTGGTTAAAAGTATACAGACATCCCTATGTAATGCATAATTTAATGCTAGCTGTCACGACAGGTGGATCCACCAGGCCTAGAGTATTGTGTTGTCAGTAGAGAAGCAGTAACAGCAGATAGCGTAAGTCATGACAGCTCAGTGACTTAGGATGTGGACCAGTCATTGGAAGCCACCTTGGTGAAAAATCCATAATTGACATTTCAACTCTTCTAAAGCCATCCAAGTCGACTTTTGGTGGCATGATTGTGAAATTGATACACAAAGGAACAGACACAGCATTGCGGAGGGTGGTTGTAAATAATCGCAATAAATCAATAGAAGGTATCACTAATTAGTTCCAAAGTACTATCAACAGTACAGCTGTGTGGTGGGAGTTGAAAATAATGGGGTACACAGCTCCATATGCTGTTCAAAAGCCAAACATTTCTGTTGCCAATGGTAAGCGACACTTGTACAGAGGAGATGGTGGTATGTGATAGGTGTGGTCCCCTTATTGTGCTTAAAGAAAACTCTGAATGCAGAAGGATATGAACACATTTTAAACCATCTTCCCCTGTGTGCAGTACAGTTCCACTTCAGAAACGATGAAGGTATCAACATGACATTGCATTTTGCCATAAAGCTGCATCTACGAAGTAATGGTTTGTGGACAATAACATTCCTGAAATGAACAGGCCTGCCCAAAGTCCCAAGCTGAATACAATGAAACACTTCTGGGATGAGCTAGAACCTTGACTTCATTCCAGACCCCAGCATCAAACACTACTACCTTCCCCGGTTTCAGCTCCTTAGGAAGAATGAGCCACCAGTCCTCCACAGACATTCAGAAACCTCCACAGCAGAGTTAAAGCCGCCATAAATGCAAAGGTTGGACCCAACCCATATTAATGTCCCATAATAGGGAATATGACATTGGTGAAGTCTAGGAGCAGTGTCAAGTAGGTGTCTGGATACTTTTGATCAGATAGCGTATCTACTAACACTTTTTAAATATGAAATTAGATCTTTATCCATTGACTTCCACATTGTATTTGAAACAACAAAACTTACAACTATGTTTAAAAGACAAAAGAGCACTATTTAACATCATACATTACCTTGGAAGATTATGTCCCATGCTTTGGTTAGTGTCTTCCAGTTTAACTTACTAAAATGAACCACTACTGAGAACAATGGCTCAAAATTGTTGAGAACAAACAGCATGTTTTCAGCACACATTGCATCAAGGCATTCTGCAGAAAGAATAGGAGGTCTAGTTATTCATAGAATATATACCTTATTTCAACAATAATTAAAAAATATTTAGTCTAGTGTGAATTTGAAATGTTTTGATATTACAAATATTTGGCTTCTAAATTATCAGTAAATGGTTACTTTGACAGTTAAATTCTCTAGTATACAAGCAATATTTGCTCAGTATGAGAATCACATGTTGGTAACAAAGTGAGCATTTTTGACAAGGAAATGCATAAATCAGTGTTTGTAATGAAGAAGAAAGCGATGCTACAATTAAATTTTTGCATCCACAAGCACCCTCACCATTTTATTGGCCAATTTTTTAAATACATTTTTTTTATATATATAGTAAGAAAATTTGAAATAAAAAATAATCGAAATCATAGGTGCCAATTTTAAAACTTGTATTTTATTTCGATTTAGATAGGCACAATAGCTGGTAAGCCCCCCTTGGCGGCCCAGGGTACTTTTTGCCACACTTAATTCCCCCCTCCTTACACTGGTCCTGCCTACCCTTGCCCATTATAAATTACAAATTTAAACTCCTTCAATTTTTTTGGCAAACTCTTCATTGTTTACCTTGGTAAGTACCTATGGACACCATTATTAGGCACAGATTGACTAGTTATAGCCTATACCCAATTATAAGGAGTATTTTATGAGTTTTTAGTTAAAGATATATGGGAGCTCACTCTCAGTTATGAATGGATTGGGCCTTTGTTTGGCTCGAAGCTGTTAGTGTTAAAATGGCCAATGGGATATTTATTACATAAGACACATAGTACAAAAATCACAAATGCCAAAGAAATGGCTGAAGAGACAATCAAAAAAGGAGGGCGAAGAGCAATGATGAGAACATGTCTCATCCAGTTAATAAGATTGCCACTAATTAACTGTAGGAGTATAATGAACAAAGTAATAGTTTGGTAACTTAACACATTTGCACAATCCCCAAATAATTACAGGAGTAGTGTGTCAGAAAAGTAAGGAGTTTTGCCCGAGGGTTATACAGTGTAACACAGAAATAGTAGATGAACTGGTAGAGCAGTATTCATGCTCGTTAGGAAAAACTCTTACAGTTCACCAGTATTTATACTCCTTAATCATCAGTTATTGGGAATACAATTCTGGGGCGATATGTAAGGAAAATTAAGGGTCTTGGTTGCTAACTGTAAAGAGGAATGAATAATCAACATGAAATATTCGGGAAGAAATTAAATTCACATTCAGCGTCTGGTATAGAATGTTAATTTTTGGTGTGGGCCTAAATTTACCAGGTGTGGACTGGGAGAGCAAAAATACTAATAGCACAAGGGAGTAGAGATGAGAAAATACCTTAAAGATGGAAGGAGGTGTTACACAATTGGTAGAGTGAAGCACAAGGGGACAAAACGGGTAATATCAAGATGGGGATACCACTGCGACCACAGATCACGTGGTATATATGACATCATTGTGGCGTATGGTCCAGGCAGCATTACAACATATACTCAAATGATGATTGACGAAATCATATTTTATAGATGTGTTTTGGTCGTAATGCAGCCTGGACCCAAGTGAAACTTAACCATAACGCACGATAATGCAGATAACCAATTTTCAGATCATATCTATAGCTGTTACTGTATTGGTACGTGCAGATTGAATACGTCACAATGATGTCATATTTACCACATGATCTGTGTGTTTACTACGCGAGGCCGCAGCGGTATCCCCATCTTGATATAACCCGACAAAACTTATTGCTAAGAAAGCCTGATCATTTTGAGGGAATCTCAGGTTACAGAAGCAACAAGTAAGTGATAAGGAATTACTCATTGATGCAAGAGGATTCAGTAAATCAGCAGCCAAATTTGAACAATTTGTGTTCAATGAAAAAGTGGCTTTCTGCTTGGCGGAATTCTTAAAAGGTACGAAAATTAAGTTAGGAAATGAGAATTGGAAGACAGGAGATGGGTGAAAAGAGTGCTGGGAGTATGTAAGGCATATACTGACAATGAGTTCTGGATGGAAATTTGGAGAATAGTTAGAAGTAGCATAGGGAAGGGAAGAGATGATAATGCAATAAAGTTTCTGTGGTTAGAACAAAAGTTCCTGGGAGAGGGCCAGGCCATGGTATTAAATGCTGACATGTTAGATCAACTTCATTGACGTTGATTTCAAGCATAAGAGAATGAGAAAATTTTCTTTTGTAGGGAAGGGACTCAGGAACTGGAATAAATTACTGAGAAAAATTCTGAGAACTGTACCTGAATCAACGAAACAATTTAAGATTGTCAGCTCCATAACAACTAAATTAAAATAAAAATAACTTTACATTATTCAGTAAGGATAAAAACACCACATATGTAACATCATTTTATTTTTTAAGTTAGCTGCCATGTGGCAGAATACTATCATCTCCATACCAAAAAACTGGAGGAAGGAAGCAGTTCCAGTAGCATTTAGCTGGATATTACTGAAATGCCTAATTAAGAAATTTTTGAATATTTTGATACATTTCTTAGATATAGAAAGTAAGAATTTTTAAGTTGTTTGGTGTTTTGCAACAAAATGGGAAGTAAACAAATAAAAGAATGTCAGTGTTTTTGTAAGTTGCTTGCTCTTTAATATCAATCCATTCTACTCTACTCTCTTATAGCATTTAAATTTTTTTGGAAGAGAACAGTACCGCTAATTACTTTAAAAAAATTCTTTTTAGCGTCCACTCAAACTTGGTATCTAATGAGTACCATGGAGGAAACTCCATGAGAAGATAAAGAACGACCTTCACCTTCTCTGTATTGCTCATATTGAGAATGGAATGAAGAGCTCTACCTTCATGAATTCTCCAGGAAGCAGTACGAGTCCTAGGAATCCCACGATCTTCACCTTACTGACAACATACCACCAATTATATATAGCCCACAGATAGCAAAAACCAATAAATTAAAGTTGTCATTTCCTTCTGTACTGTCAAGTACAACTACTTCCATTTCCCATTCTCTGCCACATAACACTCTGTTCCAGCAGAACATTAGTTCAATCAAGTAATAAAATGATAGCTAGAAATCTAAGACAATAGCCTCCTCAAACTATTCCTCTACTCACCTGTAAGCCTTGCGGGTAATTCATCAATATTTAAAACTTCAGACACCGTATATCGTGATAATTCCTTCCATCGTTCACTTGTCAAATCATCCACTGAAGTAGGAATGTGAAACTCAATATCTGAAATACGCAACATTCAAACAGAACATAACAAAATCCTTTTTTTCCCTTTGAATATGCATATGTATGAAATAAGCACAACGTAAGCCAGAAACCAGACGTAGATAAAATTACCATTTGATTCCATAACTTTCGGCTGCATAATTACTACCTGTCAACACAAAACAATAGCTCTACTATTTCACTAACACTGCAACTTCCCGCCTTCACATCCAATGTTTGAATTTGCGTCAGTGTAGCCAACTTTAACATTGGAGTCATTTACAATGAAAACGAATTACAAATCCATTCATTTGAAAACAAATAAATTTTGAAAGACTTATTTATTTAGAAAAATACAGTGAATTTTAATTAATATAAACTGTAAAAAAATTCCGCAGTAGTATAGTTATTTGTACATTATATTAGTTTCTCATACTGAACATCAATGTAGTATCGATCATCATTGAAATACGGTACTAAAAGACGCAGCTAACTACTGTAATCACTTCGATATGACTATTGTTTATTGTTATTGCTATTGCTATTATTATTAATCGCCATGTATATCAATGCACATCATACGCGGGTGACTATTTTCTTACAAACCTATTTGTGTTATTCGATTTGTTTTTATCCTTTACTGTATCCACTGTTTGAGATGAACTGATCAGCATCTCCATCGATAAGTTATACAATACAATACATTCATTTTCCATATATTATATTCTTATATCTTTAAACGAGCAATTCTTGTATATATATATATATATTTCGGATCTCGGAAACGGCTATGACGATTTGGATGAAATTTGATATTTAGATAATGTTTTGACTTTTAAGATTACCTAAGTAGTTGTCTTCCCTACAAAAAAGCGAGTTTCCAAAATACGGACAATTTTTTCACTTGATATCTTGAAAACGGCACTAGCGCCATCTCGTAGATAATTCAGGTACCAGAAAGCCTAAAAATAGATTCTCTCTGATTTCAAAGAATATTTAAACGAATAGTTCTTGTATACTGGCTGACGCGTGGAAATAGCGTGTATAATATTCAAACTTCTTTGGGAAATAGTACCATTGCAAGTTTAATTGTAAAACATTTAAAATGGAAGATAATTAGAAACTTATCATTGGTTTTGTCAGAGGTGATAAACTTCTTTGAAAATAATATTACCGGTACCAGTTATAAAGTAATCATCGTTTACTTTTTGATCGTAAGAAGTGGTTGTTAGTTTGTCATTAAATACTACCACGCGAGGTATGAGCATAGTTTTATCGGAGTAAATGAATTTATCACTGATGATGTTCATCATTACCGTGACGTCACAATCTGATGACGAATTCTTATAGAACGCGACGAAATATATCGAAAATAAAGAATAAATGTTCTTGATATCTCGCTTGGTTTACGAGATATAGCATGTCAAAAATCAGTAATAGGTATAGTTCCTTGTGCTTTTGGCGACGTTTTTTCTGGTCCATGCTGTATTTCAACCTAACAACAACCATTAGGAACAAAATAAAACATTGAAAGTACATTTACACCATATAGACATAGTGCTTTTGGTGGATTGTTTTTCTGGTCCAAACCGGATCTAATCCTAACCTCTTCACTTGAGGTATCAGAAATATAAATTCTTTATTTTCGATTTGTCTCGACGAGTTTCATACGAATTCATCATCAAACTTTGCTGTGGCGAAATTTATCTTCTGGTCCAGGTCACATTTCAACCAATCACGTCAATTTTGCGATATGATATCTCGAGAACTAAGCGAGATATATACATAAAAAGAATATTTTGTACTTTCAATTTTTCTCGTCGAGTTACATAAGAATCCATCATCAAGGGTTTTCGTAGAATGCCCTGAATCCCTGACTGGCATTAAGATTTCTGTTTAACATAATATTAGCACTTTTCTTTGAAAGCAATTTATGAGGCGGTCTCGCAAATGGATCTAGCGATTTGGATGAAATTTCATACGTAAATAACGTTTTGCTTTTCAAGTTTTTAACACGATAAAAAAAAGAGGAATTTTTTTATTTGGTTTCTCGAAAACGGCTCTAACCTCATTACGTAGAAGGTTCAGGTACCAGTAAGCCTACTGATGTTAGTTAAGCTTCTCTTTGGCTAAATGTGCACCTCAAAACGCCTAGGAAGCCTTCAAGCCTTTTACTTTAATCAAACTTTACTCGAAATCTTGGATATTGAACAGAAATTGAAAGATACCGAGCGAAGATCGGTCACCCAGGTACTATCGCATTATAAGAAACTTGCTACGTGGATGTTGAAATTTGTCAATTTACAGTTAAACAATTGCATAACAAAATAATACATACACCAGAAAATGTACAGTCATGGTACGTTAATTACATCAACTACTTTTACACAAACTACTGGAAATTATTTTGTAGATACATTAGAAATAAATTTTTCGACACTGCAGGAGTTGACAATTAATTTTTTTTAAAAAAATTTCCTGAATTTAATCTTACCATATGCTATACATTTAAGCTGTGTTGGCAGCTAATTGGACATTTGTACCACTGAATATCGGACCCCTTTTTTAACAAATGAGAACGATCTGCAATTCACGAAAAGATTATTTTTACTTCTATTGCGATAATTGTGTATTTTACTATTTGTTTCAAATATAGTATATTTTATAACTTCAGAGAACATACACACTCACACACATATATATATATATATGTGTGTGTGTGTGTGTGTGTGTGTGAATATATATATATATATATTATACACTCGGTCACTAATGTTAAATCCCTAACTTCTTGAACAGCTCTCTGCATCAAGTTCTACTGCTAACCCCACACATAATTCTTTTTATTCTCTTTTGGGTTCTGCACACTTCTATGAGTAGAATTTCCCCCTACTATGATTGCTTATGATATTAAGAAACGAAAACAAGTAAAATAAACTAGCTTCCTCATATGGAGATGATATATTGCTGAAATTGAACTAATTGCAAATATGGCTGCACCCAATATCTTCAGTAAGTCAGAACAATTTAAATTATTTATTGTCAATTTACAGATAATCAATTGAATAACAAAATAGATAAATACACCAGGAGATCTATAGTTATGGTATATTTATCACATCAACCACATTTAAACAATTGGCAATTAGTTTGGAGATACCTTAGAAATAAATTCTTCGACGGAGTAGAAGAAGTTATCAATTAAAAAAGAAAATCTGCTGCATCGTATCAGTGTTACACGCACAAGAAGTGAAACAATTATGTGTTTTTCTGTGTATTTTTCGTGTTAATCCTCTTAAGAAAAACAAACTATTATTTCTGTGATTTTTTTAAATTTTTAATGAACCTTTTATCCAAATAACAGCAAGTAGTTGCGAAAAGAAATGCACGCATGAAATGAACATATGTTTTCTCCACGTGGGTTTCAAACTCATGACCTTTTGTATACTGACACAGTCATCAAAACACACAACTATTCGGTTGGGTTAACAAATGCGGATTTTCTTCAGGAATTTATACACAATGTAAAACCTCACAGATTTTAACTCAATTTCTCGTGAATTTGTATCATATACTTATGAAATCATAGGTTTATAGCAATTAAAATAGAGAATATATGATTTCTCCAGCTTCCGCAGCCTTCCTTGTTAGTAACAACTGGATTTTCCTGGAATACCGCGTTATTAATTTGACAGTCAGCTTTCAGTTGCCATTCCACCGAATAAAGCAGGAAGCAGAAATTTTAAAGAATATGAATAATTTCAACAATGGCGGTGGCCTATTTCTCTGTGATGCTTGGTGCTCGTCTAGAAGAAATAGGTCTATGAATTTTCTCTCGATTAAGGCCCATGCAGGGGTTGTATATAGTGAAGAAGTAGACCAGATGGCAAAGGAAACAGCTGGAATTGGCTTCGCTTTCAAAACACTAGTACCATACACGGAATTTCTTACAGCCATAAAAATCAAGAGCTTGAACAGCAAAAAAAAAAAAAAAAAAAAAAAGAATACGTGGTGACAATATTTTGGTCCTATCCAATACTATTCCTGGCAAGTACTTGTTGTTTGCTGCACGGTGACAATGAAGTTGTATATAAATTGTTAATGAGATTTATAAAAACAACTAATATTAAGATTTAGTCAAACAAGTTTTTTAAATAATGTTTTAATTTCTGTATATGTACATAAATAATTAGTTTTATAAAGAAAAATAATATTAAGTTAGGGATAAAAATATTCTTTACATTTTAATTATGCTGTAATTTTTGTATACGTGTGTGAAGATTCTTGTACTTTCTATTATCGGGACATAGTACTTTACTTATTTATCTTGATTTTATAAACATACTAGCGCAGTTCCCGGCGTTGACGGGTACAGTTGGCATAGATTTACCCGTACCCTACTTTTATTCCCGCAATGAGAAACATTTGTACAAAGTTTCATGAAATTGCATTACTACATTACTGAACAACGCTAGATTATGTTAGAAACTCACATATGATTCAATTGCGAAGTGAATGGACAACTTTTTAATCAAAACGCCAGATACTTTAACTCCACAGATTCAGCCTTTTATACAAATATCAAAAGTGAATCCGGAATAATATTATTGCAAACAGAAGACTAATGCTGAAGGTCAGAGACATGGTCCAGAGATCGTGCTTAAAGAAAATCTATGTTGTTTTTATGGCTATCTATGACGTTTAAAAATTGAATATCCCGAATCAAAGGAAAGAATACTTCAAGTTCTTATTGTAAAGTTATCTTATTGCTTTCATTAAAGGCTATGGTCAGAGACATTGTAGTTGTGTGTTTAGTGCCAAGTATGCAACATCTAATCCTTCCATCTTTGGGATTTGTCATCATATGTTCAGAATTTCATTTAACACTCCTGCGTTATTTAACGTTAAAGCATAAGACATGCCAAAAATCTGAATTGAGATTCTAAGCTTTAAAACGGCGAAAACCCCGTCGAAATCTGCTCCGTAGTTTCCAAGTTTTTTTCGTTCTATAGATATAGATAGATAAAAGAAGAAGATAGATATAGAAGATATGTATCCATTTGAGAAATAGTCGACTTGATATGATTATTGATTTATGTATTAATATGCCGTACAATGACGTGAATAATGACTTGTTTACCTGAAAAATGTTTTATTTATGTCCTGATTATCTGTACAAACTTCTGTTGGCTGTTTAGTGCCATTCGGCGCTAATGCCAAATAAAATAAAATAAATAGTGTCTCTGATGAAGGCTGCAGAATGGCATTCCCGCAAAATCCAAAATTAGAAAATATATGTTCCACATTTAATGTGATTCACTTACCTCGTGAAGACTGCATCAATTGTCGTATTAGATTTCTTGGTTGAAATTTGAGGATTACTTTCTAAAGATAAATTTATCTCATAAATGTTCAACCAGCTTCTTGGTTTTTGTCTAACGCAAAATTGAAATTAAAATCTCCACTAAAAATTATAGATATTTTGTATTATCTTTATGAAGTAAGGCAGAATCTGGTATTGTATACAGTAATAATGAATGATTTAAATAATCGATAATGTCATCAAACTTTTGATTAGGAGAAATGTACACTACTACAATCCTAATGCCTTTTCTCATTTTCAATTTGACAATGAACCATACACAAGTCGCCAACTGTTGATCTCATTTACCCATACACGTTGGGTTCTGTGCATGTGCAGCAACCGCGTATCGCTCATAAATTTCTACCGCGGCCAATGAAGTGTCACTTAAAAAATTCAATAAAAAAAGGAACTTTTAAATAAAAATAAGGAAGAGAAATTTTAAGATTGATTCAGTACATGGAAATGTACGAAATTATAATTACAAAATATTAGAAACTGGGTAATGAAAATTTCACAGTAAAATACAAATCACACTCTAATCTCCATGTGGAAGGTTAAAAATGTAGAAGACATAAAGAGAGTTGGTATTCCGCAAAAATGTGCACAGTTTTTGTATATGTCTTTTGCCTTTCTTTTCTTATCTGGGAGTACTACTACTGTATTCTTTCGATTCAATTTAATTTTCACGCTCCAAAAATAAAATATTTGCACAGGATAAAATTAGTTCTGAAATACAAGTTCTTACAGTTTGGACTTAAAATTGTAGACAAAACTTTATTTCTTGTGGCAAGACAATGAACAGAGAAGCTCAGAGAATTTTTATTTCTCTCTGTATAAATGACACTGATTTGTAATTTTCGTACGTATTATACTTCTTCCTATCAATGCGACTGTTTACAGCAGCAAAGAGATTGAGGCTAATTAAAAATTTAGAGAGGCTCTTAATGGAATGAAAGGAGATAGAAGAACACCAAAGGGATTGAATTGTCTCAGCGTGAACATCCACCAAACACCAAGGAGGAGATTTATTATGTTAGCGGAAGGTATCAGCTACGAAAGTAGGGGCAGTATGAGTTATTTGGTATCACAGACACTAGCTGCCATAAACAGTTTAAGAATAATAGTTACCTGAGAGGCATTAGCCTTACACCATCAGCGTACTCTTGCGTCATAATGTTAAAAGTGAATGAACGAAGCTTTATTTTAGAAACGACACCAGATTTGTGCAGACTATTTCCAGGTCTGATTTTGGGACTTCAATGTACAGATTAGTTATTTCAGATGATGTAACTGTCATAATATAAGTGCACCATTGGTTAACTCTATCACTGCGTTCACAGTTGAGCAATTGATGTAGAGGGTCCGAAGTTCCGAACAGTCATTTCCGCTCCGGATCCACCGTGAAGGTCATCTTGGTTATAACTTTAGGTAGTGCTGTCTGCACTATGAAATCTATCTTGTTACTAAGACAGATATATTCACCAAAAGTGAAAGAATTTATGCCTAGCTTGAACCAGTCAGTATTTTTCATTAATTTTCTTATATGGATGCATTTTCAGCGGTTTACTCCAATAAAACTATTTATTTCAGAAGGAAGGGCTCCCAATGGGATCACCTATATCAGAAACATTAGCCAATATATTTATAAACTTTATTGAAGGAGAAATATTCAGTATAATAATCTCTAAAAAAACTTTTTCTAGTCATTTATTGATACCGTTATTTGTCCTATAAATAAACCACTAGAACTCATAAAAGAAGTACACCAGGATATAAACACACTACACAAAACATTTTTACATTAGAAATAGAAAATAAAAATTAATGAAAATTCCTGTACCAAACTATAACAAAAACCAAAATACATAGTATAGATATTCAGAAAAACTGCGGCAACAGGCCATATAATATACTCCTTATAAAACCACCCACAAAACCATAAGCAAGCTGCAATAATAATAATAATAATAATAATAATAATAATAATAATAATAATAATAATAATAATAATAATAAAAAGAAACATGTTGACCAGAATAAGCAGAATCTCATTGACAAAACAAAATTATCAAACAGAACTCAATACCATATAGTGCAGTAACCGGGTAGTTTTCACTTGCGTTATATCACGTAGAAGATTTGTTTTTCTTATCTTGTATATATTGGTGAGAGTATGCAGAAACCAAATTTTCGACCTCCAACACCCTCGACACAATTTTCTGTGGTCAAAAAACATCAAAATTTTGCTACTGTTTCCAGTTTTTCGTCTGTAACTCTTTCCTGATGAGTCCTAGCAAGAAACATTCTATTTCCAGTTTGAAAGAGGACAAGATTTCCTACAACTTTCGTACTACAAACTTTTTTTAAACTCAAAACTAAGCGAGCTGCAGTTCTTCGAAAATCAGCCGAATTTCACACTTTTCCTAAAAGTTGGGTTTTTACCTACTTTGCCGCTCAAAATGACCTGAAACCCCTGTATAAATAACTGATATATATGTATTTCTGTATGACATAGTGTATATATGTACTAAAGTTTGATTACTGATGGTCAATTCAATAATCATATGGCATTGTTGGCCGGGAGATCCCGAAGAATCGTTCGGCCGCCAGGTGACAGTGTTTTCGATACGCCGCGCAATGAGCTTCTTTGTGGCTATCTTACCTAACCAGGTAAGAGTACCGGGTATAGAGAACCTACAGCTTAAGGTGGAATCCAAACCACAGAATCATTTTGGCTTAAATCGTATTTCCCAGCAAGCTGTGGCAGTAGCGAACGTCGGGTCAATGGCCTTTGAAAATCACTGCTGAGACCGGAATTTCGATCTCCAGTCAGACGACTTAACCACTGAGCTACCAGTCCGTTCTATTACTGATGATAATAAAGCGAAAATGAATGCATAATGTTATGGCGCAAAGTTATTAAGCCACAATAAATTCATAATAAGTTAAAAATGTTCACAAATCAATTTCTTTTCCGTTTTGATTGTCCCGGATTATCAATTAATTAAGTCTCATTCATTCATTGCATAAGGAACAGCTTCCTCGAGGTCTAAGAACTCTTCCACTCCTTCATTTACTTCATTTCTGGAACGTTTTCACGAGACAGGCCAGAGCAATTTTTGTAAGCAGCTGAACAGTGCAGTCCTGAATAGCGACCGCTCCATGGTGGAGTACAAGGTTTCTTGACGGAATATGATGCATCCTTCGGAGTGAACTCAGGTGCAGCGTCTTTTATTATTTTTTTTTCTTATGGCTTTACGCCTCGTCGACGTTGAGCTCATTAGAGGCACGATGGGATTGGGGACGGGGAACGGGAAGGATTTTGGCCATGGCCTTTGGAAGGAAGCATCCCGGCATTCGGCTGGAATTATTTGGGAAAAACCGTGGAAAACCCAAATCTGGATGCCCGGAAGGGGATTCGAACCGGCGTCCTCCTGAATGTGTTTATTATTGTAACTGGAATAAGACTGGGTGAGCCTTTCCTTCATCCCCATGGCAATGGGTACGTTTCTCGACCCAACCATCCTTTACTTGGTTTTACGTGCATATTGAGTGAAACGTTGTCGCATCTAATTTTGGTGGCAACCGTGCTAGTCTGAATGCATTTGATGGGCAGATTTCTTAAACATTTCGTATCTGAGCCTTCCAATGTTCCACAAGCAATTTTCCGTACCGTTCCAAAATGAGCTGTTCCCCTGTGTGTTCTCCAGATGCTAGTCTCTGGAGGCTAAGAGTTCTGAGAAGTTAGCATGGTTGTTACTTTCAGAAATGGTCGGTATTGAATTGAGGCAACAGAATTTTTCATTCCAATAGTCGAAATATGCTGATATCATATCAAATCCTGCTAATGCATAGATGAAGAGAATATGTGTAGGTTGAAACTCGTAAGTGTTGCCAAGGCCCATTAGCAAAATGAGAAAGCCAATATACTCACTTAGAATTATCACACTGTCGAAGTTTGTTGCTTGAGAAATAGCCGCGTCAACGATGAATCCAGCTGCATCTTATTTTGCCTGTTGATCTTGGATGCCTCCTTTTTCAGTTTTTGCATTAGTATCGACATTACACAGTTCTTGCTGCTCTCATTTGCTGCATCACTGTAGCACTTGTTTCCTACGGAAAATGATGTAACATTTCAGATGATTTTATTCCCTTCTGTGCAGCATCACTTCGGTATCCGTCAAATATAACTGTGATGTTGGATCTATAGTTCGTTGTCAAATAGACTTCATTTTTTCCATAGAAGCAGCCAAGGTATTCACTACGATGCCACATAACCTTACGCAGGAGGCATCATCCATCCATTAAAAAACTTTTTGTTGGGTGTTGCATCTTGAAGAGATTTAAATGATTCATATAGAGAAAATTTTGTTCCCTCGAAGTACGGAACAAATTCAAATGGAAAATATTGTTTCAATCCATTAAAACGGAAAAGAAATTGATTTATGACTAATTTTTTACTTATTATGACTTAATTTTGACTGCATAAATAAACTTTCTGCCATAAAATTGTGCATTCATTTTCGCTTTATTATCATCATAAATAGAACGGACTGGTAGCTCAGTGATGAAGGCGTCTGACAGGAGATCGAAATTCCGGTCTCAGCAGTGATTTTCAAAGGCCATTGACCCGACGTTCACCGCTGCCACAGCTTGCTGGGAAATATGAAGTAAGCCAAAACAATTCTGTGGTTTGGATTCCACCTTAAGCTGTAGATTCCCTATACCCGGTTCTATTACCTGGTTAGGTAAGATAGCCACAAAGGAGCGCATTGCGTGGCGTATCGAAAACACTGTCACCTGGCGGCCGAACGATTCTTCGGGATCTCCAGGCCAACAATGCCATATGATTATTGAATTGACCACCAGTAATCAAACTTTAGTAGATATATACACTATGTCATACAGAAATACATATATATCAGTTATTTATACAGGGGTTTCAGGTCATTTTGAGCGGCAAAGTAGGTAAAAACCCAACTTTTAAGAAAAGTGCGAAATTTGGCTGATTTTCGAAGAACTGTAGCTCGCTTAGTTTTGAGTTTGGAAAAAAGTTTGTAGCACAAAAGTTGTAGGAAATTTTGTCCTCTTTCAAATTGTAAATAGAATGTTTCTTGCTAGGACTCATCAGGAAAGAGTTACAAACGAAAAACTGGAAAAAGTACCAAAATTTTGATGTTTTTTGACCACAGAAAATTGTGTCGACGGTGTTTGAGGTCGAAAATTTGGTTTCTGCATACTCTTACCAATATATACAAGATAAGAAAAAAACATCTTCTACTTGATATAATGTTTGTAAGACCCCCTTTTTACGACCCCGTTACTGGACTAATAAAAGAAATAGCCAGGAATAATGGATACAAAACACACATGGTTAATTCATTAAATAAGAAGATAGTAAATAATGTGGAAAAAGCAAAAACAAAGAAGACTAAAGAAATCAGTGATCAGAAGGCAAACATTTCAACAACATTAACACCCTAAATCACACAAACATCCAACATGAAATTCAACAGAAAGAAGTGGTATACTATGACATACTCGAAGAAGCACACAAAAAGGGTAACATATATATATATATACATTAAAAAACATGCTTTAAACATTGCACTCAAAGTAGATAACTAAAAAAGGATAAATCAATATTCAGTCACAATTCCAAAACTCTAGCATATACCAACTGACATGTCAGAATTGTGATGTAATATGCCTATGTCAAACAAGAACAACAGATATATTGTTATTCAAATATGTAAGATTACTTTTATTACATGTGAACAAAAACCGTTCTGTATAAAAGTTAAAAACTGATAGCCTAATATAGAAAACGTGCATGCTGAAGATACTTCCACGCGACGCAAAACGCGTCCTACTATAAATACAACTAACGAAAGTTACATTAGCGAATTCATTAAATAATATTTATTATTTTATTATTTTATTTATTTATGTTTATGACGATTTTCTCAATACTAATCTTATCATTCACCAACACCATAGTCAGTGGTAGGAGAGTTAGTGGAACCTTTCAAACATCCGTATGCCAAGACGAATTTAGGTAATTTGAACTCTTGATGAAGCTGGACATAGGTCCTTTTATTTACGCTCGGAACACGATAACTTCTTTCCATCTATTCTTTCCAAGCTCAGAAGATAAATATTTCTTCCTGTTTGTCGAATCCAGGATCTTCAAGTTAATATTACGCTTTATCAAACTTGCTATGTGACTTTCTAAAAAAAAAATTAGTTTCGATCCGTTTATGATTCAATAACTTAAAATTCGATCAGCGTGAGAGTATAAAAAAACCTATTTGTTTTGAGCGGCATCTTGGAATATGACGTAGTAATTCACCTAACCAGCCGATTTTTTGTGTACTCGAGGACCTTCCTACAAAGGAACAATGAAGTCCTTCAACTTGAAAATTTGTGTTAGCAACTCTTTGTAACATAACAAATTTTAAAACTTAATTATTCTTGAAGTAAACGAAAGCACTACGAAGGAAGAGGGAGAGTATGTGGCGAGACAGTTAATTTTGTTTATTGTTGTGACAAAGTATCAGAATTTAATTGTGCTTTCGTAGAATAAATTATTTATTCTAATTGGTTGTTCAAGGTCATTTTCCTCTTATCGCGTAAAATAATTTATTTGATTTTTTAATCTGATTTTGGTTCTTTTTATCAGGAGCCATTTATAAATTACGTGAATTTATATATCATAAGCCTCTTTGGCCTTTTCCAGCTTTGATTATCTTTAAAACATATTCTCTCTTACTTCAGAAAAATAATAGATTATATGAACACTTCTTCATTTGCAGAACATATATTTTAAACATTTCCTTTGCATTAAAGTAAATCATTCTGTTTCATACCACATCCAGAAAACAACGAACGAACAAAAGAATTCTTATTCTCTTAATATTATATTATTACTACAAAGACATTATTATATTCAAAATCAGCGATACTAATACATTCTGCCACACTCGCAACCTCTGTGGCAAAAGCCCAGATCGTTATTACAAATACATACAATTAATTACATTTTTATATGTTTAGCAATACTTGGTGTCATACCCTGGGCTCGCTGCTCAGTTCACCGCCAATTTCTGTTACCTGCCCCTCCGAGCTGACTGCTGTGTTCAGTTAGGCGAATTGTAACTTTGTCAGCGGACGCTCTCTTCAGTTGCATGTAATGTAAGACCAGTGAAGCGGGGATAGAACAGAGTGACCTTGAGCCTTTTTTTGAAACTGTACGGATTACGGATATACTCTGCTGCTTCCAAACTGACGACGCAAGGTCATTATCACTTGGCTCCACTCCCCCCCCTTACCATCCCCTTCCTTTCCACTTCTCCATCTAAACGCTATGTCCAATAAGAGGATTGGCAAGTTTTCCCTTCGCATGTAAGGGTAAAGGCCCTTCTCACACGACGCTACTCAAAGGGAACGGGACTGAACACAGACTGAAATTGCTAACTAGTTACTGACCAATGTTCGCATACGATGCTACTCAAATCTCTGGAATTTCAGTCACTCGTGAGATTTGAGCGAGGCGACGATTTCTTCTGATTCAGATGAGGATGTTATATTATTCAAAGAAGGAAATAGGAGATTTAAAAAAATTATTTTATAAACAAAAGCTTTTGCTTGGAAAGTTACGAAGTGATGAAAATACCAACGATTTCCCGTTCAACTATAGAATGTACATTTGTCATGATGGAAAAATTTCAAGTGTTTTACAGTCACATATGATGTAATGACTAACAAGAAGTGATTAATATACTAAAATCAGCTTGCACAATTGTCAGGAGTGGGAAAGGAGTCCTGTACAGTCCGATTAAATTTGGAAATAATGCAACTTACATACTACACATAATTCCGCTGGCACAACTTAAAATTAGTTTTCATTCATCAGCGTATGACGCCAGAAATTATTTAGCCAATTACTTTATTACTCCACAAAGAGAACTTCCGTGGCAATGGAGTTATATTATGTAATTTAATTTAAGACAAATAAATCTGAAGTGTTTATATAAAATATTATTCATTACTCTTTGTTAAAAACGTGTTTACATAGCTGAAAAATTAGCTTTCTGTCTGATAACACTCTATGCTTTTTCTGTGTCAACTTTCTGTGAATATTCACTCAACTTGTAGTTGCATAAACACGGATGTTTCTCGATTTCAACAACAAGGTTTAAATTTATTATCTGATCCGCCATTTTTGTCGAGAAACTAGTTGAAAACTAGCAGCGCGGCAACTGGCATGCTGCGTCGCTTCGAACTAATCGCGGACGCGTTGCGGACTGGTTTCCAACCGATCGCCCCGTGTGAGAGCCTCCATACAAATACTAGTGCTGTGACTGGAAAGAAACTGACTTGTGATCCTAGTTCGTAACTGGTTTCTTTTCAGTAGCGCCGTGTGAGAAGGGCCTAAGCGAAACGGAGTGAGGCTAGAGCAGACTGACTCTACCGAACAGCAAATATACTCAATATATATTCGACTTGCAAACGTCGAAATAATTACAGTACTAAAAATAGCTGTATGGTATAGTTGCTTAATACATTAAAAAAATGTACTCAGTAATAAATTGGTCGTCAACCTTCAACATCTCGCGGACAAAGAAGGTCTTAAATAATTATCAATTATTTAAGTGCGTATACAATAAGAATTGGTTTACATTTAAGTGTCGTGAAATTAGAAGCGGAGCAATTATCCAAGGAACAGTATCAGTTTTCTTATACGCGAAGAAATTGAAGCGGACCCATTAACAATAGACAATGCTTTACCTCAATAGTGAAGAATTATAGCAGCAAGAGAGGTTTTAAAGCTCTGAAATGAGGACCCTTAATTTAATTTAATAGCAATGGAGCGCTCACTCAGGTGGCAATCTCCTACACACCCATGTTCCCCCTCTCCTGTACAAGCCAATTTTTGCCGTCTACGAATTTCAGCTTTAAATACTTACAGAGTTTTTGGTAAATTATTAATTTTTTCTCTTGGTAATTTATTCCCATCGCTGATCGCACCCTTATAGCTGAAATCGGGTGCCAGTTTGTGGTCATGATCTTCTTTTCCCTTCCATGCACCTTTCTCAATTTTTCCACCAATATCTTTCCACGCATCATCACCAATATATGTCTTGTACATTCCTATGAATCTCTTCACCATCGTTTTGTTTTCCAACGAATCCCATTCCAGCTTCTTTATCATATCAGTTACTGACTAATTTTTGTTCTGCGGTAATTTCTAGAGACGAATCTAGATACCCTTCTTTGGAACCCCTCCACCCCTTCCATCCGCTACGATTTCTAGATCATGCCGTCACTTCAGTCCATTAAACGTATGCTAACTGAAATGTAAGAATTACAGTGGGTTACTTAGAGTTAAGGAACATGTGTTTTGACACTATGCATGGCAGTTCTTTAATTTCTGAATCACAGACGGTTCTGATTTTTGTTTGTTCTTCCTGTAATGCCCTTGAGATAATGAATGAAATACACTCGCAAGTTAAGTACCATATACAACTATCTAGATCATGAGAAGTTACCAAGCGAAGTGGGTAGGCGGTAACATTCTGGTCTCGCATTCGTGACGACGCAGGTTCGTATCCAAATCTGGCCATCCATGGTTTCCCAAAATCAATCCATGTGAATACCGAAATGGTTCCTTCAAAAGTCCATGGCCGAATAGCTTCTGTTCATTGCTCCCAGTCCTTTCCTTGCTCTAATTACCTCGACGTTGACGAGTAGTAAGACCAGAAGCAAAATAAGCATTACAGGTTGCAAGGAACACAAGATTTTCAACAGAATAAAAACCGTAATTTGCTATGTTTTTTACGTGAAATAAAATCTGTAACTTAAATACCTTGATGCAGCTGTCGATGATTTTAAAGTGTAATGAAATGGATGGCTGTTTTCTGCATATAAAAGTTCCCAAAAAAAATTGGCTGGGCTATTATTGACGTGTAGGCAGGCACACTTTCTTCCGCCATGTTATGTAGGTTTATCATTAGACTCGGCTTTATACAACGATGTTAGTTGTATCGGTTTTTAATTTAAATTTTTGGCCAAATGACACGAAATTCTTAAGTAGCAATGCCTCCTAAGTTCTCTTATATATTTATTATTGTCTTCGAGCTCACTTCAAATAAACATTATCGATTGATACATTTTCACTACCCTGGCCTAACACATTCCTTCACAGCGACCATCTGAATTAATACGAAATGGTTTTGCAGCGGAGTTTCCCTCCATGGAAAGTGAAAAGCGACGCTGGCGAAGTTCGTTTATGGCGTGTAATACATGGTAATGTTGGCTGGTAGTCGATGAGTTAAAAGTTTACAAAGTTTTCCCTTTGTATTTTTTGCTAGAGATTTATACTTGTCGACATCTAGGTCACCATAATGGGGAGCGGATTGGAGACAAAGAACGGGAAGGAATTGGGACATGGCCTTTCAAAGGAGTTATCCTGCGATTTGTCTGGAATGATTTCTGTCAACCTTGTAAAACCGAAATCTGTGTGGCGGATGTGGATCCAACAACATCCCGTTCGATGATTGGCCCGATGATAATCGCTCACCTACCATGCTAGGTAACGTCTTTTGTATAGTGATTTCTCCTGCAGACCTTGAAAATGATTCGGAAGATTCATATGAAGGTGATCCTCTTGATAGAACTTATTTCGATAAGCATAGCGATAAGATGTCGCTGTAGGCTGGCTTCTCTTCCCGGTAAGTATCTGCAGTGACGTCACATTGTCGGCAGACAAGCGCTCGTGGCCCAGTGCCTGCTAGTTCAGCTGACTCGTGTGGATCGTGATCACGCTGTAGGTAAGTTCGGAACCGTTGCAGCACTTGTTTGTATACTGCATGCCTCCAGATAACTTTGTGTCGTTGACAACGCCTCCTGTCTTCTGCAGCGATCTTACGACGGGTGGAAGCAATGGTCCATTATTTGTAATACATTTGCTGGGACGATTGCCGACATGAGCATGATTACTGAAGTGTACCTCAGATTTTGTGACAGTATTGAAGAAACAGTTATATACGCGTTTAAGTGGCTCAGATTTATCAGTGTATCTCTTTTTAAAGCTGATAACTACGATGTCATCCACGTTATCGTACGGTTTGCCAATGTGGTATAGAGACGGAAAACAGCAGTATATCTGTAGTCGTTGGTTGGTGCGGGTGTATGAATATCAGAACTAAGGTGCGTATTATTTGATGCTAAATAATGACTGTTTCTTTACGATCGCTTGGTTTACCGCTCTGATTGTGTGTGGCTGAACTCATAATTACGTTATTACAGCATTTAAGTTACTCAGTAGTGTTTCATTACGCGAAGAGTAAAAGTTACAAAAGAAAAAGAAGTGTATTAAGGGAAACTGTACTTTCTATGATATAGGTAATGCTAATCATTGGGGACTATTGGAGATCGCGATTCCGCCAGGAGTTGTCATCATAATACTGCAGTGGTCAAACGCAAGTCTCCACTATAAATTATTCCCTAAGTACATTTAATGGTTTCATACTGGTCCAGGCTGTATTACAACATAATTTGTGCTTGAAAATAATGGTCCAGGCTGTATTACAACGGAATTACTGCTTGATAATAATACGTCTTGCGACTGACTACATCAGTATTCCAACGATATTACTATATGTTGTTGTAGCGGAATCGCGATCTCCAGTAGACCCAATCATTGTTAGCCGAAATAGTAATACTAACACATTTATGGTTTAAAACCAACGTCATCATTACAAAATTTTCCGTGTCGTGCATACGTTTAGTGAAAATTTATTTATATTGACCTGTTGTCGATCTTGTTTTTGTATATACGTGTAAAAATGTACCAGTTTAGCACACACTACTGTGTAGAAGCTTCGACGCGTTTCAAGGTTTACTATGTCATAACCTACGTGGGATACGTAATTGTATGGGGGCATTCACGTGTTAACTACTGAGACAGTGGAGAGTATCTCTTTAATTTGAATTTGTGTAGAATCACTCGTCAAGAAAGTATTACTTTGGAACCCTACAGTAGGGTTTGGATTTTAGAAGCAGGCGAGTGAATTATTGATTATATCGAGTTGTGCGATACTGCTATAATTACTTCCGTGCCGGTTTCCTGTTACTAAATGCATGGAAGCCAACATCGCGAATGAAAGGATACTACAAACATTACGTCATCGTCATAACTATTCACTGTAGGAATATTGTTGATGTAGGTACTATTCAATATTGTCGAAAAGCGCTTTTCGGCAATGTAACGTATTAAATCGTGTGGATTCATTTAATTTTTTCTCGGTTTTAAGAAATGAAACTTCCAAATGTGTTGCATAAATATATATGCGGAAAACTACTACTCCAATCTTGAAACACTAACAACTTGCGAAAGAACTGTGCAATGACATTACTGAATTCACGATTAGACTGTTTGGTACGATTGAAACTATCTCGTACAGATGGAAAGTACCAAGAGGTGAGAAAGTTACAAAAATTGTTCGAATTAAAGGCCTTATTCCAATGTACAGAAAGCAAACCACGCGTAACTGGCGTGGAAGTGATAAATCGTGGAAGGAAAATTAGAATTGAAATTAATATTATTTACTTAATTGCGATGGAGCGTATACTCCAGTGGTAATTTCCTACACATCTAGTTTTGCCTCTGTTGTGGACGCACAATTTGACTTGGAATTCGAACCACGGAACGTCCTGGCATAATTAATATGATCAAAAGACACTTAAAAATTCTTGGCCACACCGGAATTCGAACCCGGTACTCTACATTTAGAGAGCAAGTGCTGTAACCACTGTACAAATATCTCTTCGTAACCCACGTCAATGGTTTTTAAGGTAATGTCATGTTTGTTTCTTCTGGTAATTATAACTAAACAGAAGCTCAAAAACTGTTTATAACAGCCTATTTTATCCAGTTTCGTTACACATCGACAACTTGTTTAAAGTTTTTTTTAGACATCACGGTATTATACAGTATTTCGTCAGTTTTCAAATAACCTAGAGTCCTAGACTGTCCTGATGTAGGGTGTTATGCTGTTTAAAATGATTCAAAATAACTCGAATTTGGAGTGTTCTAGAAAGCGAAATGGTGATAAAGGTTGATTTACAGCGTTACTAGGCTTATTAATGATGTAAGTCCTTATATTGCATTAAAATATTTACAGTAATTTAGGTATTAGGATTTTTTAACGTTTGTTAGGAATGTTAAGGCGAAGAAGGTTGTTTTTTGTTTATATTTGACGCTCATCCCTGATAGTGTTTTATTATGCAAGTCGGAAGAGGAGAAACATTTCTTGCTGGTAGTCGTACGGTAGCGGGGTTATTAATGGAAAACTTGAAGAGAATTGAGCGTAGTCTGCATTAAGCACTATCGTATCATTAATCCAGGATTTAGAGAAAGCAATAAAATCAAAACATAAATGAACTAACCGGGATTTGATGCCGCGTTCTCTCGAATGTAGACCACGAAAGTTACCAGTCTAACACACATCCAACCCGACTTAGTACTTAGTTAAAGCCATCCCTCCCCCCCCCCCCCCCCTCATATAAAAATCTCCTTACGCTACGCTTTTTACACGATTTCATTGTCCTAGTTCTGAAATATGCGTAACTCGAACAAAAAATGCTTGTAAAGAATTGTTTAGTATTAGAAGATGCTGCAGACCAGCCATTTCTGCCAGATTCTTCGTGGCTACACGAACCGTAAACACAACGTGGCAAAAAGCTTGGTGCAACTGGTTTGTGTGGTGATTTGCGCCGCTGCGGAAACGGTCATAGGCCCCGAGTGCCTAACGGGAACGCCCCAGCCTTCCTGCTGTCTGACATTAACGGCCGTGACCTCGGAGTAGGAAGGACACCTCCGTAATTTCCGCGCTCACGTAATAACTTGTTTACCATTGAAGTTATATTACATACAAAGCCATCACATTTGTAACATCTATTCACCTACTACAATTTTGAAAAGATGTTTTGTTGTTTACTTTTAATCTGGGTTTGCAGTTTCAGATTATTCTTAATTTGATAGTAGCTTTGGAAATTACATTACATCGGAGAGTGAAAAAACCACTTATCGACTAGTGAGAAACGTATGAGTCACCATCTTCCTGTGATCAGTGAAAGCTACGTTCACTGTAAGTGTTAATTTGATTCTGAATTGGGAAAGTGCTGGCATGTGCCTTTGCGGAAAGCCGGTCAGAACCCGTTATCAGGATAGCTCATACGTCTGGTCTAAAATTCGAAACTACACCAGTTGTACTTACGAGGAGACTAAACTGATTTTTGAAAAACAATATTCCAAAAATGGACATTAGCACAAATATTTCGTCTGAAACACATTTTCAACAAATGGTTGCCACCTATGATTCTGTGTATACGGTAAGTCGATTTGCTATTGTGAAAATGTTTGGGGTATAGTGGATTTATCTGATTTACGAATATTTATAGATAAATTTGACCAGTCGCCAAGTGACTTAAACTTACACTTACATAAAAATTCGTGCTAATTTTATTGACCTACTTACAGACAACTTCTTAAATAACACCACCATCGACAAATGTTGACTTTCATTTCGCAGAAACTAGTTTGTCAAAACATACATAATCTAGACATCAGCCTTGTTCCCGAAGGATTAAAGCACATTTAGATTTTAGCCTTAGCAGAATTTCGAGTGAGCTTGCTCTTCGTGATAATCGGTAAGTTATATAGGCATCATAGAATGTTCGATAGAACATTAAAAGTGCGGAATGACTCTTTTGGAGCGCCGACGATTGATCCAGCACTGGGAATTAAAACTTGTGCGAAATTACTTGAGATCTTGAGAAAACACTCTTAAATGAAAGTACGATAATTACAAGTATTTAACATATTTAACACCTAACACATTTTCAAACAATCAAAATCTCATTAAAAACGTTATTGGTTTACATAATATTCCTCATTGCCATCTTTTATTTACACTGTACTGGTTTTAGTAAAATTGCAGTTCACTTAAATTATTTTCATCAATTAAAGCACCACACATTCATAGGAAAAATAAATTTATCAACCACTGCGTATCTTTCGGACATAAAAATATAATTAATCTAAAGCAATGCCTTTAGGACCGTTACACCATGTTCCGTTTTACCATACAAAATAAATATTTAATCTATTTACAAATTATCGACGGAAAAATATTTTTTGGCTCGCGACGAAACTACACTTGGGCTATTTCATTACCACCAAAGTTGTTTACCAAAAAATAAAAACTTTAGAAATCTAAAATGCATGTACGGATTTATCCGTAGATCTACGGATTTTTATAAAAAGTTAGGATTTTCGGATTTTGTTAAAATATCTACGGATTTTGCTATTTTTTTTTTTTTTACTATTTGTTGATTTTTCCTTATATTGGTGTTTTGTTAAACTTTAAGCGTATAGTGTTAATGCATTACAGAATTATTGTCAGTAATTGTTAAGCGTTTCCTTGCAACCGCTCGTGTGAACCAACGATTGAAATAAATCTAATATTTTGTTTGATTATAGATTTTATAGCTCTTAAAAGACCGTAATACAGAACTATCGGCTCACTCTTTATACACGGTGACGTGCTCGTTGGCTCGGCTTACAAAGCAGTGCCTTCCGAGAAGGATTAACCAATATCCGAGAGTCAAAGTGCTCGCAGTATTTAACGTTTCCTGTTACCGAAGATATGCTAAATTTAATGTCAACAAAGAAAATAGATAATGTATAGTCCCCCCTCTCCCCCCCCAAAAAAAAAGTACGCACAGAAGCAGCAGCGATGAAAGTGACCATGTATAAAACCTGTTCAGAGATATTTCTTATTTTCAATGTAGAATATTATTTTGTATTTCGAATTTTAAAAACCTGGAAATAAAAAGTATTCTTAATTCTGACTCTGTCTTCAATAATTATTGTTTAGTCTTTTAGTTAGCGAGTCTCCGGATTTTTGTACCCAATCTACGGAAATTTTAGCGGCCATCTACGGATATTCAAAGCCAAGAGGCTGGCAGCACTGCATCAAACAACCCAGAATACTGAACTGAAGCAAATATTATGAGTCATACACCTTTCCAGAATAGGAGGAACAAGAGAATAAAATTACAAATCAATAAACTAGAGGCAAAGAGAGAGATCACTTTCAAAACGGTTGTAATGAGTGTAAGGAAGTGTAAGAACATCATAAATAAAAATCGTAGTAAGTAGTAGCCGCACCTAATACCCACACGTGTTTAAGTGAATACGTCTTTGTTTAACCAATTATCAAGTGAAAAAACAAATTGTTACCTAATATTCTATCTTGGCATTCAAGAGAAACTAGGTACTTAACTATCATAA
>JARYHS010013631.1:149780110-149952069 GCA_031002005.1 Vandiemenella viatica | reverse complement strand
ATGATACAAATAAAACATGGTTCCACTTGGAAATTTAAAAGGTGGTGATTTTATTGACCATGTATGGTATTCGTCTTGAAACTGTAATTCAAAATGCGCGGGCTCCTATTTCAATTGCGCGCGCTCCTACAACTTTCTTTTCCTGTGTGCGCTGGTGGCGCCGTCTTAATCTACCCTGTGTTTCATCTAAAACTCAAAATTTGTCCAATTTGCAGATGACACAAACATAGGAATTAAAAACACTCCAGATTTATCTACAGAATATATTTCAAATTATGTCTTTGAACTGATTAATAAATGGTTTACAGCTAATGGCATGTCTTTAAACTTTGATAAAACTCAGTATATGCAATTCAGTACATCACACAGATTAACACCTGACATAGACATAAAATTTGCAGGCAAGTCCATTCAAGAGGTAGATAGTGTGAAATTTCTAGGTTTGTATATTGATCATAATTTAAATTGGAAAGTACATGTTTCTGACTTACTAAAGCGATTGGGAGCAGCCACATTTGCAATTCGTACAATTTCAGCTTTAGATGATCTCCGTAAGAGGCAGCTAGTTTATTTTGCATATTTTCACTCCTTATTGTCATATGGAATAATATTCTGGGGCAATTCTACCCATAGAGACAAAGTGTTCAGAGCCCAAAAGCGTGTAATAAGAATTATGTGTGGGGTTAGCAATAGAACTTCATGTAGAGAGCTGTTCAAGAAGTTAGGGATTTTAACATTAGCATCTGAGTATACATACACATTAATGTCCTTTGTAGTCACAAATTATACTTTGTTTGAAACAAATAGTAAAATACACAATTATGGCACTAGAAGTAAAAATGATCTTCACAAGACTTACAAGTCATTGTCATTTGTTCAAAAAGGGGTCCGATATTCAGGGATACATATCTTCAACATGCTCGCAACACATATTAAATGTCTAGTAGATGATAAGAATAAATTCAGGAAAACATTGAAAGAATTTTTAATTGACAACTCCTTCTACTCTGTCGAAGAATTTATTTCTAAGGTATCTTAAAAATAACTGCCAGTATCTTGTGTAAATATAGTTCACATAATTAATTTACCATGCATGGTATGACTGTACATCTCCTGGTGTATGTATTTAGTTTGTTACGTAATTGTTTACGGTACCATATATGTTATGACTGTACATCTTGTGGTGTATGTATTATTTTGTTACGGATTTTTTTTTTTTTATGTACCATATATGCTATGACTGTACATCTTCTGGTGTATGTATGATTTTGTAATGGAAGTGTTTAATGTAAGATGTATACTATGACTGTACATCTAGTGGTGTACTTATTATTTTGTTATGCAACTGTTTATCTGTAAATTGACAACTTTCTACATCCCACAAAGCCAGTCTCTTATATTGGGATCAATGGAAAATGAATGAATGTATTGTATTGTATAGCTTTAGTACCGTATTTCAATGATGATCGATACTACATTGATGTTCAGTATGAGAAAACTAATGTAATGTACAAATAACTATACTACTGCGGAATTTTTTTACAGTTTCTATTAATTAAAATTCATTGTATTTTTCTAAATAAATAAGTCTTTCAAAATTTATTTGTTTACAAATAAATGAATTTGTCATTCGTTTTTAGTGTAAATGACTCCAATGTTAATGTTGGCTACACTGACGCAAATTCAAACATTGGATGTGAAGGCGGGAAGTTGCAGTGTTAGTGAAATAGTGGAGCGATTGTTTTGTGTTGACAGGTAGTAATTATGCAGCCGAAAGTTATGGAATCAAATGGTAATTTTATCTACGTCTGTTATCTGTCTTACGTTGTGCTTATTTCATACATATACATATTCAAAGGGAAAAAAGGATTTTGTTATGTTCTGTTTGAATGTTGCGTATTTCAGATATTGAGTTTCACATTCCTACTTCAGTGGATGATTTGACAAGTGAACGATGGAAGGAATTATCACGATATACGGTGTCTGAAGTTTTAAATATTGATGAATTACCCGCAAGGCTTACAGGTGAGTAGAGGAATAGTTTGAGGAGGCTATTGTCTTAGATTTCTAGCCATCATTTTATTACTTGATTGAACTAATGTTCTGCTGGAACAGAGTGTTATGTGGCAGAGAATGGAAATGGAAGTAGTTGTACTTGACAGTACAGAAGGAATGACAACTTTAATTTATTGGTTTTTGCTATCTGTGCGTTGTATGTAATTGGTGGTATGTTGTCAGTAAGGTAAAGATCGTGGGATTCCTAGGGCTCATGCTGCTTCCTGCAGAATTCATGAAGGTAGAGCTCTTCATTCTATTTTCAACATTGAGCAATACAGAGAAGGTGAAGGTGGTTCACTATCTTCTCATGGAGTTTCCTCCATGGTACTCATTAGATACCAAGTTTGAGTGGACCCTAAAAAGAATTTTTTTATAAGTAATTAGCTGTACTGTTCTCTTCCAAAAAATTTTAAATGCTGTAAGAGAGTAGAGTAGAATGGATGGATATTAAAGAGCAAGCAACTTACAAAAACATTGACATTTTTTTATTTGTTTAGTTCCCAATTTGCTTGCAACATCAAACAACTTAAAAAATTCTTACTTTCTATATCTAAGAAATGTATCAAAATATTCTAAAATTTCTTAATTAGGTGTTTCAGTAATATCCAGCTAAATGGTACTGGAACTACTTCCTTCCTCCACAGTTTTTTGGTATGTAGATGATAGTATTCTGCCACATGGCAGCCAACTTAAAAAATAAAATGAGGTTACATATGTGGTGTTTTTATCCTTACTGAATAATGTAAAGTTATTTTTAATTTAGTTGTTATGGAGCTGACAATTTTAAATTCTTTCGTTGATTCAGGTAGAGTTCTCAGAATTTTTCTCAGTAATTTATTCCAGTTCCTGAGCCCCTTTCCTACAAAAGAAAATGTTCTCATTCTCTTATGCTTGAAATCAACGTCAATGATGTTGGTCTAAAATGTCGGCATTTAATACCATGGCCTGGCCCTATCCCAGGAGCTTGGAACTTTTGTTCTAACCACAGAAACTTTATTGCATTATTATCTCTTCCCATCCATATACTACTTCATTTTTCTCCAAATTTCCATCCAGAATTCATTGTCAGTATATGCCTTACATAGTCCCAGCACTCTTTTCACCCATCTCCTGTCTTCCCTTTCTCATTTCCTAATTTAATTTTCGTACCTTTTAAGAATTCCGCCAAGCAGAAATTTGGCTACTAATTTACTGAATCCTCTTGCATCGATGAGTAATTATCACTTATTTATTGCTTCTGTAACCTGAGATTCCCTCAAAATTATCAGGCTTTCTTAGCAACAAGTTTTGTCCCCTTGTGCTTCACTCTACCAATTGTGCAACACCTCCTTCCATCTTTAAGGTATTTTCTCATCTCTACTCCCTTATGCTATTAGTATTTTTGCTCTCCCAGTCCACACCTGGTAAATTTAGGCCCACACCAAAAATTAACATTCTATACCAGTCGCTGAATGTGAATTTAATTTCTTCCCGAATATTTCATGTTGATTATTCATTCTTCTTTACAGTTAGCAACCAAGACCCTTAATTTTCCTTACATATCGCCCCAGAATTGTATTCCCAAAAACTGATGATTAAGATGTATAAATACTGGTGAACTGTAAGAGTTTTTCCTAACGAGCATGAATACTGCTCTACCAGTTCATCTACTATTTCTGTGTTACGGGCAAATCCTCAGTGAGCAAAACTCCTTACTTTTCCGACACACTACTACTCTAATTATTTGGGGATTGTGCAAATGTGTTAAGTTACCAAACTATTACTTTGTTCATTATACTCCTACAGTTCATTAGTGGCAATGTTATTAACTGGATGAGACATGTTCTCATCATTGCTCTTCGCCCTCCTTTTTTGATTGTCTCTTCAGCAATTTCTTTGGCATTTGTGATTTTTGTACTATGTATCTTATGTAATAAATATCCCATTGGCCATTTTAACACTAACAGCTTCGAGCCAAACAAAGGCCCAATCCATTCATAACTGAGAGTGAGCTCCCAGATATCTTTAACTAAAAACTCAGAAAATACTCCTTATAATTGGGTATAGGCTATAACTAGTGAATCTGTGCCTAATAATGGTGTCCATAGGTACTTACCAAGGTAAATAATGAAGAGTTTACCAAAAACATTGAAGGAGTTTAAATTTGTAATGGGCAAGGGTAGGCAGCACCAGTGTAAGGAGGGGGGAATTAAGTGTGGCAAAAAGTACCCTGGGCCCTCAAAGGGGGCTTACCAGCTATTGTGCCTACCTAAATCGAAATAAAATACAAGTTTTAAAATTGGCACCTATGATTTCGATTATTTTTTATTTCAAATTTTCTTACTATCTATAAAAAAAAAAATTAAAAAATTGGCCAATAAAATGATGGTGAGTGTGCTTGTGGATGCAAAAATTTAATTGTAGCATCCCTTTCTTCTTCATTACAAACATTGATTTATGCATTTCCTTTTCAAAAATGCTCGCTGTGTTACCAACATGTGATTCTCATACTGAGCAAATATTGCTTTTATACTAGAGAATTTAACTGTCAAAGTAACCATTTACTGATAATTTAGAAGCCAAATATTTGTAATATCAAAACATTTCAAATTCACACTAGACTAAATATTTTTTAATTATTGTTGAAATAAGGTATATATTCTATGAATAACTAGACCTATTCTTTCTGCAGAATGCCTTGATGCAATGTGTGCTGAAAACATGCTGTTTGTTCTCAACAATTTTGAGCCATTGTTCTCAGTAGTGGTTCATTTTAGTAAGTTAAACTGGAAGACACTAACAAAAGCATGGGACATAATCTTCCAAGGTAATGTATGATGTTAAATAGTGCTCTTTTGTCTTTTAAACATAGATGTAAGTTTTGTGTTTCAAATACAATGTGAAAGTCAATGGATAAAGATCTAATTTCATATTTAAAAAATGTTGGTAGATACGCTATCTGATCAAAAGTATCCAGACACCTACCTGACACTGCTCCTAGACTTCACCAATGTCATATTCCCTATTATGGGACATTAATATGGGTTGGGTCCAACCTTTGCATTTATGGCGGCTTTAACTCTGCTGTGGAGGTTTCTGAATGTCTGTGGAGGACTGGTGGCTCATTCTTCCTAAAGAGCTGAAACTGGGGAAGGTAGTAGTGTTTGATGCTGGGGTCTGGAATGAAGTCAAGGTTCTAGCTCATCCCAGAAATGTTTCATTGGATTCAGCTTGGGACTTTGGGCAGGCCTGTTCATTTCAGGAATGTTATTGTCCACAAACCATTACTTCATAGATGCAGCTTTATGGCAAAATGCAATGTCATGTTGATACCTTCATCGTTTCTGAAGTGGAACTGTACTGCACACAGGGCACGATGGTTTAAAATGTGTTCATATCCTTCTGCATTCAGAGTTTTCTTTAAGCACAATAAGGGGACCACACTATCACATACCACCATCTCCTCTGTACCTCACTATTTGCACTACTCATTATTGCAGTTAAAGTTCTCCAGGCATTCACCAAACCCAAACTGTTCGATCAGATTGCCACATGGTATAAAGTCGTTTATTACTCCAAATCAACCCATTTCTAGTCATCCATTGTCCATTGGCACTGCATTTTACACCACTTCAAGTATCACTTACCATTGGCAACAGAAATGTTTGGCTTTTGAACAGCATATGGAGCTGTGTACCCCATTATTTTCAACTACCGACACACATCTGTACTGTTGATAGTACTTTGGAACTAATTAGTGATACCTTCTATTGATTTATTGCGATTATTTACAACCACCCTCCGCAATGCTGTGTCTGTTCCTTTGTGTATTAATTTCACAATCATGCCACCAAAAGTCGACTTGGGTGGCTTTAGAAGAGTTGAAATGTCAATTATGGATTTTTCACTAAGGTGGCTTCCAATGACTGGTCCACATCCTAAGTCACTGAGCTGTCATGACTTACGCTATCTGCTGTTACTGCTTCTCTACTGACAACACACTACTCCAGGCCTGGTGGATCCACCTGTCGTGACAGCTAGCGTTAAATTACGCATTACATAGGGATGTCTGTATACTTTTAACCAAACAGTGTATTTATATTGACCTTTACAGCTCGTTGGGAGAGGATTGGAGATGAGAAATGGGAAGGAATTCTATCATGCCAACCCAACCTGCCTTCCACCTAGTGATTTTGGGTAACCATAGAAAACATATATCTGGATTGCCAGACATGGATTTGAACCCATGTCCTCGCAAATGCCAGGTTTGATCATTACAGCTCACCTTCTGCGCTTGGTTTCCTCCTCTCTCTCAACTTTCACACAGATATAATCAAGGATTTTTCTATGTAAAACATCACTCATGGGTGGCTTAATACTGGATCTTTCTTGTGGCAGTTCATTCCTTAAGGAGTAAACAGGAAACTTATTAATGTTTGCACCACTCGAAAATAGCAGTGCGAACAGATTGCTAAGCTAAATCAGAATGGAAGGAGATAAATTATAAAAGCAGAGGAACTTGTTATTGGCATAAAAAGATGCCAAATTGTTTTGCAACATTACTGGAGGGAGGAATTTTCAATTTAATATAAAATTGGAGAACAATTGACAACATGTGTGATTATGTACAGTATTGCGATAATTTCTGAGGTTTCGCTGAATTTGGAGAAAGCGTTTATGTGGTTGCTTTAAAGAACTAAGGTATACTTTAAGAGCTATGTAGAAGCAGAAAATTTGAGGATAGTATTTTGCACTGACATATTGTATGAAATAAAAATAGATTACTTAATATGACTATAATGTAGATACTGATTGAAAGAAATGGAACTTTTAAATTAAAATGGGTGATTTGCAATGCTCTGGTGATACAACAAAATGTATAAATTCACCCTGTGATATGCTAAATAGGACACTGGGTCTGTACTTAATAACAATTGATTATCTAGTGTGGAGAATTATGTACAGGTTTGAAACTCTAGAATTGGTCTGAAACTACAGAAACATATTTCTTTAATTTATTTCTAAATGGGGTGTCCAATTAAAGACAGCAATAGCTTAATTTTTGCTGACCATGATGGGAGTGATAATGCTCGAGCCTGGTATTCAGAAGGAGATGGCTTAAATTTCTGTCCAGCCATCCAGATTTGTTTCCCACAATCACTCCAGGGAAATGCCAGGTTGTTGGTTCCTTCAAAAGGCTGTGGTTGAATTCCCATTCCTTGTCTCCAGTATTCTCCCACCTTAAATGACCTCATTGAAGCATAAATAAAAATGATTAATAGAAAGATAAATTAATATTTTTTTTATAAAGGATTGACATGTCTATGCAATTAATAAAATTTAAATGCATTGGCGTGTTATTAACCCTTTATATATATTTTTAAAAAAAGATTTACTTGCAATTGAGAAATGCCCCACAATATACAGTGGGAAGATAAATTATTTATTGCCCAGCATCAGAGAACAGGTTATTATTATTATTCAGAAAAAATTAAAGATTGCAGTTAGTGATCTGAGCTGGATTCAGGGTAAACTGGCATCAGTCTACTGTAGTATTGGAACTGGTTGAGAAGTATGATGCATAGAAATGAAGTATATCTGCTTTTATTAACCATATTTGCATTTGACATGAGTCTACAAAATAATGTTTCACAATAATTTTAACTAACACTTAGGTGTATTCAATATGGCTGCTTATTTTTTCGCAACTGGCAATATTCTGTGCTGTTGGCATATAGTATAGACACTGTGATTGAAGGCAGCACCCAGTGCCTTGTGTATAGTAATTACTATTGTGTTGCTTTTGTCAGTGATAAAACTTTTGATTTCATTTATTAATACATAAAACTGATTATATATGAAGTAAAAAGAAAGCTATAATAGTGTTGTTGGAGAAAGTCAGTCAGTATGTTACAAATTTTACAGGCTTCAAGATTACTGTTAAAAAGCTTGGAGAAATATTGGCTAGAGAAATGGATCAAACGGATCAAAGTCGTTATCGGAATGCTACAAAGATGATTATGTATTTGCTGACTCAATATATGAAAGGATTTGAAGATAGGCTTGCAGGATGTGGCAAGGTGAGCTTTTCGGGTAATATAAAGCAACGCTTTATCTTCCACTTATATATTAATTTAAATTATAATTATATGGAGATATAATACTGAGTAAACTCTTTTTCATATTTGTCAATAATTATCATATCCCCCTTTTCCCCCAGCTGCATGATAATATTGAAACTCCTTTTAGTAACTGAAGATTTAACTATTAATAATTATGATAATTATTAAAAACTTAATGCTTTTGCATGACGTTGAGCAATACTGCTAATTCAGATTGGTTTGTTACGTAATTATTAACTATTGTCTGAAAATAAATGACTGTATAAACATTAAATTCAGATCTCGATTTGTGGTGACTTATTCAGTCTGGCAGTAACCACATTATTTTCTGGACAGTTATCATTTTAGTAATACACCTGGCTAAATTTTTGTATTTAATTGAATCTGCATAATTTTTTAACCTGGCTTGGGTAACTTGGATATTCCTTTAACTTTTTAGTGTTTCAGTTCACTCATTATTCACGTGTCATTTGTATGTTATCATTGTACTTCATTTACATCACAGCACATATTTGACATATAACACAACATATGGCCTTGTTACATACATATTGGCTGGCCATTAGAGTCATTCACAGGATTATTGATTTCATCTCAAACCAATTGTAACACTAGCATCTTTACTACATGGCCAGTTAATAATGTATCCATAAACAAAAACTTCCTGTCCTTTTTTAAATTCACAGGCAGAAATTTATTTATTGATATCTTTTGTACTAGGCATCTCTCATGTGTCAGTCTATTAATCTATTAATTCATTCCTGTATCCAATTAAAATAATCCCCAAGTCAGTTAGGAAACAAAAGATACTGATTAGAAAATACCAATAAGGAAAGAGAGAAAAGGAAGGAAACTGTCACTGTGACAAATGACAGTTAAATCACAGAACAATGTTGAAATTTTCTGTTTTAAATCATTTGTCAGCAGTACAACAGGAATTATACTGCTTCAAAGTGAAAGCACTCGGTACAGTGTTATTGTTTTTGTCAAGTGCACAAATAAAATTTTGATTATCTGTGCATAGAATGAAAACCACCTTATTTGCTCCTTCCTTTCCATACATTAAACTTTTCATGTTTTCCTCATACTTTCACACATGGTTAGATGTTACATTTTAGTATTCATCTTGCATTATTGGTGAAAATATTACTGCATTTTAATTTGTTTGTTGATAAGCCCACTTTCGATAACCTGTATTTGAATATGACATTGTAAACACAATGTATGAGACTCGGGTACTAGTATAAATATTCTTTGAAATACCGTTTTTTACTCTTGAAACTTATTTTTTCCTGAGGACATATTAACCCACTTGAATTGTAGGCCTTTTATTACGTCTTCTTTCAAATGAACTAGGGGCCATGATGTTAAGCATTTTCATTCAAAATGGGCCTCAATATTCCCCCAATAATCATACATACTGTTGCTACTTGAGTCATGCAAGCATGGTCTAGGTTCGCTCAATTTATCACTTCCAGCACGATCTCTGTCAGCCAAATGCCAGAAATACAGTACAGAGGCCGAGCCTGAACTAAAGCTCAAGCCTGGCAGTAGGCTTGGTCTTTCATTCACATGCTGCTTGGGGATGAAGCAATGCTGGTACTCGCTTGGTAACTGTAAAATTAAAAGGTGTGGAGTATGTGTCTTATTCTTCTTGGTATTTTCTGTGTGCTGATGTATCATTTTATAAGATTCTATACATTTACGTTCAGAAACTTTTGATACTTATTGATCAGACACTATGTTAATTAAAAAGTAAAAATCATCAGATTGCACCACATTTCAACATTTTGTTGGTGATTGTTCAATTGTCCAAATATGCTCTCTGTGGAGGAAATAACAGCTGTAAATGACCATGTTAGAACCATGAGTACTGATACAGGAGGTGTGTATTATCCTTGTCATCCATCATTCTTATGCATATTTAACGATGATCTATAGGTTGGGTTGGAGCCTTCAATTCAAATCAACCTACAGTAAATGCCTCTTGTCCTCCAAATATAAAACAGAAACTTGAATTTCTTAAATACAGGAGAGTAAATGTTTCTAGGGACAGCACGGATGAAGTTCAACACTACATAGATTGTTTACCTTTAATGACGACGATGAAGACAATCTACTTACTAGATGGAAATTTAGAGCAAAAAAGTACTGTTAGGTGTCTAAAACCACTACCGTATAAGCACTGTAAGCAAGCGGCTTTTCAGCAGAGCTGATTTCAACATTTCAGGAAAGTGGAACAATCTTTCTCCTGAACAAATTGTTGGCTATTTCGTTATTATAGTTGAAGCCTCCATATAAGTAATAATGCGGTTTTTGTATGTCAGTAACTATAGATAACTTATATATGTTACAGTTTTCATGACATTGTGTTCCAACTTCACAGTTTGTAATATTTTCATTACATTTGTTTATCAAACACATATACCTTACATATTATATGTACAGTGGCTCAGTTGATAGGACATTGTAAGACGCTTGCTTATGCTTGGGGTGGGAGCATAAACCTTGAATCTTAACTCTGACCATGTGTAGCCTTGGATGCTACAGTTTGGCTTAGGATAATACGGCCGCCACATAGATTTTAACCAGAAAACTATGAAAAGGTAAAGTTCAATAAACAGTTCAGTGCCATTTAAACAATTATATTCTTTCAAATTTCACAAAACCAAACACTGTACAGGCAATCAGACGACTTTTCCAAAGTAATGTTTTACAAGTTCGATTAAACAGTCAAGCCAGACCACACCCCAATAGTTCAAAGTTCAAACTTTTAGTTGTAATAATTAAATGAAAGAGAATCACACGCTCCCATTGTTCCACAGTTTAGTAAAATCAAACAACCCCGAGGCTCCACACTGCGGAAAATTACTTTAACGCGACATTATGTTCAACTTGACTAAAAGAAGAAGCGTTACTCCCAAAATAAAACTTTCACTGATGTGCTAGGTATAAAACTTTCCGGCCTAATGAGCTACATGTTATCGCGTTCGCGGATCCTGGCAGACTGAGCCCGAACAACTGTACGGACGCGTCTATATCACATAGCACATCCTGCTTCTCGGATATTCCTAGCGACTGTTCTCTCGCGAACCGTGAGAATGTATTCCCTTCCTTATTCACAGGGGTGGCTGCTGGGAGGCTAATCAGATATGAAATCGCGCGTCTGAAATCGTTACATTGGCTAATCTGACCTTGACAATAAAAATAATTCAATCTTTCTGAAATTTTAAAACTCATTAGATCTTTAAGTAAACGTTGCCTTTAGTTATTATACAAAATATCCTAGCTTTAGTAATTTAGCTGAAAATAAATAATTTGGATACAAACTTACACTCCAGGCGAATGCCGAAGAATTTTGAAATTGAAAAAATATTGAAAATACTATCTTAAAACTGTAAATCTCCTTTCTAACTTGAATACACATAAGAACTAACTTTGAAAATGAAATGCAATAATATTCTATCCAATCTAACTTGTGGTTCTGAGAGCAAAATTTTGTCACACAGTTACAAAATTTAACAGATAGTTTACAACATACACAAAGTATCGATAGCAATCTTTAATACATCGTAGTTTCGAGAGTCCCCCTGCCATATAATCCTGTCCTGTTTTTCCTGATGTACCACCATTATTGTGTCTCACGCCTGAGGAAAACGCTGTGCTTTTTCTGCAGTGTCGAGTCTTTGTTTGTCCACCGAGCCTGTGCAAGCTCCAGCAGTCACAGCTCACCCATATAGACAGGACCAGTCATAAGAATAATCGAGTGAGTTCAAGCATGAGGAGATGGCAGTTTTCATGACACTATTGGCTACGTTGTTCCATCCTCTTCTCTTGTTCAGTGTTCCATCTTATGGGATGGTTCGTCCCAGAATGTTTTTTTTTGAACTGTTATTGGTTACTGATGTAATTTTCAGTTAGATAACAGAGATCAAGACAAGCCGCGTGCCTTTCTGTGGAGCAGTAACATCAAAAATAGCAAGGTTACTTAACAAACAGGGCATCCGTTCGATTTTGCGACCTCCACCAAAAATTGGACAGCTGTTGCGAACTCCGAAGGATAGTCTCAATCTTCGGGCTCCTGGAGTGTACAAACTTCCATGTGAATGCGGCACTTCTTATATAGGGCAAACCTTAAGGACAATTAATGAAAGACGAAAAGAACACATCAGACACTTTAAACTTGGACAAAAAGAAAAATCTGCCTTAGCCGAACACGCCATTGACAATGGACACGAGCCGTGCTTTGACAAAACGACACGCCTTTGTTACGCAAATAACTTTTGGGACAGTGTTGTGAAGGAGGCTATTGAGATTAGGCTTAGCAACAATGTTATTAATCGTGATCAAGGCCTCAATGTAAGCCAGGCTTGGAAGCTAGCAATTGGATTATTACAAACGAGACGGAATCGAGCCATATTAGGGCATAGGAGTGACCCGATCGTCACGTCACCAAGCGAGCAGGGCCTAACTAGACCCCCCCTCCAAGCGCTTTCCCCTCCGCTGCTGGCGCTATATAATAGACTACCGTGCGGCAGACTTCAGTAATGTTAAGCGGGGGCTTGACAATGGAAGCAGTGCCAGCTTCCGAAACGTCGCCAGACGGCTCAATTCTGACGCGGCTTGAAACCCGAGAAGTTTTTATAAATAATTTTTAGTTATTTGCAGTTCATGCATTCTGTGATCACTAGGGTTTTTGACTTTGTGGCCAAAAAAGTAGAGGAATATGCATAGAAATATGAGCTTAAAATTGGATAAATAAGACCAAACATTTAAATTTACTATATTTCCAAACATGCTCAATTATACATCATCACTTTCATGTAACATAATTTGCTTCCATGCTTTTGGAAAATAAATTTTTAAATTGTTTTGTTAATTTCACATAATTTACAGAAACAAACTTTCATCTGTACTAAAATACTCCTACACATATTCCTTTCCCTAACTCCATTATTTTGCACTTCCATGAAAATTTTTTAGTGGTACTCATTGATCCATTGCAGCTTTAACAATGACTGAAGATTATTTTCAAAAGAATTGGTGACAATGAGACATTTATTGAGGTGGATCGACACACGTTGTCAAGATTAAAAGGCTGGTGAAACATTGACATTTAATTCTTCACTGGTGAATTCTGCCAAATTCAGTGACAATTAGTTTTATTTTTTCCTCAAATGTGTAATAGGAGTACAGTTCTGTGAATAATTATCTTAATTTCTTCTCATCTATACCTTTTAGGTGAATCCTGGTACTATTAAAAAAATTATCAGATTTTTTCTCAAAATATGACCATAAATATTATCATAATATGACCAAAACTATGGAAATGGCCTAAATGTGCATTTACATGCTATATAAAATGGATTTAAATAAAGTCAGAAATGTTTAATCGGTGTTTGATTCAGCATTACATCTCAAAAAGAAGGCAGGATAAAATATGACTTCTCGTAAAGATTCAAACACTAGTTATCACTTCCTTTGGCTGTGGTGTCTTCCTATAATTCCAAAAGGTAGAATCCCATTTGGGCAGTCTGGTTCAAATCTTCCTTGGGATATGTCTAAAGGTGATACATCTATTTGGTCACTTCTTAGGATGTTTTTTCTTGTTTTCTTTTCGTGTAATTGCACAATTTTGGTTTCGTCATCCCTAACACCTTCTTCTTTGACTGGTCACAGTATCTTTCTCCTTGACTTCTGGTTTGTTAGCCCTTTACTATTCAGTACTAAACGGTGTGACATACAACTCTGGGTAGTTGACTGCATGGTAATATCTGCATTTGGTACTGCGGAAGAGACATTTTTTGTTGTAAGTATTCTTTGTTGGTTGGTACTCTAGTTGGTTGATTCAGGTTGTTAATGCTATAGCTGATGAATTAGGTTCTAGCCACTCTCCCAATCTCTTTAACCTGTTAATTTTTTTTATTTTTCCCTGTAGCAGCTGTGGTACACTATACCCTCCTTGATTTTAGAGTTATCTGGTGAAACTTGCAGTCCCATCTTGGCTGTCTGAATACTAAGTCTCTTGAGTTCTTTCAGTGTCATTTCTGTTGAGTTTGCCAGAATTTCTAGGTAATCTGCAAATACAAGACAGTTCACCATTAATTCTCATTTGTATCTCAAGTAAATCCTACTCAAAACCTTTTTGTTTATGAACTCCTTTTGTCACTCTGACGTTCTCTAGCGCACAGTTGAAAAAGGTGAGTGGGTGTGTATGGAGACTCCATATCCCTGCCTAAATTTTGTCTTATATTTCAAAATTCTGAGTGTTCTTTTGGATTTCATTTATAATCAAGTGTTTTCAGGGCCTTTTAGATAAGGCTGTGAAGTCCTTTGGTCCAATCCAATGCAGAATTCTCATAATGGTAGTTGTGTCAACTGAATCCTTTGCATTTTTGAAGTTTTCGAAAGTGAAAACATATTTCTATTCTTCCTTGATTTTTAAATGAGTATATGGCAAGAGGATGACTTTCAATATATTCGTTATGTAATATGTATCATTGGTGACTTTTATCATATTTATCATATGTTAATTTGCTTACATACAGGGCAAGAACAAAATAAGCAAACAGTCTGAAAGTGATGACTGGAACTGGAAGGAACGTTGTCATGAGGCTCTAAAAGAAATTTACAACTGCTTGCAACTGCCAATACATAGGCTATGGAATCCACCTTTTTGTGAAGCAACATTTGCTGAGTAAGTCTTTAGAGTTCTACTGATGTGTACAATAGCTGTGAAACTACTTTCATCAACGTGTGATGATTATTGATAACGTGGTGTTATATTAAATATAGAATGAAGTAAGATCTACAAAAACTTTCAATATTGAAGTTGATGGTTCGATATGATATAATATTTACAGTGTAATAGTTTAGATGTGATAAAACATTTATGGTGTATTTTCATCTATGTGTGTAGTATGAAGTTACGTGCACCATGTTTGTAATATAATTGCTTTAGATGCCATAATATTGCTCTGGTGGTATCATACACTTCAGTTTTACCATCTTTCCTTTGACATTTTGTTACAAGCATCCGTTTTTTTAATTTCTTCTTTCAACTGAAAAACAGGTAAAATCTATACTTAAATGTTCAATATCATAGGTACATCCAGTTTATTTGGGGTATGAAATAAGTTGTTATACAATTAAGAGTTCATGTTAAATTTCTATTAGACCCATATTTCTAGAGGAGATGAAAGAAAATTTGGTTCCATGTTAATACGTCGAAACCTACAAAAATTGTCCTATCGATCTGAAATTTGGTACGCACATTCCTTGGGCAATAATATTTGACTAGAAGTGTGTAAAGTAAGCTTTGAATATGTGGAAATGAAGTAAAATCGCTCGAAATGTTGGTAGATGCACACATGTTATTGCGCAAGAAATACACATTAATTGCTGTTGATATTTATTCCACGTGTTTTTAAGTCTTCGTTGTTGGATAAAAGCTGCTTTCCACGTACAAATTGCTGATATTAATTAAATAAAAAATCAGTAACATTTACAATTTCTCCGAGCACATCTGACATATTGGATTTCTTGCTAAGCAATATTGCATGATAGCCTACTTTCCAGAATGAGCCATGGCGTCTACCATAACCAATGTTTGATATAGAGCATTTAAGTTAGTTTAATTTTTTGCTAATAGCAGTTGTGGTTAGGTTGAAATGCAGCCTGTACCAAGAATTAAGAGCAAGAAACACGCGGAGTAAATATCAACATGTAATAACATATATTTCTTGTGCAATAACATGTATGCATTTACACACATTTAGAGTGATTTTACCTCATTTACACATATGCGAAGCTTACTTTATACACTTTTAGTCATATATCATTGCCTAAGGAAATTGGGTACATAACATTTGTCTTTTTTAATCTGTATGGCTACCAATTTCATAATAAGACTCCTAATGTTTTGATAGAAGTTTTGTAGCCCTTCTTCTTCTTCTGGTCCCTATCCGTTCCGGATGTTGGCAACCATCTTGGCTGTCTCGTCTCTGCTGGCTGATGCTTGGATTAGCTCCGTAGTTGTCTTGGAGGTCCATATTCTTCTTCTACCAGCACTTCTCTTTCCTGGTATTTTCCCCTGAAGAACAGATTGCAGGAGTTCATAGCGGCTATTATTCCTCATGATGTGACCAAGGTACTGAAGCTTTCGTGTTTTTATGGTGGTCAGTATTTCCATGTCTTTATCGTTTTCTTCAGCATTTGTGGTGTGGTCTGTCCATGGTATTCTCAACATTCTTCAATACAGCCACATTTCAAAAGCTTCTAACCTTTTACTGATAGTTTCCGTTAATGTCCACGTTTCAACGCCATACAGGAGGACAGAGAACACATAGCAGTGCAGGAGTCTCATCTTCGTGGTAATCGATAAATTATGACTTTTAAAAAGGTTATTCATTTTGTTGAAAGTAGCCCTGGTTTACCAATACGTGACTTTATTTCATCAGATGGATCCCATTGGCTGTTTACTGTGGTGCCAAGATACATGTACCTTGATACACATTCAATGATCTTCTGGTCAATCATAATATGGCATTGGGAGTTGTTGTTTTTGTCAATGACCGTTACTTTTGTCTTATTTATATTAATGTCAAGTCCGTATTCGTGGCTACATTGTGATATTCTATCTATAAGATATTGTAAGCTTTCCTGACTGTCTGCAAAAATGACTGTGTCATCTGCATAGTGAATGTTGTTTATCCAGTTTCCATTCAACAGCACTCCCATATCCACATCACTCAATGCCTCCCTACAGATATACTCTGAGTAGATATTAAATAATAAGGGGGACAGGATACAACCTTGTCTTACACCACGAAGAATTTTTACTTCATCCGTATTTTCTCCCTTCAGTCTCACATGAGCAGACTGGTTCCAGTACAGGTTAACAATAATTGTGAGGTCTTTATCATCCAAGCCAATTTCTATCATTTTCTGATGCTTTACCCTGTCAAAGGCCTTCTGTTAATATATAAAATAAGCATAGACATCACAATTTATATCTCTGCAGCGTTGAAATAGTACTTGGATGTTAAACAGAGCTTCTCGTGTTCCAAATGCATTTCTGAAACCAAACTGTGTAGGTGATACATATTCTTCACAGAGCTTATATATCCTTCGATGAACAACCTTAAGAACAAGTTTTAATGTGTGGCTCATAAGGCTGATCGTTCTGTAGTCACCACATGACTTAGCTCCAGGTTTTTTTGGTAATGTAATAAACTCTGATTTGAGCCAATCTTGAGGAATTTTGCCAGAGTTGTAGATGTCATTGAACACTGAGGTCAACCACTTTGTACTATCTTCATCAAGCAGTTTAAAAAATTCTGCATTTATCTTGTCAGGGCCTGGAATTTGGCAACTATCATTCCTTTTATTGCAGCTTGTACTTCAGTCAGTAAAATGCTTGGACCTGTTTCACATTCAAACTGTGGAAGTTCCGGACGGCTATCTGAGAAAAGTTGTTTTATGTGTCTCATCCATGCATCTCTGATATCTTGAGTATCGACAATGACGTTTCCCTCATTGTCCACTAGTTTATTCACTGTATTAGGTCTACATCTGTCTGTTACCTCTCTAACTTTTCTATTAATATTAAAATTGTCATATTTTAACTGTAGAGCCTCTATTTCAGCACATTTCATCTATATTTCCTTTTCTTTAGCTTCTCTTATTTTATTTCTTATCTTATTGATATTTTTATACTCATCAGGATTACATTTTACAATCCTTCTCTCCAGCATATCCAAAATCTCATCTTTCATCCATTTCTTCCTTTTGGCCAAATCTGATTTCAGGTATTCGTCTTTAACAGATAATACTATCGAATTCAGTTTTTCAATTTTTTTCTTCTGTTTGTAAGTTACAAGACATGTTTTTCAGTTCATTATTGAGACATTCCTCAACCTGCCTTCTTATGAAGGGCTCTCTTAATTTCCGAATATCAGTATTCATAACCGTCTTTTTTTGCAACTTTCTTCATCCTAACTTTGTGATCAGAGTGAATGTCAGCTCCGGGGTAGGTTTTCACTGAAGTACAGCTGTTCCTGTATCTTTTGTTGACTAGGATGTAATCAGTCTAATTTCTGATGGTGTTTTCCGGTGAGTCCCTGGTGTAGAGGCGTCTAGGTGGTAGTTTGAAAAAGGTATTAGTTATTACAAATCCTTGTTCTCCTGTAAACGTACTAAGTTGTTCCCCTCTTTCGTTTCTTTCACCAAGTCCATAAGGGCCTATAAAATCCCCCTCACTTCCTCTTCCAACTTTGGCATTGAAGTCTCCAATTAATACAGTGAGATCTTTCCTTGGTAACTTTTTCAATACTTCTGTTATTTGGGCGTAAACTTTGCTACTTCTTCATCACTCTCATCATAGATAATAACACTTGGGAAATTATGAAATTTAAAATCGAGGAAATTTCATTACTTTTTGTTCCTTAAAACAATCTAAATTTATCACTAGCTTTGCCTGCATTATTAAACATGAGCAGCAGCAAAATTAAACCTAAATGCCATGTAAGAAGGTTCCTTAGTCCTAGCTACTATCTTATTTCACAGGTTCCTCCAGCTGCATGATAGGTTTTATTTATATTATCCATGTCACATTGTTTGTAACACCTCCATTGATAATGTTCTTATTCAAGTGCCTTTCAAAGAGGAACATTTCCTTTTTTTCCATCTGATGTCAAGTACTCATGGCCCATTGTTCACTCTGACTTACTACTGCTAATTCTTTGCTGAATATCCATTCAGGTCCCACACTTTGCAGATTTAAATAGAAAATTGCAATACGCATACATTTTTTCCCTAATGTGTCTTCTTTGTGAAAAGTTTAATTTTGAAGCAAAAATTTTCAACCACGACAGCTGGAGTCAGATTTGTGTCTGAAAATATAGTTTTAAATTTACACTGCTGTAAGAATCTGAAGCTATAATAATCTTTCTACATATGATTTTGTCCTCTCAACTAATGAGCTGCTTTTATGTGCTATTATGACTTGAACACGTTTAAACCACATCTCCTCGGTATGTTAATAAAACTGAAGTTGTGGAGAAAATCATAGTTCAATAAAAGTATATGTAAATTAACCAAACAAAAACAAAAATCAGAATGTCAACAAAATTCGAAGAGTATTATCAAAAGTTTTCTACCACAAAATCAAAGTTTAATCTGATGAATTTTTGTAAAAATAAATTTGCAATTTCACAAACATTGAATAGCAGCAGAAATGAACAAAGAAGAATAAGAAGAAGAAAAAAAATTGTACCTGCCGGGTTTTGAGCCTGCAATTTTTAGTATGGAGATCGTCCAGCTTAATGCACGTGAATGACTTCACCTCTTCTACCATTATATATTCATCAACTTTTCCGTTTTCGATTTTAAGCATGCATTTACATTTACGTACTGAACAATTCACAAGCCACTCGTCAACTGTTTATTGAAATTATTTCTCGTAACCAACTTCCAAAGATTCATGAGAAAGTTGATCCCACCCCAAAACACTGGGCAGTATCATTGCACCTCCCATCTTGCCATGATATCCTTACACGAGGAGTATTATGCGATATTGGTGTTGAGTGATGCAACATTAGTGATAGCTAATTTTTGCAAGAAGAAGATAAAACAATGATGTTGTCTGTGGACAGTCAATATTAAGCCTGGAGGTTTGCAAGCAGAACATACGAACTTATCAAATGCTGTCCTAATTTGAAACAAGAAATTCTTTGTGTATGGAGGAAAACTGTCCTCCTCAGGATCGCTACAAGTGGTTCGCAAGAAGCTCGTTCACCACTTCAAACCTTATTCCAGTTGTATCAATGAGCAGTACATATGTGGCTCGCAAATGTACGTATACCTTTAAGCTTTGATTTCTCACAAACAGACTCGCCCAGATAGACAACATTAGTGTGAGACATCTTCATGTTCATGTTGAAGTCTCTCCTTGCAATCTGGAGAAATTAAACAAAATTTTTCTCTAAAAAAATTCGAGGTTGAGATCAGATTTACTTTGCCTGCTTTGGTACCAGGCCACAGAATCCAGAATTTCAGACTGTGAAAACCCCAACAAAATCTGTTCATTAGTTTAGATATGATGTAATAAATACACAGAATGTGCCCTGCTTCTGATATATGTATCGTATAAGGAAGTATTGCTATATAGAATAAGCAGCATTGTCATCTGTGGAAACTTGTTAGCACTTTCACGTGTTGGGTGTAAAATCCAATGACTGGTAGGAACCAACCATTTGGAAGAAATGCTTCACAAATTTTATAAAATCTTTTTTTTTTTTTTTTTTTTTTTTTCTAATTCTGTGAAGGCCTTCATTATTTTATGACATGGATTTTAGATTCTGTTTCAACAGTTGAGTTGTGAAATGCTGATGTATATTTGCTTTAGAACCTGTTGGTAGATACAACACATAAAACTAATTAATTGTTCTTTGTACATTCTGGTATCATTGAATTTTCTAGTGTAACACTGCTTTCAATAATTAATATGGTTTTCAGCATGATCGGAAATGCTTGTTTTAAAGCTTTGGAAGATCCTGGTATCACGCAAGTTAAGATGAAACCAATGTGTGAAACAGTTTACCAAATTATCGGTACCTTGGTTAAGAACCTCAGCAATGGTTTCAGCTGCATAGTTCGGATTGGGCAGGTAAGTCTCTCTCTCGCTTTCTCACTGCATGTGTTTTTCACATGACTTTGTTCACTTGAACTAGATCTGTTGAGGAACCATTGAAAAACATGAATTAAAGTTGTGAGTTTTGGTCAGGCTTTTGGGTGAATAGAGTTTGCCTGTGAGCATTCCTCCTGATGGATAATTGATTGTTCATCAGACTTGTATTGCAAGTAAACTGTTAAATGACATCAGAAATTTCGCAAGTGGCACACCCTTTAACACTAGACTGCATGCGTGGGCTACACATGTAGTACAACGTGTAATATTGTCATATATTATTTAAACTTGGTGCACTACAGATTAATCGTCCAGTGTATTCTTCAAGTACTAACCCCTGCCCCCACCAGTAGCGTGCCATCACTCGCGGTGTATGGACGTCTGCATAAATTGCCCTTGAAGTTGATGGGCTACACCTGTAGCCCGCGCGAGCAATGGAGGAAGTTAATTATTTAATATACAAGTGACAAAATTGAGGTAAATATGATACATTTGCTGTAGTAATACTATAAAAAGTAATGTCAATAACTGTTTTTTATGTGTGCTGTTTGTGTTTATGGATTTTTCGTGTAACTTTATTATGTTTTGGTCATTTTTAGATGACGGGTAATTGTGAACGATGCCCAAATACTAAGATGGTTGCTATTATTATTATCCTATGTAAGAAAGCATTCTCTCACAATACATAATTATAACTTCCTGAATTTATAGCTTAAATGACTAATTGCTACTATACAAATAATCCCCATCAAAAAGGGTTAGTGGAGGCATTGTCTTTGATAAAATGTGTGAACAATACGTCATAACTCAGAACAGTCATCGATGGCCTCTCACACTGTTTTACAATTTTGTAAACATGATGGATATAAACGGTCTTGTAATATATCAGATGAACAACCCTGATATGAAAGTGATCTGTCACCAATACCATCAAGAAGTCTGAATCAATCTTGCAAGACCGTCTATATAGTGTCGTATATCCCAGCAAAATATACCAGAAGGTATAGTACTGAAAGGCAGACTACTTCTAGGACTGGCAGAACAACCCTCGCAACATAATATGCCTATTTGGAGAGGAGTTGGTCAATGTTCTTTTTGCATCATGGCTCGGGACCTCAGCATGCACAAGCAATGCAGCAAATGTATGAGGCACATTTGTAGTGAACATCAGGCAGTCGTCTGTCCTGAATGTATGTCAACAGAATGATTTATTATCAATGACTTTGATAATTGGTTCAATTACTTAACTGGAAACCCATTTTATAATAAATATTACGTTCCTAAATATAAATAAGACTAAAAGATCTCAAACCTTCCAAAAATAGTTGATTTTTAAGAAGTTTATGTTTATATTGCAAATTATAATTAAGAAAGAAATTTTGGTAATTGTATGAGCTGTTATGATAAAAATGAATATGTTTAGTAATTACTTACTCAATTTTATATATATATATATTGTCTAATTCCGAAAATTAACCCTTTCGTGGGCACATGTTTCTGAGCTTATTAGAGGTAACAGTTGGGGGTTCAATCACTTGCTATGGAACACCTATTACATACCACGCAAAAACCAAAAAAATTTAGGCACTGGTTTTTTTGAAAATTTTGGAAAAATTTTTCTTTCAAAAATTTACACTGGAAAACAATATTAAAAAATGTATATTATTGGTAGATGTACCTTTATTCACAAAATATTAACAAAAGTTACACTACTGAGTGTTATGGAACAGTCTGAAACATGGATCAACACACAAAGCGACATTGCAATTTGAGCACATTATTCTTGTTCTTCTTTCTTCTTTTCTTTTACTGCATAAAAGGCAACGCCTATACTTCACAGTTTTCTTTGGAAGATGTTCACCCACATTTGACAGTCTGACTTCATTAGGAACACTAATACTGTGTGTTTTTTGTAAAACGAATACAGGTGGACGCCCACGTCGTTTCCTTGATGAGAATCCTGACAGTAATTGTCTTGCTAACTGCAGATATACAAAAATAACCACGAAGTAACACCAAAACGACGATTTCCTGACACGAAACTGAGCCCAAAAAACAAATAATGCACCGTCAATTGTTGTCAGTGTGACTGCTGGCAGCAGCGGGAATTTTCGCGTTTCTCATACTAATATACAGATGGCAGCACCAGCTAGATGTGGGAATGTTGAGTCTCTTGGCCCCTGGAAGACTTTAAAGTATGTGGGAAGCTATTTTCCCACTGCCCATGAAAGGGTTAAAGAAGCCATAAATGGCTATGCCTGTAACCCAGGCATGCGCTCAAGGAGTATTTAAGGGCGCATGTACTCTAGTGTTAATAGGGAAAGGTTTCTCCAATAGTAGGTTTAGTGAAGGTGGTGGTAGCTAGAGCATGTTAAAAGTCTTACAGTACAGTCTGTTTTAAGGGAAGGACCCTGATAACTGTCAGATTTATTTTCTGGATTGAAAGCAAAGAAGGCTAGACAAAGTAAGACCAACACTTATCATATGTAGGCAGCTGAATTCAACAAATACAAAAGAGATGACTGTGTAACACATTTCGATATTGGACTCGATTCTTGCATGTAAATGAGACTCTTGATTATGAGTCTGATGTGGTCACATTAATACGTGCTGAGGAAATGAAAAACTCTGGTAGTAGGGGAAGGCAAGAAAATACTAAATAGATAATTCTGGAGAAATCTTATGATTGGAAGTGAGAGACATCACAAAACTAATGAACTTTGTGAATATATAAATTAAATTTAAGATTTATAAATTTTATGTATATGAATACTCAGTCTACTGAAGTGGTTCCCAAACTTAAAATGCTGCTTCTTTTAGGAAAAACCGGAGCATGAACTCCCAAGTGAAATAATTCTACATAAATGCATAGTAGAAAAATTACAAATTTAACTTGAATGGTAAATGGTGACATCCCCTATTATGAGGCTCATAACTGCACTAAATCCACGTTCTGCTAAATAGAAAAACGGCAAAATAATTATCAGTATAATTCAGCATATGAAATTGATATCATTCTTTGTAACAAGAATTTGTGGTATACTTGATTTGAATTCCACGTTATTTTGTGGATAATTCAATTAATTGCTCACGTGTCAGTTTGGATTCGTCAAAGTTTTTGGGTCTGCTTGCAAAAGGATCCAACTCCCAATCATATATAACCAAGTGAAGAATTTATTTAAATCTTTCACTGAGGTTGAAATGAAGAAAAAGCTGGTAAGTGTTGACTGTAAGGAAGCAAATCTTTATCCCATTTTTCAATTTTGAAAGATTTGGAAACTGCCAAATTTTGTTGTATTTAAAAGAGATGATATACTTTGTTTTGTTTCTGTTTAATTCATCTCCTTGTAGCTTCAAACTAGTTTTGTTAAATTGGCACATAAGTCAGTAATATATGATATGTCATTTTTTTTTTAAATTAATTGAGCAGCATATCATTTTCTTTATTTTTCAGGATTCCAATACTGTATCGAAGAGTGCATAAAATCGACCCAAACTTGCACTTTTAGATAACCAATGAACTCCTATGTTAAGTTATAAACTATTGTATTCTTCTTCATTTTCCAGACAAAATTGAACAAAGAATCTCTCATTTAAAGGATAAGACTTGATGCAGTGACTGTTTTCAGATACTTTTCTTAAAGTGTTTTTATTCAATCAAATCTTTATTATTTTTAGTTGTGCACTTTTGTTCAATATTCCGTAATCTTAGAAGGTTTCATTGATCAGTTTTACAAAGTTCTATTGCATTGAAAGCACACAGGTCAAGATATATTTCCTGGCAATGGAATAAAACCCTATTTTAAATATTCAACTCTATGTTGTCTGTACTTTTCCTTTGACTCACTCATATCATTTTTCTCTTAATTTTGTTTTAAAGTATTTTTGTTGTTTCCATTTTTAATTTTTTTCTCCATTACTTCACAAAGGTACTAGTGAAAATAGTGCTGATTAATCGAGGGGGTTTGGGATGCATCAGTGGCTTGTTGATTGAAACAGGAATGTATGAACTTGACTCATGGATAAGTAATAACTCAAAACAATGTTTTATGGCTTTAATTTTTTTAAGGAAAAGGCTCTGATATAATTATATTGTTCCTCCTAAACAATGTACCATAGTGCCTCCTTGTTTCTTGATGCCTACAATGGCATTGAAGTCTACCATGGCTCAAAGTCTGAGATCTGCAGATGCATAAATCTGGGCTGGAGAGCATATGGAACAAATTCCTTAGTATTTAAATCAAACATACCAGTACATCTTTTTTAAAAAAATAAAAAATAAAAAACAGGTATTTGAACAATGTGTCCTCACACATGCCTGCCAGGCTTGGAACCTAAACAGTCAGATGAAGCAAAAATTGAGATCTGCCCAGCGAAGTATGGAAAGAGCAATGCTACGGTTTACAAGACAGGAAAAAGGCAGTCTACATTCGTTCAATAATCAGTGACAGATATCTTAGAAAGAGTGAATGGCAATGGGCTGATCATATTGCTTGAAAAAGAGATGACAGATGGACTATGTCAGTTCTGAATTGGATACCAAGGAACCTGAAAAGAGCAAGAGGAAGACTCCCGGATCGTTGGGTTAGAGACATATGATGAGTAACAGGCGTGACCTGGAAGAGTTGCTTAAGATCGATCAGCCTGTAAGGAACTAGAACCAAATTATGTAAAATTAAATTGTGAAATATAGCTTATCTGGCTTAAAGAGACTGCATCCTGAAACAAGGATTGATAAAGCTGTAAAAATAAATAAATAATGAACCTGAAAGATACTGAAAACAACTACTTCAGTAATCATTTGACTTCTTAATAGTTGGGACAAGTAATTTTTAGTGAATATTCAAGAATTCTGTTGTTAAGAAAATATGGAAAAGTTTACTAATAATGATCAGAGTAAAGCAAACTGCCCTCAACATATCCTACACATGTATAGTTTTACTTGGCATCATTCTCTATTTCAAACATAAACTGTTGTTAACAACCGAAGGTGACCTTTTTTTATAATCGGTAATTGGTTTCAGCCATTCCTTGTTCTTAAGGGTTGTTTGAAAAGAGAGAACACTGTCTTCAGTAATAATTTTGAAATGCAAAATATGAAAATTCTACATTTTAAACCTCACACACTTGTTTTGAAATAAAACTCAGTAAATTAACACTGCGTTGATTAAAAACATTTTGCAATAAAATGTGTTCATTAAAATTTTTAAACAAAATTATTTGGTATTGGTCAACATCTTCAGTTGGACCCTTTAAAAAGATGATTACTATGTTTTTATTTCTGTAGCACATTCTAATGAGAAGTTGTAACCTGTCAAGTGAAACATAGTAGTGCAATTGATCATCGAAATTCAAATACACAAGAATTTTTTTAACTCAGAAATGCTCATAGAACAGTTTACTTGGATTCTAGACATATGACATGTTTACTTCTGGTTTGATGTTCATTTTGTAACACTTTAATTTAGAACTATTGATAAGTGATATTAGTTATCATGATTCAGAAAATACTCGAATTTTATCAATAATGCTTACATATTTCACACCAAGCAGGCAACATTTCCATGTAGGTATATTCTGAAATTTGTAAATATTTTTAAACTTTTATGCACTTCAGCGCTCAAATATTTTCATGAAAACCAATTCACATTACATCAAAAATGTTTTATTAATAATTGAGATAGTCATTATTGACTGTCTTTAATACAACCTTAAATACAACAACATATTTCATATAATGCTTACACTTAAAATAACTCACCTAGTATGTAAAAATAATTCTGTTCTCATAAAGAAAAATTAAGTTTGTTACATTAAATTACTGACAAAACTTTTAAAAGATTCATCATTTGTTTTTTTTTCCATAGATGCTGCATGTTTATGACCACTTAGTAAGTTCAATGGTACGATGCATAGTGGTTCTAATTGAAGACTTTAAATGTTCACGTATAGTAGTTGAAATTTTAAATGAAATATCAAGAATGGATACTGGAGAATCTGCGTCCCATTCAGGTGCAGCTCGATCCTATGGACAATTCATTTCAGAATTATCAGAAGCTGTTCCACATCTTGTAGTGCCACATGTCCGTTTGCTTGAACCACTGCTTGATGTGGAGGTAAGGAAATATAAGAATTTATCTGCTTCTTTTCTAGTTTCTATTAAAATAACTGATTGACTTCACAATGTTTTAAGATAACTTGTTACATTTATCACATAAAATGTTAATACAAAAATTGCAACAGAAAACAGTGCCTTAAAGCTTTATGAATTATTTAGCTAGTGTTCATATTTTCCCTGCATTACTGATTCAGTGGCATATAAATATCAAGGAAATCTGAAAGTGCTATAATGTTATGGTGTAATGCATTTCTTCAATGGACAAGAACTAATATATTTTATAATCCTGTTTGTGAACAACAAAATAAAGGGATGCCAAATAAATATACATACAGTTAAGGAATGCGACATCTTTTGTGTGAATTGAACTTGGGTAGTTTTATGTTCATTGAAATAGCTCACTAAGATTTTTGCATAAATTTGAAACAAAAACTGTTGAATTGACATTTTTTATGCAAATTTGAGCATATCTGTTTTAAAAGAGAGACCATACTTAAACCAGAATGTTATCATCAAAATATCAGAAAACGGTTATTTCCTTAATAGCTTATTTCATCTGGCTACACATCTATCTATACTATTACAAATGTTTAGTGAAACTATAATTATTTATTCTGACTTTGTAAATAAGAAAAGAAAGGGAAATTAACCCACCACATACCAAAGTGGACGGATGCGATGAGAGAACACTAATGCTGACAAACAAACAACACAATATTTCGGCATATGCCTTGCTCACAAATAGAAAAAACGGGCCATTAGGCTCGGAACGTGTGTGCACACCGAACGTTACCTAATGACTAACCGTGTTGTGGTGAGGGGGGGGGGGGGGGACGGATAAGGAGTAAACTATCGATATCGGTATACAATGTCTGAGATAATATATTTAATATTTTGGCAGGCGATGGTAAGAGAAAATGTAGTAATGGTACGGTATAAACATAAAAAAAAAAAAAAAAAAAGGTAGTGATGGGTTAATTGGAATTTAACGGTGGTTAAGTCCAGGTGGGTGTCTTGTATCCAGGATATTCTGGTACGCTAGTTCCCATCTCCGGAGTTCTGCTGCAGTGGTGCTGTCAGGGAAAACTCTGACTGCTCTCACAGTGAAACAGTCGTTGAGGTTGTTGGAATCATGGCTATTGGCATGTTCTGGTACTGGAAGGTACAGGTTACGAGTATGGACTGTTTGTCTGTGGCCATTCATTCTAACAGAGAGTTGCTGTGTGGTGAGGCCTATGTAAGAACTGGTGCAAAAGCGGCAAGTTAGTTGGTATATCAGATGAGTGGTTGAACAGGTGGCATGACCAATAATGGGGAAAGTTTCTCCTGTGGTGGGGTTGGAATATGTAGTGGTGGGTGGAAGCATGCTGCAGGTTTTACAGCGGGTACCGTACCATTACTACATTTTCTCTTACCATCGCCTGCCAAAATATTAAATATATTATCTCAGACATTGTATACCGATATCGATAGTTTACTCCTTATCCGTCCCCCCCCCCCCTCACCACAACACGGTTAGTCATTAGGTAACGTTCGGTGTGCACACACGTTCCGAGCCTAATGGCCCGTTTTTTCTATTTGTGAGCAAGGCATATGCCGAAATATTGTGTTGTTTGTTTGTCAGCATTAGTGTTCTCTCATCGCATCCGTCCACTTTGGTATGTGGTGGGTTAATTTCCCTTTCTTTTCTTATTTATATCGCCTAGAAGCCGCTTCCATTTTCCTTAGTTGCATTATTCTGACTTTGTACACACAAAAAGACTGTGATTAAATGTTCACAGTTTGAAAACTTAGGATCTGACTAACTCTGAAGCATGTCTTACATTGTTCAATCAGCCATTACATGAAATTAAAATAAGTTTTGAACTTGAAACATTTTTAACCTATAATTTGGCTTAATTTAAAAACAACACAAACGATGCTTTCACAGATTGAAACAATAGGGTTGGACTTAAGATCTGAGATTGATACCGTCACTGTATCATAACTGGAGATGAAGCAGAAAATCAAAATATGATCTAAGTAGATAATACACATGATGCTGTCTTAACACAATCTATTGCTTCTTGCCAAAAGCGTTGAGTTTGTCTCAAAATGCTATAGACGGCTGTAGTATATCAAAGCTTCTAAGTTGATGAAAACTAATCTCACATGAGGAAACTACGTAAATTATTTGTTATAAATTACAATTTGTCTCTCTGATGCATATGGAAATGGTTAGGAAATGTATATTCATCAATTTTGTTTTCTACCTAATGAAAGGTCGCAGAATTATTCTAATTAAATGCTCCTTAGAAAACAGTCAAAAGCCTTTTGCAGCATTGCCACTATTTATGATTTTCAGTGTTTCCAAAGCTATTCTTTGGTATTTCACTGAGCAATGATAGATCATTGAAATAGTTGACAGTTGTACCAGCATCTATTCAATTGATCTTGACTTGATCTGATCATCGCTTTGCAATAATTTGTTCTTGGGATGGCAGAATGAATGATGATGTATAAATATCTATCCTTAATTACATTTGCACTGATCTTTGATTGTTTTATCTAATATATGGTTCAGGCTGGTTGTGAGAAATTTTAGTCAGATGGCAGGAGGAGAAAAACACTGAAATAAGTACCGTACTTGTATTACCTTGGTTCTCTGGGTGGAGCTGCGTCGAATTATTAAAACCTAATGTTTCTGCCATCTTATTGTGGCTTTCATCAGAGGACTGTTTGTGAGATCACCGCGGCAGTTTAGCGCTCGCTTCCTGCTACTATATAAGGCGATAGCGGCACTCTCACAAGCAGTCCTCTGATGAAAGCCACATCACCGTGGCAGTTTAGCGCTCGCTTTCTGCTGCTATATTAGGCTATAGCAGCACACTCACAAGCAGTCCTCTCAAGGAAGCCACAGTAAGATGGCAGAAACATTAGGTTTTAATAAATCGACGCGACTCCACCCAGAGAACCAAGATAATACATACAGTGACCGCGGAAGCCTTCGTAACCACAAGTACCATACTTATTTGATTTCTGTAGAGCTTTTCTTTGTGGGATGAATGGAGAACTGATTCAGTATTCGTGCCAGAAATTACAATTAACCATTTGGTAGCTTTCCCAGGACTCAAGGGAGGAGTTTCCATTTCAACCTTGCAGTGATTTCCAAGTCGTTCTGTATCTCTATATTGACTATTAGCATTGATTTGGCAGTCCTAGTGGTGAGGCACTTTGGTGTGAATAACAGCACCGACATATTCCTTACTTTTGGAATAATTTTAGCAGGTTTTTGTGCAGAAACAATAAAGAAAAAAATGTAGTCTTGTTGATCAGTGTTGTTTGTATTCCATTGTTCAGATTTAGAAAATACCATCTTATTGTTGCTTCAGAGTACTGAAGAAAGGTTTTAAAATACACTGGCACAAGAATGACTTGGCCCAGGTGAAGGTGTTTCAAAATGTTTTAAAGTTTTGAAGAATTTAAACTGCCGATTTATAAAAAAAGTGGTGAGTTTGAGTTAATACATGGGTAGCTGGCTGTAATGGAAAGCAATGAAAACTGATATTTTAATCAGCTAGTAAAGATACAAGTTTTATAACTGACCTGTCCACTATCAGCTGAACTGTTGAAAAATTGTATATATCAGCAAACATAGTAAATCAAAATTGTGACTGGTGACTTGAAATTAGAGTCACTGTTTCGTGTAATTCACTTTTAATCACCGAGTCATTGTTCATTCAACAGCCAAATACCAAATACAATTCTATAGTTCTGCAAAACAATGGTACATGCACAAATTCCAATTTCATGATTGTTAATTGATGGTTAAAACTATCAATTCCTGAACAAAAGACAAAATTTATTCCAAATAGCCAAAATGATTTGTCACTGTAATGATTACCTACCTCTTTGACTTGAAAAAGGGGTTTACACCCGAAATATTTTGTTTTCTTTGTTTGTGTGTTGTTTTGTGTAGCTGCTGCCCTCTTCCCTTCAACTTTGGTGAGTGTTGGGTGTATTTTACCTGTCCTTTCCATGTTAACAATATATATATCATTGGATGAAACATCGTATACTCACTGGTAATTACCTACTGAATGTTTCTCGTTGCAGGAGATAAATCTCCTGCACAGTTATGACTGCAACATTCTCGGAGACAAGAATAATATTCCATCAAGAATATAAATATTTTAAGTTCTCTTCTTCATAGGTGGTCACAGAATGTTGTCAGTAATATAAAAGCATGGCTTGAAGAACTCGCTCGCAATTTTCCACAAGTTATTATCAGCTTCAAACCTATTGGTGTAACAGACAAATTAGATATACAAACACTAACTTTCCAACCATTTTAGTAACATGAAAATGATTATTAAGGTCATCCAAATGTTTTAATAGTAATGAGGTTTGGTCTGAACACCTCATTTCTAGATTAAACACGTCTGATTCTGTATCTGATATAAACAAGTCTGGTTGTAAACCCATTAGCACCACTGCTAGTATTGAATGACAAAGGAAAGGGAAAATGACTCTTCACTCACCAAAGTTGAAGGCTGTGACTAGTGAAAAACATAAATAATGAACAAAAACATGTCAATATTTCGGTTTTACACCTATTCATGTAATAGGGAACGAGTCATCATTCGGGAGGTGTGCACATGCCAAAGTTTGTCATTTATATTGTGTTAAAGTCCTTTCCTTTTTCCTTAGTATCATTACTGCTAGTATTGAACCACACTAAAGAAATTCATGATATGCCATTGTATGTAAATTATGCAAAGCATTAAATCATACCTCTGTTTCACATCAAAAATTTTAGTGAAATAAACTAGGTTACCTTATTAGGGATTAAAAATTTGAGAAATTTCAAACCAGATATCTGCTGTTTGTCTGATACAGGGATGCTTAGCTGTCTATCCCAAAGCATAAATTAAACTCTTATTATTGTAGATTTAATACGGAAAAAAGGAGAGTTGCCATATTTGTTAGAAATAACATTCAACGCAGCAGCGTACTTTAAGTACTGTATAGAACACAACCTTGAAATCTGTGTTATGAGATTGAAATATGATAAAAGCAATTTGTAATTATAGCACTTTTTAGGCCTCCATCTAGAAATTTTACAGTTAGTAATTTCCATTACATTTTGCAAATAAAAAAACAAATACAGTACGGTGTCGATAATCCGAACATCAATTATGCGAAACGTCAGTTATCTGAACAACTTATTAATTATTTTTTTTTACAAATTGTGCATTGTTTTAGAGAAGTTTAAAATTGTTTCTATTTACAGTAAACCTTTGCTCCTGCTTTGTTCCAGAATTCCACTATCAAATAACTAAATACAATTAGTTTAATCTGAACATCTTTCGTTTGTTATTGTACTGTCGCCACAATATCCTCATAACCAACTGGACACTGGCTTTGATGCTGAATGTCTAATGTAACCGTGATATAACAATTGCCGGTAGTTTTGAATTTCTTACTCAAACCAGCCGTCTTCATCCTGTGCCTTTGTTATTGATTTGCTAAAAATTCACTATAGGTCTTATTCTAAAATACTTAGAAATTTAATAAATATGTCAATGCAACTGTTGGATTTTATTCTTGAAAATGGTTGTAATCAACTTCTGTTGTAGATGATTTTCTTTTATTCCTAATAAAACTTAATAGGTATGTATGTCTGGGAATGATAATTCATTGTTTTAAATAATTCATTAAATATTTAGCTTCTGAACAAATTAAAACATTAGTGTTTTATTGAAAACTGCTTTATCAAACTTATTTGTAACTACCAAAATATTTACTGGTTATAAATATGTTTGATTAATCAGCATATATCATGGTTATGAAGCAAATGACAACATGACAAAAAATCTTCACAGGTTTGCAGCCGGATTTTATTATAAGATGACAAGCTTTCGGCCACTATCTCAGTAGCCATCTTCAGGTCGATAACAGTAGCGGCGATCTTGCGTTTACGAAAGCCAAGCGTTTACTGGTGTCGCCTAGCAACCTCATGACGCTAGCAGTCTTGCTTCGCTGTGATTGGTCGAGGCGGCGGTCACCCATCCAAGCGCTCACCACGCTCACAATTGCTTAACTACCGGAGCTTAGCAGTGCCGGTCACCCATCCAAGTTCTTACCACTCTCAGCATTGCTTAACTGCCCGAGTCTAGCCGGCTGTCCACACTCCACCGGATCGCCGGCAACCAGGGAACGTGGGCCGCACAATATCGATAACCCTGGTTTCCAAGCGTTGCTCAGCAAATAACCCATGTCACGGTTAACCAGGTTGTCATGTAACCGTATTTCTATAGCTTCTTTAACCACGGACTCCCAAAAGAACGAACATTTAGTCAGCACCTTCACGTTGTCAAAGTCCATTCTGTGGTCATTTTCAATAACATGTTGAGCAACAGCAGATTTTTCCATCTGAAAAAGCCGAATGTAGCGTTGATGTTCCGCCACACGGGCCTTGATTGTGCGTACTGTCTGTCCAATGTAAGATTTCCCACATTCACAGTGTATACTATACACCCCCGGTGTCTTCAGCCCCAAGTCATCCTTCACAGAACGTAATAAGTCACGTATTTTGGCATGAGGACGAAATATGCTCTTAATACCATGTCGATCTAGTATCCTGCCTATTTTCCCGGATATGTTACCAGCAAATGGGATATATGCCAGATCTTTATACCGTTCTTTAGGTTCAATTGGCTGTTTGTTTGGCGTTTTTTGTAGTGCCCTTTCTATTTGTCCGTTACAATATCCATTTCTCCTGAATGTAGTACGGAGATGTTCCAGTTCCGTCGGCAGACTGTCAGCATCAGAGATTTCTTTCGCTCTATGCACCAGTGTGTACAATACCGCATTTTTCTGAGCCGGGTGGTGGAAGCTTCCGGCATGTAAGTAACGGTCCGTATGGGTAGGTTTTCTATACACACTATGAGAAAGAGTCCCATCTGGTTTTCGCCGAATAAGAATGTCCAAAAAAGGCAAGCTACCATTCTCTTCCAGTTCCATCGTGAAACGTATGTTTGGGTGAATTCCATTTAGATGGTCCAGAAATTCATTTAGACTTATGATCCCATGGGGTTGCTAGGCGACACCAGTAAACGCTTGGCTTTCGTAAACGCAAGATCGCCGCTACTGTTATCGACCTGAAGATGGCTACTGAGATAGTGGCCGAAAGCTTGTCATCTTATAATAAAATCCGGCTGCAAACCTGTGAAGATTTTTTGTCATTTATTCGCCGGGAAAGTCTGCATTCACATATAAATGACAACATATTTAAGGGAAATCGCTATTGAGTGTGAACTATTCAGCTTAAGTGCCTATCAGCTAAAAACTAGGTCTAAACAGGGATCTGTATGTATACATATTTCTGTCAGTAATCTGCATGTTACAGCCGAAATAAGAGTTGGAAAAATTGGCATTAAATGTTATTTTTATACATTCCATTTTCTTACTAGCCATTCTATTCTCTAGGCGTATGCTATGAGGAATGCAGTATTGTCCTCATTCTGCACTCTTGTTGAAAAGTGCTTAAGTGGTGAAGACTTGACTGAAGATGCTAAAGCACAGAGGGATGAGCTGTTGGATCATATGGAAGACCACATTCTTGATGTTAATGCATTTGTGCGGTCAAAGGTAGGCATCCATTTAATATTTCTTGTTCACATATATGTGTTAATAATTTTTAAATATTGAAATCCTAGCAAATAAGAATTTAAAATAAGTGAAATATGTTTAGCTCCGTTTCAGTTACAAAGTCACATAGAACAGGATTCAGTCCATTTCAGTGCTACCATGTCATTCATTTGGCATGAAGAAGACACAAGAATGAGTAAGTCGAGGATGGAGGCAATGCTAATATTTTTCTTGACTTTCCATGTTATAATATAGAACCAGACAATAAACCAGCAAGATTATTTTTATGTTTTGTTCAAGCTGTGCGAATGATAGTATGGAGAGGTTCAAGCTGTGGATTATTCAAGAGAACATTGTCCTTGCTCACAATGATTTGTCATAACAGTTACACCTTACCAGCTTAGAGATCTCTAGTCCACATTTAGTCTTTCATCTAATTTCATACCAAGGTATCTGCTCACTGGAGCCTTCTTTTTTTTAACTCCATCAATTTTGGTGGTTGGATTGCTATGCAGTATCCCTTTCAATGTAATATAAAAGTAATTTTCAAGTAAAAATAGGTTTGGTATCTTATAAGTGTGTAGAAATGGAAGTTGAACTACCAAAGTAAATGAATAGTCTCACGGACATTTCCACAGGTTCCTTGATGAAAAACAAGCATTTTGATATAATGTTGGTAAAAAAAAAATATTTAGAACAGTAATTCAGTTTGAAAGTTATATTTTGCATGTGGTGCAAAGACAATAGGATTTCAGGGGAACAATGAAAACTCTCTTATTTAAACAAATAAATAAAATCTAACCATGGTAATGCCTTGTCAACATATAAACAGAACTTGTAACAAAATTTGGAGTAAATATACAAACTCTAAATATGTTTTAGACAAGTATATGATAATAGAGATACAGTGTTGAAACTAGGCTCAAATGAAAGATAATTTTAAATAAGGAAATAATATATTAGCAGTTGGAAACTAAAATTATGTTTAAAGGGTAAAAAAATGAATTTTAAAAGTTTAACATTAAGTTGTCATAAACATCAAAACCTAATGATAAAATACAGGTTTGTTAAAAACATAAGTATAGTTAAGAAGAATGTGAAAACCCTTTTTAAAACCATAATTAAACAAGAAAGATATGATTTTCTGAAATTTCAAGGTTGCACCTGGAGGGTGGAGAGGAAAGATGCCATAAGTAAGTTTAAAAATAGGAAAAATAACCTGTCACTTACCACAGATGAAGGCAGGAGGGCAAGATGAACATGTAAAAAACCCAAAGACAAAAACAAATTGTACAATATTTCGATAAGAAACCTTAGTCATGTGAGAGGCGAGCCATATGGCGGGGGGGGGGGGGAAGATTTGATCACATCTAGACCTGCCACAGAAATGAAAAAAGATGAAACATATGGGGTGGCAGGTGGGGGAGAAGGTAGAACAGTGATAAAAGTGGAACAAAATAACTTCTGCGATGATTCGTTAAAAAATTAAAAAGTATAATTTTATTTTGATCGGTTAAAGGGGGTAAATAAATAAATTAAAAAATATATAAAACATATGCTTATATATAATTGACTATAAATTTTTAAAAAAAAAAAGTGTCGGGTTTAGTGTGGGTTTAGATCAGCGGTGTGTCTGTTTTCAAAAATATGTTGGTAGGCAAGTTCCCATCTGCGGAGTTCTGAAGGAGTGGGGGTGTTTGGTAAAATTCTTAACAGCTCTAACTGTGAAACGGGTGTTAAGATTGTTAGAATCATGAAAGTTGGCATGAATTACCACTGGATGGTCTTTTTGCCTTTAGGATAATTATTGAGTGGTGAGACCAATGTAAGAGGCAGTGCAATGGAGGTAGGTGAGTTGGTAAATAAGGTGAGTGGTAGCATATGTAGCATGTCCAGTTACAGGAAAGGATTCTCCTGTAAAATACCACTCAGAAAGGACTGATATTGCATATAGTAGTACAAGGAATTTATTCTGTAAACGTTTCTCAGGAAAAACTAATTATGGTTAATTATTTTCTTTTTCATTGACATTTTTCATGATGTGAGTAAATTTTTGGTGGTTAGATTATGGGAGTATTTGGCTAGGATGTTTTTAAAATAATTGCATGATTTTAAATGCCAGAAAATTTTATTGTAATGAAAAAGTTCAAATATAAATTAAAAAATTTGTTTATTTATGTTATTGGTATATTTTATGATTACTTGCGTTTTGTGAGAACTTTCTCCGATATTTAATAAAATTATCTGTTTGTTACCTTCTGTCAAAAAACTCTTAGGTTATGTTGTCACTTACCATAGTTCCAGTGAGAGTGTCCATAAACTACGTGTCTCCTTTTTGGCGTATTTTGGTCCCCTACCTTCATTCCCATATGTTGCCTGAAATGGCTTCTCCTCACATATTCTTCATTGTTTATTAATTGTCAAAATAGAACAAACTCCGCTGCATAAAAAAGTCACCTGTCTATATTGTCATTTCGAAAGTTCATTAACACCACTTTTGATATTGAAAACTCGCTGTAAAAACATTTCTGGTAAGTCTTGTAAAGTTTATTGTACAGTACCATTTCATACCATACTTTGAACTTGAAATAACACTTTAGTGAGTAGTTTATTATTGCAGATACTATAGCATAAACATTCTGTCCTTCGTCTTACTTGGAGTCCTTCAGACGTGTTAAGAAGATTTCGATCTCCTTCATATATTTTGAAGGGTACACAGCTTATATGCCTGTGGTATAGTCATTGAAATATTCGCATGCAAATAAACAAAAATTTCTAAATGGCGGGTATATGGCAAATTATTGCCTCATTTTATCAAGTGGCTCTGTGATCTGTGTGGCAGGCTATTAGCTTCATAATTTTCTGACCCCGAGTTCAAATCCCTGCAGAATCAAATATTTTTATTTATTTTTATCTTCAAAAATTGTCAAGCTTGATTTATTTATTTTATTAAAAATCATTTACACACTTTTATTGTGCGAAATGAAATTTAAAACAAATCACATTGCTTATAACAGATACACTAAACATAATTTCGGCCCATATATCAACAATGGCTTCTTGATATGACTCGCCCATACCCAATGAAATTAAGTCAGCAGGCAAATCTGCTAGTAAACTGGAATCTGAGACAAGAATTTTGCAATGTTTTAAGCATTTGTCACTTGTTCTTCCATATCCTTGTTGAGCTCCATTTTTCGTCACAGATAGGCCTACTATTTTATTTTCAACCATTACACGCAACCGTTCTTGGAACAAATCGAGTGTAGAAGAAAGTTTTTTATTTCTATCTTCCCAATGCTACGTATTTCGTTTAAAATACCTCTTGATGATATACAAGTAAAGAAACGAAATAACAGAAAAGAAATAACATGATAGTAAATATTTCAATTGAAAACGCACCGAAACAACTTATTAACAAAAGTGAAAAATTAATGTAAGAATGGAGACTTTCCTGATGTATGATTGCAATGAAGTTTTCAAGGGTGTGCGGCCGATTTGTGTTGTGAAAAGACAATCTGTCAGTAGATCCGTGAATTCATTACAAAAAAAAAGAATTTCAGGAAAAAAATTACGCTGAATTTTAAGTAATATGATTTATTTTAAATATTATTTCACTCAATAAAAGTACGTAAATGAAATTTTAACAAAATAAAAAGGTCAAGTTTGACAATTTCTGAAGATAAAAATATTTGATTCTGCGGGGATTTGAACTCGGGTCAGAAAATTATGAAGCAAATACCCTACCCCATAGACCACTCTGCCAACTGATAAAATGAGGCAATAATTAATATATACCTGACATTTAGAATTTTTTTGTTTATTTGCATGTGAATATCTCCAAATCTAGGGCCCATTTTGAGAAACAACTATACCACAGACATATATGCCGTATACCCTTCAACAATTATGAAGGAGATCGAAATCCGTTCTTAACAATTCTGATGGTTCCCAAGTTAGATGAATTTCTTCAACTATTCATCCTAAATAAACAGCATTTATAGCAACATATAAATCTAAACAAAGTAAATATTATTAAAATGCTACAAGAAAATAGGTTATATAAAAATCGGAATCATCTAAGGAAAGAATGTCAATATTACATACAAAGATTGCATGTGCTCTGTTACTAGTCGATGATCTTAATTACACTGGCCAAAACCTACTAACTGTGCTATGAATAATGCACATGTTATTAAACTTCACAAAGTTACTATTTCAAGAAAGCACATCCGTTGATTGATAACAGATACTTCTTACTATCGGGTAATAAATCAAAAGTATTTATAATGGAAATAGATTAGAAGACTTTAGATCAATTTTATCTACTGTATGGAAATGCGTTAAAGTACAAAAACAATGATAGAATAATTGTAATATATCATCCTGATATTGATAACTTTGATCAAGTGCACAATTATTACAGAATAATGGCTATCTTTTCACACAGACCATTCATATAGTGATCAAATATTTAAAAAAGAACACAATAACATGTAAGAAAAATGTATCTCATAACCAAGAAATTTGACACACAAATAGTTTATAATTCTAAAATCTTATTAATTCCACTAATGTTCAAGGCTTTTGAGATAGGAGAAAAATTCTTGACCTTGACAAGTTGTAAAAAAATATTACAGATTATAAAACCTGCAAGTTTTCAACAGTGTTGATCTCTACCTTTGTAGGTATTGCAGCTGTGGCAGCATATGGTGCGGCAAGGTGCAGTGCCTATTTCTTATCATGGAAGTGTGCTGGAGAAGACTATTGGTCGTTTACAGGACAAGAGTGCAAATGTTAAGAAAAGTGCTATACAGCTTGTAGCAGCATTTTTAGAGCAAAATCCTTTTGCTTCAAGGGTAAATACCAACACATCTCTATTTCTGGTATTGAAATAATTTTGTTTAAAAGTATGTCTGTCAAAAAGTACGTCCCTGGTAGCATGCCTCGCAAATTCGGTATTCAGCATTCTCTCTCTCTCTTTCTCTCTCTCTAACTTCAAAGGAGAGGGTAATCAGTTTGATATTTGTCTGCTGTTATTTACATACCCTGTTTTTGGAAGCCTGTAATTAATGTTGTAGAGATAAATCTTTTCTCTGTAGATCCTGGAATACAAATATTTCATGAACGATTATGTCGGTGGATGGATTACAAATTAATAAAATTCTATTTGTGCCCTCAAAATCTCTTTAAGTTTGGACAACATGTTCAAAATTTTAAGGAAACCAGGTCTAAAATATCGAGATAGAAGAATACATGTGTATTTTGAAAAGTTTTCAGAATCAAATAGTGAAACTTTTTTTATTTTTCACTGTATTCTCCATGTAGACTAATGCACTTGGTCCAACCATTTTCCAATGCCTTAATCCCCTCTCAAACATTAGACTCCTCCAGGCCTGCAAAAGACCTGTTAAATTTGGCAATCAGTTCTTCCTTTGAAGAGAATTTTGTTCACTGAAGAAGAATTTGTGCTTGGAGAAGAGATGGAAATCTGATTTCTGCCATGACAAACTCGTGTGAGGGAACATGTCTTGATGAAAGTTGACTTTCTTCCTAGCCAAACCTAGCATATTTTCACGTATCTTTTTCTGTGGTTGGTCCAGGAGGTTATTGTAGTATTTCCCATAATTGTTTCGCCAGTGGGAAGATAATCTATCAACAGAATCCCTTTCGCATCCAAGAAAACTGATGCCGAGATCTCTCCAGCCAACCCTATTGCTTTGCTTTCTTTGGTAGTGGTTAATCAAGATGTTTACACTGCTTTGATTGTTTTGTTTCTGGGACCAGTAGTGGACCCAAGTTTCATGTTTGGTCACTAACCGGCACAAAAAAACTTGTCCATTTCTCTGAAAATGGTTCAAATATTGTTAGGACAATGCCACTCTAATGCGTTTATGATCCAGTGTTGAAACATGGCACCCATCTAGCACATAATTTTCTCATCCCCATTTCCACTTTTAAAATGTGATATGCCCATTCAGATGACATCACTAGAGCTACAGAAGTATCTCACACTTTCAGTCAACAATCCTCCATGACCATTTTATGCAGTTTTGCAATAATTTTTGTGGTAGCAGCACATCTTGGTTGGCCACTTCGCCGATCATCATCAAAGCTAACCTAAACAAATTTAAACTCGTTTGTCCACTTCAGAACAGTTGAATATGAAGAAGAGACCCCCAGTGTGTTCTGAAAATTGGCATAAATGTCCTTTGCTTTGATATCTTTCTTTATAGAGTACGTAATAACTTCTCAAATCTCTATTTTTTCCATCTTCACAAATCACTACACAAGAACAACAACAAAGAGATGTCCTCGCAACAGATCTCTACCAAGAAAACTGTCATGTCATATTTTCTCCTAAAGAATGACCTATTATTACGCAGCAACCTCATTGCAGTAGAACTGGCATCTGGTGGTGATTCTCAGAACTTTTTAAACCACCCTTGTAATTACAGTTTATGTAGCAATCAAATGGCTATAATAAAAGTAAAGAATCATGAGATATATACATCAATTAAAAAGGGGGTGAGACAACAATGTAGTCTATCCCCATTAATATTCAACTTGCCTGTAAAGAATGCAATAAAGGGGGTAAAAGAAAATGGCATAAATATTCAAGGGAAAAAATCAGTATGCTACAATTTCCTGATGACATTGTCCTGTTATGCAGAATAAACTAGGAACATTGAGAAGTTACTGAATGGCATGAAGAAAATATTGCAGATTTTGGACTAAATGTAAACCAAAGCATGACAAAGTTGATGAAATGATGGCAATAGTTGTAAATTAAATATAAAAATAGAATTGAAAGCAATAGAAGAAATAAGTTGATTCTGCCAGTTAACAAGAAACATGACAACTGATAATCAAACTGATGTTAAAAGAAGAATGGCAATAGCGAAAAGAGCCTTCTTGCAAAAGAAAAACGTTTTAGTTTCAAATATTGATCTAGGACTTGCAAAGAACTTGAGGAGCAAAGCACTTTATGGTAACAAACCATCGACTATAGGAATACCAGAAAAAAGGAAAATTGGAGTATTTGAAAAGGGGTTCAATAGAAGGATGCTTAACATTAACTGGACAGGTAAAGTATGAAATGAACGTGTTTTGGAGATGATGTGTGAGGAGAGAATTTGTTGAAGAGTCTTACAGAAAGAAGAGAGGATGGCGAGTCACATCTTAAAACTTGCAGGTTTGGTTAAGTAAGTGAAGGGAGTAGCTGAAGGTAAGAACTGCACTGGTAGAAAAAGATTGAAATTTATGAAAGATATAATTGAAGACATAAGTTGTAAGAGGTTGGTGCAAGATAGGAAGAGTTGAAGGATTGCATTAAACCAGTCAAGATACTGATGACAGAAAAATAAAATATGGAATATTTCTTTCTAATAACTTGTCTCATTTGGCATCCCTCTAATGTCTCTACTGTAGTAATGTAGTAATGATTACCAAAGTCACGATTTATGAGTTGATCATGGAAAGTAATTTTGTCACTGTTAAAGCTTTTTATCAGTGAATAGTTTTGTTAAAAAAATACACGATGGCCCTGATATATGTACAATTCATACTTATGTTACTGGGGGAAAATAGTATAATTATGATTTTCTCTTGCACAACAATTAACCCCAGACCTCTATGATACTGTTTTTATTTCTTTGTAAATTGTTTAATTTAACATTAGCTCAAAACTTTATCTGATATTTTCAAGATACTAACTCGTTGCACTCTTGATGCTATGTTTATAATGCTTCATTATAGTTAGTGTTTTTTTTATTTCATATAAAAATGGCAGCTGGGCCTAAATGAATTGAAACAACAACTTGAAAGTGAGCAAAAAAAACTCGATGCTCTGGAAGCTTCGACAAATAGTATAGCTGCTGAGCTTGCAGAAAAAGTAGAAGCTGAATGGAATCAAATGGAGAGTTCACTCAGGAGTGGCCTTGCTGAGATTCTGGATCATGATAATGGTAATGACTTTTTCATACAAAAAAATTCTGGTTTACAAACACTATTCGAAATTTGATACATCATCCTAATTCGTTTTACTCGTAACAAATTTAGCATAAATCAGTGGTGTAAAATGTGTTATTTAGCTTGATCTTTGTAACATTAAAACATAATTCTCACCTTACTCAAGCAAAGGGTTCATTTGCATTGTATGAATCAAATTTTTGAAAACCTTTCAAATGTTTCCAATTTGTGCTTTTGATTCTCAATTGCTAAGACTCATTGTGTTAGTAGCGTAATCCAGTCTCAACTGCTTTATCATTTTTTTGTATGTTATAGTAAATCTATAAAGCTGTTTCCCTAATTTATAACTTAATAGTTAGTGTTGGTAAATTGCCATCAATATTGATATATTCTTCAGTCAATCATCAGTTGTTGTAACAGTACTTGTGTTAGTATAAACTCTGCATGTTAGCTTAAGGTTGTTAACAGAATCTTGATAATAATTTGAAAGTGAGAAATATCCCATTACCATTACAACTTCCGAAGGAAATCTGAGGATCATAATAGTGTGAGGTTTGTGCTTGGTATCAATGCAAAGTTTTGTCAGCAATTCGCAGTAACTCTCTTAATCTAACAGACATTACAGAGTTTCAACCGGAAGACATAATTTGCGTCATTCATTATGCTTGTTCGATTGGCTTTCTAGGAACAAGGCATGCAAATATCAAGATTTTCCTCCAAAATATTGAGAAAAATAAGCTATGACAGTTAAAAGAGCCTTTCTCTCATCCACCTGTCTCTGCAGTACTAACTTTATATTCAATCTTTTCAGTCATTTTTAATGTAGCCTGGACATTTGTCAGTTGCTTTTGAATAGCTTTTAAGTTTTCTGCTACATCTAAGATGCCCATTTGGTGTATAGTCCAGGTGGCCTTATCCGAGATGTGGTATTACCATCCTGGATACCATTCAGGAGATTGTGTTTGGTCAGCGATATCAGCACCAAAGACGCTTGGGTCAGTGGTTATGCTCTCTGGCTGAAAGGGTTAACTCTGTTGCTGGAAGATATTGGTGGAACAAACTTTCTGCAGCATCATTTGTAGACCTGATTTTGGACCTCTGGTTCAGAGGCACGTTGATGGTGCTACTGTGGTGACCTTAGCTGAGGTCCCCCACTTTCACCATAGGACTGAGTCACTTATGGCTCTCTTCAGTACGTGAGTTGTGCATTACTCACGTAATTTGGCTACACATTTTGCAGAGGCCGTATGAAGTGCATTGGAAGGTTTTTTAGGCTTACGGAGGATGATGCAGTACTTGAAATACAATTATGTGTGAGACAACACCGCATGTAAATAATGGCTTAAGACAAGTCTGCTTAACCAATTTTGGAGATGGGCCACAATTTTTATACTAAATTAGCCTGCGGGCCACATAATACTTGCCTAAGATTAGGTATTTAAATATAACAAAGATATAAGTAACACAGTTTAATTACAATCAAAAAGTAAAACCCATCAATGAAACCTTGTGGTCCACGGTCCTGGGGTTCGGCAGCATTGGCTATAAAGAATTTCATGCCCCCAAAACTACGCATGGTTTACTGTACAAGGGTTTGTAACAAATAATCTAAACTAGAAAGTGTTGTTAGTAGCACAGAAGCAGGTATCATAATTGGCACATAGGCCTGGTTAAAACCACATATAATTTATATGGAAATTCTTTATTATAGCAAGAGTAGATTGCATTCCCACAGACATAGTGTATTCATAGCCATTAGTAAATACCTCCCATGTAACGAAACATACGTTGATGCAGTTTGTGAAATAATATGGATTAATCTCTGTGTAGACCAGTGGCGTAGCTGGGGGGTAGGGAGTGGTCTGCCTCGGGTGACACCCGCAATTCATGAAATGAAATAACTGAAAATAGTGTGATACAGAAAAGATATTATTATAATATTTATTTATTTGTTTGTTGAGGCCAACTAGGACCACGATAAGCCTTTGTGCGTTTGGCAGCCCAGAACTCCTTCATTTGTTTTGAATTCACCTGTTTGCGCTCCTCTGTCCAGAGTTTACCACATCTTCTGTTGGAGTGTTTGTCCCGGCTTGTCCCACTTGTCATCAATTTCTTCTGAAATATATCTCTGTTGAAAGTATCTTCTGGTTCTAGTCCTATCAATATATTATATCATTATTACAAATTTTCTGTCTCCTTTGGAGTCCAACCACTGGTTCTAGTCCCATAAATATATTATATCATAATTATAATAGTATTATAATTTTTTTGTGTCCTTTGGTGTCCAATCACTTTTTTTTTAAGTTAATCTAACGCACTTTTTCAAATCCAATCCAGTGCACTCTGCACTTTTGTTACGTTGAAGTACAATTATTGGCAACACTGTGTACTTAAACAAGGGTAGCTTCACTCTATGGCTTCAAAAATCACAGGAAATCGTACTTGCCTTCTGTCACAGTTGTTTGGTTTGTTAGAAGTGGCAGTGGCTATAATGTAATTTTTCTTGGACCATTATTTATGAAGTGACGTAGTTTTTAAATTAAAAGAAAGATATCTAAAATGACTAAAATAAGATTATGAAGTTAAATTATAATTTCTCACAATTATTTAAAGAAAAATGTTATTTTCTTCTGAAACTAGGTAAAAAAAAACAGTGAAACTTATGTCGGAACACGCATAGTCTAGACTGCCATTTCCAGAGCCCAGTCATGAATTACCCTCAGACATTTTATGTGTGGCACTAAATTCAATTTTTTAAATTGTTTTGCTGATTTATAATTCAATTAGCTAAAATTCACAAGTGCCTTGAAGTATTTTCTCTGGATCATAATTTTGAATTTATCATATGACAAATTCGTGTAATTATATAAAAGAAATGCAAATTGGATAAATAGAGTACATTTTGAGTTATCAGATTTACAACCTTTTATAACCACTGGTAAGGTAAGCGTACCTACCTATTGCGAAAGTGCCCCTATAGTTGACATGAAATTGTATAATGTTCGAATTTAAGAAAATACGATGACTCATGCATAAAACTAGCAAGAGGTTCCAATACAATCCAAAAGGGTCCAAGTATTCGGTGATGGTAATGTATGTAATTACTGAACAGTTTTTATATAACATGTGCTTACCACAGTCTGAAGCTTTTATATTTTTAGAAAAATTGCAACGTCGGAAAGAACTTTATTTAACTCTCGGTTCATGTAAGTTTGCTTTGCTTTCTACCCAACGAGAACATGCACATGTGATGATGATGAAATAAATAAGTTTATGATTCTGTAGTTTAGATGAGAAGAATATTTCTATCATATAAACCTCTCTGTTGGATATAGGTACCTAAATCCTTACATGTTCCTTGAATCGACATGGATGTCGAACTTGTGTTTCTCAATAAAAAATTGAGTTTTAATCATAAGCTAAACGAATCTTCGACCTGTTTACAACATTTTTTTATATATGCTACTGCACAGTGTTGGGGACCTAAAATTTACATGTGGTGTCAGTCTTCGGTTCATACAGTGTCATATTTAGGAGCATGTAGCTACATATATTATGTCCATGACAGTGTGGTGAAATACATCACTTGCTCAGTACACCATGTAAAGCTGGCAGATATTGCAAAGGCATGTTTTTATACTATGTGAGCTGTTGTTTATTATTTTTAATTAAGTTATTTTGATATTTCATTTAGCCTCATTCTTTTTATGAAGGAGCTTAATGTGGAGTTGCTTCACTGACAGTATCCCTCAGCGACTCATGACTTGTACTGAATTTGCACCCATGCGATCTCATCTAGATCTGGAATTGCTTCTATTTGGACCAGGCCACTTCTGTTAACTTTCCACTCAGTTTTCTTTGGTCAACTCTTGTTCTTTTCTAATCCTGGTGGTACTTTATGGTATTAGAAAGGGGGCCTACTATAGGATCAAAATGTGTCTTCAGAAGCCTGTCTAATTCAATGTCAACTATACGAGTAGGTGTAAAGGTTAAATTTGATAAATATAGTAACCAGGAAATGATAGGTGCCAAAGAGCAAATAGGGTTTACAAAAAAGGATATCGAAAAGAAGCACCACTTACCTTAGATGATGAATTCATGGCGTGAACCCACAAAAAAAGACAAGAACATGAATAACTGAATTTTCGGATCTTAACCCTTTGTCAACAGGAGAACATTATGGAGGGAGGGTGGGAGACCAACTCTAGAATGGCTGTTAGTCAGGAACATAGTGGGGGTAAATTCAATCAGAGGACACGGAGATGGGTATAGTGAATTGGAGCTAGTACCCAAGCAATGCAAAATGTTGCAAAAAGAGCAGAATAATACATTAAAATCTTCACAACACAAATTTGAGTAAGAAAAAGTAAATAAGTAAAAAATAAAATTGAAAAAGAAGAATCTATGCAGTTAAAAATCCCCTCTGGTATGTGGTGGCTCAATTCGGACTGTGGGGATGAAGGCAAGGCAAGGAGAGGATAGAGGGGAAAGAAAAGTACTAACTTGCTATTATCTCAGATTGAGACCAGGAGGTTGCCTTGTGCCCGCTTTGTATTGGTAGGCAAGCTCCCACCTTCTGAGCTGATGTTGTTGGGAGAACAAGAATTAAAATTATTGGTGTCATGGGAGATGGCATGGGTAGCTGCTGGATGTTTTGGATTCTGAGTGAAAACTGTCTGGTGGCGAGTCATTCTTATGGCTAATGGATTGGTAATCAAACCTAGGCAGTGTTTGCAGGTTAGCTGGTATATTACATGGGAGGTTGCACAGGTGGCATGTCCGATGATAGGAAAGCTCTCACCAGTGACAGGGTTGGTGAAAGTGGTGCAAGCAGTGGGGTCTATTGCATGGGAAAGCACCTTGGAGCTTTACATTGAATTTAAGTTTTCATGGGTTGACGCTATCGATACCCGCCACTGTTGTAGGGAGCATAAGATTTGTAACGTATGCATTCTACCATCTTCCTGATGCTGTCATAACTGTTGCTGATACATTTAGAATTGTAAATAATATAGCTCATTGATTTCAGGACCATGTAATAATACAAGGCTGTGATTTCTACTTGCCTTGTACAGACTGGAGTAATTTTGTTCATATGTTAATTGCAAGAATAAAACAGCTTTTGAAATTATTCTCAATCTGTTCTCATATCAGTATGAAGAGCTGATTACTTAACAAATGCAATGAAAACACTTTAATTTTTTTGGTTACAAAAGCTCAAATTATAACAAATATTTCAATTACCACATAAATAATCAGTCATAAAGCTGTAATTGCAACCATAAAATTGGTAACTGAGCACAGAAATAAAGGACTTTTTTCAAATTCATAAAGGCCTCAAAATAATGTTTTAGAATGTACCTGAGAGATGATAATCATAACTTCAAAGTAACAAGTAGCACCATTTAATCGACTTGACATCGATTCATACGATACTCTGTGAAAGTATCGACATACGTATACCAAAATGGACAGTCACAGAATGGAATGATCCACCATGATATATACATGAGGTTAAAAGATTACTGGGAAAAACATAGGATACATGCAGACTCAAGAAGGATGGACTACTGGAGTGACGCATATAGCTTTTAGTGGCTTCTGTTTCAATTTGCATTCTAAAAGCTTCACGTAAAACCTAAAGAAATTGTTGTATGTAAGAAAAGCCAGATTTAGAGAGAACAGTATGCCAGTTCCAATACTCAACAGGTACTAGGTTAGTAAAAGCTGTGACGGAGCTAATGTACTTAACACGGAATATAAAAATTCATTAACCGATCAAAATTTTGATAACATGCCCATTTTTCCATGTCGTGTGGAGATAGAGACGGATTTGTGATGAACATGTGCTGCAATATTGTAAAGCAATTGTAACTCATGAAATGGTGCTGCATCTGTCAAAAAAGTGTTTGGCAACATTAACCATAGAATTAAGATGAATAAGATTATAAGCATTCATGAGTCAGGTTATGACTTAAAAGTATTGGGGAAGGGAAGAAAGTTGAAATGAAAACTGGAATGGCACATAATAATGTATTGGTACTTCCATTGTTTATTACTCTAATTAATGATTCTGTTGTTGGTTTACAGTCAGATCTTGTTGTTAATAATGGTGTATGTTTGGATTTCATCAATAGGAGATTCAGAACAAATATAGATATCTGCATACAGAATGTGTGGTTTGGTATATCAGACCGAGCATGATGGGTGAGCAGTTATCGATCTGGCCTCGCATTCGGGAGGACACCGGTTCGAATCCCTGTCTGGGCATCCAGATTTTGGTTTGCCATGGATTCCCCAAATCACTTCTGTTGAATGCTTCCTTCAAAAGACCATGACCGAATTCCTTCCTGTTCCTTGTCCCCAGTCCTTTCCCGCCTCTAATAACCTCGATGTCGATGAGGTTTAAAGCTATAAGCAAATTTAATGGAGATCAAAGACAAAAGAAGAGTTGATTATTGTGTACATGCAAAAAAAAAAAAAGTTACCATATGCAGCAGTTGGAATTAAATTTAAATATCAGGACATTTCAGTTCATACCAAGTTCAGTTCAGCAGGACATCTTAGGCAGATGATGGGGTAAGTATACATATCCTTTTAATCTATTAGAGATAACAATGAGGAAACATAACAGGGAAGTATGGCAACAAGAGTATGAAACCTTCGCCGTGCCCTTGATTGGGTATAGTAATAGATGGGACCCACATTGTGTGTGTGGGTGCTAATGACCCCGTCCTCAATGCGACCTTAAGCCCCAACAACAACAACAACACATTGTGTTTTTCTAATAAAAGTGGTGCAAAAAAAAAGGTATATTTGACTGCGGAAATTAACACAGTTTGGAACTGATATACTGAGCTGGGTTTGGAGTCTTTTGGCTGGTTGGTATGTCTAAGGCATAATGTGGCCTTCCGTATACATTCAAATCAAAGAAACTTTAAATTTAGAGACCTATTGATTGAACTTTAATTTTCATCTCCACAGAAATTGCAGATGCTGATGATACTTCTGACTTGATGGAAATACCAGATGAAGAGGATGTTGAGGAATTGTGTGGCAGAGTATGTGAACTCATTGTTGCAAAAGATTACCAGAAAGCTTACAAACAATTTCGCATTTTTGAAGAAAAGTTGCCATCAGAAGTGCAGTGTTTACAGTAAGTTTTGTCTTAATAATTATTTTATAATGTTATGTTAACCTATTAACAAACAATTTCACGACTTGACTGTGTCTGATACCTGAGTTTTATTTCATTGTTGATGTTAGCATTATTTTCATATGTCAGTAACAATTTGTCATTTTCGTATGGTTTGAATCAGTGCAACAACAGTGCAGTACTAGCATTTGGCTTCCCGTTTTAGGAAATGGACTGATTCACTTTTTTTAGCGCTAGTGAAATTTTTTTCATTAAATATTCTTATCAGGCAGTAATCCTCTGATGTTTCATTCAAAAGGACATTAGTTCTAATCCCCATCGAGCTATCCAAATTTCTGTTTTGCATTGTTTCCTGAAATCACTCCAGATGAATGCTGGGATGCACACAGGGGTATTTGACACAAAAAGTCGATCAAAATTATTTCTACTTAATTTTGATTTTTGTTTCGCTTCTTTTGTGTATTAGAACTTATAACTGTGAAGTAGAAGTAATAATAAAGAACACGTACTGTGTTCATACACTTTATAACATATTAAGCGAATATTTACAAAATACCTGAACAATAATCATACACGTACACTAAAATATCATTCTGACGAACTGTCCCATCCTTCATCGTCGGAACCTTCTCCTTATGACTCGTTCTCTTCTTGAGTACTCAAGTCCCATTAAATAAATATTTTAATAGTTTCTGGATTGAATGATTTAGATGCTTTGGGAGTTTTGTGCCTGATGAAGCTCAAATACGGATCCTAAGTTAATGAAAGCCTATTAATGACATCTGTGACCCAACTAAGTTTTCTGGAGTGTGTCTCCCTAAATCGTCGAAAATATTTGTTTCTAGCTTCTTCTGCTGCATCTGACAGATTGCCTATAGGCAAAAATGCATACTCTATTATAAGTGTGCCCTCAATCAATACTTCTTGTATAGGTGACATTGGATGCCACTAGTACAGTTCAATGTACAGTACATCTTAAATTTTTCGTGGCGGTGGGGAATAATTTTTTTTTTTATTTCTATCTTGTGTCCACTATATATCATTCACATAACAGTATAAAATCTGTCAATTAATGTTTTGTTAATACCTATTATCTCTGTGGACATCATTGGCCAAAATCTGTCAAATCATCAAAAGATTTTCTAGGCCGACCCACATTGGTGGGATTGGATTTTATGGGGATTTCGATACATTTTTTGAACCAATCATGGTATTTCTTTAAAAATACACTCTCAGTTCTCTTAGCAGCCTGCCATTTTCTTTTAATTTCCAATTTAAGCCTTGAAAACTTTTGTTCGAACTGTTGCGTTTGTTCGACCGCGAATGTCGGTTGATTTAAAATATTTTCCTCAACTAATTCCAACTTTTGCATGAAATCATTTCCTTCCTCGTGTTTCCTCATATCGTAAATAACTTTTCGAGTCATGAACATGATATAAGAAAAGCCCGTAACAAAGAAAATCTTAGATAAATTAATGTGACGGAAAAAAAGTAAGTTTGTTTCATTGTAAATAATATAGAATTTTTTCGAATAAATAGACGTTTGGCACTTTTTGGCACCTAATTATCAATGAATCACCAAGATAGTACACTAAACTAATACTATACAAGAAATCAGACTCGGGAAAGGTCCGGAAACATAACAAAATCACTCTTTAATACTTTTCGTAATAAAAAATCAGTACAAAATGAGTCAGTTTACAAAAATGTTCAAAAATAAAGTTGTGCGATACCTTTGAATGTATGTTACTATTATTTCAATTCTAGGTACCTGGCTGAACAATATCCATGATTAAAATCACCACTACTCTCTTAACACCACTCACAAATTAAATTGGTACAACTTATAATTTTCTTGTATTTGCTTGATAACAGTACGTGGGTCTTGGAATGTGCTCAGAAGATGACTGTTCACGGGGTGGGGAATGAAACTTATTTAAAAAACATAGCTGATTGTTATTCTATAGACATTTGCCTCGAGTCAGGTAGGTACAAGTTCTTGGAATTTGCTTAAACAAATTTTTTACTTTTGATCGGCTTTTTGGGTCAAATACCCCTGTATGGGATGGTTCTTTCAAAAAGCTATGGCTGAGTTCCTTCCCATTTTTTATCCAGTCCTTTCCCACATCTAATTACATTGAAGCATAAAGCCTAAAGCCAAAAAATGTCATTAAAATCACCTGTGGTTTACTAGAACAGAAAATTTGTGAATGGAGTGTAAGACCAAAATTTGTAGTTGTAGTAACTAGTAACTTGCACCTCACGAAATATTTTCACTCAAAGACACAGTTCTCTAAGCAAACTAATTTAATTTTATATAGTTCGTTGTGCCGCCGGTTGCCAGATGATGAAACCAAAGCCGTCCTAAGCAGTAATTAAAATAACAATTAATAAAGGTCATTAAGTTCATTAATAAGAGTAATTACGTCCATGAGAAGTTTATTAATAAAGCACGTTAACACTTTTGAACAGTTTGGCCACCATCAAGTTTCAAAGTAAAGGCTAATCGAAACTTCGTATCTGAAAGATTACAGAGTTCTTGAGACAAAAGGAAAATTATAATTCATATCTCCTTCCGGCTAAATCGTCCACTATCACAACTTGATGATCAATGTTCATTTAAATACTGTTCAAACTTCACTTTTACAATCACAGTTCCTATCGACAACATGAAGTTCTTCTTAAACACAGTTACACTTACGAAACTACATCATACAGTAAGGATATAGGTCAATGCCTTCACTACGTGAGCCGCGATCCACACTCTGCAACAATTCGCATACGACTGACTTAGAAAAAGTGTATCTCTCTGCTCCAGAGACACTACTTCGTGGCTGGCAGAAGGTAACTGTAATGTTACAGGTGCTATAAGTGATTCCTAGATAATGGTAACCTTAGCTGATGACTTTTTGAATAATCTTGCTCTGTGGTTTATAAATTACTCAACTTAAATGCAAGGATTGATTGATAAACAATACACACAACTTTCCTCAGTTCTTCTTTAATAATAGTTTCAAACTTCTTAAGTCATCGCAGTCCAAAATTCCACTTACATTAAAAATTTTGCAATAAGCAAAGGAACTTTTAACTAAATAAGAATGTTCTTCTAATTCCATTTACACTACATAAATTCATTCCCTAGACAGAACTTGCTAGCTCACTGTTGCCTTCAAGATGTAGTTTCACTAAAGAAGTAGCCAATCAAATCACTTTTTAAAAATTAACTTCCAAACCTAAATGGTTAAATTCTTGAATGCTCTGCAATCATGACTAATCCTTGCTGCAAGCTGAATGCGTTGGAAGCAATATTCTGTTACTAATTAGTTGCTGTGTAAATATATTTTTTTGTTTATTTTTCTGAACCGATTAAACAAAATTTATGGTTCTGCTTTGTTTATTAAGTCATCCAGTGATGCACCAAAATTGTATCAGTTCATCATAATCAAATGTATTAATATATTTTTTCAGCAGGAGAACAATCATCATTCAGTTAGTTAATGGCATTGTACCTTTTGCAGGAATTGTGAGGATAATGAACAACTAGTGGACCAATGTGTGAAAGTTTTTCAGAAAATCTACTTTATGTATCATGGATACAAATCTAGTTCCTCAGATAATTTTAAGTTAAAAGAAATTAAAGAAGTTAAGTTGGTTATAAATTATTTGAAGGTAAGTTCTAGTTAATAACTGAACTCAAAATATCATAATGTCAAATATATTTGCACTATATGTACCATAACTGTAACTGTATTGTGGTCTTAGTATCAAATGATGGCAATAACTTTATAAATAAATGTGATGTGATGATATTGCAGGCCAGTGTGTCATAAAAACAATTTGCAGGTTGATGTACCCAGACTTGATACTTGTAGCAGCTCCTCATGAGCTTTTTTAGTTAAAGTTTGTCTACTAAATTAGCAACCAATATATATCCAATTCTGTGACTTTCGGTGTCACCGTGAATCAGGAATCTCCCACCAGACTTTCTTTTACGACATAAACAAAGCAGTGCAAGTCCTTTTGTAAAGTCTATCTTTTTTTTCCCTTGTTAGTGTAGTATTAATGTAAATGACCATAGATCATTCTCACATTGCTTTTGTGTAGCATGGCTTTATTATTTCTATTGGGATATAATGATTTATTCCTTTTTTGTTTTAGCTGGTGGAATGTAGAATCCTACTTTCATTTTTTCTGACAATGGTAATAAATGGTTTTACCTTTTTTTTAGCGTCAAAGCAGCTGTGAAAACGTAATTTTTCAAAACTACGAGTCAAGACAATGGCGTTCCTATTATAATTATCTCCTAATATCTGCTCTGATTAATGCTTCATGATAAATCTTGAGAAGTGTTTCAACAGCATCATTAGTGAATTTGTAACTTATAACTAAAACTGATTTAAAACAACTTTATTAAATATTAATCCATCTTGACATTTATGTCTATAATCATCCTTCACTTTCCATCACACTCATGTCTGGATGTAAGCATCTTAGAATTTTACTAAATTCTAGCCTCTCACCTTTAGGCATTAGGGGGAAAGCTTACTCTGTAGTAAAAGATAGTTTTCATTTCATGTATAGGTTATGGGAGTGAAGCTTTATATAGCATGAAGATACTGTAACCAAATAAACTAAATAAACCCCTTTAGGAATAATAAAAGTATTCAAAAGTAAATAAAAGCCCTAAAGTAAACCTTCTATAACAGAAAGGAAACACTAGTTTGGGAGGAAATCGGTTAAATCCCTCAAGTTCAGTTTCAAATAATAAATTTTGATATAGGTTAACTTTACAGTTTCTAAACCAATTTGAATGCAGTAAAGACTTTCAGTAGTTACTAAATGCCGAATATAAACTTTGAATAATAATAAATAAACTTTAAATCAACTGAAAATTAAATAATCATCAGTAATCCAACTTTGTAATTATGAGCTTCTACCTGGGGAGCATTTTGTCATTTTTAAACCAATTTACGAGCAAGAAAGTAACTCAATACTTAGTAAACCAACTACACTAAATTTCTGTAATAATATTAACACCTTTTACTAACCTTAAATATGATAATCCAAAATAATCCAGTTCAGCACATAAGAAATTCCTAATATTTGGCATTTTACTGTTTTTATACACTTTCGAACAGAATAAAGTAATTTTAATGAAGTAATAACTCAGTTGAAATATAAATTCACTAAAATTTCGTAGTTTCTGAACGTTTAAATAACTTAAATCAATTTTTTAATACTTCGTTGGATGCACTTCACTTTTGGTAATTTTTATCTCAAAATCCTAGAGAACATTCGAAATAAAAAGTAGATTTCCGGGAAGACCTAAAAATCTAATATCACATATAATAATTTCAAGTAATTCCACGTAATAGAACCGATTCTATAGAGATCTTAAATTTTATTTTTCATTGCAGCCATGTGGGCAACTTAGAAATATTTTTCAACCGATCTAAAGTAGATACAGAGATGAGATAACTTTCAGAACACGTTATTTAATTCAGAGAATCTCCTGGTAATTTTATATTTGTGATAAAAGTAATAGAAATAAAGTTATAAAATTAAAACTGAAATTGCACTTTGGTTACGTCGTAGTTAAACTTTCCCTGCACCAATCTTAATAAAAATTACACCAATAAACTCAGGAATTTTAGTAAAACACAGTGATAATAACATTATTTGCATAAATTGTGGCGTTAATAAAATGACGAAATATAGAAGTTTCTCGAACAAAAGTAATTCCCCAGAGTAGAGAAATAGTTCACTCCTACGCTAAGATCTTTTAAACCAAACACTTAAAGTTAATCACTAAATATCCATTATTTCACAATTAAATAAGTATAAACACTGTCACACCTAAAGTTTCGCATAATTGGTTAGTTGCTGAGATAGTTCCGATCTAAATCGTTTAGGTGTCAGCAGAAAGTTGTATTTTGGCCGTGACGTCAGCGAGGGTATAAATCTTAGGACGCGGTGGTGACGGCGTCTTTTCCGGGTTTGAAGTTGTACTGACATGACGTGTTAGGTGCGTGTGCGTTGGTAGGTTGGCAGCTCCGTCTTTGAGTTGGTACTACCGGTTCAGCCATCATGGTATTTTGGCATGAGGGGCGTGGCACTTATGTTGACATGAACTTGTAAACGTTTCAAAGGGGTCGGTCGGTATTATTTTCTCTCCATAATCTGCAAACTGTTGGAACGAGTGTTCGATATGCCTAATCAACTTAAGAATGCTGTTTGAACTTTGAATTTCATTTTAATAAACTTGAAGAATTTTTGGGCAAGTGAACTGTTTTATTTCTGTAGCTGTTGTAATACCTTTTCAATATTTGGGGTCATCAAATATTGTGGCGACCTTTAAGCATTCTAGTTGAATATCCAGGCAACATGGTCAAAGCAAATTAACATTTTCAGTAAGTTTACATCGAACAGTGAAGTGCTATCAAGAGTTTAAGTTAAGGCACTTAGACGATACTTCAACCCCGGTATCGGTCTGGTTCCTTACATGGACTATTGGGAAACACCTCATTCTTGGTTTGAAAAAGCCATTTGTAACGTCTTTCCTCTGTTCTGTGGCTGTGACAATCGATTAGCATAATCAGGTCATGGCAATTCTTCAGTCTGTGTGCAGAAGGCTTTAGCAAATGTGTTAACTGTAGACTAAATTCTGTGTGCTTTGAATGTGGGTGTTGTTTCTTGAGTGAAGCATATATAAAAATCGAGTGTATGTACAGTTTGCTCAAAATGTAGAACATGACTTTTTTATATATAAAAAAAGGCAAAACAGTTGGTAACAAATTGAAACATCATACTATTGCCAGCATAAATCATCAGGAATAATGTTAAATCAAAGAATTTCTGTGCAAATCAGGTTCTGATCAATTAGAAATTGTGTAGTAACTGAATTTTTGTTCGCATGATAATGATGGCTTTCCTAGGCAATTGTTATGCAATCCTATGGAATCTTCTATTGAAACACATACATTCAGAGGTGATGGAAAGATGATGCTAAAGAAGGATTTAGAGTTGAACAATTTATGGGCTTTCTGTGGTTGGCTTAGTTAAGTATTTCATAAGGGCCACCATGTTGAATCTGTATTCTACTTTGACCTCTTGCTCATCACGGCTCACAAGAGCAATTCATTGTCTCCCCCTACCTGAAGTATCAAAGATTTCATGAAGTTGCAGTCTCATGCAGCTGCTCAGTGGTATAGAGATTCTATTGTTGACTAAGAAAAGATGTGTCCATGAAATTTTGTAATCAACTTATAATAATGAAATTAAAGAAAATAGGATGAGACTTTGATCAGTCATACTGGTAATATTATTTTGCAGTCTTAATCCATTTAGTCCATTTAGTGGAAAAAATAATGTAGGTTCTATTTTCACAGTTCCATTCCATTTCCCAATTATCTAAGGATAAGGTTTTAAAGCGTATTTGGAATTTGGATAAAAAACCCCAATGAAATTGCTGATATTAGTGGTACAGGGCAATTATCAGTTGGTGTTCAATACAAAAGTTTTGGTGCAGATTGCAAAAATGCAATGATATGTGAAAAATTGCAGGAATATGTACTGCTAAAATCACTTAATTGAATCCATTTCAGAAATCATCCATTCATTTTTGAGTTTTCAAAATGATGTTATTTTGATTTAAACCTATTTGTTGTGCTGTAATGGCTGGAATATCAGTGATGGTCATTAATTTAATTTAATTAAATTTAATTGCAATGGAGCACAGGCTCCGGTGGCAATTTCTCTACACACCCATCTTCCCCCTATCCTGCACCTATCTACATTTGCCCTCTACAAATTTTATCTTTAAATTCCTTCAAAGTTTTCGGTCAATTATTCATTATTTCTCTTGGTAACTCATTCCAATCCCTGACACCCTTACCTAAAAAAGAGAATCTTCCTACACCCTTGTCCCTGAAATCGAGTTCCAGCTTGTGGTCATGGTCATCTTTTCCCTTCCATGCACTACTTTTCATACCTATTGCAATATCTTTCCATGCCTCATCGCCAGTATATGCCCTGTACACTCCCATGACCCTCCTCATCCTCCTCCTGTCTTGCAATGAATCCCATTCCAGCTCCTTTATCATATCCGTCACTGATTGCATTCTGCGATAATTTCCAGAAACAAATCTAGCAGCCCTTCTTTGCACCCTCTCCAACTCCTGTATTTGATACGTAAAATGAGGGTCCCATACTACACCACCATATTCGAGCAATGGTCTGACCAAAGTTTTGTAACCCAATTCCTTGACTTCTCTCGTACATCCCCTCATCACTCTCTCCAACAAGTGCAGAACTTTGAAACCCTTTCCTACCACCTGTCCTATGTGTCCTGCCCAGTTGAGTTTGTTATCAAACGTAATTCCAAGATATTTACATTTCAAGTCTTCAGCAAGCAATTCTTTCCCCACCTTATATTCATAATTAACCTTTTGTTTTTTATTTGTGTATCTAATAAGCTGACTCTTCTTTGCATTTATCTTCATTCCATGTTTACCAACCCAATTAGATATCCTGTCCAGATCACCCTGCAACTGTTTACAATCCTCTATCATTTTGATTCTTTTATACAGCATTATGTCATCTGCAAACAATCTAATTTCACATAGTGAACAATCAACACAATTATTCATTAGAATAATGAATAGCAATGGTCCCAATACGCTACCCTGTGGCACACCCATTTTTACTTCCACTTCTTTTGATACTACATTTCCTACCCTAACTTTCTGTTTTCTACCTTTTAAAAATTCTTCTACCCAGCAAATGACTTTCTTATCCACTCCAATGGTTTTTACCTTATTTACTACCATTTTATGGCTTACTCTGTCAAACGCCTTAGACAGATCTAGTGCTACACTATCAATTTGGTCTCCCTTGTCCATTTCGTCAGAAATATCTTGCATATATCCCACCAACTGAGATTCGCATGAATATCCTTGCCTGAAACCATGTTGCCTGCTTGAAAACCACTTACGTTCCTCACATATATTTCTGATGTGGTTGCATATCAATCTTTCCATTAATTTACCTACCACTGATGTCAAACTGATTGGCCTGTAATTCTCAACTCTATTTCTCACCCCTCCCTTATGTACCGGTACTACTATTGCACTTTTCCAGTCCTGTGGTAAGCAGCAAGTATCTAGACTCAATTTAAATAATATTTCAAGATAAGGTACAATGTCACATCTACTAGCCCCTTTATTTTTTTTCAGCTTTCTTATTTCCTTCATGATTTCCTCACGATGGATACCAAATTTTTTACTATCGTCATTTCTAATTGTGTTGTTAAGCTCGTTCTCCGAATTAGACCCTCCTGTTTCTGAGTCATTGTCCCTAATGCTTTCACTGAACCAGTTACTTAAAATCTCTGCCTTTTTCAAATCCTCAGTAACTTCTTCTCCATCCTTATCTATAAGTGTCTCTATACCCTCCCTTCCCCTCAGTTTCCTGATATAGCCATAGAAATTTCTAGATGCATCAGTCAATGGTCCTCCTGCACTGACAATACTCTTCATAAACCCATCTTTAACCATTTTCTTTGCTGTTATTAAGTCCTTGTTTAGTTGTTTTAAATATTCCCTACTACCCTGCTGTCTCTTAACTCTGTTATGTTCTTTTCTTACCAACCTCTTTAACCTCCTCACTTCCCTATTATAGTACATAGGTTCTCTACTTCTCTTTATTTTCTGCCTTGGAATAAATTTGTCTTCCCCCTTTCTTATTATTACTGACAAGAATTCTATGACCTTCCTTACTATTTCGCTGTGCCATCTATATCTTTCCATTAACAATCTGAAAAAGGGGGAAATAGCAATGAACTGACAAAAGATTTTTTAAAAAGCAAGTACTTTATGAAGGGATGTGATTGCTGATGTCCGTTTTGCTTTGTGGTCGGAAAAGTACATGTACGTAAGTATCAGAATATTTATTGACAATATGTAAGCTCAGGAAATTCAGCAAACTCAAATTCAAAAGTTGCAGGCCTTCCCCTCTTTGTAACTACAACTTACTATAACATATTTGTACATAATGTATCAACTGTTTTGGACATTACCCTTTTAAAATAATTTCTTGCTTGATTGTTTCCATTGCTGAAGTCTGACAGTTTCGCAGTGATTTTGCAGATTCTTGATAGCAAGGTATGATTAATACAACAGAAGACGTTGCAGAAATGTGGTCTTTTCATGGAAATATCTGGCTGCAAACCCTTGAAGACTATGCTGCACATGTATGCCAGGAAAATCTCCATTCACATATCGATGTGAGGACTGAGACAAGGATTCCCACCATCATCTGCATTTTTTAACATTTGCACTGATGAAATTTCTTAAATGCTTTTAGCTGTGACAGAAGATGACTTGCAACGATGGCTGTACATAATTGTAAAAATATCAAAGTTGTGGTTTGAAACTTTTCTCAGAGAAAATGAAAGTAATAATATTAAAGGGAGATGAAGCAATCTAAGCTAAGATTCTTATTAATAACAGAATAATAGAAGAAATTAAGGGAAATAATCGGAGAACTAAATTTAATGTTAAGGTGTTAAAAAAAACTAGGAAGTAAATAAAAAATTGAAAGAGAAGTTGGAAAAAGATACTGCAAAGAGCTGGGATGATTCGGGAATGAAAATAACTGATGGTCGCCCTGTGAAGAGAATTAAGAAACATAGATGGTAGAGTAAAGAATGTGAAGTGGCCATAAATGAGAGATTTTGCATAGAGAAGTTCACATTCTTGTAAAACTGATAAGAATTTACAAAATTTCAAGACAATCCAGAAACAAACTACTAAAACTACAAGAAAAGTCAAGAGCAAGTATAAAAGAAGTAGATTCACAAAAATTGAGAAAGATTTCACTGAATGTAGTAGAAGAAATTTTTGTAAAACTTTAATAGAGGAAATAACAATGTATAAACCACTGAGTCTTGGTTTTAAAGATGAAAATTGGGCTAAACAACAAAGGCAACTGCGAAATTTTGCCATATTACTTCAACAAACTACTGAACTATGAAAAATCTGAAGAAAGATTAGAATTAAGTCAAGATCTTGTTTGTTGCAGAATTGGGAAAAGAAGTAGGCAATCTGGTAAGGCAGGAATTGATAAACTACAAGAAATCTGGTGAAAAGGAAAATCCATTATGATTGGGTGAATGCACTGATGATCCCATTATACAAGAATTTTGACACAACAGATGTAAACAGTTACTGAGGAATCTTCCTGGTATCAGTTACATATGACATACTGTCAAAAGCTCTTCACAATAGAATTGAACCAGTAATAGACAAAAAAAAAAAAATTGAGAATACTAAAGTGGGTTCAGAAAAGGCACATCCTGTGTTTAACAGATTCTAAATCTGAAAACTATAATACAAAACAGGATTACAAAGAACAGAACTACTTTATAATCTATGTGGACTTCAAGAAATCTCTTGGCTCTGTAGACAGTCTTATTACTGAGCATTTAACAGGAATTTGGTGTTGACTTAAAATCAGTCAACATAATCGGGTGGACCCTCACTGAAACAAAGTTATGGGAGAGATCTCGGATGAATTTAAAGTTAAAACTGGTGTTAGTGGGTAGATGGACTTTCCCTGATTCTTTTTAATTGTGTCCCGAAGAAGTTAAGGTGTATGGGAAGAGAAACTCAAAGGGGGTGGTATAAACTATTTTGTCTTCACTGATGGCAAGCAATTCTCTTTGGAAGTATAGAAACTGCATTCAAAAAATTCAACCTTCTGAAAGAAATGGCAAGAAAAGTCGGACTTCGGATATCTTTTGAGAAGATTTAGTTCATGATCAATATTAATGATTCATCCACAGAACTAAACACAGAGTATAGAAAAACTAACAACATCAATAAAGTTAAATATCTAGTAAATCAGATTAATGGTCTTGATAAAGAAGCAAGAAACCTGGAACTAGCATACCAACTGACTAAAGACGTGTATGATAAGAAGACTCTCTGTTGGAAACTGAAGTCAAATATTACAGTACAGTAATCAAACCAAAGAGGTTCTACATGTCTATGAAAATTGGAAAAAAGAAGAGATAGAGAAAAAGGGAAGGAAAAACTGAGAAACACTGAAAACAGAAATAGGAAGAAGAAACTGAAAGCATTTCAGACAAGACCAAAAAGAGGAAAATTTGGTTTTTGGTCACAATAATAAAAAAAAAAAATCTATGTTTCTACAAGAGTAAAAGTTGCAGCCAGTGGATCCAGTGAGTAAAGAAAGACATGAAAGAGATCAGAATAACATAAGATATAATGCAACGCAGAGCAACTTTCTGAAGATTGATATAAAATTTCAAGAGTTTCCAGTAGAAGGAAAATAGGAAAGGTCAATAATACTTGGTCCCAAGAAAGGAGGAAACAGCAAAGTGAAACGATGAAGAACTATTGGAAGTCAAGAAAAGAAGCCTTGAGATGAATGCACAAGGTTACTTTTCATGGTCCTCAGATGGCCAAAGACAACAGAAAAAGAACAAATTTGTATACCTAGGGTATTACTTAAGCTTCATTAAAAATAACAAAATAAGAGTAATCCGGCAGCAAACCCGTGAAATATATATAGCAAACATACGCCGGGAAAGACTTATTTCTCATATAACAAAATAAGAGTCCCAAAATTAAGAAATTTTTAAGAATGCCATAGAAGATGTGACAATGGGTACAAATAAACTGGATAGAAGTGACTGAGATTTCTGACATCTATGATTGGGTATGCTAGTAAAGAAAAGAAGTGAAGAAATTACGGAAGATTTTTTTTTTTTTACCTAAATGGGAAAAAATTAGATTTATGAAGAATTTTACATAACATGTATGGAAAACACCAAATCATCAAAGATACTGCTAAATTATATGCTAAAACAGGGAATAAAGAAGATATGTTGACCTAAGAAAAGAACAACAAAACAAAATGTATGATAGCAGGACAACCCATGAATGGTTTAAGCCTTCAAGATGATTGTTATTTTACAGATGATTTTGCTGACTGCTTATCTAATTTGTTGTTGACTCAGTTCATGCAGTATATATATTTTCACATAATTTAAGGATTTATCATATTTACTGTTATCTTTTCCTTTGTCAGTGTTAAAGGAGGTACTCATTGTCGAGAAATGTGGTATATATAAATTGTCTCAGTTTAGAGTAGGCTTATGAACTAATACTCTTTTTGACTGTATTGAAAATGTATTACAAAATATTGTTATGTGCATATATTGCTGCTTAAGGAAGTTATTTTTTTAGAGAAAAAAAATTATTAATTAAATTAAAAACGTAAAATAAATTTATTTATTTCCTTTGGTCACGTGACAGATTGGTGGCTACTTTAGTGACATCATACTGAGCGTGGTGGGTGAACGGTTAACGTTCTGGCCTCACATTCGGGAGGATCCTGGTTCGAATCCCAGTCTGGGCATCCAGATTTGGGTTTTCCATGGTTTCCCAAAATAACTCCAGGCAAATGCTGGGATGTTTCCTTCAAAAGGACATGGTCGAATTCCTTCTCCCCCAAGCCCATCCCACCTCTAATGACCTCGATGTCGATGAGTCATAAAGCCATAATTAAAAAAAGGCGACATCTTCTGCCTGTAAATGCTGTGGCTGGAAATAGTGTTTTACCTATTATTCAGTTATTGTTATTGTTTGTTGTCATCTATTTATTATTATTAATGGGTTTTCATTTTGAATACAAAATGAAAAATAAAAAAATTGGTAGAAGCCTACAGATGAAAAATATCAAAAATAAATACCTTATTTGTTGGGCTTACTGTAGAAACAACCTTTGACTTATTCTGCGGAGCTTAAAAATGTAACAACTTCAATTTAAGAATCATTTATAAGAATAACCATAACTTAGTTGTTTAAGGGTAATATGCAAGCTGTGATGTAATAAAGGTAGGCACAGCGATTAAATAACTGGATGTTGTGGGAAATAATTCTTAATTGCAGATAAAAAAAAATATAAATAAAACAGAATTTATTTACTTATTGATCATATTTTAGTTCATCTTGTATGAAAAACTGATAATTTAAGGGTTTTCTAGTAATGTTTAGATAAGCAACTAAGTGAGGTAGCTGTGTGGTTAAAGAGAGCAACTGAAATTCATTAGGTCTTATGTTTGATCCTTGCTTGGGATGATACATATTATTATATTTTTTTCTGTGAGCATTTTCTTTTGTTTCTGTTGTATTACAAAATCATTTTAAAATCGATCAAAATATTAAATTTTTTTATTTGAAGAATTCATAAATTTTTGGTTGGTAAGCATCAAGAAAACATTTGAAACATATATTTTCTACCATACAAAGAAACTTTTATGAAGAGGTATCCTTCCATAATCATAAATATTTGTTATTTTTGAAGTGGATAAGCTTATTTCATTTATATGTATAAATTATCATTTTTCCTCTTTTAATTTTGAAACATATCAAAGAAACTTAATCATGGCAAAAAAATACAGATGCACAGCAGCAAATAACGGAATTTATTTCAGCAGCAACATCACTTGTAGAAATTTCACACTAATCTTGCAGCAGTTTTGCAATGATTTGAATCTCTTTTGTTGTAATTTTTATGTGAGGATACAATTGCTTGTTACCTTTCTGATATAAATCCACCTGTTTAGGTATTATTACTTTTAGCATGCTAGTAATTTTCAGTTAAAAAAAAAAACTGTTTTTCAGTGTGCAAGTAACTTAGTTTCATTTTTGAAGTCTTCTTCTGTTACGCTTCAAATTACTGCAATACACACATTATCCAAATATTCTTGAAGTCTTCAAAGGAATACAAATTAATATGTTGATGAATTTTAACATATTGCGGAGTGAGGATCAACCCTAAGGACCCTAACCTTACTAATAGTTGCCTTAAACCATGTAGCTATTGATATCGGGTTGAATTGTAGAAGCGTATAATATACATCCGACTCTTTCATTCTCGGATGCTGATTTCTGCACTAAAGATCTCTCACCTCGTTAGAAACAACTTCAAAATATTTTATTTAAGTATATACACATTGCTATTGTCACTATTTTCCTTTAGTACTACATTTAACTCGTCAAAATTACAATGTAAATGATCTTCGTGGAAAATGATATGCAAATTAATCTCGATATCATCTGGGTTTCGTGAGCAAGTTGTAATAACTTTTATTAATATTTCAGCTATTGTTCAAACACAGTTTTTTGGGAGTTTTTATTGTTATGGTTGTACATTGATGTACCACACACTATTTATAAACCATATTTCCAACAAATTATGCACACACTGAGAGAGCGCTGACTGGCACATAACGTCACGTGCGTCATTTGCCAGGACCAAGTACTAAAGGAGCATTTTTGACAAGCTTTTAAACACTTCAAACTTTAACATTGAATTTTATGTAGAATAATCACTTTTGTCAAAAAAATAAATGGTATTGGATGAATTATATGTATAAATAAACAATTTAAAACAATTTCCCAAACTTGTCATACAGTGTATTCTGCTGCGAATTATAGTCTTGAAATTCAGAGTCAGATTTTTTATGGGTGTTTTCCATTTTTTTCCCCCCCCCCTCCCCTTCCTTTTTTGAGAAATCGTATTGATATTTAAATATTGTGAGACTGGGTTTTTCTTAATAACATCTGCAGTAACATGCTATATACCACTGAAATGGAAACAAATAAGTAACTAAACTTCCTAGTTATAGCAGCAGCTAGAAAAAATTTCTTATGCTCATTCAAAAATACAGAAAGCCTAACAACAAAGACATCATAATACACGAATCTAACACCCTCAAAATCACAAATAGGCAGCACCTGGCACATGTTAAACAGATTAAGTACCATACCACTAGCCAAGAATGATTATGAAACAGAATATATCATTACACAAATAGCAAAGAACTATGGGTACACTGTGGAACTGATTGAACAGTTCAACACTGGAATCCAAAACAAAAAATCCCAACCAAAACAACACACAGCAGCATCCTGAACAAAAAAAAAACCATAAACAAACACACCACAGTATGAGCAACATATTCAGAAAACAAGGAATATAGATTACATTTCACACAGAATACACAATGCAGAAGCACCTAAACATCAAAAATAAAATGGACCAGTACCAGCAACCAGGATTATGTAAACTGACTTACCAACAATGTGCATTACCAGCAAAGTGTATTGGATAGACAACTAGGAAGTATGAACACATCAGAACTATTACTTTGTCAAATCACTCAATATTTGTGGAACTAGACCACAACTATCAACCCACCACAGTAGATGGATATAAAAATACTGAAAATAAACAATCGCAAAAATAATTCCTACTTAAGGGTCCAGAAAAGTTACAACATTTACAAAGCTATTGCTTTAAGAAAAACAGTTTTAAAGAATTTAACAAATAAAACACTGTTCAAAACATTAAAGAATGATACATCCAGTTAATGCACACAATAGTAAATCACAATAACTGATACAATCACTCAAATAGAGAGATACTTTATTTAACATGGGCACAGATATAATAGCATAATCAACAACATTGTTAGCATCACCTTACACATAAATGAACAATGTGGTACTAGTTGTCATACCAAACAAGATTGTATAGTTTGACTAATACAAATAAGAAAAACAGTGAAATAGTGAATGTCTACAAAAATTTAATATTGAACTACAGCACCAGATCAGGCTCTATACCAATATACAACTGTTTCTACTGAATTCTTTATTAGTGTGTTCTTTGTTAAGTTATGTATATGAAAATAAAATCCTTTTGAGCTTAATTCCTTTTGTTTACCTGAATTTCCACAGATCTGTATGCCAGGAGTTCACTTTTTTCATCAAGAATCGAAACCCTAAGTTCAAGCTTCGCTCATATAATTGTCTTCCCGTCCCACCTGTCTCCGGGTTGAGTATCTATTTATCTGTTTGTTTTGTATGATGTTACTATAAAAATCTTCAATCTGAGTTAAAACTCTGATTTGATTTCCCCCCCCCTTTTTTTCCCCCTCTCATGTAAATTGATAAGTGTTTGACTCCATATATCAATTCATTTTTATTGCTATATCTCAGATGGTAAAAGTAGTTATACTGTCTCAGATATATTCCAAACTTGTAATGGAATAAAGTAATGGTTGTGACAGTTATATTGGTACATAAACAATGGTGAAAGACAGTATGAGTTTGAACATCAATGTGTCTGACAACCTGTTGTTTGTGGGGTGGGGGTTTCTACAGTTCCTTCTGAAACTATTATCGTGCCTGGTACCACTATTACTTATTGCATTAATTCTTCTCGGTCGCCAAACTATTATTAAAACCACAATAGATAAAAGTATTTTAAAGGAAACCGTTTACTTGCAGTAAAAGTTAATATTCTTGAAAAAATAGGACTACAGTGTGGTACCAGAGTGCTCGGATAAGGTATCGGTACTATTGCATCCTTTCTGCTAGATTACAGGTCGACACCACTTAGCCAATCCTGGCAAACTTCCACCATTTCCCCCAAATATGATCAGAATTCTAGGTCATCTTTAAAATAAATCTCTATTGCTGCTCAAATTTTCTGAGACCGGCACTTCCTCTCTACTTAGAAAGTTAAAGTTCACATTTCACAACATATGCCTGGGAACATTCGACACGTTTGCTAATCTTGTGTAGTTCACGAACGAACTAGTTCGGAAGAGTGCTCCTTTCTCTCTTGTATATTTTTGAGAACTTTATGTCTAATGCAAATTAAATTAAATTTATTATAATTATCAGTAGTACTATTTTTCATATTGTGCAGTGTCATAGTATTCCTTAAAGAACTGCTGACTGCTTCAAGAGCCTTCTTGCAACATTACATGGCTTTTTTTTTCTTTCTAGGAATATCATTCAACTTGGAGAATTTGCAATTTTTCTCAGGTGTTTGTTGTATCAATAGCCTTTCAGTTATTAGAACCTCATTCGTTTTCTTTGTTAAAATTTTCGTATCTTATCTGAATGCCCAGGAAGAAATTCTCATTGTAAGATTTCACCTGACGTCATATTTTTCTTCATATCAGTTCTTCCCCTTTTTAATCACAGCTTAAGAACTTTATCAATTATCACTGTAACTATTACTACAGTGTTAATTTTTACATCAGTGTTTTCCTTTTTATTTTGCAGGATTCAGTTACGTACGTAGAGCTAATGGACCAAGCACTTCCAGCCATTTGTGCACTACTGTCATCGTTACAAACGAGTGACATAGTTGAGGCAGTTGAGTTTATTACACGTGCTTATCAGTTTGGGCTATCACAAGCAGATGAAAGTATGCGCCAGTTATTAACTTTGGTGCTGTCAGGAAATGAATCCGTTGTTTCTGCTGTATCCGATGCTTACTGCAAAGTTTTTCTTAGAGCTGAAGATCCTGTTAATGAAACAGTTACCAGTGGAGATGTGAAAGATAAAAGGTTAGTGAGTGACATTTTACAAAATATTTTCATTCAACCCTTGATATAAAGAATTAACATTTTAATGCAATTTTTTTTTTACGTAATTCAGTGATAAGAGTATAAAATAAAAGATAAAATATAACCTGTGTAGAACTACGAATGTATGATCTAGAGTAATGCTGTTATTCCATATGTATAGCTAGTTATTCTGTGAATGCAGGTGTAATATTTTGAAAAGAGTGTGAAACCTTTCGTTATTTATGATTTTTCTTGTACCAGGGATAAAATATGGTATAATCGTATAGACTGCCGCAGTCACTGTACATTGTATCTTGGTTCTCTGGGTTCAGTGGCATTAAAAAATCAACATGGCTCCACTTGGAGGACCAAGATACAAGGGGTGATCAAATGAAAAGATACGAAACGACATGGTGGGTACAAATGTAGACTTTATTCAAAATATACACCATAGGCCTGTGCACAACGATCCCACTGATGAACAAGCCGCAGGATTCCTTGTTCCCAGAATTCCTGTGGCCATGACGAGACCCAGTCCTTCACAGCGTCCTTGAGTACATCGTCTGAGTTGAAGCGCTTCCCTTTCAGGTGTTTCTTCAGTGGACCAAACACATGGAAATCGCAGGGCGACATGTCCGGACTGTAGGGCGGATGGTTCAACGTCTCCCACTTGAACTTGGCCAGTTCCATGTGTATGACTCTGGAGACTTGTGGACGTGCATTATCATTTAGCAGAACCACACCCTCCCTGAGCAGCCCCGGTCTTTTGTTCTTGATGGACCCGCGTAGGCGTCGGAGTGTCTCACAGTACACATCGGAGTTAATGGTTTTTCTGTGCTCGAGAAATTACACAAGATGGTGAGCAACTCCTTGCATGCTGACGGTACTGCTTTGAACTTTTTATGGGGAGGTGACGACGCATGCTTCCTCTGCATGCTGTCCCGCTTTGTCTCTGGCTCGTAGTGATGGCACCAGGTCTCATCACCTGTGACGATCCACTCCATGAAAGTGGGGTCTTCCTGATACCGAAACAGATGTTGCAGTGCTAGCCTCATACACAGTTCCTTTTGCTGGTCGTTGAGCTGCTTTGGAACCCAAGCGGCACACATCTTCTGATATCACAACCTGTCGTGAACAATTGTCCACACGGTTCCATAGCTGACATCCACCTTCACCGCCAACATTCGCAATGTGACACGCTGATCACTTCTCGCTAGGTCATCCACCTTGTCGATGAGATCGCTCGTGATGACAGTGTTTGCCTTGCCTGGTCTCAGGTCATCACCCAGACTCTCACGGCCTGCACGAAAACGGGCATTCCATTTTCTGACAGACTTGTCAGAGACACATTTCTCCGCGTAAACTGTCACCATCCGGCGAGAATAGCTGCCAGTTTCTCACCTTCCGCTGTCAGAAATCGGATAACACCTCGCTGCTCCTCAATCGTCGAATTTTGCAACGCGAACGCCATCCTGTCCTCATACAGACTGCTGCATCATTTGGACGCCCCTTTTGATAAGAGCCTCTGCTCTCTACTGCGCATGCGGGCGCCCGCGCGTGCGCGTGCTCCGTTCCCAGTCAGAGACCCAATCGCATCCCGAGATGTCTCGCTACGTTCTCCCATGGCGGAATATGCAAATATTTAACTGTTACGTTTTTACGTCGTTTTGTATCTTTTCATTTGATCGCCCCTTGTACTAAAAAAAAAAAGGGCATATTTAATTTTTATGTTAAGTCAAAGCTGAGAAATTCATGACAAAAGTGTAAACAAATCGGAATTTTTTTATCATTGAATGGGATTCACGCAAAAACCATTGGGTTTCAAATAATGTACAACCCACAGTTCTGGGTGTTCAGTAGGGTAGATTTCATTTTGATGAGAAGCTAAAAAGTTTATAAATTTAAGATAAAAAAAACTAACTTAGTTGCCGACATGAATGTTGATTAGACACTCCCAGAGAAGGCATACTAAGCAAATGTGTCGGAAGTCGGGCAGCCAGTTCCGTTTTTTGAACTTGTTGATGCAAGAACTGCTGGTAGGATTTAGTTAATTCTCACAATAGAAGTGCATATCCTGATATGAATTGCATCATATTGGGTTGAATTAAGTTACCCATTTTTTCCTAGCTGGTGATGTGTTAGCTATGATATGACTGGTTTAATCCGTACAGTCCAAGTAAATGAAATTGCAAACAATATTTAGTTTATCAGATATGGACTTACATTTATTTCATTTTTTGTTATTCTGCATTGACGACAGTATCTTTTGAATAGCAGTTGTCTAATTTTATGGTCACAGAGTTATTGTTGGAAATGCTCATTTATTTTTGTCATGATATGATAATATTAAGGTGTACAAGAAATTTCCTAGAAATAATTTATTACATATTACCATTGTTATCACTTTGTCCTCATTGAATTATCTAGTATGTTCACCCCTTGTTATGTTATAGCAGTGATGGCAAACCTTTATTGATCTACGTGTCATTTTTTCTAAAAAAATATTGAATGAAACCATGACGTGCCATCAAACAATCGTGACTTACAAATTAAGAAAAAAAGAAATATAACTAAATACTCTCCCCTTAAAACTTTATATTCGCAACCAAAAATACACATTAAAAAAATATATTAAAAAAACCTAAACAGTAATAAGATCAACAATTTTGTGTTTATTTAAGTAGGTAAAAATAGTTCAGCTTCTGTTGTGGCAAATTAAATGCCAAATAACATATATTAGGTTTATACTTTGCTATTTTTAGCAGCATGCAAGCTGAAGTTGAGTCTTCTAACAAATGGTTTTGAATATTATTCTGGTTCCCTTTTTTGACAAAGAGATTTATGATTTGTTTCATAATGCTATTTTACAGATGATGTTCTACATATCACTGTTCTGGAACATAAAGCACACACCGCCTTATCACCTTAATTTAATTTAATTTAATTTAATTGCAATGGAGCACAGGCTCCGGTGGCAATTTCCCTACACAGCTATCTTCCCCCTATCCTGCACCCACCTACATTTGCCCTCTACAAATTTTTTCTTTAAATTCCTTCAAAGTTTTCGGTAAATTATTCATCGTTTCTCTTGGTAACTCATTCCAATCCCTGACACCCTTACCTAAAAAAGAGAATCTTCCTACACCCTTGTGCCTGAAATCGAGTGCCAGCTTGTGGTCATGGTCATCTTTTCCCTTCCAAGCACTACTTTTCATACCTACTGCAATATCTTTCCATGCCTCATCACCAGTATATGCCCTGTACACTCCCATGACTCTCCTCATCCTCCTCCTGTCTTGAAATGAATCCCATTCCAGCTCCTTTATCATATCCGTCACTGATTGCATTCTGCGATAATTTCCAGAAACAAATCTAGCAGCCCTTCTTTGCACCCTCTCCAACTCCTGTATTTGATACGTAAAATGAGGGTAAAATGAGGGTCCCATACTACACTACCATATTCGAGCAATGGTCTGACCTTTATTAATCATACCGTATTTCTCAGTCCGCCAAGGTAGAAATTTTCTATTGCACTTTGTTTTCCAAATTAGCCGTGTTAAATAGTTGTACATCTAACTCAAACAAGCAGCCAAAAAACCAAACAAGTTAATAAGTTATCTTAGCACCCCACCCACTCTGCCGCCTGCGCTAGCTCACTCTGTTCGTTCGATCAAACTTCGTGTGGATACTATGATCTTAAATAATGTAGACGAAAAATACGTTCCTTACCTATATCGATTTGATAGTTACTTAATTAATGCCATGCCCAAATTATTTAGTCGTGTGCCAGCATCGACACGCGTGCCATTGGTTCGCCATCTCTGTGTTATAGTGTAAAATGCTAAAACAAAAAAATGCTAACATAGTATCAGAGTAAAGTAAAGAAAGGTGAACAATAAAATAAAGTAGGTACCAAAAGTTTATAATTCAATAAAACTTTAGCAACGATTAATATTTGAAGGCTGGTAAGTTATGAAATGAAAATTTCTTTATCTCTAATATTTTTGCTGTAAAAAAAAAATGATTTTTGTGCTGAATTTTGAAATGTCTCTCACACTCCTTGTTTTTTAAGCTATCGAGCTGAAACTGTTTTAAAATGATCTGCTGAATTACCTCTATCTTCTGATATATAAATCTGCCTGGTACTAACCTCTAACTTGGTGAAATGAAAAATTTGGAATTTAAAATATTGAAGTTACAGAGTTGAAACCTGCTTTAAATGATTCTGCATCAAAATTCCTGTCAGATAGTGATACTATCCACCTACAATAATGTTTCTTTACTAGCCTTTTTCATGAAGTATTAGTTTCCTCTAATTTGTTTAGTTGCATCAGTTTTGGCCCGGCTTGAAGTGGGCAAATTCTTTCATAATTGTGATAAATTTGCTTTTCTCCATTACGACCAAAATACTGTGTAGATTTTGATAAAATTTACTGTGTTTTGTTCAGAAACAATTCTCCTTTCTTTTAAATCTAGTCTCTCCCTCTGAATTCTAACTAAAGACTTGACTCTCAGGCACATGTTTTATAAGTTTCACCAAGTCCTCCACAAACAATTCTTAAATTTTAAATATCGTTCTCAAACTTTTACATAATGTGTATAAAAAATTAATGCACTTTTAAGTTACAAATCATTCTCGTATCTACAAAACTGTGGCCTCGGGAATTTTTTATATGTTTTCCACGACTTATGAAACCAGGAAAACTTCGATTTTAAAATGCAGATATCTCGTCGGTGCTAATTTAGATATTGTTTTGCTTCTCGTGGCCTAAAGTACCTCTGAAAATGAATACAACATTTTCTATCATGAAATAAGCCAAATGCAATTTTGCAACTATGTTTACATTATGATCTGATATCACTGTCTACCTTTACTTAACCTTTGAAACTTGCAAGAAAAATGATTTTAAAATATGATTTTCAATAGAATTGGTGCTAGCTCAATATTCTTTAAACAATTTTTGTTAATGAAATGACAAAATTGTGGTTATATTACAAAGATTCCTTAATTTATTTTATTGATGGGAACTGTACAATAAGACAAAGAATACATGAAGGTGATAATTTGAGGATATAGGTTGTATTTGGGGTTTGTTGAGATGAATTTAGCTCAAGATATGGACACGTGGAAGTTTGTATCAATCCAGTCGAGTGACTGATGATGGGGGGGGGGGGGGGGGGAATTGCTTCTCTTTCATGGTAGTGAGAGGAGCAAAAATGTTTTTGTTGTGTTTGGTTTTAAGCGATTTTCTAATTAACACTCTGCTAAATTTTCTAAAACATATGTTTATTTGTAAGTTAATTTGAAAAGTTTTATCTTTAATGGTAATTCAGAATTATCAGCCTGTAACATTACCAGTTTTATTGAGTACTACTCAGACACGTAATTGTGATGTCATGTAACAATACTGTAGACTGGTTGGATATTGGATTTGACTGATACATCACTGTTTGATTCTCTGTTTAACCAACTTCCTAATACAGTACTAAATTTCTGAAAAACTTGCTAATGTTTGTTAATGACCAAATCGGACTTAAAGATCCAGAAGCTCCTAATTAGGAGGGTTAAAACTGTTATTACTAAACCTAGAATTTTAGGCGAAAATTATTTCGTTCCTGACTGAAATACATGAAAATATAATCATATATATATACAATTTATGGCCATTATTTGTGATTTTATAGTGCCTAAAAATGCCTCAAATTGTCGTTAGGTCCTACTTTTGAATATTTTATGTGTTTTTCTTTAGAACATCAACAAAAGCGTTTTATCTCAAAAGTGTTCATTTCCAACAACTGAAGTGTATATGGGGTCATTGTTCCCCAGTCCCTGTTTGCTATTAGTCACACTGAGGCTGCAGTGAGCCATGTGTTCTCATAAAGCACCGGTATGATCGAGGTACCAATCTCCAAATCGTCTTTAATTGGGCAGTGGTGTAACTAGTTTACCAGTTTCTCAATGGATGGAAACATTATACAATGCAACATGTAAAAAAAAAAAAGTTGGGCGAACAATAACAAGTTGTTGAACAGTTGGTTATATTAACAACAATTTGGTATTGTAACTGTCACACATGTAGGTTTATTAAGTTTTTGATGAAAAATAGGACAGGCATAATTCCATAGTTGTACAAAATTGAGCTTCACTTCTGGGCACTAAACAGAAATTTAAATAGCAAAGCATGCTCCCCCCCCCCCCCCCCCCCCGCCCGGGATTTTCCTAATCTCTATTAGCCATGTTATTGTGCCTATGTGTGGCAACTAGTTCGAAACTTCTAAATGGTAACGGTCAGATGGGTTTACGGCTCCTGCTGCTTCCCCGAGGATTTGTGGAGGTACAGCTCAGCATTCCCATTACATCTATTAGCACTATATGTATATGAAGGGGACAGCAACACACTCCCAGCCATTCTTTACATTCATGTGGAGTTTTTTCCACAGTACTCATTGGATACCAGGATGAGTGGACCTGGAGAGCTGTTCCGGATGTTAAATTTCAGCTTCATTGTGGATCAAATCCCGATTATCCGGGCCACAGTTAGATGATTTACCTCCTGATTTATGTGACTGCCTATTCGAAACTTTTAACTTGATATTATTAAAACACTGCAATTATATCAAAATAATATATTTAAAAAAAAAAAAAAAAAAAAAAAAAAAAAAAAACTTTCTGAATTTAACATTTTGCACTGACAGTTCTGAATTCCTAAGCAGTGGATTTTAAATGTACAGATGGTGTGATTTGAGTTTCAAAATGAACCCTGATTGTGTTTGGTCAGTGGTTTAAAAATCCGCAAATTGTGTCATTCGCAATCTAAGGTTGTTGACACTACTATGTGCATTATAAATTTAACTATTCAATAAAATATAATCCAATATAGATACAGTAAAAATAATAAACAATATACATGAATAATATACATACAGTAAAAATAATCGAATATAGTGTAAGCACCTTAGAATTTTGGCAAATTCCAGTTTTGCTTAGGCGGGACTTAGAAATTTCGAGAAGTGCAGTTTTCAACTTTAAGGAATTTTCCTGTAATCTTGCTCACAGTAATAATCCACCATATAAATAATTTTAAAGTGTATTTATATTGGGAAATGTTTGGTTTAAGAGATATTCCACTTTGTTCAAGTTTTGAAACACGCGATCTGAAAAGTAGAAATTCTAAGATCTGTAATATCTTTAAATCGGGTAAAGCTACAACCGAACTTTTATCACCAGCTGTAGTCAGCACTATCCCCGATATTTTGGCAGTAAAATTAAGCGTTTGGTAAAATTTAATTAGCAATTTTAATTAATGGAGAAAAAATAAGCTTTTTATTAAAAGAGATATTAAATTAAAAATTACATCAGCAGATAGCCCTAATTAAGACAATTTCGTACATATATGGGTTTCCATAAAAAGTTTTAGTATTTGTCCGGTAATTAAGTTTTTGAAAATTGATTATTGCTAATTGTCGGGTGAGAGGTTCGGGAAAGTCCGCCAAGATCGGTCACGTGATGAATTCAGTCTTAAGACTTTAGAAACCTTTTGGAACATTAAATTAAATTAAAATCGGTAGAACAGGATGATAAAAAGTCCCTGTAAAAATCTCAGATTAAACTATCGTATACTTTTAAAGATATTAATTAAAGAAAGATTTGCCAAGGGCTATAATAGTTCGTGCGGTAAGCACACGTTGTCTCATTCTTACGCCGGGAAGTGATCGAGCAACTCTGCGCATGATTTGACCAGTGATTTGTAAAATAGGAACTTAGCAAAATGTAGTCTGTTTTTTTCTTACTTTCGGTTTCGTCTGGCCTGTGCATCAGGAAAAGTATGTGAAGTAACATTACATCGGTTTTGTCGCGGGTCGTAACTTGCTATGCTGGTCAGTGAACAGTTTTCGACCATGTGGGGTGTCGGGTTATATAGCAACTCAAATTCTTAAAATGAACTTTTAAATTTACTAAAGGGGTTCGGTCGGTTAAATTTCTCTCCACAACTTGCAAACTTTGGTAAAGAGTGTTCGATTTGGCTGCTCAACTGTTAAATGCAATTTTGAACTTGTGATTCTGAAAATAAAACTTTGGATTTTTCTAACAGTGAACTTGTGTGCTTTAGTAGAGAGCATAGAACCTTTTCTCTATTTGTGGGTTAACAAATATTGTGGCGACCTCAAGCATTTAGGTTGAGTTATCCGGCTTCATGGTCAAAACAAATCAAACCAAAATATTTTATAAATTTTCTTCAGAACTTTGAGCCAACCACAAACTGTAAGTTGAGGCACTAAGGCTATACTACAACCCCGGTATCAGCCTTTGTCCTTACTATAGTAAAAATCTGTACATATAAACAAATGAATTTTTGCGTCAGAAAATATATATTGAACAGATGTGTATTCCAAATCTATTTCTCAGTCAATTGGAAAAATGTGAAAAATGAACATTAAGAGTTTTATTGATTTCAAATAATTTGAGCCAGTTAAAATCAATTAAATTAAACAAAGTTCTGCTGAATTATGCTTCTCGATGTTGCATTATCAGTTAAAGAATTTTTATTTATGATATTTCATAAATGCAACCACAATTTTGATAACCTATTTTGGTGTTTATAGAACCTATTTTACATTGGAATAAAGCCTATTTTAGGCACCTAAAATAAGGTTTTTAGAACATAAAAATCGGAGCTCTAGTTATTACTGACGGAAATTACAAAATGATGTAAGATTCTTAGAAACACTTCTGAGTGACTTACAGGATTTGGATTGTTAGATGATGACATATAGGGTCATAGTAAATGTTTAGTACTTCTGAAATTACTTCTTTAGTTATTGAGTCAAACTTGTGGCGAGATCCTTATGTTATTTAATTAAATGCTTTACGAGCTTATTTATGGTTATAATGTTTGTTGCTGACTGCTAATAATGTATATGCTGTAAATCTTTGCATTGTGAAAAAAAGGCTGTTCCCAAGTTCATTCCTTTGCTCCGAGTTTTGTCGATACTTGTCACTTACTTTTACTTGTTTAAATGGACACGTTAGTAGTTGATACTTAATGTCGGCCTTCCAAGCTCACAGATGTTCAGTGTGTACTTCTATACAACTCACATCTTGAAGGGTGAAGATTGATTTACGACTTAATCAAAATGTAATGCAATGAAGCTGACGTCTCAGCCAACGAGGATGCTTCAGATTTATGTGGGGCAGTCTCAGCCAGTTGGCTAAGCCAAGCTGCTACCAGTCAAAGTAAAACTATTTTCCACAATAGATCAGTTAAATTCTGAATGTTCTACCACTACAAAATTAAATGATTTACAACAAGCCTCCAGCAAGATTATGGAACCAGTACTGAAGATGAAATCTGTGGTCACACATACCTGAGCAACATTGTCATTATGTCAGTGGCAAATGCTTCTACCATTGGCAATAAATAACTCATGCCACTGAAATGTATAGTGCAATAATTTCAAAGGTAAGATATTTGAAAATTCAGATACAGAAGAGCATTGATAATCCGAACTAATTCAGACTGATGGTGGTTTGGATTATTGATTTGTTCAGATTTTCAATTTGTATAGTTCCAGTTTGTATAGTTTTTATTTTGCCTTTAAAATTGCATTAAGTTCTTTATAATTTTACATAAACCAAGCAAATGAAGTCTCTTATTTTCTTTTGCTTCATTTGGCAGACACTTATGCTTCCTTTTAGAAGATGAACATGAAGCCATATTATCCATATAGTGGTGGTACTAGATACTAAAGTCACCAACACAGCAAATCAAGGCTCAGGATGAACCTGGAAGGTTTCAGATTTTTAAAAGAAACTAAACTAATTACACAATGGAAGAATTCTTGTCGCGTCACGATTACTAGAAACATTCAACATCAAAGCCAGTGTGCAGTTGGTCACAAGGATATTGCGGTGATAGTAAAATAACAAATGCAAGGTGTAAAACAAATCGTACCTAGTTCTTTGTTAGTGAAACTTTTCGAACAAAACAACTGTAAATAGAAACAAGGTTGATGCATCTGAAAAATAGTGCAAAGTTAGTTAAAAAAAAAATTGTACAGATAATTGACATTTTGGGTAATTCAAATTCGCATTATCGCTCTACTATTGATCCAAACATAACACCTTTTGATCCTTTCAAATCTACATATCACTGGCCAATATTCAATATCCTTTGTATTCCTGATCTTTCACTTTCTATGTTTTGTGGAATCTTGAAATTTGTCAGAACTCGTGTAGTGAAAATCAAATGGACTTTTCCTTTCTTCAGCCTTACAGATATCTACAGTTTTAAATCAAAACTAAAAGTGACTAGAGTAATTTACAGCTGTGTGGGGCTATTTACTTACTTCCTTGTTCCTCTGAGTTTCCATTTTCATTACGTCCTTTTGTGATGTTATGAGTTGAGTAGCTTGCGAGTTGTTGATTGTTTGGTCCAGGGCACTCAGCGCGAACAGTTTACAGTTCACAGCAGGGAAATTGTATTGTTTCTAGCAGTGCAGGAGACAGGATTGAATTTTGTGCTAAAGTTTGGCAAGAGAAAAGGTGTTATAAGGATGCTGCAGGACGGATTGTGCATGAAGAGAGTTCAAACTATTGGACCTCGGCGTGCTCTGTTTATACGTTTATATTGTTCCTTATGTTTTTTTTTTACTATGAATTCTGCAATATCTACATCTACATCTGCGTCTATATTCTGAAAGTCACAAATACTGTGGGTGGCAGAGGGTGCTAAGCACCAATCCTAATACAGTGCATTCCAATCCCGAACAGAACGAGGAAAGAAGGAATACATAAATGTATCAGTACAGCATCTTAACCCTCCTGTCATTGTGACCTAAATAGGTTGGCGGAAGAAGTATTTCGTTGCACTCGTAAATTAAAGATTTTCGCATATTCTTCAACAAATTCAAACGAAAACGACGTCGTCTGTCCGCCAAACAATCCCAGGCCAACCCACGTATCAGCTCTGCAACACTTACGTAAGGACTGTAACTAGCAGTCACAAATCGAGCGGCTCTCCTCTGTACTTTCTCTAACATGTTAATCAATCCCTTGCAATACGGATCCCAAATTCCACAACAGTATTCCAAATGTGGACGCACTAGTGTTTTGTACGCTATTTCCTTTGTATGCGCATTATAACTTCTCAAAATAAGACCTATAAATCGTTGTTTAGATTTAGCTTTGCCTACAACATAAGTTATGTGGAAGTCCCATTTCGTGTTGCTTTGTACTGTTACGCCTAGATACTTCAGGGAATCCACAGTGTCAACAACTGAATTGTTAACTTGGTACTCATGAGAAAACGGGGTCTTTTTATTACTTATTTGCATTGCCTTGCTCTTTTTGCAGTTAAGTGTAAGCTGCCATTTACGGCACCATTCTGAAATAACATCCAAATTGCGCTGAATTTCTAAGCAATCGTCAGAGCACCTCACTTCCCTATAAATAAGTGCATCATCAGCAAAAAATCGCATCCTGCAATTAACGTTGTCATCGAGATCGTTTATAAAAATTAAGAAAACAAGTGGTCCTCTTACACTTCCTTGAGGAATGCCCGAAGTAACATCTAGCGTGGAAGAGGCTTCCCCGTCAACAACGACATACTGTGACCGACCAGTTAGAAAATCGCATACCCATTCGCAAATCTGATCAGATATACCATACACTCAAATCTTTGCTAGAAGTCGGTTGTGTGGTACAGAGACAAAAGCTTTCTAAAATCCTAGAAAATAGCATCAGCTTGTGACCCTGCATGAATAACTTTCATTATGTCATGCGAAAATAGAGCCAGTTGTGTTTCACACGATCGGTTCTTCCGAAATCCGTGTTGGTTTGCTATAAGTAACTCGTTTTCATCTAGGAACTTCATAATGTTAGAGCATATGACATGCTCCAGAATTCTACTGCAAACAGATATTAGAGATATGGGTCGACAGTTCCTAGGATCTATCCGATCTCCTTTCTTGAGAACTGGAGTCACCTGCGCTATTTTCCAGTCGGAAGGTATTTTTCTTTCTTTTAAAGATTTACGAAATATATCTGACAGAAATGGTTCTATTTCTTCCGTGTATTCCAAAAATACTCTTACTGGTATATCATCGGGACCCAACGCCTTCCTCCACTTCAGGAGCTTTAATTGTTTTATGATACCTACACTATCAATTTGTACTCGATCCATCTCAAATTCTACATGCCATGGAAAAACAGGAATGTTTTCCATGTTTTCCTCATTGAATATAAGGAAAAGAAATCCGATAAGTATGGTTGGTGATTCTGGGGGAAGACTTTTTGGTGAAAATAGATCTTGATTGTTCTGTCAGTAAATTCTGGTTTTTAAGCCTGAACATTATCCCTCAAATCCCTTCCACCACCTAAAAGGAGCAGAATGTGTTTGGCAGCTGTGATGATTTATGAACCCAGAGGGATGAACTAAAGCATTGTATTATGTGGTCAGAAGGACAACTGTAATCATGCATCAGGTGTCCATGACAGCACTCAAATCAGAGATTCAATTTATTCATGTAGTTAGTTTACTTATTCTTGAAATGAACCAAAAGTTGGTAAGTAATCTTACACGAAACAATTTGCAACATGACTTTTACAATTTGTGTTGCCTTTGCATAGCTGGAAACAGTTTCTGTTTCTGTATCTCACACAATGTGTTATAGATTGAGCATGTTAGGGACAGTACTGTTACATCCACTATCTTGTTTAAAATTCCACCAGTTGCATGAAATAAACTTTCTTTTTAATATTGATATGTAAAATTTAAACATAAATTACATTTTAGGACAAATTGATGTAGTTATGAAGTGCAGATCATGTATGATTAAAACACATTGTAAAATCATCGAAATGCCTAGCGATAACGTCACAGTCAGGTCAAATTACTGGCTCTTTTTTTTTTAATTAAAGTGGTATTGGTCCTTCCCATTGTGTTATTAAACTCATCCAGCTGATGGAGTCAGAGAACGGCTCCCAAATAATGCATCCGATTGACACGTTTCCCCGAGGGAGGTCCAAGAAATTTTTATATAAACTCATTGTAGTTTCGACACCGAAAATGTATGTAAATATACTCGTATATATTGCTGCCAAATCACTTCAATAATTTGTATGTACATAATCCTGTTACTGCTTGAGGAGTGGTGTGGAGGCTCTAGAGTTTAGTTTTTAAGAAATGACATTTGTTTGTAACGGATGAGGACAAATATGAAAAACAATGACACTTGTTATTGGAGAAACAATAAATGAGTTGGAGATTGTAGCTTGCTGGTTATGTAAATTTGGCTGTAATAAGTGAAATATCCTGCAAATATCTTGGGTAAGTCCATGCTGTTAGTCCATTAATTACGTGACACTGAGCGGGGCGGTGTAACGGTTAGCGTTCTTACCTCGCATTCGGGAGGACGGCGGTTCGAATCCCCGTCCGGGCATCCTGATTTGGGTTTTCCATGGTTTCCCCAAATCACTCCAGGCAAATGCCGGGATGCTTCCTTCAAAAGGCCATGGCCGAATTCCTTGCCCCCATCCTTGCCCCCCATCCTTGCCCCCCATCCTTTCCCGTCTCTAAAGACCTCGATGTTAAAAAGAGACATGAAGCAGTTACAAAAAAAAAAAAAAAAAAAAAAAAAAAAAAAAAAAAAAAAATTACGTGATGTGTTTTTCCGGAATTCCGCCTCCCCCCCTTTCTGGAGAGATTTTGTGTAATCTGATTGGACCCCCGTCTCCCCTAAGATGATGAGAAATTTTGACAGGACCCCCCCCCCCCCAGCTGATCGACCTCATTGATTCTATAAACTTCTTTTTTTAGCTTTCCTGCTTCTGGGAGCAGTTATACCCCCCTAAAGTCGACATCCATGTAGTTTGTGGACCTTTTATTTTTTTAACTGTATTGTTCTTCAATAATTTCAAAAACCTAACATGAGATTTCTGTCCCCCCCCCCCCCACACACACACACATACACACACACCTCCCTCATTTCACCTTACGTAATTAATGGACGCCCCCTATTGTCTTCCACTATATAATGGCATTATAATCATTCTGTAAATTCCAAAAGTGTATTGTAGGATCATCTCATAATTATTTGTATTGTCAGCTCACAATCATTGTCTAGTGCAAGAGAATGAACAGTATCTGTAAAATTGACATTGCTGTTTTTTTTTTTAGGTAAAGTCACATCAGTATAAGCATTGAATAGAGGGAGAATTCTGAAAGCTTTAGATTATAGTTTTTAATTTTGGAAATGAAATTTTTTAATGGAAAGTTTATGAAATAGACTGTAGTCATTAAAAAAAAGTGAAATTTTAGTAATTCCAGTAATAAATATTGTATTTGTATGAATAAGTTGTCAGCAGCGAAATCAAACTACTGTTCTTGTGTAAGCACCTTAGAATTTTGGCAAATTCTAGTTTTGCTTATGCGGGGCTTAGAAATTTCGAGAAGTGTAGTTTTCAACTTTAAGGAATTTCTCTGTAATCTTCCCCATAGTTACAATCCACCATAAAAATCATTTTAAAGTGTATTTGTCATATCGTGAAATGTTTATTTTAGGAGATATTCCGTTTTGTTCATGTTTTGAAACACGCGATCAGAAAAGTAGAAATTCTAAGATTTGCAATATCTTTAAATTGAGTAAAGCGACGACTGATCTTTTATCACCAGCTGTAGTCAGCACTGTCCCCGATATTTTGGCAATAAAATTAAATAATTTGGTAAAGTCTAATTAGCGATTTTAATTAAAAGAAAAAATAAGCTTTTTTATTAAAAGAGATATTAATTTAAAAATTACATCAGCAGATAGACCTAATTAAGACGATTTCATACATATATGGGTTTCCATAAAAAGTTTTAGAATTTGTCCGGTAATTAAGTTTTTGAAAAATAGATTGTCGCGGATTGTTGTGCACGCTCGTAAAATTCCAGAACACTTAGGGATTTTCCCCAAATTAGAATGTGTCACTACGCGGAGTTTTAAACAGCTAAAACTAGTAGATAAGTCCAGATACTGTCAAAGTTTGAACATTTTTAATAGTCTGGATCGTCAAATAAATCACACACACTTTGAGCTACGCGGAAGCAAAAAGATGTGATACAGTTGCTGACATCACTGGTTCTAGTCTTTTCTATAAAAAGACCCCGCCGCCATTATGGTTTGTCTGTTTCTGCCTGTGGTCTGTTCCTGTCTGGCGTCTGTTTCGGTCTGTCTTTCGTCGCGCTGGCTGGTTCAACCATGTTGGATCTTGTCGGGTTATATAGTAATTTGAATGGCTGTTAAGAACTCGTAAATTCACTAAAGGGGTTCGGTCGGTTCAAATTTCTCTCCACAACCTGCAACTTTTGGTAAAGAGCGTTCGGTATGCCTACTCAACTGTAAAATGCATATTTAACATTGTGACTTTGAAAATAAAATTTTGGATTTTCGAGAAGTGAACTTGTGTGCTTCAGTAGTTAGCTGACTACCTTTTCTCTATTTGTGGGTTAACAAATATTGTGGCGACCTCATGCATTTAAGTTGAGTTATCCGGCTACATGGTCAAACCAAATCAAAATTATTTCGTAAATTTTCCATAGAACTTTGAATCAACATCAAGAGTAAGTTGAGGCACTAAGGCTATACTTCAGCCCCGGTATCAGCCTTTGTCCTTACACTTGGTACAGAAAAATGTTGCAGATATTAACAAGGGCAAACCATCACAAGAGATAGCAGATAGCCTCAGGAACAGCAACAATTTGTTGGCACATTTAGTTTCTCTTCCTTTACTTATTCTTATTCACTAATCAGTACCTTTTATTTTCATTTTGATCTACTGCATTTTTTTAGTGCACTCATTTATGCCAGATAAGCCCCCTGTTTAGAAGCCTCATTTAGATTTGCATGTCACCTATTCTTGGGAACGTTTTTAACAAGTCCATTTTATTGGAATTTTAAGTTTTGGAAGCCTGAAATAAGAGTCACTATAACATAATTTGCTTTTTAAATCACTATTTAAATCACTGGTCAGCCAACTGGCAAAAACAATGCTAAAGATCTGAAAAGTTATTAACAACTGAATCAGTGTTTGAGATTCTGAAAACACGAATCCCAATTAGAATACAAGAACGGCGTTACTTAGATAAATGATGGAGTAATATCAAGTTCTGAGAAACATATGTGAGTGATACATTTGATGTGGCTTTTTAGATAATGGTGCATACTTTCTTGATGATTCATTGTCAGTCTTTAACAATTGCCTAATTGTTACTAGATACTCAATTAATCCCAAGAGGGCACCAGACTAAACTTGTCATCATTGAAAACAGCTTTACACTCTTAAATACTTTATCACAATCTGAATATTTTGCTGAAGCCTCGTGATCTGGAATAACTTCTTCCTCTTGAATACTTAAATCAGTTACTGGGTCACTCATAAATAATTTCCTCCTCACAATCTATTTTTTCCTATTGGAATTAATTTCTTTTTCATAAACCTTTTTAACAATATGGTAGATCCTCAGTAAACTGGCCCGTGTCTAATCCGGTACCCCCTACATGCCAATTATGTATGTACTTATTTTAATTTTTTTTTTTTTTTTTTTTTTACTTACGGCTTATACCTCATTGAGGTTATTAGAGGCAGGGGTAGGACTTGCGACAAGAAATGGGAAGGAATCATCCCGGCATTTGCTTGGAGTGATTTGGGTAAACCATGGAAAACCGAAGTCTGGTTGCCCGGATGGGGATTCAAATCACCGTCCTCCCTAATGTGGGGCCAGAGCGTTAACCACTCACCCATCATGCTTGGTCTCTTGTTTTACACCAAAGCATTGTAAATGTATGGTTGAGCAGGTTAAAACTATGTACTTGCATGGCAAGATGTAGTTGAGTGTCTCAGTTTGCATGCAGCCATGGTGTTCAAGTAGTGTGTTGCAATGTCTATGTCAACCCAAAAGCAGAAGCACAAAACACTATTGACTAAGCAAAAAAGTGAGATTCTAGACAGCCTAAATTTTAATGAATCTTTTAGAAGTTTGGCAAGTGAATGTGGTGTAGGATGTTCCACAATTTGATATTAAAAAGAACCACGTGAACATTCAGAAATTGTTGTCTGCCACTGGTTGTGGGTGAGGCAAGAGGCAAATTCTCAAGAAAGCTATATAATCAGAGTGGCAGGAAGCTTTGTATATGTGGTTTGTTCAGGAAAGAAACAGGCATGCCCTTATTTCTGCAACCATATTTGCCATGAAAGCAATTTTTTTATTATTATTATTATTATTTTACATTGAGACATTATAAAAAAAGAAGACTTTGAAACTAGCAAGGGATTATTGGAATGCTTCAAAAGTCTTCATGGATTATGTTTGATGACGGTATCAGGATAAAAGCTCTTTAATGATGCATCCTGCATAAAGCCATTTAAATTGAGCTTTTTACAAAAAGTAAAAGCTTTAAATCTTTGCTCTTCCCAGGTACACAATGCAGATTAATGATTGCTTTTTTGGCATTTAATACCTAACAGAAGGCTTGTTTTGTATGATGAAAAATCTGTTCCTGAACGTAAGGTGAGCAAAGAAGGTGTAACCATATTATTGTGCTAACACTTCTGGTACACAAAAGCTAAAGTCTGTGGTCATTGGAATATCAGAGAATCCACCTGCATTCAAGAACATTGATTTACCCATACACTGTTATGGACAGAAAGGCACTAGGATGACAAAAGACCTTTTCAAAAAGTGGTTTGATGAATGCTTCATGCCAGATGTTAGAAAATGGTTGAAAGATCACAGTTTTTGTCAAAAGGTGTTACTGCTTCTAGATAATGCACACAGTCATCCATCCAAAGAAGAATCGACAGCTGGAAATGAATGCCTGTACCAGCATATCATTCATTATGTCAAACAATACAATCCTTCTTCTGAAGGTCATATCAAAAGATTTGCCTATTAAAAAAAAATTGATAGAGTTCAATATGAAAGACTGGTTTTCAGTTTTTCAGTCTTTACGTTATCTGGAAGAACTTGTGACCAAAAATCACCTCTCCTAACACTTCTCTAGTTAGTGTCACTTCAAAATCCTTACAGCAAGTTGCAACAGAAATGCTGATTAATTCAAAAAAATTGGAAATCTGGTATCGTGGAATCGATGAAGAAGAAAGTGTATTTCAACAAATGTCTGATGATGAGATTATTAACCAATATATGAAATGTTCTCAGGTGACTAGCCGAGTTAAAGAAGTGTTATAATTACACGATATTTCGGTGACCATATTCATAGTCATCTTCTGGTGAAGTGCCAAATGCTCGGCAGTCAAGAACGTTTGATGTTGTTGAGCCAACCCAGACTCCCGCTGCCATGCCGTGGTTGGTCAGCTTTGGAACCAGTTGTAGCCGGGGTCCTATCTCATCACAACTCATCGTTCGTTTGAAGGAAAAGTCAGCAGACAAAGTCTTTGCCATAAAATGCTCAGTAATGCATGAACAACTATTGCTCGCTCCTACTACTAGTGAATGCTCCGTTGATCTGGACGCATCATGTCATGAGTATTTCAGCAGCACTGTCGATGAATAGTATCAATGGGTGGCATCCAAGCTTCACTCAGCTGGTACCCGCAGTCGCAGTAGACGGGGTTTGACTCAAAACGAATTTCTACTGCTTAAGGAGAATCCTGTTCCAGAAGCTCCAGTATGCGCCAGTACTCTGGTATGTTCAAAATCGAAGCCGTGGTCCTGTTCAAGGCTGTGTTCCGGGGGGAAAAAATACTGTCTACATTGGGTTTAAAAAAAGGCAACTACTTTTCCCCTTTACCCCAACCCCCCTAATTTTTACCAATGTTTCTTATACATACCCACAGTTTTATCCGATGTCAATGGAACTTTGCACACCTATAATTTAGAACAAACGGAAAAATACTATCTACATTTGGTTGCCAAATCCCAATCCCTCTCCCCCTTAATTTACAATGATCCTTGCCCAAAGTCAGTTTTTATTCAATATGGATGGAACTTTGCACATGCATACGTTGGAAAGCAAAGAGAAAAATACTGTCTACATTTGGTTTACAAAAACCCACCCACTTTCTCCCATTGCCCTAAAATTAAGCAAAATTTACACTTAAAACCATTCAGTATTTTGCAAATATCTCAAACTGGGGGAAATTAGCCCAAGTAGATACCAAGATTCTTAGAGTACACATTTCCTATTAAACAGCACTGGACGGATTCCGATTGGAAAATTGCTAACCAAGAAATTCAAACTTGAATTTTAAAAATTATTTTACAGCATTTGTGACAACACACAATTCTACATAAAGTTTTTATTACATATTGAAGAAATTTGCAAACACATGATTTAAAATAAGTGAAAATGATTACCTGCTCTAACCTCTCACCCCTCTTAAGACTGATTTACAGGTGCAACCTTTGGATGTTTAGCATACATATCCAAAACGAACTGAGAGGATTTTTTTTTTTTAAATATATATATGCCAAAAACATGTATATCTATTCCATTGTTGCAATGAAATTTAAATTGAATGAAACAGTGATTAAATTTGTATGTAAATATATAATTTTAACAAAATACAAACTTTCAAATGTATTTATTTCATCTACATGTGTGCTCAAGTCTAGCTATAGTGAAGCAATGCCAGGTCAGCTAGTTGACTTCAGATATCATATAATTATTCTTATTCACATAATTAACGATTACGTTTTGAATCAAATTGTTAATAAACCTGGTAAATCTAGTTAATTTGGATTTGATTTGTAAACTTTCACACTTCTTGTACGTACTCAATTGCCTTAATATAAACACTGTCTTCTTCAATTTTAATCTTAGAAGGATAGGTTCTAGTCTGACAGTTTCAGTTTGGAAGCAGGCTTTGTGCGGTTGTAATCTATGTATAATACAGACGCATCTCTAATATAATGGGAGCAATGTCTGTCTTTAAGCATGATAATGCCATTCAAACTAAACAGAAATTCTTCAGACTTTTGTAGAGTGAATCCTGTGGGTAAAATACAGGTCAAGTTCGTAAATCATCCAGATCTGATCAAGACCTTTGATACTTTACTAAATTTATAGTATTGTACATGTTGACAACACACAACCAACCTTCGTTGCTGATCTAGCAGCATCCAGAAATGTTACAAGAAAAACTTTGTTATGAGGAAATTAATTGCAAGAAAACTTCTATTAAGTTTGTAGCATTTTTTAATTAAATCTGTCCATTTATTTTCCAGAGTCCAGTGGTAGAAATATCGGCCACTTAAAGCATTGCCCAGGGTGTGTCCGATCGCTAGATTTCAAAAACACTCTAAAACGATCCTCTGGGAGGTTTTTTCTTTGCACCCCAAAAACTATAGTAAAACTTTGACTGAAAAAATATGGACTAAAATTGTTCTTTTTAATTCAATTAAACATTTCCCGTTGTTGCCACTTTTCAGTAACTATTGTCATGCTGCTTGGCCGTCGTTAGCTATTTAAGTATTTACATTCGACTTCAGACTTGAGGTTAAGGCTATTAAAAGTAAACACTGTGGGTGATTTTTTTGTTGTTGTCACACTGAACATTATTTGAAAATTTAATTCATACTTTAACCAGCTTGTCATGATCTTTGACTATAAAAATGGAAATTATTCTAGATGTCGTGGTCACAGGCTTACACCTTTGACTGCAAAAAGAAAAAAGGTTACATTCTTACGTTTAGTGTCAAAATAATAGAGCACACCATTCATCCAGTTTCAAGAAAATTGTTAGGAAGGTTTTTGTAGTATTGTATATACTGTAGTTAAAAGCAATATTTTTGTCATCAACAGTAGTGTAATCGCTTCTCATGCAGGAGATCGCATGCTGTTCTATTCCCCATCACAGGTAGATCTGCTAGATATAATCATAATTGTTCACAGAATTTGACGTCTGTTTAGTGATTCATTCACATACTTGCCAACACATCTTCCACTTTTAAAATTTCTCTGTTTCATCAGCTTCCACAGTGTCCATGGTATTGGCATTCTTCTATTATACTCAACACAAAACATATCCATTTTATCAGTTGTTTTACCAACTTTTCATTTATGATTGAAAGCAGTCTGAAATTTTTCCTATTTGAATGGCTTTTTAAATCTATGTGCATGGCACATTTGCTTGCTTTTTTGTGATTTCCATCTCAAGTGGTACTTATATAAATTACTATAGGTAACAATGAAAGGAAAGAAATGCCGCGAGGCAATATTTACATGGAAAAGAAAGGGAAAATACACCCAACACTCACCAAAGTTGAAGGGAGGAGGGCGGCAGCAACACAGCACAACACACAAACAAAGAAAAAAACAATATTTCGGGTGAAAATCCCCTTTTTCAAGTTAACAGAGAGGTGGCTGGTCTTGCGCAAGACTTGCGTTGGACGCAGCCACTGATAGAATGCAACAAACCGACGGAGGTGGTGGGGGCAGCAACGATAATATAACCGCGAGTATACGAAAGATTAAAATGATAAAAAAATTATATAAAAATATATATAATAGTTATTAAAAATATAAATAAAAAATTAATAATAATTGAAAATAAAAAAAATATATGAAACTATTGAACTATTGTACTAACCAGTGGTGGGTGTATAGGGTGAGGATGGAAGATGTTAACGGAAATTAAGGCCTGGGGGATGTCTAGTTTGAAGGATGTGTTGATATGCCAATTCCCACCTGCGGAGTTCAGATTGGGAGGTAGTGTCTGGAAGTACTCTAATGGCTCTTACTGTGAAGCAGTTATTAAGGTCACGGGTATTGTGAGTACTGGCATGGTGAGCAACGGGGAGGTCCAGGTTTTGGGAGTAAACTGTCTGTCTGTGACCATTCATTCTGATGGATAATGAGTTTGAGGTCAGGCCAATGTAGGAACTTGGACAGTGGAGGCAGGTGAGCTGGTAAATGAGATGGGTGGTTGTACAGGTGGCATGACCTATTATTGGGTAGGTTTCACCAGTAGTATGATTGCTATAGCTAGTGGTAGGTGGATGCATACCACAAGTTTTGCAACGGGGTCTCTTACAAGGGAAGGATCCAAACGGTGGTTTAGGAGCATCAGAGGCTTGATATTTATGTACAAGAATGTTTTTTAGATTAGGCGGTCTGCTGAAGGTGACTCGGGGTGTGGTGGGAAGGATAGTGGGAAGAATGCGGCGCATTTCAGGAAAGGATCTAAGAACGTCATAGCCCAGACGAAGAATTTTGTTTAGCGATTCCAGGCCAGGGAAAAACTGGGCGAGAAAAACAGGGTTCTTGTTGGCTTTAGGTTGTTTGTGTCAGTGTGGAGGACAGTCCCTGACCCTTGATACTTGGTTTTGAATTAGTTCTGGAGGATAATTGCGGTTTACGAGTGCCTGGGTCCGATTGTTGGTGTAGAGGGTAAAGGACTCATGATCAGAGCATATGCGTTTGCCCCGAATGGCTAGGCTGTATGGAATGGAACGTTTTGTGTGATATGGATGGCAGCTATCAAAATGGAGATATTGTTGTAGGTTGGTGGGTTTTATGTGGACAGAGGTGTGTAAGTGACCATTCCGTACAGAGATGTCTACATCCAGAAAAGTTATGTCAGTCTGAGAGTAGGATCAGGTGAAGTTTAAAGAGGAGAAGTTATTCAGTGAGTGCAGGAAGTCAAGAAGGAGGTTTTCACCGTGGGTCCAGATCATAAATATGTCATCTATATACCTGAACCACATGGTGGGTTGTAGGGTAACCTGTTGAAGAAAACGTTCCTCTAGTCTGCCTATGAAAAGGATGGCATATGAAGGTGCCATGCGAGTGCCCATAGCAGTGCCTGGAATCTGATGGTAAACCTGAGACTGGAAGGAAAAGAAATTTTTGGTCAGGATGAATTGAGCCAAAGAAGTGAGGAAATGAATGGTAGGGAAGGTGTGCGGGGGGCGACTGTCGAGGTAATGTTCCATGGCACTAAGGCCCTGGCCATGAGGGATGTTGGTGTATAGCGATGATACATCAATAGTGACCAGGAAGCAATCTTTAGGTAGGGGTGTAGGGACTGTTGACAGACGCTCTAAAAAGTGGGGGGTATCTCTGACATAGGATGGAAGGGCCTGGACGAAAGGTTGTAGGTGCTGGTCAACGAATGCAGAAATGCGTTCCGTGGGAGACCCAAAGGCAGCAACTATAGGACGTCCAGGATTGCCCGCCTTATGTATCTTGGGCAGAAGATACAAGGTGGGGGTTCGGGGAGTAGTCAAAAGGTTAATGGAATGGTGTGAAAGACCCTGTAAGGGATCTTGGAGACTGAGGAAAGAGCAGATTTTTGTGCAGATTGAATTAGTGGGGTCAGTGGTATGAGGTAAGTAAGTGGAGGTGTCAGAGAGCTGCCTGAGGGCTTCAGCTGTGTAGTCGCTTCGATCCATGACCACAGTGGTCGAGCCCTTGTCAGCTGGGAGGATTATGATGTTTTTTATTTTTGGAGAGTTCACTATTTGCTCGCATTTCACTACGGGTCAGGTTGTTGGAGTGGGGGATTGAATTTAGGAAGGAAGGTGATGAGAGGGTTGACATGAGGAATTCCTGGAATAGGAGAAGGGGATGGTTTTGAGGGAGGGGAGGTGGATCTAACGGGGATGGAGGTAGGAATTGATGGAGGCTGGGTTCCAGGTTATCACATCGGCTGTCTTCCCTGCCTGTAGTGTTGAAATAATACCGCCAGTTGAGTGTGCGGCAGAATGAAAGGGAGTCCTTAATTTCCGTTAACATCTTCCATCCTCACCCTATACACCCACCACTGGCTAGTACAATAGTTCAATAGTTTCATATATTTTTTTTATTTTCAATTATTATTAATTTTTTTATTTATATTTTTAATAACTATTATATTTTTTATTAATTTTTTTATCATTTTAATCTTTCGTATACTCGCGGTTATATTATCGTTGCTGCCCCCACCACCTCCGTCGGTTTGTTGCATTCTATCAGTGGCTGCGTCCAACGCAAGTCTTGCGCAAGACCAGCCACCTCTCGGTTAACTTGAAAAAGGGGATTTTCACCCGAAATATTGTTTTTTCTTTTTTTTTGTTTGTGTGTTGTGCTGTGTTGCTGCCGCCCTCCTCCCTTCAACTTTGGTGAGTGTTGGGTGTATTTTCCCTTTCTTTATATAAATTACTGCAATACATACAAATTTGTACTGAGATAATAAAGCCATCACAGGATTGATGTTAATAAAACCAAAATTAATGCAACCAGTAAACAGTATTTCATATGACTTTTTAATCATGTAAGAGTAAATGAGAAACATGTAAACTTTTATGTAGGCAGCCACAGTAAATTTCCCGTTCAAGACGAGGAGTAGTGTCGTTAACTCGTCAGTTCGTAAACTAAGGATTTTAAATATCCAATTATTTTGACTGTATGAATACAGAAAGACATGCATCAAATTTGATACTTGATTCTCTTTCACAGAAAAAAGGCACACCAGATAGTGAAGAATTTATGTCATCTGGTATCAACTGTTGATATTGGCCAAAAGAAGCTCTAGACAGCTTGATAATAGAGTGGGTGAAGAAAGGATTCATAACTCCTGGATGTATTCAGGTAAGAAATATTTAATCTAAGGGTATAACAAAGATTTGAAGACAAAATAGCTTACCAAATTATTCCATAATATGTTAGAATAAATATTTCTAAAGCTTTTTATGTACCCCCATTTATTTACAACTCTCATTGCTCCATGTTATAAATATCAATTATACAACATATATACCATGAAATGACAGCAGTTACTAAAATCTCTCTTCATGAGGCTAATATCAGCTGCTAAACAAATAGTGTGTGTAGACCATTATATAAATGCACTGTAAGGGTAACCAAAAAATTTTGTAACTTTATAACAAAATTTGTTCTCAGAAGAGCGAGGTCAGTTAAATGGCTTCGTAGCTTTAAAACTGTGGAAGTTAAAGAAATAGAATTTCAGATAATTTTTTATGACGAAAATATGATAGCTACAAAAAAATTTATAAGGATTGATTTTAACATTTATAAGCCCGCCCAACTACTGACAAAATTTCAGACAGGTATGAATTTATTTATGGACATCGGGGAAATCATATGACGAAATCCATGAGCGCGTAGGACTACATTTGATCAGAAGCTGGGACTTCTTTCATGTGAACAGGAAAAACGCAGCGTTCCCAGGCATCTTCTATAAATAGCAGCCCTAAGCTAGTCTCAGTCCAGTCTTTGAAAATCATTTAGAGAGTGACCACGCTACTTTGTGGCACGATTCGGGTACGAGGCTAGGTGGAAGCAAGTGCCCCGGCTGGCATGTTGAACTTTGAGGTTATCGTGTGGTGAAATTAGCATGCCTCGTGTGACTAAATTCAGTTAGGGTTTCCTGAGGTTCTTCTGTCTCGAATGTGTTAATCGTTCCTGCAATTAAAATTCTGATGATGATTTCCAATACCATCAGTTTGTCACTTTATAATTTTTGGAAGAATACATGGTTTAACAGTTTCAATTGCAACAGTGACTTTTAATTACTACATACCTTTCCTGAGTTGGGGTTAGATCAATTAGGGTGGCAGTCTAGTTTCAGCAAAGCACAAACTGTTTATCAAAAGGCGACAGCACACGTTTGGAGTTAAGACTGAACTGTTTATGGTTACCCCCCACTAAACTTTCTGTCTTACAGCATGTTATTCACTAAAAAGAAATTATACTTGGAAATTTGTCATTTTCTGTATAAATAGATCTCCGCTAATGATATTTAGGAATCATTCCTGAATTTTGGATCATTCAACACAATTTTAAAACAAAATTTACCGACCATCTCAGATTTTCATCAAACTTTACATAGGTGTACTATTAATAAAAATACCATATTTTACAGAGATATCTTAACTTATTTTTAAATTAGAACTATTTAAAGTTTTCAAAATTTTCCTGAAAATGGCAAATGGAAATTTTTCTCAGGGATCTCTCCTAATTTAGCTAAAGACAGAGTAGCAGATTCATTAATGAAATTGGCAGTTTGTGCTAGTTTGAATTTGATAGGGTTTTTGCAAAACCCACAACAACTTTTTAAGCGGGCAATGAAAGACATTACCAGTCTAGACTTTGCCTACTCAACCCAAGAAGAATATACTGAATCAGATTTCTTGAAAAGTTCCTTTGATAAAGCATTGACTATCCAAGGAACAATTATTGGTGAAAAACTTTTCAAAAAATTTCAAGTGTTTGGAAAAGGATGTTTCAAAATCTCCAGCTAAACTTAAAATATAAGACATATCAGACTACACCATCACTGTCTATAATGGAAACTGGTGGCTTGGATATGTTTTACAGGAAAAATGAATGACTTGATTAGTAAAAATAACTTTATCCATGTGGGTCACCTACATAATTTTCATATCAACCAAATGCTGATGTTGTGTGAGTTTCAATAGTGAATGTTCTGTCAAAAGTGAATCCTGCGACTCCCACTGGAAGAAGTTATGTGCTACTTGCATTACGTATGCTAAACAAGTGTGGCCTTTTCAAACCTGAAATGATAAACATAACTTACTTCTTAATTAAAAGTTTTACTGTACGCTCATTACCATACTTTTTCTTTAGAATAGTGCCCATAATTAATTTCACGTGAGGGTAAATATTAGCATCTTGTATTATTCATTTAAACACAGGGAATTAATGAAAATTAATTTTCAGTTTTAAATTATTTCAACAATGAACCTATTAATTTCCCAATTTTACCAGGTGATTCACAACATTTCTAACTATGCTTGGAATTAATTTTAAATATATACTATTTAAAATAAATTTTGGCAGCAACATTTTTTGTACTGTTTACCAGGAGCGGGGTATAAAAGATGCTTTAAAATGCCACCTCTCCCAGCTATCTAACCAAATTACGACAGCTCCTACATAAATCTTATATATATATATATAAAAATAGACGTGTTTTTTCCTATTTTTCACTTTTCAGCCACCACTACCTTGCACAGATCACTGATGTTTGTTGGTGGAAGTAGCATGGAGTTTCCTGTCGTGCACAACGTTCGCCGAATGCCGATAGCTGTGGGGATGTGGGAGATATAATGATTAAAGTTGGTCAGTGCAGGGCGTTTTCATATTTCGACCAAAAATTCGTATCTCCGTATACTTCTCTTTCCTGCCACAACTACATAACATAGACCTTTGGTATTTGTGTGTGGTAGTAGAATCGTCTTTCCTGTCATGCACTATGGTTGTTAGATGTCGGTAGCTATGGGGGTGTGGGAGATATGGGGGTTGAAAGTGGTCGACCTTTGGCAATTTCATACTTCTGCCAAAGACAAAAGTGTCATGGTGTATCACTTTTCAGCGAAAACTATAGATCACAGTAACTGATGTTTGTGTGTAGTAGTAGCACAGAGTCACCTTTCGATCACAACAGTGGCCGATTTTCAGAAACTGTGTTACTGTGGTAGATATGGTGGTTGTAAGTGGCCGACCAAGGATATTTTCGTATTTCGACTTTCTCCGCATATGTCTCTTTTCTGCCACAACTACATAGCATAGAGCATTGGTGTTTGTGTTTGGTAGTAGAATCGTATCTCATGTAGTGCACTATGGTTGTTAGATGTCGGTAGCTATGGGGGTGTGGGAGATATAGGGGTTGAAAGTGATCGACCTGTGGCAATTTGATACTTCTGCCAAAGACAAAAGTGTCATGGTGTATCACTTTTCAGCGAAAACTATAGATCACAGATAACTGGCGTTTGTGTGTAGTAGTAGCACAGAGTCACCTTTCGATCACAACAGCGGCCGAATTTCAGAAACTGTGTTACTGTGGTAGATATGGTGGTTGTAAGTGGCCGACCAAGGATATTTTCGTATTTCGACTGTCTCCGCATATGTTACTTTTCTGCCACAACTACATAGCATAGAGCATTGGTGTTTGTGTTTGGTAGTAGAATCGTATCTCATGTAGTGCACTATGGTTGTTAGATGTCGGTAGCTATGGGGGTGTGGGAGATATGGGGGTTGAAAGTGATTGACCTGTGGCAATTTCATACTTCTGCCAAAGACAAAAGTGTCACGGTGTATCACTTTTCAGCGAAAACTATAGATCGCAGATAACTGGTGTTTGTGTGTAGTAGTAGCACAGAGTCACCTTTCGATCACAACAGCGGCCGATTTTCAGAAACTGTGGTACTGTGGTAGATATGGTGGTTGTAAGTGGCTGACTAAGGATATTTTCGTATTTCGACTTTCTCCGCATATGTCTCTTTTTTGGCACAACTACATAGCATAGAGCATTGGTGTTTGTGTTTGGTAGTAGAATCTTATCTCATGTAGTGCACTATAGTTGTTAGATGTCGGTAGCTATGGGGGTGTGGGAGATATGGGGGTTGAAAGTGATCGACCTGTGGCAATTTCATACTTCTGCCAAAGACAAAAGTGTCATGGTGTATCACTTTTCAGCGAAAACTATAGATCACAGATAACTGGCGTTTTTGTGTAGTAGTAGCACAGCGTCACCTTTCGATCACAACAGCGGCCGATTTTCAGAAACTGTGTTACTGTGGTAGATATGGTGGTTGTAAGTTGCCGACCAAGGATATTTTCGTATTTCGACTGTCTCCGCATATGTCACTTTTCTGCCACAACTACATAGCATAGAGCATTGGTGTTTGTGTTTGGTAGTAGAATCGTATCTCATGTAGTGCACTATGGTTGTTAGATGTCGGTAGCTATGGGGGTGTGGGAGATATGGGGGTTGAAAGTGATCGACCTGTGGCAATTTCATACTTCTATCAAAGACAAAAGTGTCATGGTGTATCACTTTTCAGCGAAAACTATAGATCACAGATAACTGGTGTTTGTGTGTAGTAGTAGCACAGAGTCACCTTTCGATCACAACAGCGGTCGATTTTCAGAAACTGTGGTACTGTGGTAGATATGGTGGTTGTAAGTGACCGACCAAGGATATTTTTGTATTTCGACTTTCTCCGCATATGTCTCTTTTCTGCCACAACTACATAGCATAGAGCATTGGTGTTTGTGTTTGGTAGTAGAATCGTATCTCATGTAGTGCACTATGGTTGTTAGATGTCGGTAGCTATGGGGGTGTGGGAGATATAGGGGTTGAAAGTGATCGACCTGTGGCAATTTGATACTTCTGCCAAAGACAAAAGTGTCATGGTGTATCACTTTTCAGCGAAAACTATAGATCACAGATAACTGGCGTTTGTGTGTAGTAGTAGCACAGAGTCACCTTTCGATCACAACAGCGGCCGAATTTCAGAAACTGTGTTACTGTGGTAGATATGGTGGTTGTAAGTGGCCGACCAAGGATATTTTCGTATTTCGACTGTCTCCGCATATGTTACTTTTCTGCCACAACTACATAGCATAGAGCATTGGTGTTTGTGTTTGGTAGTAGAATCGTATCTCATGTAGTGCACTATGGTTGTTAGATGTCGGTAGCTATGGGGGTGTGGGAGATATGGGGGTTGAAAGTGATTGACCTGTGGCAATTTCATACTTCTGCCAAAGACAAAAGTGTCACGGTGTATCACTTTTCAGCGAAAACTATAGATCGCAGATAACTGGTGTTTGTGTGTAGTAGTAGCACAGAGTCACCTTTCGATCACAACAGCGGCCGATTTTCAGAAACTGTGGTACTGTGGTAGATATGGTGGTTGTAAGTGGCTGACCTAAGGATATTTTCGTATTTCGACTTTCTCCGCATATGTCTCTTTTTTGGCACAACTACATAGCATAGAGCATTGGTGTTTGTGTTTGGTAGTAGAATCTTATCTCATGTAGTGCACTATAGTTGTTAGATGTCGGTAGCTATGGGGGTGTGGGAGATATGGGGGTTGAAAGTGATCGACCTGTGGCAATTTCATACTTCTGCCAAAGACAAAAGTGTCATGGTGTATCACTTTTCAGCGAAAACTATAGATCACAGATAACTGGCGTTTGTGTGTAGTAGTAGCAGAGAGTCACCTTTCGATCACAACAGCGGCCGAATTTCAGAAACTGTGTTACTGTGGTAGATATGGTGGTTGTAAGTGGCCGACCAAGGATATTTTCGAATTTCGACTGTCTCCGCATATGTCACCTTTCTGCCACAACTACATAGCATAGAACATTGGTGTTTGTGTATGGTAGTAGAATTTTATCTCATGTAGTGCACTATGGTTGTTAGATGTCGGTAGCTATGGGGGTGTGGGAGATATGGGGGTTGAAAGTGATCGACCTGTGGCAATTTCATACTTCTATCAAAGACAAAAGTGTCATGGTGTATCACTTTTCAGCGAAAACTATAGATCACAGATAACTGGTGTTTGTGTGTAGTAGTAGCACAGAGTCACCTTTCGATCACAACAGCGGTCGATTTTCAGAAACTGTGGTAGATATGGTGGTTGTAAGTGACCGACCAAGGATATTTTTGTATTTCGACTTTCTCCGCATATGTCTCTTTTCTGCCACAACTACATAGCATAGAGCATTGGTGTTTGTGTTTGGTAGTAGAATCGTATCTCATGTAGTGCACTATGGTTGTTAGATGTCGGTAGCTATGGGGGTGTGGGAGATATGGGGGTTGAAAGTGATCGACCTGTGGCAATTTGATACTTCTGCCAAAGACAAAAGTGTCATGGTGTATCACTTTTCAGCGAAAACTATAGATCACAGATAACTGGCGTTTGTGTGTAGTAGTAGCACAGAGTCACCTTTCGATCACAACAGCGGCAGAATTTCAGAAACTGTGTTACTGTGGTAGATATGGTGGTTGTAAGTGGCCGACCAAGGATATTTTCGAATTTCGACTGTCTCCGCATATGTCACTTTTCTGCCACAACTACATAGCATAGAACATTGGTGTTTGTGTATGGTAGTAGAATTGTATCTCATGTAGTGCACTATGGTTGTTAGATGTCGGTAGTTATGGGGGTGTGGGAGAAATGGGGGATAAAATGGTCGACCTGCGGCAATTTCATATTTCTGCCAAAGACGCATGTGTCACGTTGTATCACTTTTAAGTGAAAACTATCAATCGCAAATTACCGGCGTTTTTGTGTGGTAGTAACACAGTCACCCATCGATCACAACGTTGGCCGAAATTCGGTAACTGTGGGAGTGTGTGAGATATGGTGTTCGAAATTGGTCAATCATGAATATTTTCGTATTTCATCCAAAGACTTGTGTGTATCCGTAAATTTTACTTTGCTGCCGGAACTACATAGCGCAGAAGACTGGTATTTGTGTGTGGTAATAGTATCGAGTCTCCCATCGTGCACTATGGTGGTTAGATGTCTATAGCTGTCAATATGAATACTTTACAATCACGAACGAAGTTGTGGGTACCAGCTATTATATTATAACTGTGGTAGTAAGTTTCTGTCTTTTTGTTACGTTTTGACGACTAAATGGCTATATCAATATTGATGGAATTTAACAATGAAATAGTGTAGGAAGGACACAGGACATTTTTTCGGCATGAATAACAGTTTTAGTCACGAAATTTTAAGAACTTATCGAATGATGAAAGACAGACAGATTCGTGTGTTAGTCTGTAATGTTACGTTGGTTGCTCAGTCACGCAATCTGTTAGTGTTTGATTTATTAATAAATTTCGATAAGAAACAAAACTTATTATTTAGTATAGAAGTCAATTTGCTCTGCATTGTACTATTCATTTGTGTCTGTATAAAAGTTTCTGGCACCAATTTGTCTTCCTTTTTGACATGCCTTATGGACGTAAACCTGGCCTAAGGTGCAGGTCTAGAAGACAATGTGCTGCTATTAGATTATATGATTCAGATGCTCATGTTGAATAAAGAAGAAAAAAACCAAGCTGAAATAAAGATGCCATCAGTTAACCCCCCCCCCCCCTCCACACACACACACACATCCCCGCACCTTCGCTTACTTTTCTGTTTTTAAATATGTTGTAAATTGATTCTCTTCATGAGACAAATTAGATGATAGGATGATATAATGATGGCTTTCCATCATATTATGTCGACTCGGTGTTGTTTGGGACAAATCTTACGTTACTAACAGTTTTCTATATCCAATTCTGGAATTGAAACTCCAAGTCCACGCGTACGAAGTCGCGGGTAACTGCTAGTTTAAAAAATAAAACAACTGTTTTCGCACAAATGTTGGAGACCTTACATAGCTCTAATTTAAAAACAAGTTGACGAATCTTCATGAAATGTGTTATTTTTTTCAAGTTTACATGAATAGCCAAATTTAATGAATAACTAATATGGTGAGCTTTATAGAATATATTGAATTTACATGGAGTGCCCCATTCTTTAATCATCGATTTCCCTTAAATCAGCCCCAAATCAATTTCAACCTATAATTCACAACCAGTTTTGGTACAGCCACAAGCAATTATAACTAAGTGTGTTAGCTGAGTAGAACATTCTGTTCACTATTGATATTTTGTACTTAAATAGTTTCCAGAGATCACTGCAGGTAAATGCTATGACAGATCCTTTATAAAAGCCATGGTTGATTTCTTCTCCTCAAGTTCTCTGCTTGCTCTAGTGAGTTGTAAAGGGCAAAAAAAAAAAAAAAACATACACGCACACTATTAGTTACTAAGCTAGTAATTTATACCACTAATTACCATTTTAATTATTACCAATATCAGAAAAAATATTATTTTTTATTATGTGGGAAGATTATAACATGTTTTGCTCTTTGAGTGCAGTAATTTTCCTAGCATGGTTAGTGAGCGGTTAACGCTATGGCCTTGCATTTGGGAGGATGCCGGTTTGAATCCCCATCCGGGCATCCAGATTTGGGTTTTCTGTGATTTCCCTAAATCATTCCAGGTGAATGCCGGGATCATTCCTTCAAAAAGGTCATGGCTGAATTTCTTGCCGTTCCTAGTCCCCAGTCCGAACCTCAGTAGCCTTGACGTCGACAGGCATAAAGCCTTAGTAAAAAAAAAAAAAAAATAATTCACCCAAAATCCTGACTGTTGGTAACACATGATATTGTACATAATAGCAGTAACTTCCATTCTTGCTTTGAAATTCATGCTATTGTAGTCCTCCAGGTTAGAGTACAATTATACACTGGAACCAAGTTTCGCCAGTTTTTCACTATGCTGAACAGCCAACCAAACTCTGTCAACCAATTCTGACAACTGAAGTGATTATACTGGCTCAGACTTCGTCCGATTTTTCTTCAGTTTCCAACATCTAATTGCAAGATGGACAAAATTGATGTTCTTGATATATTAAGTGAGAACTCTCTCTTGAGATTTAATATCATGTTTGTAATTGGAAAAAGTTAATTGGTAAATGACATTTTTTCAGAGAGAGGTTGTGGTAGAATTCCAAACATTGTTCTCCAAACTCTTGGAACAGCGAGTTAAATTATGTGGGGGGGGGGGGGGTGTTTCTTCAGAATGTAACCAGAGACTTTTTTTATATTTTTTAAGGAATCTGACTTGCTGCAGCAAACATAAAATTTCAATAAAACAAAATTATTTGATGACGGAAGTTGGTTGAGTTTGGTGGTGTTTGGTCAGGTGAGTCAGTCAAAGTGTAGCCACTTCAACCATAATCCATACTATTGCACTTTTGTGTGTTTGGCCTATATTGACTGTATTCATCAGCGTGAACAATTGGCTAAAGTCGTTCCAATGTAAACATACATTTAGCAATGATTCCTCTGAACTAAAACTTTTGGGGCAGGTCTACCAGTAGAGAACTGGGAGCTGTCTTAAATTAGTTCTTAATTTGAGATAACCCTCCTTATGTCTTCCTTATACTGCAAGTTCCTCGGACCCCTTATAAACTACTTTTCCACTTTTACTTATTTGGGTTTATTCTGCACTAGCTGTGCCTGTAGCTTTGTCATACGAACTTTGAGATTTATAGTTGTTAATTCAGAGATAAATTTTCAAAAAAAATGATGCCTGTGTTGGAAAAAGTGAAAGAGCAGTTCTGTTTCTCTCTATTTTAAATTTAAATGGATCTCCTTCTCTCATCCTAAGTTTAGGTTGTATGCAAATGTTTTAATCATGATTGAGTGCATTATTTGTTTCTACCACCCCTTGAAACTACCACTAATTTGGAATACATTACAGTTTATGTTTACAAACAAATTGCTTTATTCATATGTATATAAATAAACTGGTATAAAATCCCTAATTCAACATCAAAGCAATCTGTTATAGTTTGAATGATTTAAACACACCATCATCGCATATATAGGGCTGAAAGGAAGGTTGCATCAGAAAATATTAGATAGATTGATTCTTTTATGACACAATTAAATTAGCATCTATTTTTTCTTATTTATCAGCAAGTTAATGCCTCATTGAAACATGATTTAAGCCATCACTATCGTGACGTAAGCTTTCACAATGAAAAGTTTTGTTGAAATCCATTCTGTAGATTTTGCGTGAGGCATACACACACAGACAAAAGTTCAAAAATTTAAGCTTTGTCCTATGAATGTAACTGGTCTAAATAAAAGTATCCTATGTGAAGACATAAGCTATCACTATCCAATGTTTTGCATTCATTTGTTGTTGAGAAATGTGGGCACACGTAGACAACAATTTGAAAACTTTTGATTTTTGCCCCTGTATAATTGGGAACTATGTTACTAATGTGAATAAAAGTATGTGCAGTTTCATTAATGTTCGTTAGTTTTTGTTTTTTTCTTATGTGCAAAAAAAAATTTCTGAAAATTTACCATTTTGGTCTTCTTACCATTAGGAAACTAATATGTTATCAGAATAAGAAGCATGTGATATGTTAGCTGGTGACAAAAGCAGTTTGGTTAAAATTCATTGATCAGTTTTTGCGTGATGCACATACAAACCAAACAAAAACCACACAACTTTCAAATTTTATGGTTTTTGACTACATCTTATCTGAAGCAGAAGTATTATATATCTTGACTAATATCTTAAGCTATCATTATGTTCAGTTTATTTAAAATCCATCCATTGATTTTTTGTATGATACACGAACATACAGACACAGAAAGATAGGAAAAGAAAAGTTTTACAGTTTTGGCATTTCTTTCATCGATGTTGTTCAAATCAATTACTTTAAAAAAAAATAATGTGCAGACAACTTTTTTACAATTTTATAATATATTATAGATTATATTTGACTCCCACCTCTTTTCTCTAACATTGTGTTTCTTATTTTGAATTCTTACTACCTTTTCTTACATACAACCATCTTTAAGCAGTGAGTAGTCAGTAGCTGTCCGACTCTCACTTCATGTAGTATTCCGTATTATTGGTTTAAACCAGGGATGGCCAACCCGCAGCCCACGGGCCACTTGCGGCCTGCCTTGAACATTTTTCTGACCCGCGATATTAATCACACTTTTACAAAATATATTTTATATTTCATTTATATTGTTATATATTTCTTTATAATGTGCATTTAGTATCATCATTATTATATTATCTATGTTTACATGTAAGAATAATAGTAAACACAATAATAATAATAACTCATTATGTTTCAATTTTTCAATTAAAAAAAAAGTCTGTAGTGGGTCTAAATCTAATATGGGGATAAATAATTTTATATGTTGCCCGCGGAGTTATAAAGCATTTCCAAAGTGGCCACGCCTGGTTTAAACAGTAATGTTTCACAATCATTCATTGTTAATGTTTTTTATGTATTTGCACTTTTCTACCATCACTTGTCATAAGTGACAATGTCTTTCTATGTGAAACAGTTATGAAGCAGTGCCAGGTGACAATATCAATATTGAAAGGAAAGAGAAATTATATCTCATACCAAGATACGAGACACAATTACAGTATTTCAGTTTTTGCCAAAACCCATGTTGATAGGAGTAGTTGTGCACAATGAACGTGTGCACTTGTGGTAAAGTTAGCCACATCTAAGTGGTGTGCTGTTTGGTTCAGAGCAGAAGTGGTGGGAAGGGAGATTGAAAATACTATACGAGAGAAAGGTTAATTTTAAAATACAGTGGGAAATATGTAAGTAAATTATACAAATGATTGCTTTACTAGCTGGAAATGAAGAGGGGAAGGTATTATCCTAGATTGAGGCCTGAGAGGCATCTGGAGTCCAGAATTTCATTTGATCAATACTGATCTTGGAGTTCAGATTGAGATGTAGTTTCAGGGAGTATTGACACTGAAACATAAAGTGAGATCTCTAAAATTGTAGATTTTTGGAGTAAACTGTTTGTGACCATTCATTCTTTTGGATAATTGACTTCTGTTGAGACTGATGTAAGAATTTAGGCAATGAAGGCAGTTGAGCAGGTGTATCAGATGGTTTGTGGCGTAGGTGGCAAGACCTGTGATGGGGTAGGCTTCACCAGTGGTGAGGTAACAATAGATTGTGAGGCCGAATGCGTAGTGAATGTTTTTTAATGAGATCTTATAAGATGTAAGCTACCCCATGGCCCATTCCCCTGAAATATGTCTCACTGCAGAACTAGTGTATGCATCAAGTCACCATAACCTGGTGCAACACAACCATTGGTGAAACCTACTTTCATAGGTCATGCTACCAGCACCACGACCTACCTGACATATCAGCTCATTTACCTTCTTTGCTCAGGTCCTTACATCGGCCCAGCCAGAAACCAGTCACAGACAAACAAATTACTTCCAAAATTTAGGCCTCCTGGTTGTTGCAGATACTAGCTCCCACAATTCCTGAGACCAAGTAACTGTTTCACTGTAACTGTCATTAGAGTACTCCCTGTGACCACATCCCCATATGAACTCTAGGTAGGAACTGGCCTACCAACATATTCTAGATGGCAAACATTTTATGGGCCTCAATCTTAGAAAATACCTATCCCAGTGCAAGTATTCATTTTTATGGTAAGTTTTGCCAATATTTTTTTCATGCATGCCATTCTGAATGTTGTTATTTTTGTCTTTCCCACCACTTCTGCTCTAAACCAAACATTCTACAACAAACTATGTGTCAGGAGTGTTCTGCAGGTGCATGTATAGACCTAGTCTCTGCATCAACTTCTTGTATCTATATAAGTAAGGTAAGACACTAAAATATTGTGTTTCTTGTGTTTGTGTCCAGGTTTTTCTTTTTCACCACTGTCTTTAAGTCTTCAACTTTGAAAAGTTATTGGTTTACTTTATCTTCCCCTCCCACAACTATTTCCTTAATTACACATGCCTGTTATCATTTATATTATCTTGATAAATTTGTATGTTATTAACCTTATTAGTCTTTAATTATTTTTCAGGAGGTCTATTTTTATTTTCTCCATTATAATTGTCTAGTCAATTCATTCATTATCATGTACTTTCAGATTATGTGGGAGTGGGCTGCAATGTCACAACCTGATGTCACTGCTGATGATACTAGATGTGCATTAATGGTTTTGGAAATGCTTTCTGTGTAAGTTGGCATGTTTTAACCTTCCAAGTATTTACATCTGATCAAAATAAGATTAGAACCATAATAATTTATGGCTCTGCTCATATGATTGTAGTGGTATAAGTGACATTTTGTTGCAAGAATTCCACACATTCAGGCAGAAATATAATTTCACAAAGAATAGTCATATTTTTGAGGTTCTAAATAACAGTGAATGAAATAGGAGTTCATTTGTGAAAGGAAAAAATAAATGAATTATCGGGAATAGGAAGACTGTTTATGTAAGTATAATTAAGAAAATAAATGTGTGTATAATATCTTGTAAAATAGTATCAGTCAGGGTATAGATAATTTTCTTAGATTCAGAAAGATAGTATCTTTGTAGGAGGATTATTGTTGGTAGAGATTAAGTAAGCAAAGTTATGAATAGTATTAAAGAAGATGGGGAATAAAGGGGACCATTTTGAATGGAATAAAGGTACAGGTGAATACAAGTTGAAAGAAGAGAAAAAGGAGGGTGCAAAACTGATTTAATTAAACTGAGAGATTTATATATTTGGAGTGATAGATGCTTAAAAGAAAATTAAATTATCAATCCTGCATGAAAAGTGAACCTCGCAATCTTTCTGATCGGAACATTGTCAGAGTATTCTAAAACATGGTCAGGTGGTCGTTGGTATTGGAGGAACAGTTCAGAGAATATAAGATAAACAAAAATAATTGAATGTCAAAACCTACAATGTTTATTCTTATATAAAGTCTGTAATACTTACAGTGAATGCCGTCTTTGCTGGGAAATGACTAAACAGACTTAAGTCAACATCTAACGAAGAATAAAAATGTACTCTCTTACCGAGAACTGATAGTTTATTTTATCATTTTATTAGCCACAACCACTTACAACATTGAGACACTGATTCGTTTGATTGTACTGGTCATGAATACATAGAACTATGTAACTCTTAATTGGTGACAACAATAAAAGTTCACTTTGCATATGAACATTTTTCTGTGATATTGTATTAAGATGCCACTATATTTCACATTTGAAGCCACAATAGGCACCGGCATTCAGGAGTACGTGTGTTCAAAATCCAATTTGCCCATCGAGATTTAGACTTTCCATGGTTTCCCAAAATCACTCCAGATGAATATTGGTATGGTTCCCTCAAAAAGGCCATGGCTGAATTCCTTCTTGTTCCTCGTCACCTATGCTCTCCCAGCTCAAATAAGCAGCAATAAGTAACTAAGGGAAGCTATAATCTTTGTAAAAGGTTGTACATGATAGTAAATTAGTTTTTTAAATAATAATAATTTTAATCAGATAAAAAATAGTAATACATTTATTTATATTAAAAATAAAAATAACTGATAGGTTTACTGCTGCAGTTTTACCGGAAGTTAAGGCTGGGGTATTCATGACGTCAAAGATATGTTTGTAGGCCAACTCCCCCATTTACAGAGTTCAGAAGCTCTCACTGTAAAACAGGTGTTTAGGATGGTTCAGATTGTGGGAATTGGCATGGGAAGCCATTGGATGGTCTAGGTTAAAATAAAATCTAAATTGTTTAGCTGGGGAGTATTTGATAATTAATTGGTTATTTAATAATGTGCAATAAATGCCTTGTCCAGGAATAAAGCTCCTGGTCCGGATGGTATTCCAGCTGAAATAGTACAAGAACTGGTAGTGCCAGTACCCCCCACTTTGTGTAAGCTCTATAATGCATGCCTGCATCAGGGAAGAGTACCAAACATCTGGAAGCAGAGTGAGATATTAATCGTCAAGAAAGGAGATGATAAAGATCCAAAATTGCCTAAATCATATCGACCCATCTGCTTGCTAAACGTGCTGGGAAAAATACAAGAAAAGGTGCTGTGCAAGAGGTTACAAGATCATTGGGAGAAGGAAGGGATGAATCCAAACCAATATGGATTCAGAGCGGGGAGATCTACAGAGGATGCAATCAACCGGACAATGAATCTGATACAGAACTCAAATCAGAATTACGTGATAGGGATTCTTGTCGATATATCTGGGGCATTTGATAATCTATGGTGGCCTGCACTCTTTGCATGGCTTAAGGAACTTAATTGTCCAAAGAACTTGTATAACACCTTTAAAGATGACTGTAAGAACAGATATGTTAAACTTAGGTGTCCTGGAGTATCCATTGATAAAAAGCTAACAAAGGGTTGCCCACAGGGATCCATTTTTGGTCCAATATTTTGGAACATTGGGCTTGAACCGGGAATGGCAAGCTGCAAAGAATGCCGGAACTCCTGGGACTTGTTGCCTTTGCAGATGACCTATTCTTAATTATTTTGGTAAAACCAGAGCCGAATTTGAGGCTAAAAGCGCAAAGGTTCTGCGTGAACTCAGTCGATGGTGCAGACAAGTTAACCTAAGATTAGCACCTCAACAAACCTGTTATATGTTACTGAAAGGTAGATTACAGAGCAACCCAACCATTAAAATAGACGGAGTTACAATAAGAAGAAGTCCTTCAGTCGATACCTTGGTGTGAAATTAGACGAAAGCTTAAATTTTATGGCCCATATGGAGGAAGCATGTGGGAGAGCCATCTCAGTCATGAATAAACTAATCAGTATGGGGCGAAGGTGTTTCCAACTTCCACCGCTTGTTATTCAAATATACCACAGTACAATATTAACATCAATTGTAGGGTATGCAGCCAGCGTCTGGGCGAAACACCTCAGAAAAGCAAAACCCAGCAAACTTTTGAGGAGGACACAGCGAAGTATTCTAATCAGGCTGAGTGGTGCTTACAAAAGAACAGCAACTGATGCCCTTACCGTGGCACTTGGGGTGTGGACACTGGACTTGGAAGTTCGCAAGCGGGGAGCATTATATACTGGCTCAGGAAAGGGAATCCGGAACAGGTAGAGAAAATCACGGGAGCACCAGCAACAACAGCTGCAGAAATAAACAAATTGTTATTGGAAGAATGGCCGCAAAGGTGGAATGTTAGCACAACAGGAAGAAGGACATATGATATGTTTCCAAGTGTCTGTGAAAGACTCAAAATATCGCATCTACTCCCATCGCCTGGGCTGGTGCATTACATAACGGGTCATGGCCCTTACAACAGTGAATTGCAAAGAAGAGGCATAGTGGACAACGGTAGCTGTGATTGCGGAAACGAGGGCACTCCGGAACATGTATGGGAGTGTATTACAACAGCGAAACAAAGAACCCCATATCAGCAAATATTACAGGGCAGGCACATTTTTGACGTATTGTGTGACCAGGAATTGTGGTACTTTCTTGATGCAGCTTGCAATCTGGCCTCACAAGCAGCCAAAGAAAGGTTCTTGGAACTTAGAAACCATTTCAACCAACAGCGACCAGCGACCGAGCAGTGATAATTCCCGAAGAAAGAAACTCCCGATGGGTCGAAGTAGGATGCCTCTACTTCCAGAAGTCATCTCCTGAGGGAGGTAAATTACTCCGAAGAGGCTGTGCCGGGAGTAAATGTGAAAAAGTGTCGTAAATATACAAAGTGAGAAACAGTGCAGTAAGTGATTTATGTATGTGAATGTTTCCTTTTTTAATTATATATAGTAGTATCTGTGTGTGAACATATGTTATTCAAATTACTAATTTACAGTATATATCTATATATCAACAACAACAAAAAACACTAACACATATCTTATACATTCTTATACATTGTTAATTTAATTATATAACAAATTTTTGTGAAATTTGATAAGTTTATGCGTTACAAAGTAGTTTTACATCCTGAACAATATTTAGGTATTACCTGCAAACTATAATTTTATCTTATGTACCTCTTGTAATATATTAGAATTATGGGCCCAGAGTAGAAACTAGGTGCTGGGCTATTATGTACCAGGATATAAAAATAAAAATTTAATAATGTATGTTGTTTATTATGTTTTTGATGGTATATCTCCGCATTTTCACAAAGAGAAATGTATCCGTCATCACATGCAAATAAAGCATCAAAACAACTATCACAAAACATACTGATTACTACCGTATATCAAGAAAAATACTTGAACAAATTAAATTATGATTCTATCATAAAACAGATACCAGCCTCAGATGTGTTATGAAATTGTTTTGTCACATCTTATCAAAAGAAAACAAAATATTAATTTAGTTTTCCAGGCTTTTCTACTGTCTGGTATTGGTATTCATTTGAGTCAGAACTTCAATAATTAGGAGGAGGGGTTCTTTACAGAGCAAATCCATTTCCATGGTGTGTGATCATTGGAAATTGTGAAATTCTGTAAAAACATATATGGCGTAAACAATGACAATAAATCCCTTTCAGTAACTGTGTGCCATGTTTCTAAGTTCTTGAATCAAATGTTATGAGCTCATCCAGCGACAGAGGACACTGCCACAAAATGTCACTGGTTACGTGCTGAATAACATGATTATTTATCACAAAGTCCTTGTCAAAATCAGTATTGTAGCAATGGCTGACTTGTCAATTGATTCTTTAAACTCTGAATATTCTCTTCTTCAGCAATCCACTTGAAAAGGGTGTTCTTTATTTTTCTAAAATACTTGGTAAATCGCTGACCCTAAGAAACTTCTGTAGTTCAGAAATTTCTTCAATACACTAATCTTTTTGGAGCCTTGGTTTCAACCCCTGTTCTGTCAGCACATTACCTTGTTACATTGATTTCATCCTTAGGAACTCGCACTAGTATAACTGTACCCCGAGCTTATGGGCTAATACGCCTTCGAACACTTCCTCTCATTACTTAATATGTTTCTTCAATGTGACACTGAATACAGCAATGTCAGAGAAGTGCAAGGTATTTGTTGCCTTCTAATCCAATTAAAACAATAGACAAGCCACTGAAACATGGCTGGTTCTTCTGCTAGTCCCATGGACAAGTGATGGCATATATCCACTCATTCCAAATACTATATCATCATCTTACACTAATCACTCAGTTTCTTCTTTCAAATCTTTTCCTGTGAATCAAGTATTCTTTATTATTTGCACTTCCTCACGTCTGTGAACTCTGCATAGCTGTCTTCATTTCTGTAGTGGGTTTCCTCCCTTTTATCCAGCTCTTCTGTTGCTTCTCAAAAGGGTTCTCCTTTCGTCTTTTTGCTTCACAACTGTTTCTATTAATACTTTCTTCAAATTTCTCCTAATCTCAATGGTCACATATTACTTGACTCTACTCCACTCTGCACATTCCATTTCAACAAATTCTTTCTGATTATTGCAGCCTATCATAGACATCCTACTTGAGTTAACCCTACCATATTTAGCTGTAGCTTCCCAGAAGGGCTTGAGCATTTGTTTGTTCTTCCTGCGGACATATATTACGCTGGCAAAAGCAGAACCCCATTGTGAATTACTGACCTCTAATAACTGACAGTGACAACCTACATGGCTTTAGGGCTTGCATCTTTTGCACATTATAGGATTTCCTAAGTTAGTTTCTCATTTCCAGTGACCTACCATGGTGTTCATACCAACAGTGCTGAAAATTCTTTGTGTCATTTCTCCAACTTGTATTATCAGCTTCTGTGTTCACATACCTGCTTTGTGTAAAAATTGACGTGACTAATAACTATAGCAATTTCTCTCATTTTATAAGTGTTCCTGCACTTTCTGGCTATGTATCATACTCTGGAACAAATTTGATAAGTGTGATTACTCTTCCATTCACTTGTTGCATGATACTCCTTTCTGCAGTAGCTAAAAAATCTTATCTGTGCTGTTTTATTTATTTATTTAGTGCTGTTTAGTAAACTTAAATCATTAAATGTGTGCTTTTCTTTTATTTACAATATCACCACTTTCTCGTTCATAGTGACATCAATGGCCACTGCCAATAGAAGATGTACCTTCACAATCATAAAAAAGTAACTAACTACCTATTCATCTTCTAGAACTTAAATAGACATGGGTGGCAAGGACTGGTGCTAATAAATTATATTTGCTAAGTTCTTGCCTTAAAACAGTTGCCAGTTACCTTAAAATTCTTTTGTTATTAGGTTTTACACTGCAAGTGGCAACAGATAAAATATGATTTATTCTTAAAGAAAGTTACCACCAAAAATTAGTTGTCATTGGACTAATTATGAACATTTTGAAGTCACTGTTGGTATCAGGAAATCAATACAATTGTAATTATGAATGTTTTATCAGAATTATTTGGAGATTGCAGACTACGCTTTGAACACAAGCACACCAAAGCACATCTTTCACTCGTGCATAACCCCATTGATTATAGCTGGAATTTCAAAATTTAATAAACTGTTGAGAAGTTAGAGAAATACCCCCCGAGAGTTTATAGCGCTTAAAACTTCATCAACTAAATACTGATATACGAAAAGTCTGTTCCGGATATGGTGGCAGTGTGTACTCACTTGAGTCGGTCAAACACCTGCACCTTCCCTGACAGACACTCTGCCTAGATGCGCACTCAATCCAAGTCAGAAAATACACTGTTTGTCGGCCTCCTTTTGTGTACACACTCCTTCCTACATCATAGTTTTTCAGACTACTACTGAACTTAGTCAAGTAAACTATTTCAAAATTTCCTTCAATCTTGGTCATATTTTATTATTATGTAGACCATTTAAGTTTAAACACATTTCAAAGGTTTAGGCAGTAGAAATTGTTGAAGTTTGTAATTACATTCCGCCTAGATTCAAAACTATTTTGTTCCCAGTGTATTTATGTCAAATCAGTCCACATTTTCTGCTTCAGAATCTTCATCAGTTAAACTTACAACTTGGGTTTATTTTCTGTATTAAATTAAAGACATTGTTCAGAGAAATTTATGTTTACAGATATATCAATAATAGAATATTTATTTCTTTTCAGTGAAAAGGCAGCTATGATGAAGGAAAGACTTCCCTTCCTTTTGGCATTAGGGTTGGGAGAGCGAGGCATGGATGATTTTCTTTTGGCAAGCACAACTTGTCGCATTATATCCAAGTCCAATGTTACGTCTGATAGGTAAGATTATGAAACCATTCAGTGTTTTTAGCATGCACTTCAGAGTGACAGCTTTTGCAAGTGTTAGTGTTGTCTTTGTTATGATCTTTAATTTGCCTATTTGATATGTTTATTTTACAGTAAATAAATGTTGGCAAGTAGATAAATCACTAGGTTATTGAGAAAGTTATAACTTATATGATATAATGACATGCTAAAAGTCATAGTAATACCCCTCCTAATAATGCATGTGGCTTCCTTTAGCAACTCAATATTACAGCGAATCAACTAGTTGGTGGAAGTCACCAGGAAGGATCTGCAGACATGCTGTCTTTACAGCTACCCTTAATTGTGCGATTGTGGTAGATGCTGGACCATGTGATCAGACAGCTTTGTTTATCATATACCACATGTTCGTAGCAAGTTCCACATTTGGCTTTCTAATTGGCCAGTTTGTGTGCTGGAATTAGTTCCTACACTGTTTAGGTGGTGCTGCATCCTATTGTGAAGAATTCCAAACACTGTACTAATCACAATTAAGCAGAGGGTTTGGAACACACAGCAGTGCAGTTCTGCCATAAAAAAAGGCCAACGTATATCTGCCAAAACATCAGTATTTCATACGAGGATGTGGATCCAGTCATACTGTGTAGGATTATCTACTTTGGCCTCGGAACCCTTTAACTGTATGTGCTGGAACTGTCCAAAGTGCTCCTCAAACCGTTGATGCGCAGTGACACAACATAGTCTATAAAGGGATGCAATTGAATGTAGGATCCAAGCCATGCCAGGTAAACACATTGTGCACCATTATTATACAACCTTCAGGTTGTACTGTGCCTTGCTGACATCTTAGATTCTTGGTCTCGTGGAGTTTGAACTACACTGTAAATCATTCACTCGAATTTGATAATTGCCATATCCCAATTGTAATTGTAATTCATCATACTAAGCCAACATCCAACCTCCCTTAGTTTGAAGCAGATGTGTTGTATATATTTCTTTAGATGAATAAAATTTAGTTTTCTGTAGAGGCAAAAAATTTTGAAGTTAAGTTTAAGCCAGACAGAATATCATTAAAGTATGTGGATTAAAAAAAAATAACATGCTGGATTTCAACATGGCTATACCAGCCTTTGCGATGACACATTGTTAGAATGGTTAGAAGTGCATCATCAGCTGAAATTATTGGTCAGTGTTGTCAGATGACCAGTAAGTTTAAAGGTGATTGATTTGTGTAGGCTACAGATGTTTTGAAAGAATATGTAGGATATACATTCCATGAAAAAATCTTTATGAAAGATTGGTGTTGTATTTTTTTATTCCAGTCCAAAGAAAATATAATCTTTGGCAAATTGTAGTGGTTCTCTTCATCAGTTTATAACTATCTGTAAAATTTAGATTTACCATTATATGCCAGAATTGAAACTGCTCTCTAAACAGTGAATAGAAAGCCGTAACTCACAGCCGAAATAAGTGAAACAGTTTCATCAGCAGGAAAGGTTTTGGCATTTATCTTCAAAATGTTAATATAATAGCCATATAGTAAACAAACTGACTGGCTGAAGAAATTTTCGAAAGAAATTATGTTTAGTTTGGAAGTGAAAAAAAAAATTATTTCAGTAAAACAATGCACCTGTTCATATTTACGCTGGTAATGGTAAAATTGAGGAAAATGAAAAGTGGTTTCTTGAAAAAACATTTCCTTCCCAGTACTTAATCTTCCTTGCAGATCAGCAGTTTTTATTTATTTAGTATCAATTGCAGATATTATGAAAATGGTATAATGACATTAAAACCATCACTGAAATAAATGAAGGTTATGTTGAAAAATTTTAAAAGGTGAAATTATAAATTTTTGGTGGCTTGCCTGAGCACTTTTCATAATATGGTGAAAATTACCTAGTCTTTAGCGTTCAACCAATATCCATCCAAGCTTCATCATACATGATGCAATTTTAATTTTGTCATAAAGAATTAAAAACATTATCTGCAGTGCCAACTTTATTGAATGGCAACACACACAAAATTGTTTGTAAACTGATAATAGTTGAAGAGAATAATTCAAGATTCACTATCATTCTAAATAGGTGAAACTATTTGTAGATCATTAGCATTACATTAATCTGCCCTCAGGTTAAAAATGTTTCTTTCGAATTGTATTATGAGGTTCAGTCAAATCAAGCATTTAAATATTTTAAAATATTATTTTCAAACGTAAAGGAGTAAAAAGCGGTATAACTTTTTACTTTAATTCCACCACACTCCCAATTGTTTCTGCGAATTGTCCAACTGTATAGAAATTACTTTGGTCAAAGTTTGGCGACTTTGCTGGATAAGGAATACCTTTAACTGTAGCAGTTGCTGTACAGATTTGCATTGTCAAGTTGCAAAATGAAATTTGTATACACCAATCCACCTTGCTTTGTTTTGATTATAGGCTGAAGATGATTTTCTGGATCTATCTTTTATGCTGTGGTGACAGTGGTCCCTCAAAGCATGTAGTAGTGCTCAAAGATGCAATTGAACCAAATGAGAGTTGGTATAAACTTTCATGCTGGTAGTTGTGTGGACTTCTTTGTTTTCAGAGATGAAATGGTTCCATTCCTTGCTCCGGTTGGTGAATTGAATCCAGGTTTCATTGGCAGTAATGGTTCTGCCAAGGAAATGGTCATCTCATTTAAGGGCTGCAGAAGTTCTTCACAAGCATCGTCACACCACAATTTCAGTTCAGGAATCAACTACCATGGTACCCAACTTGCAGACACTTTCTGAAATGGGAGCTCATATGAGTAATGCCCAGTGTTTTGTGGGCTGCAACAGCTGCAGTGTTCTCTTGAGTCACAACTCGACGTGCCTGGCCCAGATGTAGAACATCGTATATTAAAGTTACACCATTTCCAAGCTTCCTACTCCACTCATAGGCTACCCATTGTAACAAACATTTATCACTATTTTTTGTTTAATGTGTTTCTATAGGTATGATTCCTTCTATATTGGAAAACTGAATAAAAGAATGCTGTTTTTACAAAGTGCGAGTCTTAAATTGGGCAGTCATCTTTACAGTCATGCTGTACCAGTAGTTGCGCATCTTCACTATTCTTCCACCTTCAGGCCATTCTGCATACGTACCAACTTATCAGAAAATGACACAAAATTCGTCCCGCCGACTCTCACTCCATGATTTTCCTTTAGCTGACCCTGACTATCTTTGCTTTATTTTCCAGTAATTTTTAATTATCTTTTACTTTTAGGTTGCCTGAAAATCACATAATGTTCACAAGTTTGCATAAATTGATTTGCAAAGGATTCTCAAAGATTGATGACCTGAACTACTCGCAGATGGCTGGTGATGCAATTGATCTAATATATCAGGTATTGTATAGCAGACATATTATTGATTAAAAGATTGCTGCACAAAAACTTTGTTCAAGTTACTTGAATGTGTGTTACACTATTCTTTGCACATATCAATTATCTGTAATATTTTTTAGACAAATGCTTTTAGTTCTTTGGCTTACTTACATGTGAACTATTCTGTGTATAATCAAGGGCCAACTTGCCTTGTGAGTGAGCAGTAATGATTGGATCCAACATTCAGGAAAGGCAAAGGTTCAGATGCCTATCCAGCCTTCCAGATTTATTTTCCATGGTTTTACAAATTCACTCTAGGTTAATGCCAGGATGGCTCCTTCAAAAGGCACTGGCAAAATTCCTTCCCACTCGTTGCATCCAGTCGTTACCCACCTCTAACGATCTTGATGAGGTGTAAGGCAAAAACAGAAGGTCAAATTGTTTTGAAATTTGTTATGTGTATGCTGATCTATGGAAATTATCTGACTCCTTTCAATTCGGTTTTAAATCCACAGTATCGTAACATTCATATTTATTCACTTGCAGCTCTCAGCAAAACCTGTTGGAGAAATGGAATCAATATTGGTTGAAATAGCAGAACAACTGTCGGACTCGGAGCTCAAGAAAAATGAAACAGGTTAGGTATAATAAATATTTTTAATATGCTATACTTTTTTGACATTGTACACATTAGGGTTCTAATGGAGGTCATCTTTACAGATGTGGATGTTCAGTGCTTACATCAGCAAATGCAGATGTTTTTTGGAGGTTGAAAATAAATTTATAATCATTTAGTTTTTAAGATTTTTTTAAAAAAAACTTAAAATCAAAAAAGTGTTTTTTTTCCCAAATTCTATGTTCTTTTATAAGCAGAGTCTATTTCAGTATAATACTTCCATATTGCTGTATTTTTTGCCCCATCTTTCGACAACAAAAAAAGTTGGATGATTTTTACAAGTGAATTAAATTATTTACGTAATTATGCATGTGCCAACAAAACAATCTTTGTCATGTGAACTTTACGGAGTTTGCAGCTCAACTATTTCAAACATCAAGCACAAGGGCATGCCACTACACATCTCATGGCAGCCACTTGCCTTTCCACCACTCTAGTGGCCCATTCCAACTTTTGGGACCTACGATGATATGATTTTCCCATAGAGGGCTCTTGTTGTGCCATGAAAGGGGTTTCAGGACTACATGTTGGATGCTGGATGTTGTTTGATTCCCAGAAATCCAACAAGGGTGTCTGCCATCCAGCAAGCTATGGCGTTGAATTGTGGTTGGAGGGAACATCCTACAGTGTGCAATAAGGACACTGGTCCCACGAGAAAATATGAGTGGAAAGGACTACTTGGAACATCTTGTTGGACTCCTTCTAGTAGTATGAATGGGTGAGCGCATCATATAGTAATTCTACATGAATGTTCTGTAAGTTGGACAGTGAACAGGCCACTTTTCTTTACATGCCAGTTCAAACTTGTAAATTCATTGCTTAGTTAATAACACCATTCAGTAAATTGTTACTTTTATTGCAGGATCATAATGAAAAAACTACAATGTTGTTGTTAGCTAACTGACAATGGGCTAAGTCTTATATAATGATAGGGGCATAGCTATCAGAGGGCTAGACAGTGCCATGCATTGGGGCCCCCAAGTAAATCTCAAGGGGCCCGAAGCACAGCTCAGGGGGCCCCCTAAAGCTCGGGGAGCACCTGACCTGAGGATCCAAAATATATTTTTTTTTTCACCGGGGCCCTTGTTAACCTTGCTATGCCACTGTATAAAGAATAATGTATATTAATAACAATAGTGAGCAGGAAATGCTTTAAGGGGGTAGGTACACTTATCAGGTTTCAAAAATTATTATTCACAAAAGCTAGTTTATAGTTTTGGCTTCATTTTAGTGAAAAAATTATTTCAATATCTTCAACAGTGTGGGAATTATGTGTGATTAAGCAATGCCCTGTACGATTGACAGCCATTTAAATCTTACTGCACTTGAAGGTGATCCAAATCTTAACCTTAAATATCTCAAAACAACAATTCATCAAATGGTTTTAAAGATAACTTTTTTCCATATGCATAGATCTTTTTCAAATTTGCAGGACATGTTCTACATACTAAGTACTACAGTCTGAACCATTATTGTTTATGCAGCTTTATCCAAATATATTTATTATATTTAAGCAAAAAAAAAAGCAAAAATTTTAATTTATTGACAAAAAAATTTATTAATAAAAATATAGAGTTAAATATGTTATATTATAGTTTCAACTTGTTGCCTTGATATTAGTTTACAATATTAAAAGAACATTTCTGAAAAATTTCAAATACTATGCCTTTTATCTTTAAAACACTTTACAACAATATATTTTTAACTGTCAATTTGAATGGTACATTATCCTATTGTTAAACAATATTTTTATTTTAAAAATCAATTTTTATATCTAGCTATAACAGTTCTATTTAGCTATGAAATTTGAACCCTCAAATTTAAATAGATTTGGAGAAAATGACATCTCAACTTTATCAAATATTTGTATGTGTTAGGTGTACCTACCCCCTTAAGGCAGTAAAACTAAGGAAGGATGGGAAAATACAACCCAACACAGACGTAGGTGGCTAGGATGATGAACATGTTCATCATCCCAGCTGCCTTCATCTGTGGTAAGTGTTGGGTTATTTTTCCCTATCCTTCCTTAGAATAATATATATTGCAATATAAACAAAACCTCTGTTATACATCCAAATTAAAAATTGCAGATGTGAAAACAGAGGTAGGATTTCAAGTAGAAGTTTCGCACTCGCGGATGCAGAGCTCCATTATATCCCTGATACGAATATATTTCATGTTCGTTTCACAACTGTAAACATATGTAATATTACAGTAATAATAGTTACATGTAAATAATTTCTCTTTACTTACCAATTTTTATATATATATATTTCATCAATTCATTCTTACTACTTACTTTCCAATGTAATTTCTTTTTATTTTATTTTTAACTTCCTCACTCCTCTACTTTGTATCGGTAATGCAATAAATAATTTGATGATGGTGACTATAAAACTGCTGTAAGGCAATGAAAATGAGGAATGATAGGGATAATAACCGGTCAGTTGCCACAAATGAAGGCAGAAGGGTCAGGACAAACACAAAAACATTAACACACTTTACATTATTTTAGTAAACAACCTTAGTCATTTTAGAACTGCCACATTCCTCATAGAGTTCAGATAAGTACACCTAGAGACCTGCCACAATTCTTTTTATAATGTGGAGTTAGAATGGAAAAATTAATGGAGAATAATATTTCCCGAGAATGCACAGAAATTTGAATTTTAACAACCAAAGGCACAACGAAAACTGATTCAAAAAGTAATGAATAGAAACTAATAATAAAAAATAGATAAACAGGCAGATGTCCATCACTCTGTGTACAATTATTCATAAGCATGTTGATGGCATAGGAGTGGAAAGCCATAAATGGACATAAACAATGTCAAACGGACGTAGTTTTGTGAATAAACGGCAAAGAAACAAGTGAAGTACAAAAATGAAAAGGTGGAAAGAGAATGTGACAAACTCCGAGATAGGAACAAATAGAACAAAAATAGAAGGAAGCCGTTAGATTACGATAATAGTGATAATTAAATTAAGCAATGATGGAAAATAACCAGTTAGTTATGACAGATGAAAGCAGGAGGCCAGGACTAACACAAAGACACATCTCACTTTACATATTGTAGATCTCAATGTGTATACATCTGATCCCCTTGCTTTGTCTCACCTAGTGTTTCAAATTGAAAAAAAAAAAAAAGTTTTTTTTTCAGATTTGTGAAAAAAAAACATGAAAAAAAACCTAGCACCCTGGTTTTTTTTCTAAATTTTTTTTTTCAGAAAACAATATATTTGATAAATTATAGTTTTATTTACAGAAGTTACATTTTACATTGTGTTTTAAATCTTACTAAATCATATCTGTCTTACATAATGATTCATAAATGAATCTATAGAGGTAACATAATATTTTATCCATCCTCTTGGTCAGTACCACATTCACTAGTATCAGTAATACCAACACTAGTGCGGTCGGAGTCGGAATTTTCTGTTTCTTCTTCTGTCTCCTCTAGATCCATAACTTCAGAAGTAGTTACATTTTCTTTTACTGGTTGTTCTTGTATTGTACACAAAAGATTTTGAGATTGCGATTTTAAATTGTGAGCAAAGTACGCACTGTGCATAAAGACTGCGCCGATAGTTCCATATTACGGTCTTTTAAGTTTGAATTTAAATCTATTATCGTACAAATTAGGAGCTTTATTTCTTTTCATTTGTTGGTTTATGCCAACGGTTGCAAGGAAATTATTCATAATTACTGACAATTTAATGACTCAGTATCACTATACGCTGTGAGTTTAACAAGTATATGATTATAAGGAAAGCACAATAAGTAATAAAAAGAGGCAAAAAACCGTTGATAAATTTAAAATTCCTAATTTTTTTCATAAGATTCGTAGGTCTACAGATAAATTTGTAGGGCTGGCAGCACTAGTTCAAATAGTGAGTATCAATCCAAACAATGGGGATTCCTTTTAGTGCAACCTAGCCTATTCGGGAAATCCCCATTCGCAAAAGAATACTTCAGTCAATGTTGCCAATATTTTTGTAATTTTTTTTTGCTTTTGAATCGGAAAAATATAGTAGATTTAAAAATTAAGATAAGTACTTAGTATAAACTCTAAAACAGTCATATTAAATGCCTTAAAAATAATGAAATTTAGTAGTTATGAAAAAAACATGTCCCAGAAAAAAAAAAAAACTTTTTTTCACAGTTTTTTTCATTTTTTTTTTTTTTTCAAGTCAGAAAAAAAAACTTTTTTTTTTTTTTTTTTACAACACTAGTCTCACCTCTGACTAAGATCGATTTCTCACGCTTCCGTGGCTATCTTTATTAATGATTGTTATTTGGGAGGTATGCTGCATAGTTTATTCGATAGTCTAAGCTTTTGGCTGTTATAACTTTTGTCAGAGATACTGTTTATGTTGACTTAGCAATGAGTGCCAAGTGTCACAAAGTAATAGGCTGCTTTCTTTGTTTAATTTGTTGGTATTCTTTAAAATTTCAGCATCCTCGCGTCTTCAAATGTTATTTTGTGCCCGGTGTTAATGGCATGGCAAACTATGGCAGATTTTTCACTGTTGTTATACCAAAATATAAGATGTTAAAAGGTGTTTTGTGTTTAATACTGCCCTTATCTATGATAAGTGACAGGTTATTTTCCCTATACTTCCTTATTTTAATGTAAATAAATGTTCACTATAATTATTATCTTTGGTTACTATTTTACAGTGATGTTGCGCCTTCAGCAATGTATGTAAGATTATACTAAAAAATCTCAGTAGCCACGGTATTCAATTTATTTCTGTAGTTAGGTAAGCATTACTAGGCAATGTGTGCATATTTATTGCTGAATTCGGTATTACCTGTGCACTCTGGTGATGTGAACGGACTCTGTAACCATGTCTCAGAGTTCTGAATTGAAACAGGAACAAAACTCTTGATAATTGACTAGTAAAGTTGTGTATGTAATTTAAGTTATGATAAAAGCTCAGTTAGTGGTCTACATGCATGATATTTTGGTTGAAATTGAGAATGAAGGCCAAGTTGTTAATATAACACTGGATCTTAAAGCATTTAACAGAGAGAGCTGCAAAGTGATGGTGAATAAGGTAAAAATCATTGGGATGGATGAAATAGTGACTTTAATTTAATTTAATTGCAATGGAGCACAGGCTCCGGTGGCAATTTCCCTACACCCCCATCTTCCCCCTATCCTGCAGCCACTTACATTTGCCCTCTACAAATTTTATCTGGGTAAAGTAATTCTTTATAGGAATAAAGCAATAATTAAGTGTCAGAAATGCATCATCAAAAGAGGAAATTAAGTACAATACTAACAGGGTAGAGTACTGGAACCATTGCTATTTGTTGTTCTAATCAATGATTGTGTTAATAGTTTTACAGAAGTTTGGTTGTTGGCAGCCGACTTATATATGATTAAAACAGGACAGTTCTGTAAACAGTATAAGAGCAATCTGGACGAAATATCTTACTTAGTGGGTGAACACCAAAAAAAAGATAAATTCTGAAACAAATCAGGTTATTAGGTACTCGGATAGAAAAATTGAGAATTTTATAACTGTAGGCTGGCGGAGGAATTGCTTGTTAAAGACAATTAGTGTAAGTATGTTAGCGAAAAACTTGATAGTTCACTCAGTGAGGCAGTTGGTCAGGAGAGATTCCAAAATCCTTCTAGTGGAAAGGGTTATGAAGGAAGTAAACCTGACTCAAAATTTTGCTCGAGTATATTGTTGTAGTGTGATACTCATATTAAGAGTATCAAACAGAAGAATTGGAGAAAGTGCATAGAAGAACAGCTAGATTTTTGTGTGGAAATTCACAGAACAAAATAAATAACTGACATTGTGAAGCTGGGTCATTGGAAGGCAGTATGCAGATAAAGAGAGAGTGGAGATTGTGTATAACATATTGCAAGGACATAGACCGATACCGGGGTTGAAGTATCGCCTAAGTGCCTTAACTTAAACTCTTGATAGCACCTCACTGTTCGATGAAAACTTACTGAATATGTTAATTTGCTTTGACCATGTTGCCGGGATATTCAACTAGAACGCTTAAGGTCGCCACAATATTTGATGACCTCAAATATTGAAAAGGTGATTCAATAGCTACGAAAATAAAACAGTTCACTTTCCCAAAAATTCTTCAAGTTTATTTAAATGAAATAAAAAGTTCAAAACAGCATTCTTAAAGTTGATTAGGCAAATCGAACACTCGTTCCAAAAGTTTGCAGATTGTGGAGAGAAGTTAAGACCGACCAACACCCCTGATGAAATTACAAGTTCATGTTAACAAACAAGTGCCGCGCCCCAAGCCAAAGTTCCATGATGGCCGACCCGGTGGTACCAACCCAAATCTTCAGCTATCAACCTCACCAGCGCACACGCACTTCTCACGTCATGATAGCACAGCGTCTGAACCCGAAAAGATGGCGTCTTCACGTGGCGTCATGTTTTATACCCTCACTGACGTCAGAGCCAAAACGCAACTTTCTGCTAACCCCTAGAAAATTTAGGCCTGAAATATCTCAGTAACTAAACAGTTATATGAAACGTAAGGTATGACAGTGTTTATACTTTTTTAATTGTGAAATAATGGATATTTAGTGATTAACTTTAAGTATCTAGTTTTAAAGATCTGAGCGTAAGAGTGAACTATTTTTCTACCCTGGGGAATTACTATTGTTCTAGAAGCTTCTTTATTTCATCATTTTTATAAAGCCACAATTTACACAAATAATATTATTATCACCGTGTTCTACCAAAATTCCTGAGTTTATTGGTGTAACTTTTATTAAAATTGATGCACGGATAGTTTAATTACAAGGTGTGTAAGAGTTACTAAAAAATGCTATTTCAGTTTTAATTTAATAACTTTGCTTCTATTACTTTTATCCGAAATGTAAAATTACTCAAATATTCTCTGAATTAAATGACGTGTTCTGAAAGTTATCTCATCTCTGTATCTGATTTTGAACAGCTGTAAATAATTTCTAAACTAACCACATGCTTTCACTGAAAAATAATCTTTAAAGGCTTTATAGAATCGGTTCTATTACCTGGAATTACTTGGAATTATTATATGTGATATTAGATTTTTGGTTCTTTCCGGAAATCTACTTTTTATTTCGAAAACTGTCTAGGCTTTTGTGATAAAAAAATACCAAAAGTGAAGTGCATCTGACGAAGTATTAAAAAATTGATTCAAGTTATTTACACGTTCAGAAACTACGAAATTTTAGTGAAATTATATTTTAATTGAGTTATTACTTCATTAAAATTACTTTATTCTGTTTGAAAGTGTGTAAAAACAGTGAAATGCCAAATATTAGAAATTTATTGTGTGGTGAACAGAATTATAATGGATTATCATGTTTCAGGTTAGTAAAATGTTTTAATATTATTATAGGAAGTTAATTTAGTTGGTTTATTAAATATTGAGCTACTTTATTGCTTGTAATTCGGTTTAGAAATGACAAAATGCTCCCAAAGTAGAAGTTCATAATTTCAAAGTTGGATTATTAATGATTATTTAATTTTCAGTTGATTGAAAGTTTATTTATTATCATACAAAGTTTATATCCGACATTTAGCAACTACTGTCAATCTTTACTGCATTTAAATTGGTTTAGGAACTGTGAAGTTAACCTATAGCAAAATTTGTTATCTGAAATTGAGTGATTTAACCTATTTCCTCCCAAACTAATGTTTTCTTTCTGTTATAAAAGGTTTACTTTAGGGCTTTTATTTACTTTTAAATACTTTTACAGTTCCTAAAAGGGTTTATTTAGTTTGTTTGGTTACAGTATCTTCATGCTATATAAAGCTTTACTCTCATAACCTATACACGAAATGAAACTACCTGTTACTAAAGAGTGAACTTTCCCCTTAATACCTAAAGGTGAGAGGCTAGAGTTTGCTAAAATTCTAAGGTGCTTACAATATATTGGCATTGAGGCTAGTGTAATATTGGTTGAAGCATTAGGTACAACATGTGGAAGGGAAGAGGTAATGATGGCCTTAAGAGATTTTTATTTCATCCGTAAGGAGTGAGAAGGTTTTGCTTTATGACTAAGGTAATTGGAGACTGAAAGATAAAAAGAAATGATGAGTTTTCATGGAATTAAAATTTATATTGTGAAAAAGTAGGGGACTGGTGAAACTGCCATCAAATACTTTGAGGTAAAATTAAAAAATCACAAATGTAAACACAAATGCTTAGTGTAAATGCCATCAGGGCATACACCCATCACAATAGAATTAAGCCAATAACTAGTCAGTGATGCCACCTTCTTTTTTCATCTTCATCTGGTATGCTCTGTATATTGTTTACAGTTTGAAAATGCAGAAAAATAGTCTAATGTTATTTTGGCAAGGTGATCATGTTTTATCATTAGAAATGAAACAAAAACTAAAAATCTCATTAACAATGGTGTAGGAAGTAATGCCATGAGGAGATATTAACATAGAATTTTATCTGCTTCTCAATCTCAGAAATTGTGTGAATTGTAACATACATTCAGTTCTTTAAAAAGTGTAGGTATTAAGATTGATTTGTTTTAAATGATTTTTATAAGTAAATACTTTGATGTGTATTTTCATTACAGATGCAGATAGTCAGTCAAAAAATTACTGTGCTCAGCTGGTTTCTCGTTTTCTTTTTGTTGTTGGCCATGTCAGCCTCAGACACATGATTCATCTGGGGAATTTGTATATAATGAACTTAAAAAGAAGAATGCAGCAAAAAACAAGAAGTCCAAAAGTAATTCCCGTAAATCTGTCTATGTAAGTGTGCAAGATGAAACTTATTTTATTTATCTCACAAGGAGGGGTTTTAGAGAGGATATGGGTATCAGATGTATGTATAGTATGACACTGCTCTCTCGCCTTAATGCCATATGCCCTAGTTAAAAATTGTACATGTTTAATTTATTGCAGTAGAGAAGCTCCATTCCATACACTGGGAAGGCAGCATTAGTGTTGTGTCATCTTGATTATTTTCTTTCGGTTGTAGGTTAGATACACACTTGCAAATTTCCACCTCCACCATGTTCATTCATTTTCTCTACTATTTGCAGCTTTTAGCATTAAAACTTTATTTTCACAGATATTAGTTTTCTTCAGAGACTTCGTAAATTTTTCATGCTAAACATCACTCAAACATTTCAAACATGAACTGCTTCCACATCAGAACCATTTTATGAAGATAACCTTCCAAGCCACATACACCTTTTTATTATTATAGTGGGTAGAAATGTTTTATTTAAATTTCTAAATTATGGTATTTTTCATCTGTTAGTTTTGAACCTTGCTAGGCATGTTTTATCATGTTAAAAAATACTGGTTGCACAGAATCTATTAAATATTGTAATGAATTTTAACAGCATTTTCATGGGTAGAAATTTCTCATTTGTCGTGCACCCATACAAGTGCACTTTTCATTGAAATTATGAGAACATTATCAAACTAATAAAACAAGAACACTGTATGTCTAAGATAAGGTGTTCATTTTTGTAGTATTTCTTTTACTGTGTACGTAACTTTTCCAGTTTCATTTGTTAAGGCTTCAATATTTTGCTTCACATCAACTTTGTCACTTCGTAAATCAACCAAGAATAAAAATTTGTTATCATGGTTGTTTACTTTTGTTCGAGATTTTTTTTTACACAATTCTTTCATAAGCTCATCTGATTTAAGCTGATCATGCAACATTTCCCTTCTGAAACTCCAAGTGCCCAACTTCTGTGGTTAATGTCAGACCAAACTTGTAGCCTGATTCCTGCATACTTTAGAATACATGAAACAGTAATTCTCCACATAAATAAGTCATTTGATGCAACAAATTTTATGCATGTGAAGTCCAGTTGTTTTCTGTGTTGTGTTGTTGTGTAGAGAAGTAGAGCCTCCAGTGCAGTTAATTTTCTCTTTCACTGTCTCTCAATTTTCTTACAGTAGGCTGTATCATAAAGTTCTAATACTGAACATCAGATGAAATTTTTTTTGAAAGTAATCTACCACTGTGACATGTTTCTCTCAATGACTGTTTTTCTTTGGAGAAGAAACAGATGGCTTTAGGACCCTTAGATTGGCTCAATTACATATGTGTTGCACCATATGTAACGATATGCCACATACCTTTGTTGTCATTTTTTGTGGTTCCTTCAAGAACATTAACAATCTCTTCAAAGTATAATGTGTTAAAGGAATTATGTGCATCATAAATATTTGTTTCGTCTATCTCCTGATATCACACTTACCTGGTCCCATTTAATTTTTATTACGTTTTATTCCTAGCTATTGACATAACAACAATGCAATATGAAATGTTACTTGCCAACATAGACACAGCGATCAGCTTGGAGGGAAAGGCTGAGGAAATGAGAAAAGGAGGAAGGGTAACATGAAATCAAACAATGTGATTACATTATTTATTTTTTTCATTCCATTGTCAAAATGCTCTTCAGCACCTGCTCCAAAATGTTTATCAGTGTAATGGATTTATATTAAGTACTAATGTAATGTAGATTTTAAATGTATCCCACTTTTAATGCTAATGAGATGAAAAATAAATTTGTGATTTGATTATTATTGTTCTTAACACTCGTCTTAATTTCAGTAAAACACCAAAACTATTAATATAACTATTCTGATGTATAAATCGTTAAATATTTATTTCTGAAACACCTCATGAGAATTGAAACATTGCTATACAAGTCACTGTTGTCAAGCATAAGCAAATATTGATTTTTCCATTAATTAATTTTTGATCGAGCTTATGCTCTCGTGTTAATTTCCTTACAATTCTAATTTACTTTTTCTTCAGTCTCTTTTTTTTTTTTTTTTTTTTTTACCAAAATAAAAAAAATCTGTTACTGGAAAATTGTTCAGCATTTCCAGTTGATAATTTATAGTGATCCCTGAATCCCTTACAAACAATAGAAAATTTACCTACTCCTTTGTGCCTCAGGTGCACTTCTATTTTTTCTATCAATATCCTTCTAAGCCTCATTCCCATCATATGCCTAAAACACCCCCAGCACTCTTTTTATCCACCCCTGTGGTTTTTATCTTTTTCGTGACCATTTTACAGCTCTTTCTGACTAATGCCTTGGAGAGATCTAGACGCTCACTGTCAACTTGATCTTCCTTATCCATTTCATCCGAAATATCTTGAATATACCCCTCTAATGGAGTATGACATGAATATCCTTTCATAAACCCATATTGCTGTTTTGTGTACCAGTTCTTTTTTCATCACAGATATTTCTAATATCATTGCATAGCAATCTTGCAATCAACTTATTAGTTACTATGTCAAATTAACAGACCTGTAATTTTCACCAATATTTGCTCCCTTTCTTTATGAACCAATTCTACTGTCACACTTCTCCGGTCATCTGGTAAACAGCAAGTGTCTAAACTTAATCTAAATAGTATTTCTAGGGGAGATACAATATAATGTCCCACTATTTTTAAAACAGGTTGTAAATTTATCTTTGTCTGTAGAATTTCCGTATTTGATTTTTGCTCTGGGTTTGCTTTGGATATTAATACTCTCCTCCTAACCCAATGAAGCAATTCCTTACTCTCGTATTATAAATACTGCATACTTATTTCTGCAAAATCAAATAATTAGTATCTCTTTACCTAAATCAAATTAAACTAGGTAGTTAATGAGTTCACTTTTTAAATACAGCTTACAAAATAACCAAAACACTTTTTATTAATTCATTTTAAGAAGAACAAAGTACCAGAAAAAAAAAATTACTTCCCTCAGATTTTTCTATTCCATTGTTTCACAAACAAAATAACTCTGTTTCTGACCATTCCACCAGTGATACAGTTTATTCAACACCAACACCATTTATGGTTCAACATTCTCTTTATTGTTCCACACTTGTTCTCACAACTAACATTCTCTTTCAATAGCTATAAAATATATTAAAAGTATATCCCGACGAACGATTCAACCGCTATACTGTCATCTTTTCTTGCTGGACTCCCTCTTGATGAAAATTAATATTTAACTGCCAAATATGTTCTTTTTACACACTACTCCATGCACTCGCATACTAAATATTATCTTTTCTCTTACAAAAGAAAATAAATTAACAAAAATTAGTTAAACCAATGGAAACCTTGAACAATATACTTCTTATCTTTAAATATATAAATACAGAAACAATAAAACTGAAATAAGAAATGTAGGGAGTATGTTTCCTTACAATGTGTAGTAATATTATCTACACCAGCCCCTCTATCCTTTTTTTACCTCTTGCATAATTTCCTCAAGGTCTACTTCAAATTTTATAGTCTGCTAATTTTTATTTATATAAAAAAGCTCCTCCTCTGATTTACTTCCTCTTATCCCAAGATGATAATCCTTAATGATCTTCTTAAACCAGTTACTTAATATCTATGCCTTTTTAAATCTTTTGTAACTTCTTCCCAATCTTATCTACAATTGTCTGAATAATTTCTGTTCCCCACAGTTTTCTAACATAGCAATAGAAGGTTCAAGATGTATCATTTAGCTGGTTCCCATGCACCAATTATATTTTTCATAAACCTATCTTTAGCTCTTTGTTGCTATTAGTTCCTTACCGTCTCCCAATTCTATTGTGTTTGCTTCTTACCAGCATCACTAGCCTTCTCCCCTCGCTATTTTCTTTTTTGGAGTACAATGTTTTTCACCAATTCGTATTACCTTCTCCTCCCCTATATTCACTTTCCACATGCTGAGCCTTTCCCTGAAATATTGTTTTAGTGCCTTTTTATATTCATACCTGTGAACAACTTCAATTTTAGCCACTGGTCTGTTGAATCCTCTTACATATATCAGAATTGTTTCAATGTCACTTATTCCTCCTGTAAGCTGAGACCTCACAAAGTTAACACCAAACTTTTTTTTAAGAAGATATCCAACATGGTTAGTCCCCTTGTGGTCAGCTGTACAACTTATGTTTCACAGTTATGATTTACTATGGTTGAAGCAATGGAAAAGTTAGGGTCTTGGCTGCATCCTGTAGTGGAAGAATGAATGATTAAGTTCTTTAGGAAAATTAAATTTATATGCAGATGTGAGCGTAGAATGTTTATTATTAGTAGGGACTTAAATCTACGGGATTAGTCTATTCTCTGGTATTATAATAGCACAGTCACCTTAAACATGCAAACACACAAATATCACTACCATGCTGGTTCTTTGTTTAATTTGCCATTACAAGAAGTTCATTTGAAGGAACAATTGTGTTTGTAATTAATTTATTCATTCTTTTAGTCCTCTCCAAATGCCAATCAGTCAGAAGATCGTGAACGTGAGCAAGTTCGTAAATGGTGTGAAGAAGATGTTGTTACAGGCTCTGGAATGCTGGCAAAATGCAGGTATGAGATAGGTAATTTAGATTCTTATCTGAATTAGTCATATCCCTACTTATATAACATCGCCACAATATAAGTTAGGAATCTGTCTGAAATAACAAGTCATTGGAATCACATTGGTTATATCTTTACACTTTAGGATTCTATTGGAGTCATGTGCACTGAAACAATCCTTGACCATTATTTAGCATTCCTTTTTGGACGATTGCTTAAATTTGCATATACAAGTGTTACAAGCCCATAGGTACAGTTGTTATGGGATACTAAACTACACTGCAGATTGTGAAAATTGCAAAGCCCAGAAAAAAATTGTCTAAATCCAAAATCAGAGGATTTTTTAGAACAGTGGAACCATAATAAGTGATTAAGATTGCGCAGAGATGGTGAGCAAGTAGGCCCAGAAGTGCAGTCTTTTGTATGACCGGACAGATACCTGTTATTCCTTGCAAAGTCAGTGCAATCATCAAACGAAGTGGAAACATGCGGTATGAAAGGAGAAATTCAAACTAAAAGAAAGGAGATAAATCAGAGCAAGTTGGAGGAGGAGAAGTAATAGGGTTAGTTTTGTTCAGCAGTGAAAGAAATAATATAAGGTTTAAAAAGACATTTTCTACCTAGGGTCTGGTACTGCAGAAGCACATAGGGAGTGGGCCTACATCATGTACATTACCCCAAAATCATCCCCAGATTCACATGTACACAAGCTCATTGATTATTCTTTCTTTTCTTTCTATTTTGGAAAGCATTTTTCTTTTCATCAAGATAATCTTCAATGCATTTATTATTCCTTTAATATTATGTAGTATTTCTGTTGCTATAAATATGACATTTTGCATGTATGATATTACTAGTTTTGAGTTTTCACTTCTGTCGGCAGTCTCCAATGACTGACTTTCTGTCCTTTTTTTTTTAATGATATTTACGATGATCGCAGTGCTGCCCAGTATATGTGTTTAGCAGAAACGAATAGCCACTTAACAAATTATAATTTGCATAATGTACTGTAACCTTTGAGGTTTTTTTCTAAATGGAAGTGTCTTCATATTACAAATTTTCTCCTTTTTTTTGTTTCCAGCTTATCATTTGTCACAGTTTAAGAGAAAAGGTGTAACAATATAATAATATTTGTGCTCATGCATTAGCAGCAGGTGAAATGTTCATTGACCTTTTATTCCATGGATGTTAAGTGGGAATGCCATAATTTGAAATTCAGAAGGCATGAGTTGTAAAGATGGACAGCCAATTCTTCTAACAATAAAAGTAGTTATAATTTATGCTGATTTATACAGTGGCAGTTCATAGGTATCTTGGTGAACTGTTGTAGCTGGGAGTCGTAGCAAATCTGTAAGAGTGAACAGATTTATTGTTTATTTGCAGATTCACATCATGATTATTAGTCAGCAGTCTAGTTCAGCCAAGGCATTGAATTCTATCCCTAAGCATTTTAACCTATTCTCAAATTGAGATTAAAGTTAGTTTGGAACTGAAGAAAGAACATATAATTATGCAAAATGGTGTGAACTGAGTTTTATGGACATTTATGAGTACTGTGTTGAACTGAGCCAAAGCAAATCTTTGGTGTCAGTACATTCCTCGTTTTAGCACTTGTTTTTGTTTTCCATATAAGTAAGAAACTGCAATTTTCAGAAAAGAAGTTAAATTACTTTTGGTTGGTGGCATTCAGTTACGATTTTTGAGAAATAAACCAGTTTCTGACAGTGTTGTTAGATACCTATTTGGATACCTCTTTGTTTCACAGCAATGAAATTACCTTCCCCTCTCTTACATCCTAAACCGGAATGACTATGAACAGACTATTAATCAACAAAGAATTAATTAATCAAATATTCCTTATCAATTAAATTAACTAACCTCTGTCAGACCATTGCCTGTTTTTCCCCCCCCATTCGCCTGGGCAAAATTCACATGGATCCTTCCATGTGAATGTTACTAAAATTCATATTACTGTTTATTATTAAATATTCAGGCAGAAGAATATAACAACTTGTTCACTTTCCTGTTCAAAATTTATAGAGACAGTATCAACTAGTTCAGAATATAACATTATACCCTTTTATTAAGCAGTGTAGAGCTATAATTTTTTATTAAACCAATTCTTGTGGTTAGGTAATTGTTCATTACATTATTGTTGTAAGCAGTCTTGTAAATTTATCAAAATGAAACATAGAGGGGACACCTTTAGTTGACCGACTTTGTTGCTGTGTAATGTCGTAGCCTAAAGAATATCTAGCTGTGTTGTATTAAATTGTTAAAATAGCAGTCGTTTCAACATTATTAACTTAATTTTTTTCAGTTACTTTTTAAAAAATTAGTTTTCGTCATACACACACAGCCTCTTACATGTTTGAATTATGTGTGCTATAGCTGCATTATTTGTACCATTTTTTTGACTTGTGTGTTTCTCTTTTTACTTGTGATCTCTTCAACTGTTACAAAAATTAATTAATGAAGTCATTTATCCTGAACCTTTAGACTTCTAAAAATGTGCTTTCTGCATGTAATTTGAAACTCGCTTATTAGAGGCTATAGAACAGTATTTACTGTCTTCTGACCTAAAGGGCTCTGACATTTTATAGACGCACTTTTCTCAAACATATTATGTATTGACCAGCAATCCTGCATACCATATTCAAAAAATATCTCGTAAGCATTGATATCCCACTACTACCCCTCCCCCCCCCCCCCTTTTCCCAGCTTTGGTTTACAAACAACTTTCATGTACCACATTACAACCTGCTCAGATTATTGACCAACCTAAACCCCCAAAAACCAATCATAGTCCAGTCCTGGTCACACAATACTTTCCAGGCCTCATATCCATCAAAAGAATCCTTCGGCAAGGTAATAATTACCTGCTAACCTGTCCTGAAATGAGATCCATTCTTCCCAAAATCCTCCCTCCCCTCCAAGAACTTGTTTCCGCAGACCTACCAAACTCGGCCAACTCCTAGTCCACAACACACAAACATAGCTTTCCCCATCCCATCAGACAGCCCCCTCCAATAGATCCTGCTGTAAGATTTATAGCATACACCACTCCTCCACCACTTTCACCAACTCTGTCACTGGGGAGAGCTTTCTCATCGCAGGACATGCCACTTGTAAAACCAACCATATAATAAACCAGCTAACCTGGAAACACTGCCTGCCTTTCTATACAGGTTTGCCAATCCACTAGACGTAAGAATGAATGGCCACCGACAGACTGTATTCATGCAATATCCAAAACATCCAGTAGCTGTCCATGCCATCTCCCATGACACCAATAATTTTAATTCTTGCTTGACGGGCCATGCCATCAGAGTCCTCCCAAACAGCAGCATCTCCCCAAAGCTGAAAATCTGGGTGCTAGCCTACCAGTGCAAACTGGGCACAAGGCAACCTCCTGGTATACCGTCATTACTTTTCCTTTCTCTATCCTCTCCTTGCCTCCGTCCCCACTACTTAAATTAAACCATCACTAACCAGAGGTGACATTTAACTTCGTAGATACTTTTGTTTAAAATTCATTTAAGAAATTATATACTTACTTTTATTTGCTTACTCAGATTTATGTTAAGATTTTATTATATTGCGAGCCCCAAAGCCTGTCCAAAAATCATGGGTTGAATAGAGTGTTCTGGCAATCCCGTCTTTTTTTTCATTTTTTCAGTTGCATTACTAAATAGAATTTTTATAAAATAAAGTTCAATGTAATTCCTCATCCAGTTGCGAGCTTAGTCCTAGATTGCATTTCAGCCTAACCACAAACTCCGCTAATATTGCTTTTAGAAAATCAAAGCTGCAATCTCACATGAATAAATACAATCCCTGTATTGCATATTAATGTTATCATGCATCACGATATAAACTTGATTCAAAATCTTCACAGGTTCTTATATCTTTATTTTTTTTATCTATGACACATCTTACATGTGGCTGAAATAATGACCCCAGTAATATGAAGTCAGTGAAAACGAAAGATACTTAAAATAAATCTTAACTACTTACGTTAAGCCATATAATATTAGTTACAATTGTGGTGTAGGGCACATAGATAGCGTTCAATTCATTCAAATCAAGTAATGATTTCAGTAAAAAGTAGTATAACTAATATGCTGATTTAAACAAAATACATTCTTTTCTTTCAGTGTTCTGGCAATTCATTTATTTGCAGTTGCTTAACTAAATAGAAGTGTAACAAAATAAAGTTCAATGTAACTCCTCGTCTCTTGCACTGTGCCAAAAAATTTTAGTTGTCATCCTGCTCCAGGCAGCCTTTCAACCTAACCACAAACTAAGCTAAAATTCCAGCCAGAAAAACAATACTTCAATCACATGCATATTAATACATGGTAATAAAAACTTGATCAAAAATCTTCACAGGTTCTTACAGCTTCCTTTTTTGATATTCTTGATTCGTATCGATACTACAACATTTGAATGGCTGACAGAGTTACATGCGGCTGAAATATAGCATCAATAAAAGCAATGAAAATTAAAAATAAATCTTAATAACTAATGTCATTCCACTTAATATTAGTTTTAATTGTAGTCTATGTTGTATAGATCGCGATCAGTATGGTACTACTTCACTTATAACGAAGTAATGATTAAAGTTACAGAACACTCGTGAAAACAATTTAAATTATTTAAAAAAAAAATCCTTATGCCCTCTGCTGTAATGTCAAGTGCCAGTTCTAATAACAATCTATCAAAACTGCCACTAACATTGCTAATCGAAACTTTGAGCTTTTATATTACATATCTATGGCCAATGATTTTAACGAATACTTTTACATCAAACGAATATTAATCAAAGCCCATCAAAATGTCGGGTTTAACAGAGTGTGCTGACAATTCATTTCCCTGGGGTTGCCTAAATAAATAGATGTTATGTAATGCTCATAACCTTATTTTGTAATTTGTACATATTTCGGTTGTAGTTTGCACGGTGACACAGATGGAAGTTCTACTGAATGAATGATGTCAGAATTAGGGAAGCAATCAAATTAAAAATAAATTAGGAATCCTGAAACCTTATGCTATAGCGTGTGATATTAGTTTTATTCCTGGTCCAGGTTTCATTGAGCACGATAAATACGGAACTATTACCATCCATATAAAAGTACTGTAATTTCAGTAACTGGGAGCTTATGAAAGCTCCTTCAACTAATATATATATACAGGGCGTTCGCCGAAAAATGCTACCCTCCCAGTCTGTTGTTGTCGGCAACTTGCTCGGTCAGTCGAACCAGCAGTTTCCGCCAACCGGCACCGTGAATCACCGCACTGTTTAACACCTCCGCTGCCCCAACAGTGCATTGCAGTGACCCTTACATTGTTAAGAACGGTTTCTTTGCATTGTAGATAGTTTGTGACTTCAGTCTCTTATTAATCAGTGTTGTGAATAAACGTTTCTTTGCGGTTTGGCTGGTTTGGGGCTTCATACTCTTATTAATCTGTACCATGTTTGAGTGTGAGTAAAATTATGGTACGTTACAGTTTGCAACAAAGAATATTTCTCTACGATACATATGTGAAGAAGAAGTCGTTTAAAAAGTGTCGCAGTAAATTTCGTCGCGAATTTCCTGGCGCTTTACTGCCAGCTAAATCAACAATTCTGCATCTGGTTAAAAAAGTAAGAGAAACGGGTTCATTTTTTAACAAAAAGAGACTGTCGGTCAACCGTATTCTCACAGAGGAGAAAATTAACGATATCGCTTTTCGACTAGAACAGTCACCCAAAAAATCATTAAGTCAGTTAGGGCAACGTGTGTCTCGAAATATGTTCAGAAGATGTGAAATGTGCATTACACAAGAGGGTCAACACTTCCAGCATCTTTTATAAGGTAAGCTAATGAATTAAGTCACATTTAAATGCTTAGCACATACAAGTTTATGAAGTTTATGAAGCGTAATTATTATGAAATAGTCCGCGGCCGACGGTCGAACAATGCCGGTAACTGAGCGCTTGCTCGCCGGGAGCAGTTTCTTCCTTGTAGCGCTAACAGTAGGTTGCGTTTCCCGGCGAACGCCCTGTATATATATATATTGAACATTGGATAGCATAAAAAACCACCGCTTAACAAAGAAGGGGATTCCAGCGGCGTTGGTACACGAAAAAAACACGAACACACAAATAATAAAATTTTTGAACATGGCTCTTTCTCAGTAGAAGTGAGATGGCTGCACGCAAGCGCTGCCAGCAGCCAACTCATGGTTTAGTCGGGGGGGGGGGGGGGAGGAAATTGTCTGTTGTCTGGTCCCATCTGCATTTCGACAAAAACTTGTACTAATATTGCTTTTCAATTATTCAAGATGCTATTAACCGTGTACGAATACATTCATTGTATTGCAATTTAAATTTGACCTACTGGAAATATTTACATGTATCTGATATAGTTACATCAGCAATAAAAGCAACTAATAATTAATATATTAATTTAAACACATTACGTACCTTTATTTCAGTGTTTCGGAAAATCATTCCTTCCAGTATATTGTAACAGTGACTTAATATATCTACATTGGATATAAATATCTTGTAAGCCCATCAAAAAATGGTGTGTTGAATGCAGTATTTTAGAGATTTGTTTCTTCACTGACTTAAGTGCAATTTTCATCTAATAACATTCATTATCTTGAAAATAATGTAATGTAAATATTTGTTAGCTTACTGTAACAATGGTATCGCTGTCCAGAGTGCATAAGAAAAATCTGCATCGAGCGAGTTTTAATGAAGAAAAAGCAACTAATAATTAATATGCCGATATCAACGGAATACGTACTTCTCTTTCAGTGTTCTGACAATTAATTTACATGCAGATGCATAGTTAAATAGAACTGTTATTAATTAACGCGCCTAACCTCGAACATCTCCATTTGTTGTTTGTTGTGCAGTGGAGATGGGAAGCGTGACGTCATAATGTGACATCATGGCTTGTCAGATAACCAAAACTTGGGTTTTGCAAGTATAGATTCCGCTTTTTTTCACAATATTTTGCAGTGCTTGGGTATTAGCTTCAAATCACTACCACTCTCCATCTCCTCTGTTTGAATTTACCACCACCACATTCCTGGCTAATAGTTATTTTGTGAGGCAATCTCTTACAGCATCCACCCTCCATAATGTTCTGTTGTTAATAAGGGGCTCAGATCCGAAAATTACTATGTCATTTAAAGTCTTGTCTATTCATGTGTTCACGCCACACAACCATCATCTAAGGTAAGTGTTGGTTCATGTCCCTATCCTAATTTGTAATTCCTTGTCATTACTTAGTACATGTTTTACGTATACACTTTTTCTTTTCTTCTTCTTTTTGCTGTCATCAGTCTCTCAACTCATCAACAGAATCCTTTTATAAACAGCACTCTCTTTGACGCCAACTGGAAATGTATTTAGTGAATAGACTATTGTAGTATTAGGAACAATGCTGTCTTGTCCTCATATCTTGGAAATACCAGATTTTTGCCTTGTAGTTGGTCACTTTTAAATATGTAGTTGTGCTTATAACTTATACTCGCTTACAGCCTTCTACAGTAAGAGTATGTTATCTAAGTTTTTAATATTCTGCCTGTGGACCACATGTACAATCTTCACGAACCATACTTTGAGATCACTGGCCTTGGGCATTAGTTAATCGAGTACAACATACCTCATATTTTGTCCATTTTACAGCTGAACTTGAACCAGAAAAAAATAAATGGAAATCCTAAAATAGTGTTGTGGGATTTAACTTAAGCAACTTTAACAATGTGTAGCAGAATCTCAAATCAGCGCGGGACCATCATTAACACAGAGCTGAAATAGACTAAACAAAAACAAGATTTGGTACAAACTGTATAAGTAAATTTGCTGTTATTTGTGTCGTAGGGTTGCTTTTTTGGGGGGGGCGATAAGAAATTGGTTTATGGACCACATCATAGATAAGTTCGTTGAGGTATTCCGAGTAATTGTTAAAAGACTGGTAATTTGAATTACAGGGTGTTTCAAAAAGGACTTTACAACTTTGAAAATTCATATAAATTTTATGGAACAAGGTACAGAGCTGGTTTTGGTGTTGTTTTAAAGGAAAACACTTCAAGTTTTGACTCGCATAGTCCACTAGTGTCTAATCACGCCGCACAAGCGCTAACGGCAGCTACGTTAAAGATGGCTGCCTTCACTGGACCCGAGCGTGCTAGCTGTGTGTTTTGGTTTGAAGAATCGAAGTCTGCGACAACAGTTCAGCGTAATTTTCGTACCAAGTACGCTAAAGATCCTCCTAGTAGGCCTACATTTTATGAGTGGCATAGATGTTTTGTAGAAACAGGGTGCTCAGTAAAACATAAAAAATCCTCAGGTCGTCCAAGCAAATCTGACGAGGTGAACGTTTTTTGTGCGTTAAGCAAGAGGAAAATGTATGGCCCCTTTTTTTCCAAGAGAGAACCATCAACGGGATAGTGTACCTTGATATGTTGCAACAATTTTTGATACCACAGATCGATGAGGATGACCGAGAACGAAATGTTTTCTTTATGCAAGATGGCGCACCACTACACTATCTGACTGACGTCCGGGATTTTCTCAATGACCGCTATCCAGGTCAATGGACTGGCCGTGATGCGCCAATTGCATGACCCCCCGTTCCCCAGACCTGACACCGCTACATTTTTTCTTCTGGGGTTTCATAAAAGATATGGTGTATGTACCTCCTTTGCCAGACACTCTACCTGAACTTAGAGCAAGAATTTACGCTGCTGCTGAGCAAGTTACACCTGAAATGCTAGTGCGAGTCTGGGAAGAAATCGACTACCGATGGTATGTCTGCAGAATAACCAACGGAAGCCACATAGAACATCTTTAGTTTAAGGTAAAATAATTTGAAGTGTTTTCCTTTAAAACAACACTAAAACCAGCTCTGTACCTTGTTTCATAAAATTTATATGAATTTTCAAAGTTGTAAAGTCCTTTCTGAAACACCCTGTATGTCTGTATCATGGATGCCTATGCAAGAGGAGCAGCTCTCAAAGTGAAAATGCTTCTAATTCTGAAGGTTTCTGGGCTTGACAGAGGCTTCACTTTAGACTGTGAAATAGCGGCATCTATGAATGAAATAGGAGCTTGGGAAGCTATAGATATAAGCATAGAAGCTATGGTAGGCATTTAGACTTCTAAGGAGTTTCTTCTTGCCTCAGATTGCAAAGGTATTATATTGTAATATGCGCCACAAGAGAACTCAAGGGACAAAGGATTTCATTTAGGGTTGTTTATAGATACATTCAAATGTCCACATATGTGGTTAAATTACACTTTGTTTTGATTTAATTCTTACCTTTAATTGCTTGTTCATGTTATTAAATTCATCAGTCTTGGAATTAATTTAAGTGCTGAATTAATTTTTAGGTAAACAGAGTTCACATTGGGTTTGAATAAGTAATTCTTTTTAAAATATTGCATGATAAATATGTTATAAAAATTCGATTTTGCAAGAAATTGTGTAATTTGTTGAACTCTTTTTCCTAACAGCAAATTTGTGATAGAGATATGTTCACAACCATCCGCTTATGAAGGTACAAGTGTTTTGACATCAGCTTTCCTAGCATTATCTAAAATGATGCTAGTGTCAAGTGAATTCTGCTCTGAACACATCCAGTTATTCATGACAGCTCTGAAAACATCAAAAGAGGAGATTATTCGTGCCAACTGCCTTATTGCTTTTGCTGATATTGCCTTCCGTTTTCCTAATGTTGTGGAACCTTGGACTGGATATCTTTGTGACAGGTATATTTAATTAATCTTTAAATTTTCCAAAATAAATCTACAATTGTATTACTATGGTAATTGTATTGACCTATGTTTTGAAATACATAAGTTGATGTTCTGATGCTTAAATCAATAGACACATATTAGAAATTGCAATAAATAAATTTAACTGCAACAAAGTTAGGTGGTATTTTTGAAAAAGCAAATTCATTTGTACCATATCTTTAGTGATTGCTCATGGTTAATCTGTGGAAAAAAGAAAATAACTTAATGTTAATCTTGGTTGAACCAACAAGAATTTTTGTTGGATGATCATTGCTTACAATATAATCTGTTACATGTCCTTCAAATAACTCTTTTATTAAATATAATACATAAATATATTTCTAAATGTCAATACAGTGACAGGTCTACTTTCCAACATTTACCTTTCCCAGCTTTGACTCTGACATGTTGCCAATTTTTATTTTACAGCCTGAAAGATCCAACATCAGATACTGTACGACAAACTGCTGTTATGATTCTGACACATCTTGTAATCAATGATATGGTTAAAGTGAGAAGTCAGGTTGCAGATTTGGCACTGTGTCTCAATGATCCAGATTCTGAGATTTCAGGTACCCTTTTTATCATATTTTATATGCTCCATTTAGTACTTCCCAAATTCCATTGTGCACATCTTGTATATTCACACCGTCCTGCCATCATCTTATATAGTGTGTGTGTGTGTGTGTGTTTGTGTGTGTTTTTTTTTGACAACCGCTTACCGAAGTTGAGGTTTGCTGTGGCATCAAAACAGAAATACACGTACACACATCGAGAGTTATAATTATATATAAAGTTTCGAGGTTACATCCCTTCTCCAACAATTGATTGAGGCTGGCAGTTAACTGGAGGCACAAACCATTGGTCAGCAGCTTGTGATGGGGGAAATCAGCATGGTGGGAATTTATGGGTGGGAGATGAAAGGCATAAAATCAAGAATTGTAAAATTGGAAACATATTTCGGGTACAAGTCATGGACACACAGAAGAAATCGGCAGTAAATATTATTATTATTAACCAGTAAAATTTTCCTTTATTTGAATGTATATACATTGAATAAAAACCTTAGATATTACACCTTACTCAAAGATCAACTCTGGTGAGTGATGATTAGAGTGGGAATAGATAAAGGGTATATTTCCTAGAATTCAGCCATCAAGTTGTTATGCCAACGTACCTCATGAGGTCTACCACAAACACTCACAACTTAAAATAATCTTATGAAACAACAATGAAATGACCTACTACCCCAGGTCCTAGTCAATAAGCTGGATTCTCCAGGCCATTGAATTTTGGAGGAGCAGGAACATCATGAACTGAGAGATCAGAGATTCTTTTACATTTTTAATATAGTATCTCCCCCCCCCCCTGCCTCTTGTAGTTTGGAAACTAAAGAGGACAGAGATACTAAAATGTGCTTTGGAGTAAAAGAAATTGCAATTATCATAGTCACTGATGTCATGTTATGGAACAATAAAATTAGTTAAAAATGTTGGTGATTTTCATTATGCAGTGCTTCTTCCAGTTACTCCTCCTGCTCTAATTGCCTTATTAGTTAAGTAGTTAATAAAGGCTCATTAATAGAGCTGTAAAGGTAACAAGGAATTGAGTAACAGTTTGTGTTCATTATTAAACACCAATCATTACTCATTACTATCGAATCGTTACTCGTTACTTACGGTACAATCAAGCGCTAGGGTGATGTATTGTATTGAGTAGACCCTTGTACGGGACGACTTCGTTAGTATTGTATCGTTTCGTTGCTTTTGATACAACCGAGTACTAGAGTGAAGCATCACATAAAGTTGCGACACGTATGGGTTACTGGATGACTTCATTCGTAATCAGTAAAGTTTGAGTAAATTGTTCATTTAGTGAAGTAAGTAAAGGTAAAATTTGCACGGTAAAATAAAATAGAAGTTAGAATGTTGCATTTTCGAATAAACACATTTCATAAATGTTTGAAATCAATAAAATCTCATTAATGTATGATGAATAAAAAAAAACAATAACCATCTCAAATTATTTGTCCAAATTTTCTATTTACAAATTATGCTCTGTAAATTTTAATGCCAAAGACAAAACTACAAAATAACTCTTTATGTTGTCAAAAGTACTTACCTCATTACAAATATCAACACTTAACAGTAAATAATATTAATTATGTTAAAATAAAGTACATGCAACATGTTTGTACTTAGACTTTTCTTTGTAACAAAACAAATCCCAATCAAAATTCCCAGAAAAAAGCAACGCACAATGTTCAAAAATTAATTCTCTCATTCAGATTCATTTAGTCACTGAGCGAACCATTCCAATTCCCGCATGATGCATCATATTTGTTCATTTATCGAATTAAACAAACATCCATACAACAAATGTGAGTAATGAAATGAATTTGTGAGTAATGTTTGAATACTTTGAATCGGGGGATGTACTCGGTAATGAATACGTAGTTTGTTGTTACAGCTCTACTCATTAAGTCCCAGACTGCATGTTGAATTGGTTACAGGGTTTGTACTTTCTCCAAAATATTCTTCTAGATTCCTGAAATTATCATGAAATAAGCTCATTAAAAGATCAAGACAATGGAATATTTTTATTAAACCGTTGTTACATGGGATGATAGTCTCCAGAAAAATTCAAAATACTCTGAAATTAAAATAAAAACTTAATATGCAGGGATTTTCAGCCGAAATATTGTTTTTTCTTTGTTTGTGTGTTGTTTTGTGTTGCTGCTGCCCTCCTCCCTTCAACTTTGGTGAGTGTTGGGTATATTTTCCCTTTCTTTCCCATGTAAATATTGTCTTGCGGCATTTCTTTCCTTTCATTGTTACCTATATAAGTAGGCAGATAGTTACATCAGTATGCAGAATTACTATATAAAGAAATTGTGATTAGGTTAGTACCTATTGCAAATGAGCCCAACATACTAACTTCAAATACACTATGGAGGAGAATTTCAGAATGGAGCAGTTCAGAACTCATTCAACTATACGACAAAGAATTTCATTAAAACTGGTAGAGCTTCAACATTGGGTATCAAATCAAGCAACACTGTTAATTCCCTTAATACCAACCAGCCCATTATGAATTGAAATTTTTTAAAATTTGAATAACACTAAATTATTAATAGAAATTATTTTATGTTTTAGAAATAATTTTAGTAAACATCAATTAAAATCAAGAAATTTCTGTACCATGCTAACATTTCTTATCACTAAGTAATGGATTTAAATATAATTTAAGTAGGTAGAAAAGCAGATGTTAAGTTACACTGTTTTGTACAATTTTTTGGAACTGGTGTGCAATTGTGGAAATGACCAAGTCTATGGAAGTGATATTCATTCATAGTAATAGTTTTAGACTAAAAATTGAGATGGAATGCAAACTAAGCAATCTTTAACCATTGGTGGGTAATGTTCATTCTAAAAATAACATTGTATACTTTTCCATGACAACTTTCACTAAGTTTCTCATATGAGCTATATTTTAATATTGCACAATTGTCCCACCGTGTAAATTCAGCTTTGTCTTAATTATTATTAGTATATCTTCTCTTCTCACAGACACAGCAAAGGCTTTCTTCCACGAGTTGTCACAAAAAGGTAATACACTCTACAATGTGTTGCCTGATATCATTTCAAAACTCTCGAATCCAGAAATTAACATAGATGACAACAAATTTCGCTCCATCCTAAAGTAAGTATCTATAAGTTATTTTTTATTATTGGTCTTGCTTGAATTAAACTCTGTCATGCGTGTGACATTGTTAAGGTGTCATAATGATGTATTTTAAAATTTTCATTTACATAATAATCTATTTTAAGGACTATAGTTTATGTGGCTGTTATCCTTTCTACATAATTTTTTATCATGTATAGTTTTATGTACTTTTCATGTAGCAAAATTCAGTTCCATAAATTGTTCACTTAGTTCTTTCATTTTAAATTTTTTATTGTTTTACAGAATTATCAAGATAGGATAGGGAAAAATAACTAGTCACTTACCACAGATGAAGGCAGAAGGGCCAGACAAACTCAAGAGAACACACACACAGTTCACAATATTTCCGTTCATTGAATGAGTGATGGCTGTTCCGGTGAATCAGTTGTACAAAATATTCTCAGACTTGTCACCGGGGAGCGTGTCAATTTGAAGTGATGTTTCGAAGCTGGCCTCTGGCTCCATCGACTGATGAGGTGTCGAGATACTAGACCAGGGATGGCCAACCCGCGGCCCGCGGGCAGCTTGTGGCCCGCGGTAGGTCATTTTGTGGCCCGCGGAGCTGGATCATTAATTCATTATATATGTAAGCTTTGACTTTCAATGGTGATATCTACACTAAGTTAAGCAGATACTCAACCAAGATCATCGTTCGATTGATCTTGCAGGGATGGAAAGTGCGGGTGCATAACCGAGCATTATCACGGCTAAGGATCCTATAACTTTCAGCGTGTTAGTGGTTCGCCTGACTGATTCTTAGAGCGCTTGTGTCGGTTATTGATCTCTTAGCAGTTAATGTTTCCACCCATAGATGGAAATACACTCTTTGCTTTGATTTTTGTATTTGATTCGAAATGCATTGTCTAAATTCCATGTGTCTGTTGTACTGAAGTATTTGTGGCGTTTTGTCGTGATCGACTTTTAAGAACTAGTTTCTGTTTTATATACGTCGTGTGTATGCAAGTATTACTGTTGTTAAAAATACGTGATATTTGTGTTGTTGCATCTTTACCGAATATATTCCCGGTATTATTATTTTTAAGCGTTGCGATTGTAGTAGTTTCTGCAAAATACAAGCACGTGACTTTTATTCATTTCTCTTTCTAGATCAATTAATTAATGGCTTCAACTAGCAAAGATGTTGGATCAAAGAAGCGAAAAGCTGCAGATGAACTGAGAAGTTTTCAGGATAAGTGGACAAGAATCTATTTTTTTGTAGAATTTAAAGCTAAGCCCATATGCTTAATATGCAAAGAATCTGTTTTGAAAGACTACAACATGAAACGGCATTATGAAACTAAACATGCAAATAAGTTTGATGAGTACCAAAGACAATTTCGATTAGACCAGGTAAAGGACTTAAAAAGAAATCTTTCTGCACAGCAACAGATATTCACTAGCACTGCTGTAAAGTCAACATGCCACGTAAAAGCGAGCTATGCAGGAGCTTCAATATTAGCCAAGAAATCGAAGCCGTATCCAGATGGTGAAGGAATATTTGGAGAGCATCGTTGAAATTATGTGTCCAGAAAATAAAAAGGAATTTTCATAAATAAGCCTCTCTCGTCAAACTATTACCAGGCGTGTGGAAGACATTGGGAAACATTTTGAAGATAATTTGAAAAGCAGAGCGCCTGATTTCGTATATTATTCTCTCGCATTGGATGAAAGCACAGATGTAAAAGATACTGCGCAAGTAGCGATTTTCTTAAGAGGTGTTGATATCAATTTAAACAAAACAGAAGAATTAGCGGCTCTATATCCACTTAAGAACACTACAACTGTACGCGATTTGTTAGAGTCAGTTACAGCAACGTTAAATCGTTTTTCGTTAAAACTTCACAACTTATCTGGCGTGACGACGGATGGAGCTCCTGCAATGGTTGGAAAACATGAAGGTTTAGTAAAACTGATTGAAAATGAAGCCTGCAAACTTGATAATACCCCATTATTAAATTTTCATTGCATTATTCATCAAGAGAATTTATGTGCCAAGTCTTTAAAAATGGATCATGTCATGAGCGTGGTTATCAAAATAGTGAACTTCGTCAGTTCCAAGAATTCCTCAAACATTTGAATTCTGACTATAATGACCTTGATGGTTGTCGGGTGCAAAAATGTGAAAAAGAGTGTTTGATTTGAAGGAAGAGATACAATCATTTTATGCAAGCAAGTTGAAAAGTATCCCAGAGTTTGAAGACGTGGTTTGGGTTTGTGACTTCGCGTTTCTAGTCGATGTAACTAACGATTTAAATAACTTGAACATTCGTCTGCAAGGTAAAGACCAATTGGTTAATGATATGTTTGATATTGTTGCCGCGTTTCAAATGAAACTTGGGCTCTGGGAACAACAGTTGAAAAATAAAAATTTCGCTCATTTTTCCACGCTATCATTGGTAGCAGACGTCACACAGGCGTTGGCGATTAAGTACAGTTCATTGATATCAAACTTAAAACTTGAGTTTGAAAACCGATTTCAAGATTTCAAAAAACATCATATTATTTTAACTGCATTTGCGACGCCATTCTCCGTTTATATAGATTCATTGCCAGGAAATTTGCAAATGGAGTATTGTGAATTGCAGTGTGACGCACAACTCAAGGAGAAATTTCACCAGGTTGGTTTGGAAGAATTTTACAGAAAATATGTGAACAAGGAGAAATATCCTTTATTTTATAAACATGCTTAGCGGATTATTTCCATATTTGGAAACACTTATGTGTGTGAACAGCTTTTCAGCCGGATGAACAGTATCAAATCCCAAAACAGAACACGAATCACCGATGTTCATTTGGAGAACTTTATGCGTGTAGCCACAACTTCTCTCGATATCAACATTGATGCCCTTAGTTCTGTAAAACAATGTCAAAAGTCGCTTTAAGATAAGTGTATATTTAATACTTCATTAAATATCTAATTTAATTTTAAGTGTTTTTTTTTCCTTCATGAAAATATTAATATTTTTGCAAGAAAATATTAATATTTTTCTAAGAAAATTATGCGTGCGGCCCGGTAGAGAGTTGTAGTTCTAAAATTTGGCCCGGCTGCTGAAAAGGTTGGCCACCTATGTACTAGACAGTCCTTCCTTATATAGCCTGCACCAGGCAACGGTTGCTGGTGACGTCACAGTCACGTGCACCAAGTGCATATCGGTGTAGAGGTGGTGGGGTAAGAAGTCTGATAGGGCAAGCCCAGCATTGGGGTGGGAGGTATGGTGGGGATCGACACAGTGAAAGGGGTCAGCTGGCGGGCAGAATGTATTTTGCAACGATCTTGATAGCAGTTTCACTGTCTCCTTAATTGATCTATAACAGTGTTCCACGCTGTATCTCTGTTTACAGAGTCTTCCGCGAGATGTATTTCCACAGCCTCCTTAATGACACTATCCCAGTATCCGTCAGCGAGCATTAGTATTTTCGTCACCTCAAAGTCAAAGCTGTAACTTTCTTCTATGTGGTGCATAGCTACCATCGAGTTCGTGGCATACCCCAGACACATACATCTCGCGTGTTCTAAATAGTGCTGAAATACGAAGCCTACCGTCTTCCTGATGTTTCGCTGCCCACATTCGCAAGGGATGGAATATATACCAGGTTGTCTGAGGCCCAAACCATCCTTTGTACTATGCAGTAGCTCATTTATATTCCTAGGTGAAAAGAAGAACGTCTTAATGCCTGCCTTGCCTATCTGGTGATTTTTGCTGAAGTCACTCCAGTGTATGGTAAAAACGCTTGTTGATCTGCTTCTTGAATCCCTGTCTTCCTCTTGTCTTTTTAGTGGAATGCCCTCTTGATTTGTGCTTCACTGTATCCATTCATGTGGAAAGTACACAGCAAATGGTTTAGTTTCACTGGAAGACTTTCTGCATCACAGATGGCTCTGACCAGCGCAGTGATATCAATAACAGTGAACTGTGGTGAGCAGTATGATGATAGCTCTGCGCACTGAGGTATAGCCTGGTGCGGGTTGGTTTCCTATACACTCTTTGTCCTTGTGTGCCATTCAAATCCCTTCTGCCCAAAATGTCCAGAAATGATAGTCAACCTTCTTCCTCCATCGATAGAGGTGGAATGGTAAGTAATTTTTGTGTGACAAAATATTGCATCTCCCTTACACCGTCTACTGAAATAAATATTGGCCTTTGTTCAGTAGTAAGATTTTAGTATATGTTCTATATCAAAACCTCTACTGTGTGCTCTTAGTAAACGCCTTAGTATATTTCTGACAAAATACTTGCAGTTCTTCCTCTGGTTACTATAATTACTTTAGTAATAGTGAAGAATGACTCATCACGGGCATATCATCATTCATTCTATGTAATTATTGGATTGTATATCTGAATTTGTTTATTATTTTAATTTTCTTCTTCTACCCAGTGAATCACTTTTTCATTCCCTCCAATAGTTTTTATCTTATTTACCACCATCAAATGATTCAATTTGTCAAAGATATAGTGCTACACTATCAACTTTACATAGGTTTTACTGTCCCAGCTCATCCAGCTTGACATTGGGCCCTTGAGTCTGTACCAGGCTTGGAGACAGTTTGTGACACATATACTAGAAGAGACTGGATAAACAAACCATTAATAAAATTGGGAAATAAAGAAAATAGATAGGAAACAAGAGGGGGGGGGAGGGGGAGAAATGTCTCTGATCTTGAGCAATGTGTATGTGGCAGGCAAGATAAGGAATGTAAGGAAGTAAAATGTCTCAATATAAAGATAAAGTGATGATACACCAAATAAATGTAAAACAGTGGGATATGTTTTATAAGGGTTTGTGGACTAACCCAGCGTGAAAATATGGCCTTTTTAAAATGAGGTAAATATTGATCCAGCAACAACTGATGAACATCGTTAGCGCTTTTTATTTTATTTTAAAACTACAAAATCTCTAGTAAAGGAACAAATGTAGAATTAGTAAAGTATGGCCCACCATCCTTGCATGAAATAATCTTTATATTATTTAATCAATGCTGTAGAACTGGTAGCATATCTGGAATCTGAGCCCATCCAGAAATTCGTCTGAAATTTTGAGCAATAAGCCTGCTTTGAAATATATGCAATACGAAGAGAAGTCAATCTTCCAACAATTTAAATAGTTTTTATTGATTTGATAGGATCAGTAGGAATACACTCCTGGGCATCATGGTAGAGATAGGTTTTCTGTCCCACAATTAAAGTTGGTCAACTTCCTCCACCATCGGTTCCATCCACACTCTTTCCTCTTGTTTCGTCATTCATTCATTAAAACGGTAAGTTCCAATATTTACACTTCTTCCCCCTGCTATGTGTCTCTCCTTCTACATGATTAAGATTACTAACTGAAATATTGTGAAGTGTGTTTACTTTTTCTGTTTTCTTATGTTCGTCTGGCCCTCCTGCCTTCATTGATGGTGACAGGTTATTGTCCCTGGCGTATCTTATTTTCATTGCTTAGTGGCAATTTCATAGTCAGATTCTAAAGTGGCAACAAACCATAGTTGGTCTAAAAATAAACCAAGACGTAAGACAAGGCTCCCCTCTTTCACCAACTGTTTTCAATATGTGTACAGATATCGTTAAGAAATGGCACTTCTTCTTTCACAGTTCAAACTTAACAGCTGATACACAGAATTTCAAAGTATCAGAGGTTAAAATGAATATCATACCATTCTATGGGGAAAGAACCAGAAAGAATAAAAATAATTACTATTTATAAAAAAAACTGTGGAACCAAGTAATGACTTAAATTATGCACAAGTACGGGTTGAGGTGGATTGATCATTTGAACCTCCTTGAGCAGATTTATGGTACAATAAAAAGGGTTATTGGCAGGAAGCTGAGATAAGAAACATATATGAAATTCTATTAAGTACTGGGGCGCCAATGCTGTCGTTTGACTCAAAATATGTGACAGAATTGAATTTTTTTAGATTTGTAGCCGAATACAGTTTGTAGTTAAAAATAAAAAAAAATAGAAAATTCACATAGACTTAGGATATTCAACTAAAAAACTGAGGAATACAGAAGTAATTGATACCATCATGTTTGTGGATTGTCAGTAAATGGACCCCACCAAATGATTGAAACAGTAGTTAGTCTTACATTCAAACAGGACATCCTAATCCTCGCTGATGGATGTTGTAGTATGCATAATTGTCATTCAACTTTGTTTCACACTGCAGCTTCTCTGAAAACAAGATATTTACAGAAACACAGGTTTATTCAATTGGAATTATTTTTTTTATATTCTGCCTTTGGACCTCCTGTCCCATCGTCACAGACCACAGGTTGATAATCACACTGATTGAGAGTGTTTGAATCAGCATAAAATAAATTTTCTGAAAAAAGGGAGGTTTGAATAAATATGGCATGTCAAACTCTTTAATTATATTGTTAAATCAAAGTGATCTGGGAATACTATCTTAGAAACTGTTTTTATATATTTTGGTAGAAGCTTCAGTATTATTCTATTAGGAAATTTGGTTCGTGTTATTTTTTAATTTGTCATTGAAATTAATATAAGTTTGTTTATAATTTACAGGTTTTATTGGGCTTAGTGCAACGAGAACGCCAAGTTGAAACACTAGTGGAGAAGCTTTGCCAACGGCTAGCTGCTGCACCCACGGATAAACAAACTTGTAACCTGGCGTACTGCATAGGCATGCTTCCTTACAATGAAAAATCTTTACGGTACCTTGTTGACAACATCTCTTGCTATGCTGAAAAATTACACCAGCAGCCTGTGTTTGATTCGTTTATGAATGTTGTCACCAGTAATTGTAACAATCCAAAAATTGAAATAAAGGTGCTAATTTCTTAAATATTTTCCATTTAGTTTACTCTTTTTATCAAACATCAGAGTGAAGAAACAATCATTTCATACTTTAACATGTAAATTTCTAAATCAGTATTAATTGATTGAATCAAGATTAGATATTATTGTAATTGCATTTTGATTTTAGAACATAATTTTTTTTTCATTGTATGGAATATTTATTACTTTTATTATTATTAAATAAAACTCTGGCACTTCCAAGTGGACTAAAGACAGGTAGTTGCTTGTTGTATATATTGAAAATCATATGGTTTGATGATTATTAATGTTGCCATAAGACTTTTAAACTGGAAACAGTTTACTTTAGTTGGGATTGACTTCTATGCATTTCTTGTGGTATAAAGAAATTATTAAATAGCTTATCTTACAGTAACAATGGAGCAGAAACAAATAATGTGAGATTACGTTAATATGCAAATGAAATTCAAATAAACCCACATTCACCAAGTTGAAGAGAGGAGGGCTGCAGTAACAAAAAAACACTACATGTACACACAACACAATACTTTGTGCAAAAACCTCTGACAAAGTTCACATGCCAGTGCAAGGTCAACCCAGCCAAGTGAAAAATGGCATTTGACCATTATAAACAGAGCTGAGTTAGTTAGTGGGGAAGGCAAAATCGATGTTCATGCAAATGATACACTTGGGAAAGAAATTAATCACAATAAAAGTGATACATATAGGAGGCGAAAAATATGAGTTAAAATAAATTCATCCAGTAACCACACAAGCAATAAACATCACTGCAAACTTTCTTTGCTCTGTAAGAACTTCTTTATTTTTGGCCAACATCTTCCCAAACCACTCAGTGGATAACACGCTACCTCTGCATGCCTCACTGCTTCAACCCCATGTCATTCTCAAATTTCCCCACCCAACACCTCTACAACCCAACCCCTAAGGAAATACAAAATCACTGTAGTTTATCTTTTTTCCACTCCCCTCTCCAACATCAGTTTGCTATTCTCTCCAAGAGTCACACATTCTCTTTCACCCCAAAATTTCATTATGCTTCTCTTATTATTGACTCTTTCTGTCACACCCTCCACTGGCCGCATTATCTCAGTTAGATCTACCTCTCCTCCCCTAAAGCAATTTTTCATATGCCAAAAATTCCTCACTTTTACACTCTCATTCCTTCCTAAATTAAACTCCATATTCCAATAGTCTGCTTGATACAGAAATGTAGGCAGTGAGGGAACTTTCAAAATATCAAAACATTGTAATTCTTCCAACAGATAAGGGTTTGACAACAGTGGTCATGGATCAGAGTGATTATGAGGCTGAAGAATCCTTAATTCCTCAACCTCTAAGCTCTCTCCCTACATTGCACTCCTCAATTTTAAAAGCTCTTTGACCCCCACCCCTTAGCTTCTGCCCAAGAAACACAAGGTAGGCAATACAGTATGTCCCATAGTCACTGCCTGTGGGACATGTCGCCTTAATGACCAACGGTCATAGCCTATGTCAGAAACACTCTCCACTTCCTAGGACGTCTATGAACTGTTGCCACACACACCTGCTGATTCCTTTCCTGGTCAACATAAAGTCACATTTTGTTAACCAACATCCCATTTTGGCAGGGCCTCAGTGTCCTTGATCAACCACTTTCCCTATCACTGCCTTTCTCATTTTACTGGCCTGCTCCTTTTTAACTAATAATTCTTTACCTTCCAGTCCCACATCAACCATCAGGTATGAGGCACTCACATACCATCCTCCAATGCCAGTCATCTTTTGAATTGACTGGAAGAATCTTTTCTTGAAAGGATTACCTTACAACCTACCAAGATTGTTTCAATACATACGACATTTTCTATGATGTGTGTACATGCATAGGACCTCCCTTTTGACTTTGTAAACTCTTCAAACAACATCCACTTCCTAAATTTCACATGGTACTTCTGTTATACCAACATCACATTCCTTGAAGTATACATAATGGCCACTTACACACCTTGGTCCACATCAAACCAACAATATTGAGACTCATGGGTGCTACCCATATTACACTGAATGCTCCCTACGCTATATCCTAGACATCCATGGCAGACACATTTGCTCCAATTGAGAATTCTTTTCCTTCACTTTATTGCCCTGATACATGCCCTTGTATCCTGTAACTGTCTTGCAGAATTGGTGTGTAAACAGATATTCTGAGGCATACACAATTCAGCTATAAAACGCCCAATCCTGTGTTTCTCACCCAAGTTCTGTCGTGGTTTGGTATCCCTGAATCAGATTTTTCTTCATGGTCAACGAATTTCTTACATCTCTTTGCAAATGTGTCTCATTCTCCCCACTGTCTTTCCCGCAATCCTCCACATCACTTTCAGCATACTACCTAACTAGAACAATATAAAAATTCTTCTTGGGTGTATACCCAGATCTGTTGAAACCCTAGTGGAAAGGGGAAAGATCCAGTTGTCACATAGGAAAATACAGTTGTACACAAATATCAATTGCCTAATGCTCCTAATAAACCAGCCTATGGCCCCTTCCCTTGTAATAAGTCTTGCTGCAAAATGTGCAACTGATATCCACCTCCCAAAATCTATTATATGCCTAACAGTGGTTAAACCTACATCATAAATCAAATGTAAAAAGTATTTTTCTTTTTGTTTTAAAGTATACGTGTGCAAGGTTTTATCATGATCAGATAAAAAATTTGTGTTTTAAATTTCAAGTTCGTATTTCCCAGTCACTAATTATGCGACTAGAACTGATTTAACACGGGTAAAAAATGAAATTTTTTGTGTTTTTAAAAATATCACCATCCACTTTGGCTCATTTCTCTACCATTTTTGAGATATTTATAAAAAAAAAAATTAAAAAACCTGACCCATTCCACATTTAATTTTTCCTTAAGTGGGATGATTGGGGGAGGTTAAAATAAAATGTAGACCGTATTTTTCCCATGCTTTCTAAAGTATGTGTGTTCAAAGTTTCATTGAGATTTGATTAGAAAAAAATTATAAAGAATATACATTTATATATACACACACATATCCATTTTTATGTATAAAGAGATTTTAATTCATATTTTTACCTCCTATTCGTGTCCTTTTTTTGTAGTTTTTTTTACTCATATCATTTCCAACAACATTGCTTTCTCTCTCTCACTACCTCCCCTATGTTTGTAACAGTCAAATACCATCATTCTAATGGCTGAATTTATCACTGACATTTACGCGAACACCAGTAGATGTTTCTATTTTCTCGAATATGGGTATTTCCCAAATTTAATGCCACAACCCTCCTCCCTTTCCATATTATCATTTTAGAGTTTTACTTATAATGTTGGTAGGTTATCGGTTGCCCTAAAGTCTATTAATTTTCAGCCATTTTTAAAGCTCTTTTTTGTCTTCACTGAGTTTTGCCCAGGGAGAGGTGTAAATATTGTGAAGAGTTGTCCATTTTAATATTATTATTCATTATGAGGTATTACAGATTAACTGTTAGAAAGTAAATTTATTTTTCTGATTTTCATTATTTAAGGTTGTCTGTGATGAACTGGAGTTTCACATTAAAAATATTGTGTCTGGCCAGTCAGAGGTAAATGAAAATGGAGTGGAGCTGCTGCCTTTCAGTACCAATACTCTACCGAAAAGAACACCTGCTCGTAGAACAGGTAAGTTTAAAAAAATAATAATAATAATTAATAAAATTTCAGCTGTTACTTAATGATAGGTTCTCTTTCTATTAAATTAAATTAATATGTCTCATACGGAGATCTCTGATTTAAATTTGTTTTAATTCTCTCTCTCTCTCTCTCTCTCTCTCTTATAAATGAGGTATTTAACATAGCAATTGATTCTTGACAGTATATGACAGCCTTGATTGTTTGTTATTAGCATTTATCTTCGTCTCTTGGCTGCTAACATTGTGTAAAATGCCACAGCATGACGTCCAAAATGTTAGCCTTTTTACCCAATGATGTGGCATCAGCCGGACAGCCAACAGACAGTTAACTCCATCCAACAATGACAATAATTAGTTTTGTTATAATCATGATGACATAATTGCTTATGCTACAAGTGTCTTGTAATTACATTTATATATAATATTAACATTTTTTTCTTTCAGGATCAAGAAAGCCACAGTCCTCTGTAAGGAAGAATCCACAAAGAGGAAAAACTCCAAGACGTCCAAAACGGAGGACTCCAACCCCATCTCCTTCACCAACAAGTGATAGTGACCTAGAATGATTTAAATATTAGGTATGTTACCTTATAGTAAAAAAAAGGGGGGCACAGTTATCAATATTTGGATAAGGTTTGCGACCAAACAGGGATTCCAAAGTCATTTTTATAGAATTCTCCCCAAATACTGTTGAGTAAATTGATATTGCCAATTTTCACTTGCAAATTTTTAATTGTGTTAAAATAACCTCAAAACATAATTTTAGGGATATTTGATGCAAGAAAGCACAAAAGGGATATAATATAATTACAAAAAATAGATAGTGGCCCTACTTTTTGGATTGCTGTCGTTTGGGAAGTGTACTTGGTAGATAGGTATCTGTAGAATCATTTTCAAATTATTAAATACCATGAACAGAAACAAAAATTAGTTATTTAGTTGATGTGTAAATTGTCAGATTCCATTTAAATTTTAATAAAAATATTTTATGCAGTCCAGCTATTCAGATTTCAGTTTTCCATCGTTTCCGACAATCAATACATTTGTTCTTTCTTAAATGCCATTGTTAATTTCCAGCGAAATAAAATGTCAGACAATGTCCTAGTTCTCTGTATTATTGGCTTTGTAATGACAAATATGTTCATTTACCTATCTTTTATAATCTGGCCAGTCTCACCAACATAAACTCAGCTGCAGGAGAATGAAATCTCATAGACCCATTTGGGTTGTAGTGGAGATTTTTTTTTTGTTCTTTACACTGATTACAACAGACGTTTTCAACCTTTTTGAATATGCAACCCCTTTACAAGTATAAAAAAAAAATGATGAACCCCCGCCCCCCATTTCCATAAAAAAAAACTTTGGCGTTTCCCCAGGCCCATAATAAAACTGTCAGTGATTTTTAAAAAATGATGTATTATTTTCTTTCTTTTGAGACTGTACCTACTGATTGAGAAATCAGTTACTGTGCAACGTAGCTGGAGGCAGTGATATACTCTTTGCGTAGTGGCGACACGGAAGTCGAGAAGGTGGGGTCAGCGGCCGCATAGGAACAGTTTTTTTTTTTCACTGCAATTAGTTGTCAGAGTACGCCAGCGAGTATGGACTAGCTTCGCTGTGAATGAGGATAAATGAATTTCTCAAAAGATCTGCATAGCCCACCATGTCTGCTACAAGTGGCAATACCAAATCAAAACCAAAACAAAAAAATTGGACTTTGTGGTGACAATTATCTGAAATATGGTAGAAGGTAGAGAAATTGGCTCCAATTAGAAAATTACTTGGTTATTTGCATCTCAAAAATACGATTACCATTCGAGAATTTACTAAAAAAATAAACAGGCACGTCCTTCTCACTGAAAATTTTTATTATATTGTAAGACCTACAAACCTTGCTTTTTACGTTTTTCTGGATAGCGACTGCGACCCCCTGAGTAAGACTTGGCAACCACCCTTGGTGGTTGCAACCCACAGGTTGAAAAACACTGGACTACAAAGTTACTTGTGTGCTGTGCACTTTGTAGACAGGTTTATATTAACTTTATTTAGCAGCATGCCAATTCTATCATGTAGGGCAGGACTGCTACTTTGTATTCCTGAAAGATTGATTGGTTGTTGGTATCTGTCTGATGAAAGATAAAGGTATCTGTTGGCCCTAAATGTGTGGAGTAGTGCATCAAATTCCAGGTAAATTTTCATTGTCATGCATTTTCACCACTCAGGTGGACAGTTTTTAAGAACACCTCTTTTTATTACTGGTTGGTGATGCAATGTGCCATGGAATCATGTTTTATTACTAACTTGACTGCCCTTGTTTTATTTCCCTAATTATATACTTTATTTATATAATCAAGGAAATAATCAAGGACACACTGTCTGAAGGTACCACAGTGAATGTGTGGTTGGCGTAATGCACCTGTAGCCATGGTTTTGAGACCCGTATTTTCAGCGCTTCTTTCTCCAGTGATTGCATGAAGATATTAGCCACTATTGGCCACCAAGCTGCCCATCTGAGGTGTTGTCATAAGTGCAGAGAGTGCCATCAGAAGCTTAAATGCTGATGAAGTTGGCTGCAAATTGGCCCAAATCTTCTGTCAAACAAAACCTCCACAAAATAGCCTAGTATCTGAAGAAAGACTTGCACCAAAATGATTAAAACAGCACAGCAATATTGTACATATGTTGCTACATGCAGACAAATGGAACTCAACTGTAGTGATGAAATCTAAAGATTGCCACATTAAAGTTATAAGTCTTCTGGAAGAGACTCTCCACACACACACACACACACACACACACACACACACACACATACACTTCGCATGCTAAAGTCTTAAGTAGTAAATCTCGTTAACAACTCTGTGGGGGTTGCCAAAAATCTAAATACCAGTTCCTGACCCACCCCACTAGCCGATTATGTGGCTGACAAAATAAAACCCCTGATAGAAGGTATCACCACAGAAAAAAGCTTACACTATATTTAAATAATCTCAAGACTTAATAGACTTCCTAATTAGTTTTGATATGTCATTGTTTACAAGTGTGCCTGTGGAAGAAACAGTATGTAAGACGTCTGTCCTTGGTTGATGGATATTAATTTTAAGTTATGGTTTGATTCTGATCTGCTCACTTCAAGTAGTTTAAGACATTTATTTAGTAAGAATTAATTATAGTTCGAGGACCCGGTCGCCAGAGAGTGAAACCAAAACCGTCCCCAGAAGTAGTTAGGAGAATAATTAATAAAGTTCATTAAGCAACATCAAGAGAGCAATTACGTTCATAGCAAGTTTATTACGAAAAACACGTCAGACACATGCGAACGGTTTGGCCACCATCAAAATTCAAAGTATAGCTATCGAAACTTCTTATCCGAAAGATTGCAGAATTCTTGTGGTAAAAGGAAAATTACAGTTCGTATCTTCTTCCCGCTAAATCATACACCAACATTACTTGGCTTTCACTGTTCATTTATATACTGTCCAACCACTCAACTTTATAACCACAGTTCTACTTAAGAAATAAACTTCTTTTTACACACAGTTCAATATAGGAAAACACATTATACCGAACCTATATCGGCTAACGCCTACAATGCGTGAGCCGCGGTACGCGTTAAGCTGTCTGCGACATTTCGTACACAACCATTACTAGCGGGCGACTGACTTTAGAAAATAATGTAGCCCTCCGCTCCAGAGATACTACTTTGAAGCGGCGGAAGGTAACTGTAATGTCACACTCCCCAGCTACCAAATGTGATAATTGTTCGGGTTTTGTTTGATTATTTAGAAAAAAACCGAAGAATTATCATAAAAAAAGCATACAGAAAATTTCATACTGTGCTACAAACACAAAGTTATAAAACCTAAGGTGGCCAACCGACTAGCCTAAGTTACATTAAATCACCTTAAAGAAACATGAAAAACAAACAAAATCAGAAAACACAAAGAAAAATACACGAAGTAACCACCTGAAGTTGTCATAGTTTTTTGTGGTCACAGTTCTCAGGAAAAATAAACTGGAAGGAAAGAACATATATACAACATAACAAAAATAATCTTTTCGCTTTCAACGCAGGCTCTATGGGTGGAGTCCTCGGTTGCGACACTAGTAGAGGTCAGTCACCTCTATACAACTTCTTTTTTTCTTTTTTTTTGAAGCACTTCACGCACTACACAAAGCCTACTGTTGTTGTTGCTGCTGCTGCTGCTGCTGCTGCTGCTGCTGCTTAGCTTTCGGCATTTCTCAGGCAGGGTAGGGTAATTGGAAATGTCGATTTATTTTGCTGGCTTTAGCCGGAAAAAAATTAAAGCTTTGTTCGCCGCAGCGATGAGGTAATTGGCATACGCCATAGAAGGAAAAAATTAGGAAAAAGAAAGAATAAAGGGTGTCCCCTATTCGTGACCATTGCGGAGTGAGTAGACATCCTCGTCCAACATCCATAGATGAAGGGCTCATCTCCACCCCTGTCACGTTAGCTTTCCACTTCCATTTGATATATTTCCGGTTGATTCTCTTCTTTTCTTTACGTATCTGCGGTTGCTTTAATTTCCCGTCATCTTCTTCATATACTCCGCAGTCCATTGATATTGACTTATTACCTCCATAATACTCTTCAGTCGATAAAAATGTTCCGCCGTCTTTGTTTACTGCGCCCGTGGCTGCCGCACACTTTAATTTATTTTTGGCACAGGTTACTATAGTGCTTACACATTGACTGTTGCGCGAGCGCTGGTTGCTGTCACGCGCGAGCGTGCTTCTGTTATTTTTGACATATTGCTGAGGTGCCATTTCAATTACTTCCCGGCTCGCTTTACCGCTATTTGTTTCTTCTCCGGATCCGTCGATTTCTATCAACTTAATTTCAGTCTCCTGGTCCTCGTCATTCTCAATTTCCATATTGCCTTCTTTAAAATCTTCTTCAAAATCTTCTAGTTTGTCCGCTCTCAATTCTCCACTCATGCTATTGGATAAAATCTTCTCGTATCTTGTCAGTTCCTCTTCAACATAGTTATTGAATACAGTGTCATATAGCCATATTTCTGGATGATCCTTTTTCTTCCTTAAACTTATTCTTTCTTCTCTTACTACTGCTGTTTTCTCTGTATTTGGCTTCTTTTCTGCCTCCAAACTGTCTTCAGTCACCGTGTTCGGTTTCTTTGCTGCGTCTTCAGTACTGTCACTAACGATATGATGTACTTCAGAACCATGGATTGATTTTATTTCTCCATCTTCTATATTTTCTTCTTGCATGTGCAAATCTTCCTTGGCATCATTTATGTCGCTTCTTTGGGTCACAGTTTCCTGCAAACAGCTAATGTCATTACTATTGGTAGTTTGAGATTTACAAGATGTTTATACATGGCAATCTGCTAACATTTTCAGAGCCTCTTCTATCTTCGACATACCCCTCTCGATTGTTTCTCTGATGCTGTTGATTGCTATTTTCCATTCTTCCTTATCGCCGACAAAGATTCCGAACTTTTTGTTCCTTTTATCTGATCCGCTGTTCTTCTCATCTTCGGGTAAAACTTCACGTTCGTCGGTAAATATTTTCTGCTCAATTTCTGGAACTTGTCTCACAGTTTCGACTTCATTAACATTTTCTTCTTGTATAATGCCACTGTCATCTGTAATTACTTGTCTTGAAATTCCATCTTCTCTACGAAAATCTTTAATCTCTTCTTCCGGTATTATCTCTTGTGTTATTCTTGCAGCTTCTACAATTATCTCGCCACTCTCTTCTGATATATTAGTCTGACAGTTAGTGTTATTTTCTTCTTCTCTTCCTAATTCTTCTTGCTTCTCCAATTCCTCTTCTTTACGCTTATCGTAGTCCGTATCAACATGTGAAATTGTACTCTCTTCTTCCTGAGATAAGCAGGTTTGATTATTAATAATTTCTTTTTCTTCCCCGACGTTTTCTTGATCAACATCTTCTCTTGCTCGTATATACTCCCACGGTTGATATGGTACTAAGTCCTTCTTTGGGAAAATACCTCCTATTCTCTTGTCCTCAGGGAACCTTAATACGTAAGTAGACTTTTCACGCTCACCTACTATCAGGTAAGGTCCCTCCAACCAATGTCTGAACTTTCTAATGTCTTCATTGAACATATAAGATTCATATCCAATTTCCAACCAAACCCAAGCACCTTGCTTAAATGACTTCCCACTCATGTTTACTCTTTATGTATAGTTACACTTTTCGAAAAAATAAAAGAAGACACAAATACTGGAATTTTACTTCTCTCGAACAAGACAATAAAACAAAACGACGACGTCATCTTCGAAGCTCGCAAGCCGCAACAAACTAATTAAGCATGCCATTTAAAGCAAAAGGAAAATAAAAGGTTACACGTTAGGCATTACTACAAGTGAAATTGAAATAATTGCTTGCGTCATCACTGATGACAAAGGAAAAGGAAAATGCACTGTCAAGTTAGGAAAGAAAATCTTGCCCGATTTTCTTCCTCATATTTTACAGAAAAAAGGAAAATTATCAGGAAAAATTAGGAAAGGATTTAAGCCTTCAAAAATAGCCAAACAAGCAGCGCACAGCGCATCCTTAGCTTTCGGAGACTCTGCACGACGATTCTTCTTTCTGCAAGATGCCTCTCTCCCGCCTTCGTCGTCTCGGCCGCCCAGCTCCGTGCCGAACAATGTGGAATATCTCCTCGGCTGCTCTCTGACCAACCGCGCTGCCTTCCTCGAGTGGAACCTCTTCCACACCTTTGAGTATTGTCGCTACAGTCCCGATTGTCGTCGTCGTTATGTCCCTAATTTTCCTTTTACTTTTGTGTGTTTTCCCAGGGTTTGAGAAAAAAATGTCTCTCCTCCTGGTACTAATTTCTATCACACAGTCCGTTACGCGTCGCCATGTAAGACGTCTGTCCTTGGTTGATGGATATTAATTTTAAGTTATGGTTTGATTCTGATCTGCTCACTTCAAGTAGTTTAAGACATTTATTTAGTAAGAATTAATTATAGTTCGAGGACCCGGTCGCCAGAGAGTGAAACCAAAACCGTCCCCAGAAGTAGTTAGGAGAATAATTAATAAAGTTCATTAAGCAACATCAAGAAGAGCAATTACGTTCATAGCAAGTTTATTACGAAAAACACGTCAGACACATGCGAACGGTTTGGCCACCATCAAAATTCAAAGTATAGCTATCGAAACTTCTTATCCGAAAGATTGCAGAATTCTTGTGGTAAAAGGAAAATTACAGTTCGTATCTTCTTCCCGCTAAATCATACACCAACATTACTTGGCTTTCACTGTTCATTTATATACTGTCCAAACACTCAACTTTATAACCACAGTTCTTACTTAAGACATAAACTTCTTCTTACACACAGTTCAGTATAGGAAAACACATTATACCGAACCTATATCGGCTAATGCCTACAATGCGTGAGCCACGGTACGCGATCAGCTGTCTGCGACAATCCGTACACAACCATTACTAGCGGGCGACTGACTTTAGAAAATAATGTAGCCCTCCGCTCCAGAGATACTACTTTGAAGCGGCGGAAGGTAACTGTAATGTCACAAGTAACAATGGCACCGACTAACTATTGGCTTTCAGCATTACGGAACGAGTTTTGTCTGCTTATCACTTTCACCAAAAAACATTTAATATCTTCATGGAGGCACTGGAGATTGAGGTGTTGGACAATGCATGTCTCAAATTGCGTCTGTGGCTGCATTTCATACTTACTGTGTGGCTCCCATAAACAGATTACCCTTGATGAGTTCCTTGATTATATAAATAAAGAACATTCTAGAATCAAATTTGCTATGGAAATGGAAGTACAGTTGTTGTTTTTACGTGTGTTGGTAACAAATTGTGATGATGAGAACCTAGGTTTCTCAATTTAAGGAACACCTACGTAAATGAACAAGTATTTCCATTCCTCATCACACCACCCTCCAGCGACAAAAATGGGTGTTCTCCAAACCCTCTGAACTAAGTCATAGAAATGTGTGACATTGAATGTTTGCTGCACTACAGCACACATCTAGGACCAATAGACATCCACACCTTTTCATCAAATGGGCCCTGTAGATAACTACAGCATGGAGAGCCACAACTGCTATGAGCTACTCAGACCCCAACCAGTTTGTCATTCAGGAATGCAAAGTAACTGTCCTTATCTATGTAAAAAAAAATGTAAGTTACAGAATTTAAAACTGTTAAGAAAATGAATATAAAACCTGTCTACAAAAAGCACAGCACACATTATCTCTGTAGTCAATGCAAAGGACCAACTACCTTTGTTACAAGCCTGCAGGGAATATGAGATTCCATGCTCCTGCTGCCAAGTTTACATTAAAGAGACGTGAAGCACAGTAGAAGACAGTTTACAGGAACACAATTGCTGTTTCAAATCCAATAACACAAAGAAATCAGCCATTGCAAGGGATGCAGCAGCAATTAGGCATTTACTTCAAGAAAACAACGCTGATATTGGGAGAAAATCACTGGTGGCTAAGAAATTTTAGAAGACTCCCAAGCATATAGAGTCTTCGTGACTGTCCAGCAGCTCACCTCCCGGCCTTCAGCTGGGAGGAATGAAAGTAAAAAAATTAATAGTAATAAATGGAACATGGGCTGACTAATGCATATTAATGTGATAATTGGGGTTCGGACCTTTATGACAACTCATTTTTTTTCCTTCCTTCTTTTAGAGCCGTAATCCTGAAATAAACGCTGATTGTATTTAAATGTATTTTAGATAGTATATAAATGCATATTCATTCAATTTTCGTTTCTGGTGTGAAAGGATTAGCCGTCAGGTCATTTTGATTCATTCTCTGACGTATAATTTGATGATTGTGATTGTGTAACTGTGTGTTTCTGATACGAAATAACAATAATAATAATTCAATTTTCGTAGTTTTGCTCATATTACAATAATATTTATGGCCATATTTTGAGGAAAAATCTGGTAATTTTTAATAGTACTGGAAATTCACTAGAAGTTCTAGATTTGAAGATAATTATTCACAAAACTGTACTTCTATTATCTGTTGGAGGAAAAAATAAAACTAATTGTTTTACCAATCAATGATTAAAGTTATACATGTAGTCATACTCCAAACAGTCCGCCTTGTAATCTCAACAATGCTGCAGCAGCATGTCTGTTGAGCCACTTCAATCAATGTTTCATTGCCATAAATGCTTTTGAAAATAATCTTCAGTTTTTAAATCTGTAGTGGATCAGTAAGTACCGCCATGTTAAAAACAAAATTTTCTGGAAGTGCGGAGTTAGGGGGTGTCCATTAATGACATGAGGTGAAATTGAAATGGGGGGGGGGGGTGAATTAAACGGAAATCTCACTGTAGAGCTAAAAGAAAAAAAAGTCTACAAATCGCGCAAAAGCCGACTTTAGGGGGGGGGGGGGTATTTCGTCCAAAATTAGGGGTATAACCACCTTTGGAAACATGGGACCTACAAAAAAGTCTCAAAAAGTTACAAGGTCAATTAGTAGGAGGGGAGGGGGGGATCCTCCTTCAACATCTCACGTCATTTTAGAGGGGGAGGGGGTCTGACCAGATCTCGCAAAGTCTCACCAGAGGAAAGGGGGGTGGGGGGGTCCGGGATTCCGAAAAAAACACCTCGCATCATTAATGGACGTCCCCTTACGTAAAGGAATTTGGAGGGGATTATTTAAATCAGTTCTGTAAATTATGTGAAATTAAAGTGACTTAAACGAAGCTATTTAAAATTTAATTTCCCAAATATGCAGTGAGTGCACGGAAGCAAATTATGCTATCTACATGAAAACGACCACTACATGGTAAAATAAATTATGTAAAATTGACCATGTTTTCATGTATAGTAAATTTAAGTATTTGGTCATGTTTTGTTATTTTTAGGTCATATTTACTCATTTTAGGGTCATATTTGCATGCATGTTTCTCTATTTTTTCGTCATAAAGATATGAACCGTAGTAATGAAATTATTCCTAGCAGTTTATCTCTGATAATCTTTTTATTTCAGGTTTTTGAACAATGTGCCATTTTCATTATTAATGGCCAGCTATGAAACTATCACATTGATGAAATTCTATTTAAGAAGAATTATGGCAATTTTGCTGTTAAGTACAAAATTTACTCTGATATGAAGAAAACCTACCTTTTTTATACATGCCTGAATAATCAACAACAGATCATAATATTTTGTATAAAAAAGGTTCTGTTACTTTAGTAAGACATTTTGAGATAAGAAGCAGAAAAATCAGTATCTAAATTATAGTATTTATTTTAAACATGATAAATTGTCTTCCATCACATTGGATTAAAAGTTTAATAACTATATTAAGAAAAGGGGCTGTGCAATTTTTATATTGCTTGTAACCATGTGGTGTAAATATAAAATGGTTTTGTGACTTTATAATAAATGCTACAGCTGATGGCAGAAAGTGTATATCACAACTACCATACTTCTCTTTTAAACTTTTTTGTGTGTTTCGATGTTTTATTGTATATATTTACTTTGCAATTTCTCATCTTAAGTAATGACCTTTTTTTTCATGTTTTCTGTCAATAAAATTCAAATATTTTTTCTATCCATCTATTTACTAAGCACTAATACCTTAAGTTTGAATTTATTTCAGAGGTTCTTACAGTGAACACACGTTAAACATTAATTAAAATGTATAATATTCCACACAGTTAAACTTCTAGCAATAATGAATACTGAAGTCAGTTGCAAGGAAGCTCAAGAAATTTCTTTATCATCCTTCCTCTGAAAGAAATATCTTTGTTAGGTTTACATGGTTCTATTAAATTTGAAACTGTAGCAAAAAGTGCAGTGGTGCAGATAGTGCAGTGGTATGAGTTGCATATATTCTTTCAAATCACTGGCTGAAATAATGAAACACTACAGAAATCAGGAAAAATAATAGATGAATAAGAAAGGAGACTGAAAAAGGAATGTACTTGGGTCATATTTGACCATGGCATTCTGATACAATTCTGCTGTCCTAGCTTTGAGCTTTGACTGCGGTACAAAACTGTTAATGATTACTATTTCTACAATGTTTTATCGTTATATCAATAATTTATGCAAATATAACATTAAACATTTTCAGAATCATTGTGTGTGGATATCGGTTCACATGAATTATGTTGGTGTATGCCCTAATTTAATCTGTGTGGTGAATAGAGTACCAGGAGGTTTTTTTTTATATTTAAAGATTGTTAGATTTCTGGCACCACCTTCCGGGGACACTGCTTGTTTTCCTTTCTTTCTTCAGTGCCTTGCACCTTAAAAGTTCGGAGTTAACCAGTTTCTAAAGTGCGCAAGTCTGTCTGTCATGTCTGTGTTACATTTCTGTAGTCCACCCCTTGTGGATACCATATCACGTCAACATGGTATCTCTCATACCTTCACACCTCTCGGTAAATAATGGCCAAGTTGATGCTGTCTCTTATGTCTTTTTCTATACCTGAACAATTAAGAAAATTTGTTCAGTGGTTTCCTTATATTATGCAAACATTGCATCACATTTTCTAAAATACTTAAAGCCCTTTTCATCTCTACACCACAGTAAAAATGTGAGCAGCTAAGCTTGCAAGATTATTTACTTGTTGTTTCAAAAACACCTTCATTGATTAAAACAGTTTCCTTCTGCTAAACTAATGTCAGTAGCCTGGACAATGAACTGAAGGAACAAAAAGGAATATGAAACTCAATTAAGTTCATAGAGGAGCAATTAAAGAATACAATTAATAATTGAAGGATGAATCAGTAAATATATGTAACTATTTTTGGAATTATGAACAGCTTTTGATAGTCAGATGTAAACAATCTAAAGAAATTTGTACTAAGTACCATGGTTGAGGACTTCAGTGTAACCTTTGAGACATGTATGTATGATTCTCTCTAAAATGACAACTGCAGATTCAGATGACTAGAATTGCCACAAGCATTGCATAAAAATTTGTTGGAAAACTTGCTGTAGGTCACCATTAGTTTTTAATTTTTATATAAAAAGGTTTTGAAGAAGTGTAATTAATAAAGTAACCATGGTACAGATAAATATTTATTGCTGATGGTGTTATTTTAGATTAAAGAAGCATCACATAAACCAATGGCATTAACTAATTTCTAGAGAAAGACAGAATAAAAGGAAGAGCATTAGAAAGAGCACTGTTGTTTATAAATTGTAGTAAACAATGTTCACGGGTGAACAAGGTGTTTACACACAATAGATCAATGTTCATAAACCTGTCACCAAAACATGGTGATGGAGATTTTGATCACCGAAATACCTTGTTCGCTTAGCTGTTTACCTAAGGATATTATTTTTGTTCTCAATGCCAAGAAAAACATCGCTCTTAATACATTAAATGTAAAATGATCTGGGCTTTTGATATTTAATGGCTTGACTTTGTACAGAGCAGGTTTAGGGCAATTTTTTTTAAAGCTGTATGTATAAATTACGTCAGTTATGGAATTGAAGTTTGTATATGTCAAATCATTTGATTTGTGTTAGCAAAGAAATGTCAAAAATTATAAATAAGTACACTCTGCTATATGAATGAAGAAATGAATATTGTTATAAGTTAAAAATTGTGATGGAGAGTCATATTTTTTGATACACAGTACTGGTTGTCTTGTAAAGGTTTAGGATAGTGACAGAAGAACTTTAGAGAAATACAAGTTATACACTCTGGCTTGCATTCAGGAGGACGCCGGTTCGAATCCCCGTCCGGGCATCCAGATATGGGTTTTCCATGGTCTCCCCAAATCATTCCAGGCGAATGCCTTGGCTGAATTCCTTGGCCCCAGTCCCATCCCGCCTCTAATGACCTGGGCTTCGACAAGACGTAAAGCCATAAGTAAAAAAAGGACAAGTAATAGAGTATTTGTTGCAAATTATTGAAACTTTAAATTACAATTAGGTGGAAGGTCAGTGCCATACAGGATGTAGCAAAGGATTTTATCATACCAGCCAAAAGACATAACTAAAAAAATCATAGTGATATGTGTAATCACACCCTTTTTCTATATGTTTAGGAGTTAAACTTAATTCCTGTCTCATCTGTGTCGTGTACTCAATAGTGTGGTTATGTGCGTTGTGGTGCCACCACACCAGATTTGGGAGGCACACTAGAGCCATGTTCGGCCATTTTGGTTGCGGTTTTTAGACAGTTCTCAACAAACATGAATGTGAATTCTGGGACAATTCCAAGCTCTCTGCATCTTAAAGTACACTTATTATACATAGAACATTGCTATATGTTTCACAGACTGCTGGCAACACATCTGTTTACATAGAAGACTAAAACATTCCCAGCAAACTGGTAGTCAGACTGATAAATGTACCTTCAAAAATAAGTGGAAGCCTTGGGAAGAGGAAGTGCCAGGATTGACCTATGAAAGTGAGAAAAAGTCCATAAAAAGATTTATGTATACTATTAATAGTTGAAATAAAAATATTAATATGCAAAACTGGAAATAAATTTATGGGTTATTGAGGAAAATTTTGCTAGTGTAAACAAGTACACTTCATTTGAAGGGTTTGGTTTTGTACATGTGGTACATGTTTTAACAGTTTCAACCTCATTCATTTTCGGTGTCGGGGGTTAGTAACAGACTGAAATTATCAAACATTTACATAAATAATACATAAAACAATTAATAGGAGTGGACCGGGACAGTAAGAAAATGGTATAGAATGAAAACCCCAATTAACTACTGAAAAATAATAATATTTGACTAATAGTGAAACTTAATATTTATTTAATGAAACATCAAAAACGGTAACAAATTCCCTCAACAGGTCATCATACAACAGGGTAGCAATAAGAATTTAATCAGGGTGCTCTGAGTCTAATTCAGTCCATTTCCAAGATCTTGCTGTGGACGGGAGAATTTAGTGATGTATTACCGTGTGGATTATACGCCGCAGATGATGCGTCATCCGACGAGAAGCAATACACAACGAATAGTGAACTCCGTCAGTACCAGGCTCTCCGTCCTGCAAAGGACAGCGAAACTGGTGGGCAGGTGAGATGCTGCTAATCACACCAGGAACCAGAATGTTCTGGTCCAAAACACAATCTCTCACTTGGGAGGCTCGTTCCAGTGTGTACGCGAGACCTCTCGCTTTGAAAGCCCACACACGAGTCCACACCACTGTCGATCCTCTCCAAACGCAGACATTGGGTCCTCGTGGTATGCCATAAAGAAAACAGCAAACACTTAGTTTCTAGCCACCCCAATGCACATCACTGTTTAGATTAAGGATCATGCCGCCTCCGGTGTCTGGTGTTCGTCTAACAGATGACACCCATTGACAGATCCAGGGCACCCATCTCAGAGAACGCTGGCAAAAAAAAAAAAAAAAAAAAAAAAAAAAAAAAAAAAAAAAAAAACTGTATCCCACGAACTCGACGCTCTATTCTGACTAAAATTCACTGGATCCCCGATTTCATTATATTTTATGTCAATCTTAAAGATTTTCTTTATTGAATATTGTAATGAGTCAAACCTGACACATTACAGTTTATGTACAGCTACTTTGAATGTTCTTTTAATTACTTATTATTAAAATTTAAATGCAATTCATTTTGATAAATCACAATTGTTTGAATTCACTGATAACAGTAGAGTTGTTTCAGTTTCCACCGACAGGGTCACTTGGGCATGGTTGTTGCTATAGGCAATCACATATCAAGGTTTACTCTAAAGTGCCAAAAGTCATGGGATGTGGAATGACTGTTGAGCGCTAGGCACATGGTGTATCCCATTTCGGAAACTATTTATGAATTCAACATTCCTCAATCTAAGTATCAAGAGTGTGTCATGAATATGTAATTTCTAACATTGTATCCCACTATAAACAACACAATGGTAGATCACATCTACATAATTAACCGGACCAATGACATCTGCATTGAGATGTCAGTGTTGACAATGGGCAATACTCCATCAAAGATGCATCAAAAGTTGGCGTTGATTTCATGTGGCAGCAGAAAACTGATGCTAGTGCCTCTATTAACAAAATGCGATTAGCTGCCTTGCCTTTCCTGCACTCGTGGCTATATTAGCTGGATCATCAATGACAAAAAAGGTTGTATGGTCAGATGAGGCAAAATTCCAATTGGAAAGAGCTGATGTTACCGTTCAAGTGTAGTGCAGATCCCAGAAGTCTTGGGTGCAGGTTGTCAGGAAGGCTTGATCTTGATACAGGCTTTGTGTACCTGGAATCATCTGGGACCTCTAGTCAAACTGAACTGACCATTGGTTCTGTTAGGACTATTCCCAAACAACTATGCACTTTTCCAGGATGACAACACGCCATATCACAGAGCCAGAATCGTTTGATTGGTTAGAGGATCTTTCTGGTCAATTCCAGAAAATGATTTGGCACCTAGATCATCAGGCATAAATACAATTGAACATATTTGGGACATAACTAAAGTCAATTTGTGTATGAAGTATCAACGGCTGTAGAGGAATCGTGGCTTAATATTTCTTCCAGGGACTTACGACGACTTGAGCTAATACACATCGCATTGCTGCACTCGCCCGGGAAATATGGCGTCCCACACGATATTTAGGAAGTAGCCAAAGACTTCTGACACTATCTCGAACCAAGATTGCTCTGCAGGTAACAGGGATCCTACACGCCTTCCCTACACTGTAGGCATTTCCAATTTTTTCGTACCATGCCTTCAAGAGAAAAAATTTCCACGTCCCCCACCCCTTCCACCGAAATTTTATTACTAACAAGGTAAATGCCTAATTTCAGTATTAATAGTGACATCTTAGAAGAAACTCATTCAGTATGTGATGTTAGAACAAAAGTTTTCAACTATAAGAAGCAATGGAGGATACATTGTGATTGTGTAGAGCCACACTGGGAAGGGGGGGGGGGGGAGATACGTCGTTCCCCGCGCCATTCCTACCTCCCCAGACATTTCTTTATACCCCCAGGTTGGTAATCTCTGCACTAGAGGTGGACAAAGTGACTCACTTAAAAGAGCGGTGTTCATTTGATCACTCTACGAAAAGAACTAGTTCTTTTGAACGGTTTCACTTGCTCAGTTATATTCGAGACCTTTTTTTTAGGTCTCACCCCTCAGAATCCAGTTATACCCCCACTTTTCAATGAAAATACCCCCTTTAAATCGACTTTGATGCAATTTGTAATCTTTTTTTTTTTTTTTTTTTTAAGCTCAACAGTCCACAAAGCCCACGTGAACAAGCTCTTCTTGATCTTCTGAATTAGCCGACTGATGACCGACTCAACTAGAAGAACTACCGTTCACTTTTTAGTGAGCGACTGCTCACTTGCTCTTTTAAAAGAACTGATTCACTCGCGAACGACCCATCTCTACTCCGCACTACAGTGATGGTACCAGCAGGATGTATGTGTGACTAAACGCTAGACTTTGGCGCTTTCGCGTGCCTCCGCTGTTAAGTCTCGTTCGTCTTCTCTATGAAGTCTTGTCCCGTGCCCAAAAATGGAGTCGCGCTGAATCTTTCCTACCAGCTTCTGCCATTTCGATGGGAGTCAAATCTTGGCCATTCGGCGAAGACATGGGATTACTGCTTCCGCTGACCAACTCACATATAGCAGAATAATATTTTGTTACTATGTGTAAGTCGTGTTATTTGTTCGAAATTGGTGGCCAGATTGGCGGGTTTTCTTTAATTCTGTAAAAATGTGATTTCAGATAAACATACCACTAAGTGAATTTCGGTGATATCACACGTCAAAGAGACATTTATGGCACTCAATTGGTCAGCGTTCTTAGCCGGTTTGGTAGCATTAGCAGTCAGTTTTATAACTTTTACATCACGGCCACTCGCCGAAAGCTCCTTTATAAATCAATCTGCGTTAAAGGCTACGCGGACTGTGCTCCATCTTTCAGAAAATAACGCGTTTCCTCACAACTCAATGGATGCGAAGGTTTTATGCCACATGTCGCAAATCCTTAGTTCCGCGAAACAAAAATTCTTTTGGGTTTGTACTCTGCACAACTCCATCTTCGAAACATTTGGTTATACAGGGTGTTACAAAAAAGGTACAGCCAAACTTTCAGGAAACATTCCTCACACACAAACAAAGAAAATATGTTATGTGGACATGTGTCCGGAAACGCTTTCTTTCCATGTTAGAGCTCATTTTATTACTTCTCTTCAAATCACATTAAACATGGAATGGAAACACACAGCAACAGAACGTACCAGCGTGACTTCAAACACTTTGTTACAGGAAATGTTCTAAATGTCCTCCGTTAGCGAGGATACATGCATCCACCCTCCGTCGCATGGAATCCCTGATGCGCTGATGGAGCCCTGGAGAATGGCGTATTGTATCACAGCCGTCCACAATACGAGCATGAAGACTAACAAAACTAAAATGAGCTCTAACATGGAAAGTAAGCGTTTCCGGACACATGTCCACATAACATATTTTCTTTGTTTGTGTGTGAGGAATGTTTCCTGAAAGTTTGGCCGTACCTTTTTGTAACACCCTGTATACTACTAACTATGTGTTGTAACAGACTTTGTTATTTCTGTGATATTAATTAATATCTGACATAAATTTTGGATTATAATTTAAGAAGGATTTCCACCCCTGTCTGTGAGAGCTTTATTTAAATATAATTTCTCTGTTTTTTTTTTTTTTTTTTTAACGAAATAGTGATTTTTTTTTTCTTTAAACAGTGCGGATAAGACTGTTGCCCTAAGAAATTTCCACCCTCAATCATATTGGAGTGAAATAGTTTAAGGTTGGTCTTTACTTAACTCAGTTTTTCATGTGATTTATCGGGACTTGTGTTGGTCACCTGCTGATTGGTATCGGTATTGAGGCATTATGTGTTAAGCTCACCTTACAGTATTTTCAAGAGACGTAATAACAGCAAAGACAAGTTCTTCTCTGAGTCTATTAACAGCGCTGGCATTTTAAAATATGTCGTTCATTAATTTTTTGTGCCAACTGACTGCCTTTGATCTATCGTTTGCATGATATGTGTTCGATAATTAGAGAAAATGCTCAAGGCTGTACCCTAATTTGCTCAATTCTATAATCGTCGAGCGGCATCTCTTTCCGTCGTCA
>JARYHS010013631.1:149759222-149779110 GCA_031002005.1 Vandiemenella viatica | reverse complement strand
GAAAACAACAGTTCACAAAATCATTGACTGTAATGAACTATCCATTTTTATTGGCATACCTTTTGTTCGTTTCCTACGTTTCCTCGCTAAGACGTGCGATTCATCCCAACTAAAATTTTTAAATCTAATGCAGCTCCATCATGCGGAAGCAGGGGATCGTTAGTCATAAATAGAATCGGTGCTGCTGCTTATCTATAATAGGAACCGTTACTTATTTTGGCCATGCTGCAGGTATGGACACCCAACACCACTAAAAATACGTGTTACTGTGGGTTCGTCCCAATACTGTCGATAGCTCCTTGGTAGCTGTCGTATGCAACTAGAAGTTAGTGGCGTGATTCCAGCTAAACCAACATCAAAAATATTTGAAGCTATCCCTGACACAAGTTTTGAGTTAAGTGCGCATTAACTAGCCTATTAACTGCTGTATGGAAGAAATAGCAAAATACAAAATAAAAAGTATTCTAATAACATTCCGTAACCTAGTGGAAAGCCTTCTTATCAGAAGAAATCATTCAAATGGACGTTGATAAACCTTTGTGTTGATGGAATACTGATGTAACAACATTGCTAATTGCTGCGTAGAGAATTACCACATTAACAGTACCATACGCCCCGTTAATATAACCTACACTTATAAATGATTGAATAGCTGAAGCAAAGGTGACCACGCATCAATGGTATTGCGGAATAGCGGTTACCTAAATTTGAAGAGACTTTTGCCAGTTATTAGTGAGGTACTGTCTACCTAATTCGTCAGAAGTGAGGTTTTGTTGCAAGTTCTATAAGTGGCCACCGACTCCATATGGACTTAATGTACTTTGTTTGAAATGACTTAATTATACTTTCAGAGCCATTTACCAGGAATTACATAGACCCTAGTTTGAAACGTTTTTCGTATTTTGAAGAAAAATAATGTGAATTTATGATTGTGAAAGAAAACGCGGAAGTCCATCAATATTTTTAAATGTTTATCGGGAAGGAGCTAATGTCTGGTGGCTCAGTGGTTAGGGCACCCTACTGGAGATCGAATGGTGTCCGGTTCGTACCCTATCTTGGCGGGGATATTCAGAGGCCTTTAACCCGGGCTTCATCTTCTGCACAGTTTTCTGCGTTATGTATAGTACGGCAGAACTTTTCCGTGGTTAGGATTCCACGTTAAACTATAGGCCTCCTATACCAGATAGTATTACCGGGGTAGGCTACGCGGTTACTATAGTAGTGATTTGCGCAGCCGGTAAGAAATCCCGTAACCTGGTCATTATGGTCACACAAATTTCATTTTATCCCCTATGTCTACTATCATGTTACAGATCGTTTATATGATCACTAACGGATTACATCTGCAAGGCAGAGCTGTCTCAGATTAGTGGACAGTCTGAACCATTCTCGAATTAGTTTGCCCATTGGCGCATAGCTTGTTCTGTGATGAGTCTAGTGAGACACTGCTTTCCAGATTTTCGAATGACTTTTGAGGTAGTACATTTAATAAGTTCATCTTCAATAAAAAAAATTACTTAAAATATGTGTATCTCAAGTTCAGCTATCAATGTTTGTGTGTTTATTATTATTATTCGTCGCTTCCGTCTTGGCTGTTTACCATCCTCAGAACCTAGTATGTGAGTGGTAACGCATGGGCTTTTCATTTTGAATTCCTCATCTGGCAATTCAGATAACCGAATCACTCCATGTGTTTCCATAATCATCGTCGATCCCTTCTCTCCTTTTACAGATTTCATATCGCTATAGCGGTATAATCTATTTTGTGATATGTTATTTTCTTCTAGTTATTTTATTTTATTTGCTCCCTTTGATCTATAATCGAATCCAAATATTTATACTCTTTGCAGGTTTATACCATGTTTTCATCTACTGTTAGACCACCATCCACCATCCCCGATACAATAGTTAGGTCGTTATAACCATCCTGATTACGAGGCATTAGTTTAGGATTTTTTACTATTCTTAATTTTTATGGAGTGCAGGCCCCCTTCCTAAAACACCCACCTGAGGGGAAATTGCTCTCATCCTCCCCCGTTCATTCTGGAATGGGTGCCCCTACCTACAGTTATGCTACCAGCAGCACAGCACTCGAGGTTATTGGAACCGTAACCTCCATAGCACACGAGAGGGATACGATCGCGGAGATAAAGCCACTAAAGTTGCTTGCAATAAGCTATAACTTCTGCATGGTACTATTATTGTTTCAATCCAATCAGTGGAAAAACTTACGGGAATATTTTAATGTATGAAATCCTATTTAACCAAGATATCGTGTCAACAATAAGTTCCAATAACCGTCGTTTAACCACGTGACAAACAGCAAAATAGCAAAAGTGTAACTGTTCAGATCAGATTTAATAGGCTCGCTGCGATCTCATGTGAAAATAGTTTCGGAGAAGTAACACCGCAAGTAAGAAGATTTTTTAAGTGCAGAGGTTAACTATAACCAGTAAATGATGGCGCGCCGTTACAGTGGTGGAAATGTTTCAAGAAAGAGAAGTCACAAAAGAGCAAGAATTGGAATGGAGAGAAATGGAACTAACAGAAACGTTGGGAGCAGTCGAAACAGATGATATAAATAAAGAAGTGGTTGTTAGTAACAAAGAAGAGAGTGATAAAGGACCGGATAGTGAATAAAGAAGAGGAAATTGACTTCAAGTGGATAACTGATTCAGAAGAAGAACAAGAAAATAATGATTTTAGTTCTTTTTTTGACTGCTTAACGTCTCTTAACAGCCAGGTCTTTAGAGACTGGAAAGGATTGGGGGGCAAGGAATGGGAAGGAATTCGGCCATAGCCTTTTGAAGATGTGATTTGGAGAAACCATGGAAAATCCAAAACTGGATGCCCAGACGGGTATTCGAACCGCGGTCCCCCCGATGATTTTAGCATCATAGAAGAGAACAATAATAAAAAGTAAGGTAATGAAGAAGAATAAGATGACATTAATACAAAAGGAGACAATGATTTTTAAAGTAAACCTGAGGAGACAAGGCAAGTTATAGTACAAGAAGACGAAGAGTCTAGGAAAGTAAGGGAATTATTTGATATATTCGAGGAGGCAGAAGAAGAAACGACAAATGAAGAAGATGACCAGTGGAAGAAACAAGAAATGAAGAATATGACGAAAGGAAGGACTTGGGCAAGAATGTAACAAAAGTAATAAATTGGAAAACAAGGAATGAATGAGGATTAGATTTAGAATATGAAGGTCGGAATGTAAAAAAGCGTAAGTTTAAAGAAGCGTAGAACACCACCAGGGATGCAAGGAATATGGACTGACTTTTCAACCCCGATGGTAGGAAAGAGGAATATGAAGATCATCTGTTTTGGTTTGCTGTTTAATAGGCTATTTGACAGTATTCAAAATATATTATAAATTGTCGTCATTCGCGTAGATTAATACTTAAGGAAGCTATTTTTGTTAAATTATAAAAGTAAAATGGATTGTTTTTATTTAAAAAGCGAAATAAAAATCAAATTTTTCTTGCCTCTTGTCACGTGACAGAAAACGCTATGGGATTGGAGATCGCTTTAGTGACGTCACCTGCGTGTAGGCGCTGCGGCTGCGTATGGAGTGTTTCCCGTTATCCAAGTTTTCAACTATTTGTTGCTGGTTATCTCTTGTTACTAATGAGATTTTGTGTCGAGTATAAAATGAAGAACAATTTGTAGAAGCCTACAGCGGAAAAATACCGAAAATTATTTGTCGGTCTAGCTATAGAAACAACCACTGACTTTTATTCTACTGAGCTTGAGAATGTAATAACTTCAATTCAAGAATCATTTATATTTATACTGGAAGGTAGAGATTAACAGAAATCCTTTATAAGAATGACTAAAATTTTAAATTAAGTTAGTCTTTACAGGAGATATTTACGAGAAAAATGCGTGTAGCACTGGATGTTGTGGACAATTTTTCTTAACTACAGATAAATAATTATAGATAAGCTATAATTTCTTTCCAACGAATTTATTATTTATTTATTTACCGACTGCGTTCACTTCACCGAAGTAGTGCATGTGATGTTTAAGTGTTTAAACGAGAAGATAAGTAACGATGCCATAGTGTCCAGGTAGTTAAAGAGTGCTATAGGAATTTGAAGATCCTATATTCGAACCTTGATTAGGATAATATTTTTCTGGTGTGTACATTTTTTTTTTTTTTTTCCTGTTTGCCGTTTCTTGCTTCTTGCTTCTTGCTTCTTGCGTCATGCAAACGTTTGAAACATAAATTGCTATAATACATGAAAACTTTTATAAAAAGATAATACCCCGCTTTTAATTTTGAAACATACCAGAGATACATCATCATTGCAACAAAACCCAAGTACTCGGTGAATAATATGATAATGCACGCTAATCTCGCAACAATTCCGGAACGCTTTGAACACTTTTTGTTGGAATTTTTACTTGACGATACAGCTGTATGTTGCCTTTCTGACATAAATGTATCTATTTAAGCGGTATTTACTTTTAATGCGCAGGTAATTTTCATTTTTAAAAAAAAAACTTTTAATCGGTGTGCAAGTAACGTCCAGTTTCAGTATTGAAGTTGTTGTTGTTGTTGTTGTTTTAGGGCGCGTCGACAGCGGGGTCATTAGCGCCCTATTCAGTATTGAAGTCTTTTTGCTTATGTCTCAAATGTATATATCCAAAAAAAATTGTGAAACATTCGGAAAAAAATTAATGTTTTGGTGGATTTTAGGAAAAGAATATGCGGCGCTACCAACAGCAACTAGTATCTAAAGAAAACGCTCACAAATAAAGCATATTCCAAAGCGAGGATCGAACCTAAGAACCCTAACTTTACTGATACTCGCCTTAAACAGCGTACTACATTATCTCAATGAAATTATGGTGCAAATTGTATTTACAGTAAATGATATGTGACTTAGTTGCAATGTCGTCTGGATTTCTATGAGCAAGTTGCAGCGACTTTTTTTCTTATTTCAGCTAATGCGGGACCACTTATGTTTATTTTGAGAGTTTTTATTGTTTTGGTTGTAGATTGATGTACTACACACTATTTATAAACCATATTTCCAACAATTTATACATAGATTCAGAGAAACAAACCAAACGTTACTTACATAGAGTGAGCGCCTGCTGGCACGTGACGTCACGAGTGTCGATGGACCACGCCAAGCAGAAAAGGGGCGTTTTGGCGGGCTTTCAAATACTATAAATTTTAACGTTAAATTTTACGTAAAATAAGAACTTTTGTCAAAAATAAATAGTACCCGTTAAGTAACGTGTATCAATAAACTATTTAAAACCATTTTCAAAAAATAGTCAATTAGCAAATTGCTTGGTGACATTCCGTATTGGTCGAATTGTAAATTCTTTGTTGGCCAATACGTAATGGAGGGAGGAGGAGGGCATATGCGAGGTACACAACCTCACCATTTGTGATTTTTTTTTAAATTGGTTAAATTGTTTTTTTATTTAGTAGTTATAATTGTAAATACTAACATTGAGTTTATAAGGTCGCAGAATTTCAAGAGAGGTATACAAGATCTTTGGTGAAAAGGAACAGTTGAATAAAAAATGAGTTGAAGAAAAAATGAAATGAGAGAAGGTGTGGATGAAAAATGGCTTAATAGAGTAGTTGTAAAAATCGTGGCGGGATTTGTAATGTAAAATATTAGCCTGAGAGCAGAAGATTAGTATAATGATAACGTTAGTGAAACATGAGAGTTGTATTAGATAACTGCCCGTCATTTGAAAATGGAAGATAATAAGATAAGTGGAAGACTTTTGTCACATGTTGAGATTATAATAAAGAAAGTGGAGTTGATTCTTAAAGTACATTTGGTATGATTTTTTAATAGTAGTTTGAATTACAGCGGTGTTTTCGGAAGAAAACCAGCGGCGGAAATAGAGGGTTAAATAAAGAGCCTATTTCAATTAAGCTGACGCCGGAAACTTAAGGAAAAGTAGTATATTTAAATTTCTAAAGGTAAAAGATAAGAGATGAAGGTAATATTGTAAAGAAGAGGCAAAAACGAAGTACTTTTTTCATATCATTTCAAAAAAAAGATAAAGAACCTTATACCTCCACAGTCTGACAATAGAAGTCTGCTATTTCTTGTAGCGATACACGGTTACCTATCACCCAATTCTCGTTTTGCAGTTTTTCCTGCTAATTTTTAGTGAAGTCTCGTGATCATTTTGTGTGACTGTAATTTCCAACGTTCTTCAAGTGCGATGTTACAAATGTAAATATAGAGAATAGTTTGTCACTTTTTGAAGTCTACAGATGACAATGGAGAGAATAAAGAGCCCCTTACAAGACGCAAGGGCTTAACGGGAAGTCAGCGACTACATCTTATGCTTCCCTGTGAAGATGGGGTTGCGGCTCCTACCGCAGCATCCTTCACAGTTACGACGCATAACAGCCTCTTTGGATGGGCGTGGCATCCGCCACACCCCACAGATCCCTAGACGACCTATCAAGATGGTCGTTCGGGGCCTGCCTGCTGATGTTCCGGAGGAGGTGGTAGCTGCTGAGCTCTTTAACGGCGGCATCGCCGCCTCCGCAGTTCATCAAATGCGCCGCCCAGGCACAGAGGAGCGCCTCCCGTTGTATACATTCCAGCCTGTGGATCGCGTGCCTCGGGAGCAACGCTCTAGAACTTTGCTAGGACGCAAGGTCCGCCTCGAACTGAAAAAGAGACCTCCACTCGCCCTGGCGCAGTGTTTTCGCTTCCAGGGTCATGGGCACATGGCTCGTGATTGCAACGCTGAGGAGCGCTGCGTCAGGTGTGCCGGACATCACAGAGTCGCCGAATGCAGCGTCCCACGAGATGGGGCGCCCACCTGTACCAACTGTTCCGGCCCACACCCAGCATGTTACAGCGGCTGCCCTATCAAGCAGAACCTACGCACCAATGGGAAAGCCTCACGCACTAACGAGCAGGTGCCTTCATCTTCCACAGACCCGCCCAGCCTATATCAAGCTGTAACTGGATCTGAGTGACGCGCGGCGGTGAAGATGCAGTCCGCTACACATCATCTGCGTCATCAGGCGGACTGCAACCAACAAGACAACCTCAACGTCATCATCCAGCTGCTACACCAGCAATCAATGCTAATGACGCAAGTCTTAGCAAATGCAGCTAACCCGGGAACGACACACCCGAAGATGCCACACAGAAAACAATGACAACCCAATTCAAATGGAAGGAGATGCGACCAACGTTGCAAGAACTTCCCCACACTCTGGGCGAAAAGCTGTCCCAGATGATTTAGTGTCAGGCCGGGAGTGGTAGTCACTGATAGCCATGCCTGTATTTTGGCTACGGTAGCACAGCTCTGTATGAATTTCAAAATGTAAGCGTATATAAGAAGAGAAACACGTTCCTGGCACCGACACCTTTGGCGTCCTGGCTTAGGGTTGCAACAGTTCCTTGTTGTTTTCTCTATTTTTCAATATAAGGGGAAAATTTAGGACTCCTGGGAGGTGTTTGTAAAAACACCTTTAATGTGTTCGTGTTTTCAAATTGGTTGGTAAATAATTAATAGTGGCACTTTGTACCTGTGCCACCGTTTAGGGCTTGCTATTCCAATGTTTTGCAGTCTGTCTTCTGTTTGGCGTAATGTATCGAGTCTTTGATGGAAGGATTCGGTTAATCTTTTTACGACTCGGTCCATTGTTTCCATTTGAGTTACTTCGTGGATTTCAGTAATTCTAGTTCTTCTGTCAGCAGTTGGGATTACGCGGAGGCACCTTTTTTGTAATATTTTTAAATTCTATAGGTTTGTTTTGCACGTTGTTCCCCAAATTTGACAGTCATGTGTTATTTCTGGTAAGATTAATGATTAGAACAGATGGAGTTTTGATTTTAGATTCATTAAATGGCTAATCAGTATAGGAAATAGGTTTTTGATAATACCTAGGACGTTTAGCCATTTTTCTGCTATATTTTGACGAAATATGAGAGTTCTGTCCTAGGTACTTGTGATGGTTCTTCCACGGTATCTGTTTTCCGAATATAGTAAGGTAACAGTTTAGTTCCGTTCTTTTATGTGTAAAATATATTGCTGCGGATTTTTCGCAGTTTATCGTTATTTTATTTCGTTTACTCCATAGCTCTATTGTTTGTAGTTGATTCTGGATTCTGGTGATGTTCTCCATGTTTTGTTTCCGTGGTATAAATCGTATTGTTATCAGCGAATTGGTCGACATTGTGGTGTGACAGCGTCACCCACAATGAATATAATCAAATCATTATTAATTATATTCATATTTTTTTTCCCTTTTTATTATATTCAAGTTTATTAATTATTTAATCTTGGAACGTGTAAATAAATTATAAATAATGAGGTTTGTCTGAGTAGGTTAAATATATGTTTAAACCAGGGCGGCCGAAGGTATAGTTTATTATAAATTAATTTTTCTGTAAACGCATGGCTCAGAACGCTTAAATATTGAAGGCTAGAGACTGCCATTTCGGCCGTTGAGGGTGGAACAATGGAGCAGGCGAGGCGACTCGGTGGCGCCGGGCCAGCCCGGCTTGAGTCCCGTTCGAAATCGGACAACGACCTACCCCACCTTGCCGCTACCCCGAAGGCCAAGTAGGAAACGCGCGAAGGAGTCAGCGAATGTGACGCGTGATATTAAACACGTGACGACGGAAATGTGTAGCTAGCCAATCCTGAACATTTATTGGGGGCTACAATACTAATTCCGTGGAGTTCTTTTACATGTGGAGTGCAACTGGCCGAGGAAGAGGAAGGAGCCATTTTAGACATCACTTGGGTCCAAGACGAGCTGGTGAACAGACGTGTCAGCCGGCACGCCCTCTGATGATCATTGTGGTTGATCATTTCTTGCTTTGGGAAAGCGAGATGTTGAGTGGCATGCTTGCCATTATTTGGAAGTTATGCTAATAACGCGGTCGTAGCCGCTTATTTAGCTTCCATTGCTGCAGTGGCATTGTGTTTGTCGCTCACCATCACGGCGATGATTCTATGGTAATGTACCAGAAACGACGGTCACTATTCAGTGGATTTTAACAGACTTATGAGCCCTTAAGCGACGCCTGGGTTAAGACTCTGCTCCCGTCACTTAAATTCAGCTAGCTCAGAATTTATATTTCGATTCAATTTTTTCTTAAGCATCTTGCTGTTTGTTAATTCAATTTTGATGCTTTTCATTCACTTTATACGGCGCCACCTGGGATTTTCCTTTGTACAGTAAAATGTTAGCTTCAATTTGATGGCCTGTGTTGCCATGTTATTTCAATGTTAACTTTGCTGTTTTTATTACTTGTTTGAGATATTTCATTCAGTTTTGTTTGCTTACTCCGGCGAATTGTAAACGTCGGGTATTGCTTGTTTTTGCTGATCTAATTGTGTTTAACGTAACGTTAATTACTACCCGACCTTGTAAGGCCATAAGACTCAATAAATGAGGTTTTATTTTGTGTCTGAAATTCATGGTTCTAGTTAGTAACCTATTAGATCCCCTATAACATCATATTAAATGTTTTTCATTTTTCAGGAATTATATTATACTTTAATAATTCCCCCCCCCCTTTTTTCTGGGTTCACCCAAATTGTACCTAATACAACATGGACATTTTTTATGGTCGGAATATCGTTCACGTTTATATTACAAAGCGTAGGTGCTAATAGTGATCCCTGTGGGAGTCCTATCCTCATCAGATGTATTGAAGATCGCACACCTTGCATTTCTACGTAGAAAATTCCTTTTTTTCAAAAGCTATATAACAAGTGAATCATTGCTCTGTCAACTTGGTGCCACAACTTTTCACAAGCCTGTTGCACATCAATAAAAGCTGCTGCTGTGGATCTGCTAAGATTGAACCCTTTGCTTACATTCTAAACTAGGTGTAGAAGCTGAACTGTTACTGACATGCGAGGTTAGAAACCATACTGTTCTTTGCGAATGGTGAACTGTTACTGACATGCGAGGTTAGAAACCATACTGTTCTTTGCGAACGGTATTCTGTTCAGCCAGTTTCTCTGTATTCTTGTTAACACAACTCTTTCCAGCCCTTTTGTTGTGGAGTTAAACTGGCGAATTGGTCTATTATTTGCCGGCAAGGATGAGTTTTTCCCAGCTTTGGGGATTGGTATGATTTTTGTTCTTTTCCAGTCTGCAGGGAAGTTTTCTCAAGCAGCTGTTCACAATTTCCCTCCTAGGCAAGTATTTCAATTAACAGTTTGTAACTTTGTCTTCTCCTGGGGCTTTGTTGTTTCAAAGTTTCCTGATAATATTCCTTATTTCAGTCAGTGTATCTCCCATGTCTTCTTTTAGGAATGTGGAAACAGATTAGATTTTTTCTTCTTTTTCTTCGTCCGTTTGCTGTATTATGGGAGTTGCATATTGTTCTTCGAAATAGTCAACCAGGATCTTTATTTTTGTTAGTGGTTCGAAGATTTGCCCATCGACGGTGGTCATTGGTCTTCCCGGTGTTTTAGGATTTTTTAATGCTCTTATTAGAACCCAATCGTTTCGGTGTTGGAGTGTGAGGTTGCCATTTTTTCTTCCCAACGTTCAGTGTTTAGTTCTTTTATCCTCTTCTGCAGTTTACTTCTTTAATAGTTTGTCAGTCATCTGTCATGCTGGTCTCTGTCTGTCTCCCATTTTTTGCGGTGGAAGTGCTTTATGTATTTTAGTCTTAAAAGCTCCTCTGGAACGTCTGTTTTTTAGTTGGGTGGCGGGTTTGCTATTGTTATGGACGGTTTATGGTTAGCTTTATGGATAGCTTTGGTCAGGTGGTTTATAGTACCATCGATTTCGTCTTGGCTTTCCATTCTATAAGTGGTTTTGATTGAATTATGTAATTCTTTTGTGAAAATACCCCAGTCTACCTGTTTTGTTATTTTTGGGGGTGGTGCTGTGATCATACAGTTATTTATCTTGACTATCACGATAACTCGTTTACAGTGATTGGTTGTAGTATACGTGCAATATTCTTGTTATCACGATATCTATGACATCTGGTTGATGATTAGGATTTGCCGGTATATGAGTTGGTATCTCAGGACCAAAGAAATTTAAGTTTAGTTCTCCTGCCACCTGAAGTAGTTGATTGCCATGTGGATTTGCAATTCTTGAATTCCATAATGGATGTTTGGCGTTTAGATCACCACCCACCAGTATTTTCGGACCAACCGTCGTAATTTTCTCTATATCTTCACATAGTAGATCTTTATTTAGCCTCAGATATGCTGCCGCTATTGTTATTATGCCATCTCTTGTTTGGGTGTTGATTCCTGCAGCTTCAATACTTTCTAAATTGTTAAATTCTATTGGGGCGTGGCTGATTGTTGATTTTACTAGCACCTCTGTTCCTCCACCTCTTTCTCTCTAATCTGTCGTTTCTATAGGTGGTCATGATTCTTAAATTGAAGCTCTGATGTGGTTTTAAGTGCGTTTCTGTTTGTTAGTATTATATCCAGATTTTGTTGTTATTGAAATAAGGCTAGTTCATATTTTTTCTGCATTATCCCGTACGAATTCCATATTGTTATGTTTATGTCCCGTTTTGAAATCTTGGTTCTATTTGCCATTATTTAAATAATGCTAATACTCCTTGCGGTAGAGCTCCCATTTTATCCTAGATATCACGTGCCAAAATATTTTTTGTCTGCGTAGTTTTTATTATGTCCAATTTTTTGTCTATATTTTCAACTGAAAACAAGTTGCTGAAATCAATTGTCTGATTTTCCTCCTGCAATTGGTTTCCTGGGTTTTTATTGTTTCCTGTTATCTATTTCGTTTTTACTGCGTTGGCATTATTCATTTTTTGTTGTTGAGATTTTTCCGGTGTTGTTTTGCCTTTTCCTGGATAAATTGGAGGGACGTTTTTGGCTTGATCCCAGTTTCCTTCGCTAGTTTGCTCCTGTTCAGGGTTTTTTTTTTTCTTTTCTTCTGGCTATAGGCCTGTTCATGTTTTCAGCAACTGCTTTCTGATAGATTGGACACCCTCGCCAAGATGCAGGATGATCTTCGCTGCAGTTGACGCATTTGGCTTCTGTTTCACGTGCTATCGGGAAGTCCTTAGATTCATGTAGCACCGAACATTTCACACATCTGCTTGGACGGGCACAATAGTTCGCAGTATGTCCGAATCTCTGGCATCATCTACACTGTGATTGTCCTTCTTTCTCCTTGTATCTCTCTACATGAATCCTTGTGTGAACGATATCTAGCTCGTAATATATTTCTTGTGCCTTTTTTGTAGGCGTCAAGGTTATACAGTATATTGCTAGAGGTATTAATTCATTTGACATTTTATCTCTTGTCTTAAATTGGTGGATATTTTCTACTGGACACCCCCTTTTAGTTAAGGTTTCAACAATCTCTCTCATTTCCACATTTGGTGGTAAGCCCTTTATTACCCTTTCTAATTGCGCTTTATCCATTGTTTGTTGTGTATAGAATCCAATCTTTTTCTGATGTAGTAATCCTCCACATTGCCCATGTGATACTTAACACTATCTCCTTAGTATATTACTTTTAGGTCACCTGTAATTTGTTTCTTGATTTCTTCAGTTTAAACAGGTTTCCCGTTTGATTGCTGACTATCGACGGAGTGTGTACTTTTTGTTGCTCCATCACCCCTTGTGCATCTGTGCTGTCGTTCATGTTCTGTAAGTCGTCATCTTTTCCGCTCTCCTCCACTGCCAATGCTGAGAAACGGTTGGAGGGTTTTGTTTGATTTCTTGCGTCTGTTCTTAATTTTGATGTGTTTTTGGTTTTCAGCTGCTCGTTGTTTTCTGTCCATGATAGGTTCAAATGTTTTGTTGATCTTGCTCACTGGCACCTAGTACAAATTGGTCTCCGTCATATCTGAATACTTCTCGTATCATTGCATCTTCCTTTAATGTAGAAATGTCATCGTTTTTTCAGTATTCCATGTCGTACTCGTCATGTTCGTTATGTAGCTCGTCGTTTTTTTTTTTTTTTTTTTCACTGCCTCAACGGCGTTTTGTAACCCCGCTACTGTATGTAGCTTAATCTACTGTTTCGAATAGATTGTATTGGATTCGCTATGATTCGCGTTAGGGAAAAACCCAGCTTTGACTGTTATAAACAGCCTTTATGGGAAACCCTTGAATGTTCTTATTAAGGATCACTTGTGGTAGTTGATCCTTTATATTGGTGTCATAATTGTGCTGAGTGGCACTTTGAATTTGTGCCATTCCATTGGGAGTACTGTACCTACTGACTCCAATCTGTCAACTTCTGGGCGGATAGTATCAAGCCTGGTGAAAAATTTCTCTGCTTGTCGAAAAATTTCTGCATTGATGGTACGCATATTGGTGATCTCGTGAAGAAGGTCTATTGGCGTGTAGATGCTAGCATGGCTAATCATTCTTAAGCATCTATTCTGTACTCTTTGTAAGTGTAGCAGGGTAGATTTGCATGCAGTTCCCCAGACCTGGCAACCGTACATAATGAAGGGTAGGACAACTGATTTATATATTCTTATTTTTGTTTCGAGTTTCAAGTCGTTGCTCAAGAAGATTGGTGTCAGATTCATAACCACGGCTAGGGCTTTTATCCTTCTGTCGAGGACATATTGACGGAAGAGTAGTTTACGGTCTAACTTTATCCCCAAGTACCGGTGCTCGGTAACCCAGGGTAACCTTTGCCCCATTAACTCCAACTGTCTTTGCAGGTTTGGTCGTTTAGTTGAGAAGTACACTGCGGCACATTTAGTAGGGTTCACCTTCACCTTATTTTCTCGACACCAGAGACTAAAGGCGTCAAGGCCTGCTTGGGCGTTGGAAATGTTTCTTTCGTGGTCACCTCCGGTTGCGTAGATGACCGTGTCATGCGCAAATTGTGCATTATAAACGTTGGGCGGGGTCCGTATGTCATTGACATCAATGGTGAACAGATGAGGCGATAAGGCAGATCCCTGCGGTAAGCCCACATTAATTGTGAAGGTAGATGATTTCTGGCCTTCGATTTGGACGAAGAACCTCCTGTCCTTGAGGTAGCTGGCTATGAGGGCAATATAGCAGTCGGGTATGTCGGTGTGATGGAACAGCTTGTCTATTAGTTTGGTGTGCCACACCTTGTCATAGGCTTTTTCAATGTCGACAAATATGGCGGCTGTAGATTTATTCCAGTTAAAACCCTTGCTGTAGCTCGTCGTCGCACAACAGACCTACTTCACTAATCGATCTCTACATTGTCTCTGAAGCAGCCAATGACAGCTTGTCCATGTCGGACTTGTTAGTAGGATCTCTTGTTCTCACTGCAAGGTATCCCCGAGTCCATTTATAGCCACGTCACTCGTCTCCGATACAGTCTGTAAGAAATACCGGGTCGTCAGTGAAAATTCTTACTTACCAGTCCGCAGCACAATTATTAGTTAAGTCTCGTATTCATTGCTGTGTGACTGTAATGTAAATTTTCTTCATGTATGATGTTACAGATGTGAAAATAGAGAATAGTTTACTTGTCACTTTTTGAAGTCTACAGGTGACAAAGGAAAGAATAACGAGCACCTTAGCAGACGCAAGGGCGAGAGATAGTCACTGATAACCATGACTGCATTTGGCTACGGTAGCACAGCTCCATCTGTATGAATTTCAAAATGCAATAATATATAATATGAGAATACGGTTTGAGGATATTATTTCAAAGCATATAACATTCAACAATTGTTGACTATTTTATTATAAGATGAATGTAATCAAACCACCTGCGAGAAAAGACTTTTATTATGTCTATTTTCGCATAATGAATTAATTTCCATAGAAAACAAATTTTACTACAAAGCACTGAGAATATAAATGAAATCTTGCTGAATATTTTCGTTGTGTGTATAAAACGTTTTACAATATATCAACAACAATCGCATGATTTCAGAAGCAAAGTAAACCGCAGTTTGTTGCTAAAAAGTGGCATGAAACTTAACGCTGAAAAAAAATTATTGCCGTCAAAGAACTTATTTCGATCTAGATCAGTGTTTCCCAACGTGGGGCCCACGCCCCACAGGGGGGTAATTTGTTTTTTTAGGGGGGCAATTTAGAACTTGACTTGATACGACTTTACCGCTTTCTCTTCCGGTTATTTAAATGCAATGCTAGATATAGGTGCAATGGCATGGATTTGTGAAGAAACTAAAATCAAATACCCAAATGCAACAGAACGCGCAAGAAAACTTCTATTACCTTTTCCATCTTCATATTTAGCCGAATCTGGATTTAGTGCAGCAAATAATAAACTGATTAAAAAAAAAATCGACTGGATATAACACAACGTGGAGACTTGAGATTAAAGCTTACTAAATTGGAGCCTAATATAAAATCTCTATGTAGCGAGCATCAAGTGCAAGGATCACACTAAATTGCCATAATAAATCTTTATTAAAAATCTTTTGAATTTGAATTTTAGTATTTCATTATGTTTTTTAATTTTACTTACTGTGTTTTATGACAATATTAAAGTGTTTTCTTTCAAAAACCATCCTATATGAATTTCTTGAATAACAACTAATTTTTTTACTAAAAATTATGTAGGAGGGGGGGCGGAAAAAAAAATTTAAAAGTGGGACATGACCCAAAAAAGGTTGGGAAACACTGATCTAGATGATTCAGGGTACACATCAAGTTTTTGCTAAACATTGTCCCTTACTCATACCACAATAAAACACGAATTGACGAAATAATGTAGGAAATACACTTTCTGTTACTCTCAAAAACCCTTTATTTTTCATAAATTCGACGAGGATACCATTGTAGATAATAATACTCACTTTACGGTATTGTGGCAGCAGAAGGAGATAGTGAAAAATATATTCCGTCAGCAAAAATTAGTAAGTGGGCAATTGGGTCCAAAGGAATAGATAAATAGTGCAAGTCGTTACCAGGTTGACACTACATACATATCACTGGTATTTCAACTCAGGCCAAAAACCTTTAATAAATACGGTGGAATATTCTCGAATTACTCAGTTCCCTAAGGTATCGACTTCGTTAGCTACATAAAAGAGATGAATTGCTTTACTACAGAATATAAAAATTGTATATAGAACTGAGTAAAGGAAATATGCTTTTGCCACAGAAAAGAAGTAGTGGGATTTTGAAAAGTGAATTCAATGCTCGCGATGAATGTCAATCAATACTCAAAGGGTGTATACGGCGTTAACGGACTGTTGCCTTCAGACGAAAGCCACTGAAAACCAAGAGTGTGTTTTCTGCTATGTACACTCTTTGGCAAAAAAATTGACTGTGGGTGCTTGAGACTAAGTCCCTTATTTTGCACAATGTGGCATCTTTGGAGAGTTTGTCTTCCCAGGAAACTGTTAGCTCCACCCATCGTACCATCCCATTAGCGGGTATACAGTTCAACGCCATCTGTAATTTTTTTTTTTTTTTTTACTGCATTACGTCTCTCAACAGCGAAGTCTTTAGAGACGGGAAAAATGATGGGGGCAAGGAATGGGAAGGAGTTCGGCCATGGGCTTTTGAAGGAAGCACCCCGGCATTTGCCTGGAATGATTTGGGAAACCATGGGAAACCCAAATCTGGATGCCCGGACGGGGATTCGAACCACCGTCCTCCCGAATGCGAGGCGAGAACACTATCCATTACACCACCACGATCGGTATCTGTAATTCATTTCCGTAAGTCAATGCCTGGAACAAAACAGGCACACCCCGCCCACTGACAATTCTTATTGGCAGGGTAGATCATCAGACCTATCCTACTTTTCAGTAAAAGGTTACTGATCAATCCTGAGCCAAGTAATACATTTTTCTGTCCCGGGATTGGCTGTCATATTCGGCAAGATAAAGCCGACCATATTACCTCAATCGAACGAAATTCGGTTCCAGCTATACTTTTCTTAAATTCGAATCGTGAAACATATCGTTAAAGATGTAATTAACAAGATTTCCATAAAGCGCGGAAAAGATACATTTTATTCCAAATGACTAGCGTAAAACTATAACGATATTTATTTATATATTGATTTGGATAATTACTTCCAGTAGTACTACACATAATGAGATGTGTGGGCCAAGTAGTCGGTGGAAATGTTCAAAGATCCAGAATTTTTAGTTTTACAAAACTATAGAAACGATTAAAAAGATATTATTTCGGAAAATTGTCTAAGACCAGTGGAATGTAACTGATTTTCGAGGCAGGATAGGATTGTTTACACACTACACGAGCTCTCTGTTAAAATGAGCTCAGTGGCCTTGAGGTTAACGCTCTAGCCTTGTAAACGCGCGGTCCTCGGTTCCAGTCTAGGAATTCCAATTATTTTTTTGCATTTATTTTAAACAAGTCGAACCTACAAATGACTTATGCGAAAAATATAACGTCTACTCTTACTTACTTGCGTCAGTGAATAACATACTTAAGAAAGACTCATAACTGAGTGCTTCTTAGCAAACTGTACACGTAACTATGAAAGCTTTCATGGAAAGAAATCTTCTCGGGATTCAACCTCGTCGAAAAAGCATCGTCTGGCGACGTTAGGTGGACTACAATGAGTTCGCACCGTTGTCAACGAGCATAAAAACTAAATTATATTACTGTAGCAATTTCTTATTGTGCGTCTGGCTTTAAGATTCGTTGACTTCTAAGACATTAAAGGTGGGATAGGAGTGGAGAAAAGAAAGGTAGGAATTCGGACCATGGATTTTCGAAGAAATAATCCCGCCATTCACCCGGAGTGACTTGGAGAAACGAAGGAAAACCCAAATCTGGATAGCCGGATGGGGAGTCAAACCGGCGCCCTCCCGAATACGGAGCCATAGCGTTAACGCTCAGCCATTAGAGTCACTTTTTCAATATTTTTCGTATTTGGTCTATGATGACATCTATAAAATTATTTTAAAAATCTACTTAAAAGAAAGTTAAAAATCGTAAATGAAAATATATGTGCAGAAATTAGTTGATCTGATGAGAGAGGAGGTTTCAAAACAATTTCTGAAATCAGTAAAGCAATTCAAATTTCATTTTCTCTCTCTCTCTCTTCTGCAGTGAGCATTGCGATCTGCTGTATCTCCATAAGTATTAATAACTTACAGAAACAGGCTACAATGATTTTGTGGTATGTTTCAAAGTTTCAAATGTTCTATCATAGCACGCGAAATATAACTAACATTATTTCAGAAAAAAAAATTTAAGCCTGAATATCGAACAAAGAAGTAACAAGCATTATTAATTGGCAATTTAGTACAAGATCTTCTTTGCTGACCATGCTTCATGATTGCTGTCGAGGAAATGCTTTTCGAGTTGCCAGTGCAACATTTTATAGTAAGCAGTAACACCTTATACCTGTACGACGAAGACCCGTAACAGGTGGTGAATAATTAAAGTAGAAGTACTGATTACACACAAACCGTCATGCCGTTAGCGTATTAATTCTGACACCAACAAGTCGGTTGAATAAGTTACGATTGTTGGTACTACTTTATGAAATTTTTCACTATTTTATATTCATTATTTTCTGATTACTTTTATATCGTTGTTGCATAGTTAATCAATTGTGAATTCCAATGTTTTTGTAATTGTTCTTAAGTAGAACTTAATATCTTATTCTAGAATTCTTATGAACAATTTCATGTAGGATGCAGTAATGTTAACAGTTCTTGTAAAATGATTAATCTGTAATTGGAAGAATAAAATTAAAAATTACAAAGAGAAATTCTTGGGAGCATACATGTGATTATTTGTAACACGAATGTCATCAGTTGACACAGAGGCAAATCATTTTTTTTTTTTTTTTTTTTACAATTCAAAACTTCAATTTGCCTTCTGAATGTCTTACATTTGTCATCTTATATACTCAAAATCGCCTGTCTTAACTACGGTTTAGTCCATTGATTTTGAAATATGACAAACACAGTAAATACTCTTTGGTAAATTTAGCCATGACAACAGTGACGCTATTACGCGAGAGAACAGACTTTAAAATTAGATGGGCATGTGACCGTGGTTCTGGTGTGTCGGTGCTGGTGTTGTTATCTATGCATGTGCTGTAGCCGGCGATGTGCTGATGTCGAATCAGCAACGTCAAACCGCCCTATCCCGCCACGACCACATGAATTCGCCAAGCAACAGGCATTTTCACTCTTCTCCAGTCACTACTACTACCGGCAAAAACGCCCGCAAAGTGCCGCGTAGACGCATGGAGAAAGAATTCAAGAATTCTGTATTTACCAATCGTTCAATAACAGCAGACAGGAGTAGTATTCAAAGAGCGTCTTAATCTGTCCTTACAACAAACGACATTTAGTATTTACGTATTTATATTAACCACTAACATCAATACTTTGCATTTGCAGATTCACGGTACTGATATTTAATATTAATTGTGTCGCATAAGCTTAAACCTGAAGTATTTTGTGAATAATTTTTCAGACATTTGCTTTATGAATGATGTATTTTGTACTGGTATAACCAAAAGAATTTTTCCAGTCGCGCACAAACGATGAGTGAATAGTTTCAGCACCTTGCACGGCCATATATCATCTCCTATTTCTTTTGTCTCAACCACCTGTAACCAACTGTTTATTACAAAATTTAAATGCGCACTCATATAGACTAGTGGAAAATTCCTCTTTGTTTTCTACAAGCAACGTATTGTGAAACGATGAATCAAGAATTCTCCAAACTTATAGATACATGCTTTCTAGCAACGAAACGATGTAACTTTTCAGTGTCTACAGATGTCACGTAGGCGGGTAGAGAAATACTATACTAATGTTTCGGGTGCCATCCACTTATATTTCAAGCACCGGAGGTAAGTAACTATTTCCACTCAACAAACCTTGTAACCGGATAGACCTGAAATCAACAGTTCACAAAATCATTGTCTGTAATGATCTATCCATTTTTATTGTCATACCGTTTGTTCGTTTCCTGCGTTTTCTCG
>JARYHS010013631.1:149668192-149758222 GCA_031002005.1 Vandiemenella viatica | reverse complement strand
ATTCGGCGCTAATGCCAAATAAAATAAAATAAATAGTGTCTCTGATGAAGGCTGCAGAATGGCATTCCCGCAAAATCCAGAATTAGAAAATATATGTTCCACATTTAATGTTTTTCACTTACCTCGTGAAGACTGCATCAATTGTCGTATTAGATTTCTTGATTGAAATTTGAGGATTAGTTTCTAAAGATAAATTTAAGTTATCTCATAAATGTTCAACCAGCTTCTTGGTTTTTGTCTAACGCAAAAATGACATTAAAATGTCCACTAAAAATTGTAGATATTTTGTATTGTCTTTATGAAGTAAGGCAGAATCCGGTATTGTATACAGTAACAATGAATGATGTAAATAATCGATAATGTCATCAAACTTTTGATTAGGAGAAATGTACACTACTACAATCCTATTGCCTTTTCTCATTTTCAATTTGACACTGAACCATACACAAGCCGCTAACTGTTGATCTTATTTAACCAACGTTGGGTTCTGTGCATGTGCATCAACCGCGTAACGCTTAACATAACATGTAACGCTCATAAATTTTTACCGCGGCCAATGAAGTGTCAATTAAAAAATTCAATAAAAAAAGGAACTTTTAAATCAAAATAAGGAAGAGAAATTTTAAGATTGATTCAGTACATGGAAATGTACGAAATTATAATAACTAAATATTTTTAAAAAATTGGGTAGTGACAATTTCACAGTAAAATGCAAATCACACTCTAATCTCCATGTAGAAGGTTAAAAATATAGAAGAAATAATGAGTGTTGGTATTCCGCAAAAATGTGCACAGTTTTTATGTATGTCTTTTGCCTTTCTTTTCTTATCTGGGAGTACTACTACTGTATTCTTTCGTTCAATTTAATTTTCAAGCTCCAGAAAGAAAATATTTGCACAGGATAAAATTAGTTCTGAAATACAAGTTCTTACAGTTTGGACTTAACATTGTAGACAAAACTTTATTTCTTGTGGCAAGACAATGAACAGAGAAGCTCAGAGAATTTTTATTTCTCTCTGTATAAATGACACTGATTTGTAATTTTCGTACGTATTATACTTCTTCCTATCAATGCGACTGTTTACAGCAGCAAATAGATTGAGGCTAGTTAAAAATTTAGAGGCTCTTAATGGAATGAAAAGAGATAGAAGAACACCAAAGGTATTGAATTTTCCCTAGCTTGTCTCAGCGTGAACCTTCACCAAACACCAAGGAGGAGATTTATTATGTTGGCGGAAGGTATCAGCTACGAAAGTAGGGGCAGTATGAGAAATCACAGACACTAGCTGCCATAAACAGTTTAAGAATAATAGTTACCGAGAGGCATTAGCCTTACACCATCAGCGTACTCTTGCGTCATAATGTTAAAAGTGAATGAACGAAGCTTTACTTTAGAAACGACACCAGATTTGTGCAGACTATTTTCAGGTCTGATTTTGGGACTTCAATGTACAGATTAGTTATTTCAGATGATATAACTGTCATAATATAAGTCCACCATTGGTTAACTCTATCACTGCGTTCACAGTTGTGCAATTGATGTACAGGGTCCGAACAGTCATTTCCGCTCCGGATCCACCGTGAAGGTCATCTTGGTTATAACTTTAGGTAGTGCTGTCTAACTTCTTGTGTAAACTGCGCTATGAAATCTATCTTGTTACTAAGACAGATATATTCACCAAAAGTGAAAGAATTTATGCCTAGCTTGAACCAGTCAGTGTTTTTCATTAATTTTCTTATATGGATACATTTTTAGCGGTTTACTCAAATAAAACTATTTATTTCAGAAGGAAGGGCTCCCAATGGGATCACCAATATCAGAAACATTAGCTAATATGTTTATAAACTTTATTGAAGGAGAAATATTCAATATAATAATTTCTAAAAAAAATTTTCTAGTCATTTATTGATACTGTTATTTGCCTTATAAATGAACCACTAGAACTCATAAAAGAAATACACCAGGATATAAACACACTACACAAAACATTTTTACATTAGAAATAGAAAATAAAAATTAATGAAATTTCCTGTACCAAACTATAACAAAAACCAAAACACATATTATAGATATTCAGAAAAACTGCGGCAAGAGGCCAGATAATATACTCCTTATAAAACCACCCACAAAACCATAAGCAAGCTGTAACAGCCCTCATACCCGAATTTTTAATAGTATTGTACTGTATGAAGTATTTGAAGTGAGCTAAAGTTTGCTTGAATATGATCTGATATGTTTGTTTTGTAATTTCTGGTACATCAGTGTATATAGACTTTGTTTTATGGAAGAAAATTATTTAAAGTCCATTTAATATGTTTAAGAACCGAGTGGTGCAAGAGAATTTCTTAAATGTTTGTAATTCCATGTATTAATGCAAGTTATGATGTCTACAGGACAATTTTCTACAGTTTGAGATGATTTCTGCAAATAATTTTGTATTTAAGTATCTCTAATTACCATTTCTGATCATTTTGTTAAGTAATTTTGTATTAACTCCGATTGTTTTTTAATATGTTTGATTGTTTGAGTGATTGTTAATGTTCGAGAAATAAGAGCGGATGCCTTCGAAGAATTCTCGTAATTTCGATACAGACTATATAAACAGATCGGCTGAACAGAGTCAGTATTCATTCATTCAGTATTCAGTTTTACAGAGAGATTCATCCAGTTAGTTTTTCAAGTTGAGTTCACAGAGATTTTATTTGCGACGGCTCAGAAGTGCATCTCTGTATTGTATCTATGCTTGTGAATATCGCTGACTTTGTATTGAGCAAATAAACAAATCTTCAATTTTAATTAATCAATATATATAAATTAAGGGGTGTAAGGGTTTGGGAGAGTCTGTACTAGTCTTTCCAACCAAATGTCAACCTCTCCTTCACGTGGTGCACCCTGTTTGCACGGAAGAGGCTCTGGCGACTGGAAGATTCCCGGTACAAGGAATCACCTACTGCTTGCCAAAGGCCTCCGAAAGGAGGGCGGAAGAGCGGGGAGCGGTTCAGGGCACCCTCTTGCTCTTGGGGTTGGAAACGGCCAATAAAGGCGGATGAATCAGAAATGATCAACGGCATGCGGATGCAAAAGGCAACGGGAAACCACTGCATTAAAGACCCAAAGGGTATCCCGAGGACATGTAATCCTCTCAAATTACATATATCATGATGGCTTCTTCCTAGGTAAAATATTCCGGAGGTAAAATAGTCCCCCAATCTGATCTCCGGGTGGGGACTGCTCAGGGAGGAGTCAGCAGAATGGATAGAAACATTCTACGATTCGGAGCGTGGAATGTTAGAAGTCTGAATAGGGCAGGTAGGTTAGAAAACTTAAAAAGGGAGATGTAACAACTTAAGTTAGATGTTGTTGGAATTAGTGAGATTAAATGGAAGGACGCACAGGATTTCTGGTCTGGGGAACACAGGATAATTAGCACACAAGCTGTCAATGGAGTCACTGGTGTAGGATTTGTAATGAACAAGAAACTGGGGAAACGGGTGAGTTATTATGAACAGTTTAGTGACAGGATTATTTTGATGAGGTTAGAAACCAAGCCCGTCCCAACCACATTAGTGCAAGTATATATGCCAACGTCACAGGAAGATGACGAAGACATAGAAAAATAGGAGCAGACATAGACTCGGACCATAATTTGACAGTAATGAAGTGCAGGCTGAAATTTAAGCGCATAAGGAAGCAGTATAAGCAGAACAGACTGGAAGTGAATAAACTGAAACAATCTAGCACGAGAGAAAAATTTGCAGAAATAGAAGACTTACATCTAAGAAGTAACTCTGAAAGGAGCTCAACCGAGGACGAATGGAATGCATTAAAGACTGAAATAATGAAAGCTGGTAAATAAACATTAGGCTTTAGGAAACAAGCTGCCCGAAAACCTTGGATTACAGAAGAAATTTTGGAGCTGATGGATCAGAGGAGAAGGTACATACAATGCTCAGGATGAAACAGGAAGAGAGCAGTACAGGCAATTTAGAAATCAAATAAATAGGCAATGCATAATAGCAAAAGAAAAATGGCTGCAAGAAAAGTGTGAAGAAGTAGAAAAGGAAATGGTCGTAGGTAAAGTAGATGTTGCATATAGAAAGATCAAACAGAATTTTGGAGAAATGAAGAAAAGAGGTATGAACATTAAAACTGCCGATGGGAAACCTCTTTTAAGCTCAGAAGATAGAGCTAACCGATGGAAGGAATACATTGAGAAACTGTATGATGAGGACGACTTGAACAATAGTGTAATGGAAAAGGAAGGCGATGTCGACATTGATGACTTAGGAGATCCTGTTTTGAGGACAGAATTTAATAAAGCTCTGAATGACTTGAATGCAAATAAGGCAGTTGGAATTGATGAGATCCTCAGCAGAACTTCGTAAATCCCTAGGAGAGGAAGGAATCGAAAGACTATTCAAGCTGATATCAAAAAGTTATGAAACAGGAGAAATTACAACTGATTTTAATAAAAATATCATCTCCACACTTCCAATGAAAGCACAAGCCGACAAATTTGAGAATTATCGCACCATTAGCCTAACATCACATGCTTCAAAATTACTGACCAGATAATATACAGAAGGATGGAAAGGGTAGTAGAAGAGATAGTAGGTGAAGATCAATTTGGGTTTAGGAAAAATCGCGGTACAAGGGAAGCAATTATGTCTTTAAGATTAATACTTGAAGGGCGGATCAAGAAAAACAAAAATACTTTTATGGCATTTGTTGATTTAGAAAAAGCTTTGATCATGTTAGGTGGGACAAGATGTTCAAAATTTAAAAGAAGTCACGTCTAAAGTATCGAGATGGAAGAATAATCTATAAACTATATAAGAATCACGTGGCTATAATAAAAGAAGAGAATCATGAGAGACATGCATCAGTTAAAAAGAGTGTGAGACAAGGCTGTAGTCTATCCCCGTTAATATTCAACTTGTATGTAGAAGAAGCAATGAAGAAGTCAAAGAAAATTTTTCATGTGGCATAAGTTTTCAGGGAGAAAAAATCAGTATACTACGATTTGCTGAGCAGAGAGGGCTGAGGATATTGAAAAGTTACTGAATGGCATGAACAAAATACTGAAGGAAGATTTCCGACTGAATATAAATCAAAGCAAGGCAAAAGTGATGAAATGTAGCAAAATTGACACCAATATTAGTAGATTAAATATAAAAATTAGGATCGGATGCAATAGGAGAAGTAAGAGAATTTTGTTACTTGGGAAATAAAATTACAACCGATAGTCGAAGCAGGAATGATGTTAAAAGCGGAATAGCACTAGCAAAAATACCCTTCATGAAAAAGAGAAACCTATTAGTTTCAAATATTTATCTAGGAATTAGAAAGAACTTTTTATAACTCTTTGTGTGGAGCACAGCACTTTACGGTAGCGAAACATGGACTTTAGGAATACCGGAAAGAAAGAAACTTGAAGCATTTGAAATGTGGTGCTACAGAAAATGCTGAAAATTAGGTGGACAGACAAAGTAAGAAATGAACGAGTTTTGGAAATGATGGGTGAGAAAAGAAGTTTATGGAAGAAGCTTACAGGAAGAAGAGACAGGCTGGTAGGTCATATTTTGAGACATGCTGGATTGGTTAATTTGTTAGTGGAGGGAACAGTCGAAGGTAAGAACTGTAGAGGTAGACAGAGATTAGAATATATGAAGCAGATATATGAGGACGTGGGTTGTAAGGGGTATGTAGAATCGAAGAGGTTAGCACAGGATAGGAAGGGATGGAGGATTGCATCAAACCAGTCTAAAGACTGACGACAGCAAAAAAAAAAAAAATATAAATTAAACCACCAAAGAACCTAATAATGCAGCAATAATGATAATAATAATAATAATAATAATAATAATAATAATAATAATAATAATAATAATAATAATAATAATAATAATAATAAAAAGAAACAAGTTGACCAGAATAAGCAGAATCTCATTGACAAAATTATCAAACAGAACTCAATATAATCCAGTAACTGGGTATTTTTCACTTGCATTATATCACGTAGAAGATTTTTTTTTCTTATCTTGTATATATTGGTGAGAGTATGCAGAAACCAAATTTTCGACCTCCAACACCCTCGGGCACAATTTTCTGTGGCCAAAAAACTTTAAAATTTTGGTACTTATTCCAGTTTTTCGTCTGTAACTCTTTCCTGATGAGTCGGAGCAAGAAACATTTTATTTCCAGTTTGAAAGAGGAAAAGATTTCCTACAACTTTCGTACTACAAACATTTTTCTAAACTCAAAACTAAGCGAGCTACAGTTCTTCGAAAATCAGCCGAATTTCACACTTTTCCTAATAGTTGGGTTTTTACCTACCTTGCCGCTCAAAATGACCTGAAACCCCTGTATAAATAATTGATATATATGTATTTCTGTATGAGATAGTGTATATATGTACTAAAGTTTGATTACTGATGGTCAATTCAATAATCATATGGCATTGTTGGCCGGGAGATCCCGAAGAATCGTTCGGCCGCCAGGTGACAGTGTTTTCGATACGCCGTGCAATGCGCTCCTTTGTGGCTATCTTACCTAACCAGGTAATAGTACCGGGTATAGGGAACCTACAGCTTAAGGTGGAATCCTAACCACAGAATCGTTTTGGCTTATTTCGTATTTGCCAGCAAGCTGTGGCAGTGGCGAACGTCGGGTCAATGGCCTTTGAAAATCACTGCTTCAACCTTCGGAGTAAACTCAGATACAGCGTCTTTTATTATTGTTTTTTTTTCTTATGGCTTTACGCCTCGTCGACGTCGAGCTCATTAGAGGCACGATGGGACTGGAGACAGGGAATGGGAAGGATTTCGGCCGTGGCCTTTTGAAGGAAGCATCCCGGCATTCGGCTGGAATTATTTGGGAAAAACCGTGGAAAACCCAAATCTGGATGCCCGGAAGGGGATTCGAACCGGCGTCCTCCTAAATGCGTTTATTATTCTAACTGGAATAAGAATGGGTGATCCTTTCCTTCATCCCCATGGCAATAGGTACGTTTCTCGACCCAACCATCCTTTACTTGGTTTTACGTGCATATTGAGTGAAACGTTGTCGCATCTGATTTTGGTGGCAACCGTGCTAGTCTGAATGCCTTCCAATGTTCCACAAGCAATTTTTCCGTACCGTTCCAAGATGAGCTGTTCCCCTGTGTGTTCTCCAGATGCTAGTCTCTGGAGGCTAAGAGTTCTGAGAAGTTAGCATGGCTGTTACTTTCAGATATGGTTGGTATTGAATTGAGGCAACAGAATTTTTCATTCCAATAGTCGAAATATGCTGATATCATATCAAATCCTGCTAATGCATAGATGAAGAGAATATGTGTAGGTTGAAACTCGTAAGTGTTGCCAAGGCCCATTAGTAAAATGAGAAAGCCAATATACTCAGAATTATCACACTGTTGAATTTTGTTGCTTGAGAAATAGCTGCGTCAACGATAAATCCAGCTGCATCTTATTTTACCTGTTGATCTTGGATGCCTCCTTTTTCAGTTTTTGCATTAGTATCAACATTACACAGTTCTTGCTGCTCTCATTTGCTGCATCACTGTAGCACTTGTTTCCTACGGAAAATGATGTCTGCTGAAGTATCTGATGCTTTCAAACTACAAAACATTTCAGATGACTTTATTCCCTTCTGTCCAGCATCACTTCGGTATCCGTCAAATATAACTGTGATGTTGGATCTATAGTTCGTTGTCAAATAGACTTCATTTTTTCCATAGAAGCAGCCAAGGTATTCACTACGATGCCACATAACCTTACGCAGGAGGCATCATCCATCCATTAAAAAAACTTTTTGTTGGGTGTTGCATCTTGAAGAGATTTAAATTATTCATATAGAGAAAATGTTGTTCCCTCGAAGTAAGGAACAAATTCAAATGGAAAATATTGTTTCAATCAATTAAAACGGAAAAGAAATTGATTTCTAACTAATTTTTTACTTATTATGACTTAATTTTGACTGCATAAATAAACTTTCTGCCATAAAATTGTGCATTCATTTTCGCTTTATTATCATCATAAATAGAACGGACTGGTAGCTCAGTGATTAAGGCGTCTGACAGGAGATCGAAATTCCGGTTTCAGCAGTGATTTTCAAAGGCCATTGACCCGACGTTCACCGCTGCCAAACAATTCTGTGGTTTGGTTTCCACCTTAAGCTGTAGATTCCCTATACCCGGTACTATTACCTGGTTAGGTAAGATAGCCACAAAGGAGCGCATTGCGTGGCGTATCGAAAACACTGTCACCTGGCGGCCGAACGATTCTTCGGGATCTCCCGGCCAACAATGCCATATGATTATTGAATTGACCATCAGTAATCAAACTTTAGTACATATATACACTATGTCATACAGAAATACATATATATCAGTTATTTATACAGGGGTTTCAGGTCATTTTGAGCGGCAAAGTAGGTAAAAACCCAACTTTTAGGAAAAGTGCGAAATTCGGCTGAATTTCGAAGAACTGTAGTTTGCTTAGTTTTGAGTTTAGAAAAAGTTTGCAGTACGAAAGTTGTAGGAAATCTTTTCCTCTTTCAAACTGGAAATAAAATGTTTCTTGCTCCGACTCATCAGGAAAGAGTTACAGACGAAAAACTGGAAAACGTACCAAAATTTTGATGTTTTTTGGCCACAAAAAAATTGTGCCGAGGGTGTTGGACGTCGAAAACTTGGTTTCTGCATACTCTCACCAATATATACAAGATAAGAAAAAAAATCCTCTACGTGATATAATGTTTGTGAGACCCCTTTTTACGACCCCGTTACTGGACTAATAAAAGAAAAAGCCAGGAATAATGGATACAAAACACACATGGTTAATTTATTAAATAAGAAGATAGTAAATCAGCTGGAAAAAGCAAAAACAAAGAACACTAAAGAAATCAGTGATCAGAACACAAACAATTCAACAACATTAACACCTCAAATCACACAAACATCCAACATGAAATGCAACAGAATGAAGTGGTATACTATGACATACTCGAAGAAGTACACACAAAGGGTAACAAATATATATATATATATATTTAATGTATATATATACATTAAAAAAACATGCTTTAAACATTGCACTCAAAGTAGATAGCTAAAAAAGGATAAATCGATGTTCAATCACAATTCAAAAACTCTGGCATATACCAACTGACATGTCAGAATTGTGATGTAATATGCCTATGTCAAACAAGAACAACAGATATATTGTTATTCATATATGTAAGATTACTTTTATTACAAGTGAACAAAAACCATTCTGTATAAAAGTTAAAAACTGATAGCCTAATATAGAAAAAGTGGATGCTGAAGATACTTCCACGCGACGCAAAACGAGTCCGACTACAAATACAACTAACAAAAGTTACATTAGCGAATTCATTAAATAATATTTATTATTTTATTTATTTATGTTTATGACCAATTTCTCAATACTAATCTTATCATTCACCAACTCCATAGTCAGTGGTAGGAGAGTTAGGGGAACCTTTCAAACATCCGTATGTCAAGACGAATTTAGGTAATTTGAACTCTTGATTAAGCTGGACATAGGTCCTTTTATTTACGCTCGGAACAAGATAACTTCTTTCCATCTATTCTTTCCAAGCTCAGAAGATAAATATTTCTTCCTGTTTGTTGAATCCAGGATCTTCAAGTTAATGTTACGCTTTATCAAACTTGCTATGTAACTTTTTAAAGAAAATTAGTTTCGATCCGTTTATGATTCATTAACTTAAAATTCGATCAGCGTGAGAGTAAAACAAACCTATTTGTTTTGAACGGCATCTTGGAATATGACGTAGTAATTCACCTAACCAGCCGATTTTTTGTGTAGTCGAGGACCTTCCTACAACAGAACAATGAAATCCTTCAACTTGAAAATTTGTGATAAGTTGCGTTAGCAAAGCATTCTCTTTGTAATATAACAAATTTTAAAAATTAATTATTCTTGAAGTAAACAAAAGCACTACGAAGGAAGAGGGAGAGTATGTGGCGAGACAGTTAATTTTGTTTATTGTTGTGACAAAGTATCAGAATGTAATTGTGCTTTCATGGAATAAATTATTTATTCTAATTGGCTGTATAAGGTCATTTTCCCCTTATCGCGTAAAATAATTTATTGATTTTTTTAATCTGATTTTGGTTCTTTTTATCAGGAGCCATTTATAAAATTTATATATCATATGCCTCTTTGGCTTTTTCCAGCTTTGATTATCTTTAAAACATTTCTCTCTTACTTCAAAAAAACAATAGATAGATAGATAGATATGTTCACTTTGATCCCATGTGAGAATAATCTCGGGGATGTGGAACAGTACATACACTTAATAGTAATGTCAATATTATTATATAATTGATAATATTATATATTGACAAGAAGTTAGTTACGACCCATTAACCAATATTTCCTGTAATCTTCAAATACAATCCCGAGTTAGTTAATACTTATTATGTGGAACAGTGTATAAACTTGTTACCAGCATCTAACAACCAGTTATTTTCTTACCAACCAGTTACCACAACTCATAAGCAGTCAATTAGTTAAAAACCTGTTAGTATCATAATTTTTTACAGCAGTTTTTGAGTGCATGCTATCCCATGTTAATTACTATATATGAGTGAAATTTTGTAAACAGTGTAATTACTTGATTTGTCAAAAGTTTCAACAGAAAGAAAAACCATATATCATTTTAGTAATTGTGGACAACTTTGTCACCTTCCCCTTCCATACACCATATATACTATTTTATCAGTCATTCTTAGTTACCAAATTCCAAGAAGAAAATTCTTTCACAGAGTAAAATGGATTCTGAAGCATAAACTCTTTCAGTTTGGACTTAAAGTATTTGGGTTTTTGTAGATAACATTTAATTTCTGTTGGTAAGACATTGAATAAGGAAGCTCCAATAGATGTTAACCCTTTCTGTAAAATTGACAGTGATTTGTAATCCTTGTGAATATTATATTTATTCCTAGTATTATGGCTATGTATGTCAGCATTAAGATTGAAGTGTTCAGGATTTTCCACTACAAATGATAGTACAGAGTATATATACTGTGCTGGCATTGTTAGTACACCGAGGTTTTTAAATAGATTTCTGCACGACGTCTGTGGGCTTGCTCCACAAATAGTTCTTATAGCACGTTTTTGCAATTTAAATACCCTCTGTGCTTGTGAAGAGTTTCCCCAGAATGAGATGCTATAAGTGAGCAGGGAATGAAAATATGCAAAATATACTAACTTTCTGGTTTCTATATTAGCTATTCTAGATATTACCCTAAGTGAAAATGTTGCAGAATTCAGTTTTTTAAGAAGTTGTTGAATATGCTGTTTCCAGTTCAATTTGTTATCTATACATACACCCAGGAATTTTGTGAAATTACTTTCATTGATTGCTTTTCCTTTTGATATCACATTATAGCTGTCCTTTGTTTTATTTTTGTAACAAACTGAAGTAACTGTGTCTTTTCTACATTAAGTATTAGTTTGTTGGCATTAAACCACCTGTTAATTTTCTTTATAGCATCATTTGCTGTGTTTTCGAGGTTTTGTGCTGATGGGTCTTTCAACGATATGCTGGTATCATAGATTATATGAACACTTCTTCATTTGCAGAACATAAATTTTAAACATTTCCTTTTGCATTAAAGTACATCATTCTGTTTCATACCACATCCAGAAAACAACGAACGAACAAAAGAATTCTTATTCTCTTAATATTATTACTACAAAGACATTATTATATTCAAAATCAGCGATACTAATACATTCGGCCTCACTCACAACCTCTGTGGCAAAAGCCCCGATCGTTATTACAAATACATACAATTAATTACATTTTTATATGTTTAGCAATACTTGGTGTCGTACCCTGGGTTCTCTCCTCAGTTTACTGCCAATTTCTGTTACCTGCCCCTCCGAGCTGACTGCTGTGTTCAGTTAGGCGAATTGTAACTTTGTCAGCGGACGCTCTCTTGATTTGCATGGAAGTAAGACCAGTGAAGCGGGGATAGAACAGAGTGACCTTGAGCCGTTTTTTGAAACTGTAGGGATTACGGATATACTCTGCTGCTTCCAAACTGACGACGCAAGGTCATTATCCCTTGGCTCCACTCCCCCCCCCCCACCCTTACCATCCCCTTCCTTTCCACTTCTCCATCTAAACGCTATGTCCAATAAGGCGATTGGCAAGTTTCCCCTTCGCGTGTAAGGGTAAGCGAAACGGAGTGAGGCTAGAGCAGACTGACTCTACGGAACGGGCTCTAGTAGCAGCTTGGTTTTGTGTGCTGGTATGCATAAACCTGCTGCGTAATGAATCGAAGCATTTTGACTAGTTAAAAACCGCATCGCACTACAGCCTTAGCTTATAATTTATGGTTTAAATTAGCATGAAGACGACCCTGGTAGATTAGTGGCAAAGTGCTTGCTCCGCGTTGCGGGGGTCTCCGATTTGAGTCCTGCGTGCGGCGTGAGTGGTTTAAATTAAGCATCGTGTCTGTCCAATGTTGCCACCTTAGCGATTTTGTCGCTAGATTTAGTGAATTTGAAGTTCGACAGCGATATTCTTAAATTTGATATCGCTAAAAAAAATTATTTGGTGATTTTTAGTGATATTCAACCTTGCAGTTTCGAAAAATACACTCGCTTTCTTCCAACTACATTATTTCGGAGAAAATGTGTCTTTTGAGTGTGGAACCTACTCTTTGCCAGGGCAAAGATAACAAAATAGTAGATCTTGCCTCAGAGCTCAGATTTGATGACGAAAAAATTGACAAACTCGTACGTCAATGACGTGGTATTAATTATGTTCAGTGCAACGCTACAAACAATGTCATTGAATTTTGGGCTGAAGTTAGAAAATAGAAGAATGCTGGTTGCATAAATACCTTTTTGAAGTTATCTGATTTAGTCATATCCGCTTTATCACTTCCTCACTCGAATACCGCAGTAGAGAGGATTTTCAGTACAAGGAACATTGTTAAAAACAATTGAGAAATAGGATGGCTGTAAATACTCTTAATAGCATTCTTTTTATAAGGAATCAGTTAAAAATTGTTAAAAAAACCACTACAGTTATGAGCTTCTGGCTCATGTGATTGCTGCAATTGTTAAAGATAATAAATATTCTTTTAAAACTAAGACTGACGATTCATCTCACCTTCCACATCTGCAAGTTCCGCAACTCCAACGATAGACCAAGATTATGAATAATAAATACCGATTGAAGAATTTGATGTTGATTTTTAATACAATATTATGTTGAATTTAATGAAAATACTAATTATTAAAATATTTTTATATTTACCATTTTCCTTTATTTTATTTATTGATTTCTAGCGAATCTTTTAGTTCTAAATATCCCGCAATCTAGTGAGTTTTTAGACCAGATCTAGCGAGTTTTGTTTTCATAAGGTGGTAACACTGTGTCTGTCTTGTGTTTTGCACACATCGTAGAGCAAATATACTCAATATATATTCGACTTGCAAACGTCGAAATAATTACAGTACTAAAAATAGCTGTATGGTCTAGTTGCTCAGCACATTAAAAAAATGTACTCAGTAATAAATTGGTCGTCAACCTTCAACATCTCGCGGACAAAGAAGGTCATCAATAATTATCAATTATTTAGGTGCGTATACAATACGAATTGGTTTACATTTAAGTGTCGTGAAATTAGAAGCGGAGCAATTATCCAAGGAACAGTATCAGTTTTCTTATACGCGAAGAAATTGTCTTACCTTAATAGTGAAGAATTATAGTAGCAAGAGAGGGTTTAAAGCTCTGTAACGTGGACCCTTAATTTAATTTAATAGCGATGGAGCGCTCACTCAGGTGGCAATCTCATACACACCTATGTTCTCCCTCTCCTGTACAAGCCAATTTTTGCCGTCTACGAATTTCAGCTTTAAATACTTTCAGAGTTTTTGGTAAATTATAAATTTTTTCTCTTGGTAATTTATTCCCATCGCTGATCGCACCCTTATAGCTGAAATCGGGTGCCAGTTTGTGGTCATGATCATCTTTTCCCTTGCATGCACCTCTCTCAATTTTTCCACCAATATCTTTCCACGCATCATCACCAATATATGCCTTGTACATTCCTATGACTCTCTTCACCATCGTTTTGTCTTCCAACGAATCCTATTCCAGCTTCTTTATCATATCAGTTACTGACTAATTTTTGTTCTGCGGTAATTTCCAGACCCGAATCTAGATGCCCTTCTTTGGAACCCCTCCACCCCTTCCATCCGCTACGATTTCTAGATCATGCCGTCACTTGAGTCCATTAAACGTATGCTAACTGAAATGTAAGAATTACAGTGGGTTACTTAGAGTTAAGGAACGTGTGTTTTGACACTATGCATGCCAGTTGTTTGATTTCTGCATCACAGACGGTTCTGATTTTTGTTTGTTTGTTTGTTCTTCCTGTAATGCCCTTGAGATAATGAATGAAATACATTCGCAAGTTAAGTACTATATACAACTATCTAGATCATTAGAAGTTACCAAGCGAAGTGGGTAGGCGGTAACATTCTGGTCTCTCATTCGTGACGACGCAGGTTCGTATCCAAATCTGGCCATCCATGGTTTCCCAAAATCAATCCAGGTGAATACCGAAATGGTTCCTTCAAAAGTCCATGGCCGAATAGCTTCTGTTCATTGCTCCCTGTCTTTTCCTTTCTCTAATGACCTCGACGTTGACGAGTAGTAAGACCAGGAGAAAAATAAGCATTACAGGTTGCAAGGAACACAAGATTTTCAACAGAATAAAAACAGTAATTTGTTATGTTTTTTACGTGAAATAAAATCTGTAACTTAAATACCTTGATGCAGCTGTCGATGATTTTAAAGTGTAATGAAATGGATGGCTGTTTTCTGCATAGACAAGTTCCCCAAAAAATTTGGCAGGGCTGTTATTGACGTGTAGGCAGGCACGCTTTCTTTCGGCGTGTTATGTAGGTTTATCATTAGACTCGGCTTTATACAACGATGTTAGTTGTATCGGTTTTTAATTTAAAATTTTGGGCAAATGACACGAAATTCTTAAGTAGCAATGCCTCCTAAGTTCTCATAGATATTTATTATTGTCTTCGAGCTCACTTCAAATGAACATTATCGATTGATACATTTTCACTACCTTGGCCTAACACATTCCTTCACAACGACCATCTGAATTAATATGAAATGGTTTTGCAGCGGAGTTTCCCTCCAGAGAAAGTGAAAAGCGACGCTGGTGAAGTTCTTTTAGGGCGTGTAATACATGGTAATGTTGGCTGGTAGTCGATGAGTTAAAAGTTTACAAAGGGTTGCCTTTGTATTTTTTTGCTAGAGATTTATACTTGTCGACATCTAGGTCACTATAATGGGGAGCGGGTTGGAGACAAGGAACGGGAAGGAATTGGGACATGGCCTTTCAAAGGAGCTAACCTGCGATTTGTCTGGAATGATTTGTGTCAACCTTGTAAAACCGAAATCTGTGTGGCGGATGTGGATCCAACAACATCCCGTTCGATGATTGGCCCGATGATAATCGCTCACCCACCATCTTTTGGACAGTGATTTCTCCTGCAGACCTTGAAAATGATTCGGAAGATTCATATGAAGGTGATCCTCTTGATAGAACTTATTTCGATAAGCATAGCGATAAGATGTCGCTGTAGGCTGGCTTCTCTTCCCGGTAAGTATCTGCAGTGACGTCACATTGTCGGCAGACAAGCGCTCGTGGCCCAGTGCCTGCTAGTCCAGCTGACTCGTGTGGATCGTCGCCACGCTGTAGGTAAGTTCGGAACCGTTGCAGCACTTGTTTGTATACTGCATGCCTCCAGATAACTTTGCGTCATTGACAACGCCTCCTGTCTTCTGCAGCGATCTTACGACGAGTGGAAGCAATGGTCCATTATTTGTAATACATTTGCTGGGACGATTGCCGACATGAGCATGATTACTGACGTGTGCCTCAGATTTTGTGACAGGATTGAAGAAACGGTTATATACGCGTTTAAGTGGCTCAGATTTATCAGTGTATCTCTTTTAAAGCTGATAACTACGATGTCATCCACGTTATCGTACGGTTTGCCAATGTGGTATAGAGACGGAAAACAGCAGTATATCTGTAGTCGTTGGTTGGTGCGGGTGTAATGAATATCAGAACTAAGGTGCGTATTATTTGATGCTAAATAATGACTGTTTCTTTACGATCGCTTGGTTTACCGCTCTGATTGTGTGTGGCTGAACTCATAATTACGTTATTACAGCATTTAAGTTACTCAGTAGTGTTTCATTACGCGAAGAGTAAAAGTTACAAAAGAAAAAGAAGTGTATTAAGGGAAACTGTACTTTCTATGATATAGGTAATGCTAATCATTGTTAGCCGAAATAGTAATACTAACACATTTATGGTTTAAAACCAACTCATCATTACAAAATTTTCCGTGTCGTGCATACGTTTAGTGAAAATTTATTTATATTGACCTGTTGTCGATATTGCTTTTGTATATACGTGTAAAAATGTACCAGTGTAGCACACACTACTGTGTAGAAGCTTCGACGCGTTTCAAGGTTTACTATGTCATAACCTACGTGGGATACGTAATTGTATGGGGGCATTCACGTGTTAACTACTGAGACAGTGGAGAGTATCTCTTTAATTTGAATTTGTGTAGAATCACTCGTCAAGAAAGTATTACTTTGGATCCCTACAGTAGGGTTTGGATTTTACAAGCAGGCGAGTGAATTATTGATTATATTGAGTTGTGCGATACTGCTATAATTTCCTGTTACTAAATGCATGGAAGCCAACATCACGAATGAAAGGATACTACAAACATTACGTCATCGTCATAACTATTCACTGTAGGAATATTGTTGATGTAGGTACTATTCAATATTGTCGAAAAGCGCTTTTCGGCAATGTAACGTATTAAATCGTGTGGATTCATTTAATTTTTTCTCGGTTTTAAGAAATGAAACTTCCAAATGTGTTGCATAATTGTATACGCGAAAACTACTACTCGAATCTTGAAACACTAACAACTTGCGAAAGAACTGTGCAATGATATTACTGAATTCACGATTAGACTGTTTGGTACGTTTGAAACTATCTCGTACAGATGGAAAGTACCAAGAGGTGAGAAAGTTACACAAATTGTTCGAATTAAATGCCTTATTCCAATGTACAGAAAGCAAACCACGCGTAACTGGTGTGAAAGTGATAAATCGTGGAAGGAAAATTAGTATTGAAATTAATATTATTTATTTAATTGCGATGGAGCGTATACTCCAGTGGTAATTTCCTTCACATCTGGTTTTGCCTCTGTTGTGGACGCACAATTTAACTTGGAATTCGAACCACGGAACGTCCTGGCATAATTAATATGATGAAAAGACTCTTAAAAATTCTTGGCCACACCGGAATTCGAACCCGGTACTCTACATTTAGAGAGCAAGTGCTGTAACCACTGTACAAATATTTCTTCGTAACCCACGTGAATGGTTTTTAAGGTAATGTCATGTTTCTTCTGGTAATTATAACTAAACAGAAGCTCAAAAACTGTTTATAACAGCCTATTTTATCCAGTTTCATTACACATCGACAACTTGTTTAAAGTTTTTTTTTAGACATCACGGTATTATACAGCATTTCGTCAATTTTCAAATAACCTAGACTGTCCTGATGTAAGGTGTTATGCTATTTAAAATGATGCAAAATAACTCGAATTTGGAGTGTTTCTAGAAGGCGAAATGGTGATAAAGGTTGATTTACAGTCTTAATAGGCTTATTAATGATGTAATTCCTTATATTGCATTAAATATTTACTGTAATTTAGGTATTAGGATTTTTTAACGTTTGTTAGTAATGTTAAGGCGAAGAAGGTTGTTTTTTGTTTATATTTGACGCTCATCCCTGATAGTGTTTTATCATGCAAGTCGGAAGAGGAGAAACTGGCGATGTGCAAACGCTAATGAACCGGTCATTAATTTTTTACGCCACATTTCTTGCTGGTAGTCGTACGGTAGCGGGGTTATTAATGGAAAACTTGAAGAGAATTGAGCGTAGTCTGCATTAAGCACTATCGTATCATTAATCCAGGATTTAGAGAAAGCGATAAAATCAAAACATAAATGAACTAACCGGGATTTGATGCCGCGTTCTCTCGAATATAGACCACGAAAGTTACCAGTCTAACACATATCCAATCAGACTTAGTTAAAGCCGGCCCTGCCCCCTCATTAAAAAAAAAAACCCTTACGCTACGGTTTTTGCACGATTTCATTGAACTAGTTCTGAAATATGCGTAAATCGAACAAAAAATGCTTGTAAAGAATTGTGTTTAGTATTAGAAGATGCTGCACACCAGCCATTTCTGCCAGATTCTTCGTGACTACACGAACCGTAAACACAACGTGGCAAAAAGCTTGGTGCAACTGGTTTGTGTGGTGATTTGCACCGCTGCGGAAACGGTCATAGGCCCCGAGTGCCTAACGGGAACGCCCCAGCCTTCCTGCTGTCTGACATTAACGGCCGTGACCTCGGAGTAGGAAGGACACCTCCATAATTTCCGCGCTCACGTAATAACTTGTTTACCATTGAAGTTATATTACATACAAAGCCATCACATTTGTAACATCTATTCACCTACTACAATTTTGAAAAGATGTTTTGTTGTTTACTTTTTATCTGGGTTTGCAGTTTCAGATTATTATTAATTTGATAATAGCTTTGGAAATTACATTACATCGGAGAGTGAAAAACCCACTTATCGACTAGTGAGAAACGTATGAGTCACAATCTTCCTGTGCTCAGTGAAAGCTACGTTCACTGTAAGTGTTAATTTGATTCTGAATTGGGAAAGTGCTGGCATGTGCCTTTGCGGAAAGCCGGTCAGAACCCGTTATCAGGATAGCTCATACGTCTGGTCTAAAATTCGAAACTACACCAGTTGTACTTACGAGGAGACTAAACTGATGTTTGGAAAAACAATATTAAAAAAATGGGCATTAATACAAGTACTTTGTCTGAAATATATTTTCAACAAGTGGTTGCCACCTATGATTCTATGTATACGGTGAGTCGATTTGCTATTGTGAAAATGCTTGGTGTGTAGTGGATTTATCTGATTTACGAATATTTATAGATAAATTTGACCAGTCGCCAAGTGACTTAAACTTTCACCAAAGTTCGTGCTAATTTTATTGAACTTCTTACAGATAACTTCTTAAATAATACCACCATCGACAAATGTTGACTTTCATTTCGCAGAAACTACTTTTTCAAAACATACATAATCTAGACATCAGCCTTATTCCCGAAGATTTAGAGTGCATTTAGCTTTCAGTCTTAGCAGAATTCCGAGTGAGCTTGCCCCTCGTGATAATCGATAGGTTATATAGGCATCATAGAATGTTCGATAGAACATTAAAAGTGCCGAGTGACTCTTCTGGAGCGCTGACTATTAATCCATCATTGGGAAAAGAATTAAAACTTGTGCGAAATTACTTGAAATCTTGATAAAACACTCTTAAATGAAATTACGATATTTACAAGATTTAACATATTTACCACCTAACACATTTTCAAACAATCAAAATCTCATTCAAAACGTTATTGGTTTACATAATATTTCTCATTGCAGTCTTTTAATTATTACACACACTGTACTGCTTTTAGTAAAGTTGCAGTTCACTTAAATTATATTCATCAATTAAAGCACCACAGATGCATAGGAAAAATAAATTTATCCACAACTGCGTATCTCTCGGACTTAAAAATGTAATTAAAGGAATGCCTTTATGGCCGTTATTCCCTATTCCGTTTTACCGAACAAAATAAATATTTAATCTATTCACAAATTATCGACGGAAATTTATTTTTTGGCTCTCTACAAAACCACGCTTGGGCTATTTAATTACCACCAAAGTTGCTTACTGAAAACAATAAAAACTTTAGAAATCTAAAAAGCATGTACCGAATGAACAAATATGGGATCAATCTGACATCAAACAACCCAGAATACTGTACTGAAGCAAATATTATGCGTCTGGCACCTTTCCAGAATAGGAGGAACAAGGGGTTTTAATTACGAATCAACAAACCAGAGGCGAAGAGAGAGATCACTTTTAAGACGGTTGCAATGTGAGGAAAGGTCTATAACAGGAGGAAACATATATCGAAAGGAGGCCCTTGATGGAGACTGTGATGCGAGAGGCTGCAGGAATTGTAAGAAGATCGTAAAAAAATTCGTAGTAACTAGTAGCCGCACCTACTACCCACACGTGTTTAAGCGAATACGTCTTTTTTTAACCAAATATCAAGTGAAAAAACATTTTGTTACCTAATATTCTATTTTGGCATACAAGAGAAACTAGGTACATAACTATCGTTTTAGAGGTTTACAGAAGTAGCTTCCCCGAATCGTTGGGTTCCTCCGAAGTCAACGCACCGAAATCTGTCACTCATTGACGCTTGGGCAAACTTTCTGGATCCACATATTTTACTCTTTCTTGGTCAATCGTTGACACTTCTTCCGCAATTCCAAGTGGTTTTGCTTCAATTATATTCGCGTTTCGCTGATTCTGCATCCACTCTCCTACCATGTATTTTGACATTTTTCACTTTCAAGTTATCTAAAATTTTCGAAATTTATTACTATCAATATCGACACTGTCTTAAATTGTCTGCCGTATTGTGTGTGTTTCATACAAAATATTATCTTCCAAGTCGCAGGACACACGAGTGGAGTATTCTCTAAGGACACTCGGCTTTTTAACGCTCGGTTTACTTAATCTGTAATGACAATATCCTTCCGCATTTCCAACGGGGGCTAACAAAATTATCCTAGTAGGTAAAAAAGGGAGAGAAAAATGTTTTCGTAATATTAGTTAAAAAGTGAGAGTTTATTTTGAAATCTGAGCGCTAAAATGATGTATGTTAAAGCTGGTGAAATGAGGATAAATGGGGAAGATGGGACTTACTCTGCGTTTTTTAAAAAAAGTACATCATATGTGGAATAAAAATCTGTTTGCTTACTGATAAAGTCATAGAAAATCTGAATTGAATATCTAAAACACAACGCTACATGAAGAGAGTCACTTACTAACGTTCAGAAAGTATTTTCCTACGTGACGTTTGAGTTACCGCTTAGAACTTTAATTTAAATTTCATATTATAAAGCAGTACCACTTTGGAGAAAGTGAACGAAATGTCATCGCACCCATAACTTTGCTACTTTGTGTGAAGGGTAAGAAATGTTGAAAATTTATATGGCGTTTAGTGTGATATAAAGCAACTCGATAGTTAGAGCTGTTTGTGATGTTTCAGATTGACACAGTTTTGATAATGAATAATTATTTAGGAAATATTACAGTACAAGTAAGTGGTAAGAAAAAGGTACAAAAATATTTGGAATGTTCGCCATCAGACTGGTTGTATTTTTTTATATCTGGTTTGTGAGAAGAAAATATGGTCATAGAACAGTATTTCCCCTGTTTTCTTTAAGAAACTTAATACGTGCTTCAAGTTTCTCCATAATGTAATAATTGGTCAATTTATCATCCGTTTGTTTTTATCCGAAGAAGAGGAAGATTAGTACCTACAAACACTCACTGTTAATATTTCTTTAAATTTGACCACTGATTAGTTCAGTAATAGCTGTACCGAGCGTGGTGGGTGAACGGTTAACGTTCCGGCCTTGCATTCGGGAAGACGCGGGTTCGAATCCCCGTCAGAGTATCCAGATTAGGGTTTTCCATGGTTTCCCCAAATCACTCCAGCCGTATGCCGGGATGCTTCCTTCATAAAGGCCATGGCCGAATTCCTTTCCGTTACTTGTTCCCAGTCCCATCCCGCCTCTAATGACCTTAGCCGTCGACGAGGCGTAAAGCAACAAGAAAAAAAAGCTGTAAATTGCTAATGCTAGTCCTAGATGCACGAGATATACAGGTCACAAATGTAGCAACAGTGGGAGATACCGACAGAATATAAAACATTGTTACGGAAGACGCCGGAAGAGGTAACCGCAAAAAATTATGAATAGGGGAGACCGGGTCTAGTTGATACACGGTTAAGTTGATACAGGACAAATAATTTGCTAATGCGCAGACGCAGACAAGTGTGACTAACTTGTCTGGACAACAGAATGATACTCAGTAACCACACCTGCTCGAGGAGAAAGTTGGTTTATGTTGTGAGTTGTGAACTAAAAACTGTTTTTGATCACCAAAAGTAAATTTTCACTACACATTTTCAAGTAGTATTGCAAGTTGATTTCTTAGTGAACTCTGCTATTGATTTCATCACATTGTTATTATTTGTTATAAAGGTAAGAATTTCACCTGTTGAACATAGTTTTAAATGTTACTGGTTTACGTGATTTAGAGTTTTGTGTAATGGTGACGTTTGGGTCAAGTTGATACGTTTCTTAGGGGTCAAGTTGATACGTTTCTTAGGGGTGTATCAACTTGACCCACAGCTATAATCATTTGTTGTATTTGTTTTCAGATGCCTAGAAACTACAAGAAAAAAACTACAAGGGGCGAAATACCCATTGATATTTTTGAAAGAGCACATGAAGAAATTAGGAATGGCAGGATGTCTATTAAAGAAGCGGCCAAAACCTTTAATATAGACAAAATGACCCTTCATCGGTACAAGGTGAAAAAAGAAAAAATTCTTGAAACACCAGATGTTCTTGAGAAAGGAGTACGAATGGGATATGCTAAACATCGACAAATATGAAATGATGAATTAGAGGAGGAGCTTAGTAAATACATTTTAACTAGCTATAAAATTTGCTATGGTTTAACTCCTAAAAATGTTTGCGAGCTGGCATAGGAATTGGCACTAGCAAATCAAGTAAAAGTGCCAGATACCTGGTTAAATCATTTGATGGTAAGCTAAGCAAAGAGATAGACAAACCAAGAAAAGAAGACAAAGATAAAAAAAGTTGATTTTTTGGGTCTTCAAAAATACGGTTGTTTCTTAACATTGTTCTTAAAAATATTTTTCTATTATTTGTGGTAACAATAAATCTTGTTTACGTTTCATTTGTTATTTTTTCATTAATTCCTGTCACCGTATCAACTTTACCCAACGCGGGTTAAGTTGATACATCTTGCAAAGTTTTTAAAACTTTTTCTCAACAAAGGAGATTTCATTTTATAAATAATGGAAGTATCTTAAGTTATGCCAAAATAGTTATGAATTACATTCGATTTGTTTCAAAATAATTGCAGAACAACAATTTAAAAATCAGAAAGTAAAAAGTGTATCAACTGTACCCGGTCTCCCCTAGCATTTATTTTGAGACAATTCAGTACACTTGGTGACCACGGTTACGGTTGGCTTGGATAGATCCTAGTGACACGATTTAATTCTGTCTCCAACGAACGTGAAGTCATGATAGGAATTTCTCTTGATCACTTAGCTCAGAAAAAGGTGATTCATAAATGAAATACCCGAGAAACACATTAGCACAAAGCCTCTCGGTGAGATTGCGACATTCAATTTCTTCTCTTTCAGGATAGATAGTTGTTGATCTTGATGGCTGTCTACCAGGAGAGCAATGTGGTGGCTCAGCTGCTTCAGGGCACGTGACAATGGCCTCTGGACAACACACACACACACACACACACGCGCGCGCGCGCACGGTCGTCGTTTGATGTGTCAGAGCCACGGATACGTGGTTCGGATTCCATGTAAAGCTGTAGGTTCCCTGTTAGGGCAGCCACGTAGCAGGAGTTAGCAAATGCTACGGGCCTCGCGCCTCCTGATGGGGGCCCCGCGCCTGGGAGTCTCTGGAGCCTCCCGTCAGGTTAGATGGGCGACCATTTTTTATTATTTTATTTTTTTTAGCTCTAAAATTCCACCGAACGGTGAAAACCAAGGGCCCCTTCTTCACATTTGCCCCTGTCCCCGCGGTCTTAATCCGGCCCCGATAGACAGGCAGATGTGCGGCTAATAAAAACTGTCACGCGGCGGACGAACAATGCTTTGGAATCTGCCGGCCAACAAAGGCATACGCATTTACATTTTACAGGCAGTTTAAACACTGTTTTCAGTTTTCCGAATTCCTCCTGGCGAATCCGAAAAAAATCATCAGTTTGGTATAAACTGCAGTTATGTACTATCTCGCTTCTTGTTAATGACACCGTCGATAAAAAACAAACAATCCAACAGTCTGAATGTGTGTGTTTTTTAACTGCCGATGGCCAGGCAGAGGTATGAGGGTCTCCATAAACTACGTGGCTCGTTGATTAGGGGGAGGGAGGGGTTAGCTAGAAAGCTACGCTGGTCTACGTAGGAGAAGGGGGGGAGGGGGTTCCGAGACAAACTTCATTCATATTATTTATCGCAGTTAAAATAAGGTCAGAATACACAACAGCATGTGAATATTTATTTCCGTTATTTATCACCGTTTCTAATTTACGATAGTCTGACCAGAGAAAACAGTATAAAATGTCTTCTGGAATCAATAGGGAAAACAGCTACGTGCCACAGGGATAGGGGATAGGGGAGAGGGTAGAGGCAAAGGCCACGTCGGGCTACTAGGAGGGAGGGAGGGAGGGGGGGGTGTCCATAGGAGGCCAGAATGGAGCAACGTAGGTTATGGACGCTCCCTGGTAAATTACGGTTCGCAGTGTAATATGACCGGCGCATCATAAAGGGCTACAGAATCTTGATCAGGACCTTGCTCGATTGTGATGGAACGATATGGGACTCTCATCATGGGTATCAAATACAGAAGAAGGATGTGATGCAAACCAGGGCAGTTACATTTATTCGCAAATATTACCATTAAACACAATTACCAACCGAAATCGTGAGGGAGATGGTTTGTGACTTACGGGAGGACAAGAAGGTTAAAGAGTGGCTGGTAAGGGTAAAGTATAAATTAGGTATTAAGCCTGGATCAATACTGGGCGAAGAATTAGCAGTATATGCTGATCCTCTCCAATGCTTGATGATGCTCGTGAGTCTGTTTTTTATCTCAGAACTATGAATTTGGTCCTCATTTTATATGCACAGGTAAGATTAGATTTCAGGGTGATGGTAGAAACACGAATTTAATATCTAATGTTTGATCCAGTGTACTGGTTACATGGGTGATGTATCTAGTCTGGTTTAAGCTTATTTATGATTGTGTAGAGTTTCAACAACGCAATGCAGTTTGGAAAATATTTTGAACGTAGTGACTGAATAATTTTTTGGTAAAACAGGTTTTAAAGATGGGCACCAAGAAGCAGGTGTCCCTAGACCGCGTCGGCTGGGCCAGCCCCATCGAATTCCTGATGTCCTGCCTCAGCTACGCCGTTGGTCTGGGAAACGTGTGGCGCTTTCCGTACCTCGTCTACAGGAACGGCGGAGGTGAGTACTCCAGACAGTTGTCGTTTGCAATACACCACTAAAAACTGAAACACGAAAGAGCGGCGTAGTAAATCTAATTTGTAGCGTACAAATTGCTACTGGAACTGCATTTTAGATTGGTATTTACAATAATGTTTGTCAGGGCCGGCGCTAGGAATTTCAGGGCCGGGATAAAATGGGCGCCTTTTTTTTTTTTTTTTTAGCTCTACATTCTTGGTGGGGGACAATAGGCGGATCCTTGGCTCCATGACCTGAGGGCCCCTACAGTCGGTGATCGGGGTCCCCCATCAGCCGGCGGGCCCGGGTGCTTTTGACCCGCTTACCCGCCCCTAACGCCGGCCCTGATCTTTATATATAAAGTCCCAAGCGTGCGTAAAACCGTACATCGACATACCACTGGACCAATTCATGACATATTCACACTGAGTATTATCATTTTTTTAAAATTTATTTATTATGGCTATAACCAGATACATTGTGAATAAAACGTTAACAATTATATATGGTATATTGGCCATCCTTCCGCAGTTGCTTATTACACAATTGTAAATAAAAACAGTCTATTAGCAACTGGTTTTATTGATGTAAGCTCAGACGCGTTTCGCCCTTGTGGAATGGGGCATCGTCAGTGACTGTGGATGTATATACATGTTGGTGTTAACAAAATTACAATATAAATATTCAAAACTAACTAATAATAAACTACATTCTACTTACGACTTATGGTTGAGGCAGTTACATGGTGGTCAGGAATAGCTCCATTTGCACTTTTTTGTGACGTGAACCGTAGTTATGGTTCCACATAACTATGATAATAGCTGCTGTCACCCTGTTTTTGGAGGTAATGTTACCACTGTTCTCAAATCTATTGAAATTGACACTTTTTTTGTCTGATGAACAGCAAAACCTTGTTGTTTACATTCGTTTACAGTGATGCCAACCTAATGTTTTTTTGCTTGTAATATAACGTCTATGTATTATTAAATTATGTCTCTGTTTGTGCAGTGGTGTCAGTGTTGTAATTTACTTTTAATGTGTATTATATTCGTGTTTCTTGGTTATTTTTCACTGTTTTAAACAATGTATATTAATATTGTAATTTTGTTAACACCAACATGTATATACATCCACAGTCACTGACGATGCCCCATTCCACAAGGGCGAAACGCGTCTGAGCTTACATCAATAAAACCAGTTGCTAATAGGCGCTGTTTTTATTTACAATTGCGTTAACAATTAAATCACACCATTAGCTTTTATAAGATATAAACAAATTAATTTTACCGCTTTCTTGTTGGGAGAAGCGAGAGTTATCATTAGGAATACAATGTCATGCATGTGTAGACAGTCTTCTAACAGAGCTCTTTTAGGCCCGCGATGGAGCTTACATCTGAGCAAGAAGTGGTAGATGTCTTCCATTTCATCACAAAAGTCACGAAATGGATAATCAGAAATCTTTAGTAAGAATTTTTTTTATCATTTAGCCATGTCTTGTTCTCAGCCCGCTGAACAGCGTAATTTCGTTCCTGTGAAGCTCAATTTCATCGTACCAAGGTTTTGAAGCAACTTGGTTAACGATTGCTCGGTATCACAATCCCTTTTCTTTACTATCATTGCGCCATTTTTTAATATTCTGGGGCAATTTTACCCATAGAGACAAAGTGTTCAGAGCCCAAAAGCGTTTAATAAGAATTATGTGTGGGGTTAGCAATAGAACCTCATGTAGAGAACTGTTCAAGAAGTTAGGAATTTTAACATTAGAATCTGAGTATATATACACATTAATGTCCTTTGTAGTCACAAATTATACTTTGTTAGAAACAAATAGTAAAATACACAATTATGGCACTAGAAGTAAAAATGATCTTCACAAGACTTACAAGTCATTGTCATTTGTTCAAAAAGGGGTCCGACATGCAGGGATACATATCTTCAATATGCTCCCAACACATATTAAATGTCTAGTAGATGATAAGAATAAATTCAGGAAAAAATTGAAAGAATTTTTAATTGACAACTCCTTCTACTCTGTCTAAGAATTTATTTCTGAGGTATACAAAAAATAACTGCCAGTATCTTGTGTAAATATAGTTCACATAATTAATTTACCATGTATGCTATGACTGTACATCTCCTGGTGTATGTATTTAGTTTGTTACATAATTGTTTTCGGTACCATATATGTTATGACTGTACATCTTGTGGTGTATGTATTATTTTGTTATGGATTTTTTTTTTTAAATGTACCATATATGCCGTGACTGTACATCTTCTGATGTATGTATTATTTTGTAATGGAAGTGTTTAATGTACCATGTATACTATGACTGTACATCTAGTGGTGTACTTATTTTGTTATGCAACTGTTTATCTGTAAATTGACAACTTTCCACATCCCACAGAGCCAGTCTCTTATATTGGGATCAATGGAAAATGATTGTATTGTAACCCATTCGTTGAAAGCCGTGGAAGAGGCGATAAACCTGAAATCTGTGTATGGCACTGGGAAATTTTCGATATTAGGGACATGAAGTTGCCGTCTGGCAGTTCTGTGCGCCAATTCATTCCCTGTCACTCCCACGTGACCTGGTATCAAATGTAGGTTCACTTCAATTACTGTTTATTGTTTTCCGAAGTTCTCTACCTACTTCATATACTAGGCAATTTTTACATCTGCCTTTGCGAACACCTATTATAGCGTGCAAGGCACTTTTAGAATCTGGACATATAACTGAGTAGGCTTGCACTGCCCATTGTGTGTACATTATGGCTCTCAGGATTGCATACAGTTCTGCAGAGAAGATCGAAAATTCTCCAGGCAGGTTGAAAGCTTCATAGAGGCCACAGTCTGGGTCAACTAACACAGCTGCACTTGCCGATTGATTCACCATTGAGCCATCAGTAAGTAATTTGCGCCATCCCTTCCATCGCACATTCAGAGTTTCTACTGTCATTTGCTTCAGTTCTTTCTGTAAATGATTTTTTTGAGGTTGCTCGGAAGTTTATCTACCATATAATTTCGTAAGCTCACTCATTCACTCACCTCGATAGCTATTGGATGGAGAATGGTGTCACGTGTCAGCATTCGCTCGCAAAACGGCGACCAGAGATACCTTTAGAAGAAATTGGTGGTTATGTTCATAATTTAATAGCCAAGCAACTGCAACCAAATTAATTGCCATAATACATTCATTAAGTTTGCTTTTCGTAGCGTTTCATAGTTAAAAAAATATCGATGAACTTTTCATTTGAAAAAACGTGGCTCTGTTTTTTAGAAACATCTTACTAATGAAAGCAACTTAAAAAAAATTAGTCATGGTCTCTGCTGTAACCACGAATTTCAATTGTCGTTCCGGCTTAGGATAAATTTCAGTTTAATTTAAACTTTCACTAATGTTGTTCCTTGACCAAAGTTTATGTATTACGGTGTATTTTCTCTTTATGTATTTTACTGACAACTTTCGTTAATGGTCTTTCTTCATATTCGCTGTGAGTTAATAGGTTATTTTAAGTGTACATCGTACCAAATTGTTACCGAATCAACTATTCTGGCAATTTCTTCAGAGCAGATCAACTGTTCAATGTTATGGTATGTGTATTAAGTTCTCTGGGCGTCACAGATACTATGACCAATGATTAAGAGTGTTAATAAAGAAACGTGATGCTTTCGAAGCAAAAGGGAATTTTTAAAATTTTGCAGAATGACTTTTAAGGTCAAATACAAGTTAGTATTTAAGCAATTATACGATTGCGCTATGGCCCCATTTCGTGTTTAATACTTATCTCTATTAATGCTTCTGAGTTCAAGCTCAGATTTAATTCACAAATGTCAAGTTTATATTTGGTTAAATCAGGTCAAACTGTCATAATCTATCCTAAAAACTTGAACTATTATAGACCAGTGACGATAGGCAAAACAAAAAACGAAACTGTCACGGGCTTAGACCAAATATGTTACAAAATTTAATATTTTGGCAATTCATTTCTTTGGCTTCAACTATTTAATAATCTGTATGTTCTCTGGCCGTAACAGACACTAACGATTACATTATGAGTGTTTACCCAGCTTCAATAAAAAAGTGATGCTTTCGAAGCATAATAAATTCTTCAAATTTTACAGAGTGTACTTTTAGGGTCAACTACAAGTTTGTATTTCAGCAAGTTCGAGTCTATTATCATTGAAACAATTATATGATAGCACTATCGTCCCTGTTCGTGCTCAATACGTCTATTAACACTTCTGAGTTCTTCAAGCCCAAGAGATTTTATTCACCCTAACGGTGAAACGTAGGACAAGTTCGGATTTAGTCAGATCTTTGACTCCAAAAACTAGAACTTTTCTAGATCCGTGACGATACGCAAAAAACGGTCACGGGTTTACACTAGAAGTACATGTATAAAACGCTCAAAGACCGAAAAGCCTCTGTGAACGGTTAAACAAGTATCGATAAAAATTAACGGCTGAAAAATAGGGGAACTGCTTTTCAGTAACATGTTGCTAATGAAAGCAACGTAAAAAACATTAAACAACTTAAATTATCCATGGTTTCTGCTGTAACCATGAATGCCAATTTCATTCCGGCCTAGGCTAAATTACAATTTAGTTAAAACTTGCGCTAATGTTAATGCCTGACCAAAGTTTATACAATACGATTTATTTGCTGTTTATGTATTTTAGTGACCACTTTCGTTAATGATCTTTGTTCATGTTCGCTGTACGTGAGTTATTAGGTTATTTAAAGTGGAGATCAGGCAAAATATGTTACCGAATAGAGTATTCTGGCAATTTATTTCTTCGGAGTTTCTGAACTGTTCAATAATCTTGAATCTGTATTAGGGTCTCTGGCCGTTACAGACACTGTGACCAAAAATTACTATGGCTGTTTGCCAACTTCAATAAAAAAAAACAACGTGATGCTTTCGAAACAAACAGGAATTCTTCAAATTTTGCAGAGTGAACTTTAATGGTCAAATACAAGCCAAGTTTGTACGTCAGCAAGTTCGAGTCTACGACCTTTGAAACAATTATACGAACGATAGGGTGATCATGCCTGTCTGTGTTTAATACCTACGTCTATTAATACTTCTGAGTTCTTCAAGCTCAAGAGATTTTACCCATAATAAGGGTGAGTTAAGTTGGTATTTGGTCAGTTCAGGTCAACCTGTTGTAATGTTTGACCATACAAACTGGAACAATTCTAGATCCGTGACGATACGCAACAAAACGGTCACAGACTTACACAATTAATATATATATAATTTTCGCTGCGTCAACGGCTGTTGTTGAAGTGCCACTACCTTTGGTAGTATAACTTCTAGGTGTCAGTTGGGTGTTGTTTTGAGGATACATTTTATTTTCACCTTTGGGGGAAAAATGGCTATGGACGCCTATGGCGTCCATATATTAAAACCCCCTACTGGGTTCATATGGTCAGTTGGGGATCATCGCCGTAATAAGCTGCGTTAGCAACTGGAAGATTATCCCCAACTGATTTTTATGTTTTGGCTCATGGTTGCAGCATTGACGCATGCGCTGATCACTTATGTCGGTCGGCGAACGGTTTTTGCTGCGGCTTGATGTCCTTTTCTGTGGGCCGACCGGTCCTTCGGCTAATTGGGTGTGGCTGTGTTGGTGTTGACGTCTTCCGATGGCAGCTTGGAGCTTTCTCTTCACAGGACATCCCCCGTAGCTGGCGGCGTGGTCAGAATCACATTTAGCACATCTCGGCGTTGCTTCTCGCGGACGTGAGCATACCAATGTTGCTGTGGTTCCCGCTGCAGTGGACGCAACATACTTGCTTGTTGCAGTCTGCAGTCTGAGGCTTTGTGCAGCAGAAGCATTGTTACAATTCGGCAGATAGCACTGGAGTCTGGTAGACATTTCGACTGCGAAAAGTTCTCCCCCCCACCGAACAACAGTAAATAGATTCCTGCTAGTACATATTACCAAAATTGACTCATAAATATGCACCTATCGGAATATAAATCTTATATCAGCAGCATACTGTTTGAGTACGATAATAGGTCCAGTGGTTTATCAGTGATAGTGCGGAAGAAGGGGGCGAAGCTTTTTCGCAGCAGAAATGCCTACTATAAATGTCCGATTATCCGATTCTATTAGGGAGTTGATATCACAGTTTATAACTATATAAATAAAGCAATCCGTTCGTACACGCGCCAGGCAGCACCACTTCAAACAATAGTCGCAGAGGAGCCATGTGAATCACACTTTAGTGTGCCTGAGGGTTATCAACAAACATAAACTATCTTCGAGGAAAGGTGGAAACAAAAGATGCCCTTAAACTTGATCAAAATATTCCGTAAGATATAAATTCAGGACAGGAGGGGATCAAGAAAACTGAAAACCCAGGACTGTTTCTCTGCTATTACCACCTCGGCCAAATATTTCTTTGATCTTGTATCTATGAGTTAACAGCACAAATTTCAAATCCCGCGTGAAAAATTTGCGGGCCAGCTAGTAAGAGCATATTTTTGTATCAAATGGGACATAGGATTAAGATGTAAATCTAGCTTCATGTTGAAACTGAATGGCTAGGGCTGTATAATCGTTGATTGCATATACTGTGGTTCCCAGTTAGTCGTACACGTATGCCCAGGGGCTCATGAGGTTGTTTCAAGGGGTACGCGCAGTAATCTATTCTTAGGTAATCACTAAAATAATTGAAAAATAAACAATTATGAAAATACTACTATCGTCAAAACATATTTTAATACTGTCAACTGTGTGTGTGTGTGTGTGTGTGTGTGTGTGTGTGTGTGTGTGTGTGTGTGTTTTCTTTGAAGGGGTACTCGGGGATACCACTGGAATAGAGAAAGCGTTACTGTGTGTGTGTGTGTTCTTTGAAGGGGTACTTGGGGAACCACTGGAATAGACAAAGCGTTATGGAGCATTAGGTGTTAAAATCAAGTGACCATAGTAGACCAAAATACCCTAATATTTGTGCATAGCTTTTATATATACAAGAATGTATTTCTTTAAGCCCTTTCGGAGTAGGGTAGAGATTTCGTTTAGTATAAACATAATTAATCCTCATTTTATATATTAATTGGTATATTATAAAAAAACATTATGATTAGGGTGTTAAATAAAATTTGCAGCCGCTCTCTGCTGCTTTCCTATTAGCTCATCCGTTCCACGGGGCAAAATCCTCGCACATCGATTTCGCTTTCTGGGTGAAACACGAAGCTTGATAACGCCGGCGCAATACAGCCAATATAACTATACCCTGTTCTTCCTCAACTGATGCCTGAAGGCCATATTCAACTTGTACCGCCCCCTTCCGTTTGTCATCCCTCTGAGCATACCTGCTGAGTCCATGCAGCGAGTGGCAAATTTGTCAGCGGAACTCTTTCCTCTTAGCATGTAAGGGTAGGGCAATGGAGTGGGGACAGCATGGTGACCTTGAGCCGCCTGTGTTAACTGAACGTGCTATCGCAAATACAGCCTTTAAGAGGAATCAGCATGCTATCGTCTTGAGCTCAAGTAAAGTATTCGATCTCAACGGATTTCAGTCCATTGTACACACTTTGACAATAACTTTGGCCGCCGCTGAAAAATTCTATCACTCTTATTTTGCACAATCTGACACTGTAGCAGAATGACCACCTATGGGTCATTCAGTACATTTTTATATATAATATTTTGTATATTCTTACATATAAAAAAATAATAAGAAAGGAATTATGGGAGAGGATTGTCAGTGTTTGTCGGCCCTCCCTGTTAGACGCGCCAGATTGTCGCGCCAGGCCGGCGGCTGCCAGGTACAATGGACACCAGCTACCCTTTCTAACGGGTTTGGTCAACCGTATAATCCCTTAGCTCCGGGAAACTGCATACTGGGGTGAATGCTCGTATCCCATCCCCGAGCGGGCAGTTTGGAGGTCACAGCTGACGAATAAGTCCGAGGCTATGCCGAGTTCGCACGAATCGAAAAAGACAGTGTTCGCCTATCGTCACAGCCGGTAGGAGGAGCTTGAAAACGGCAGAACCAATCAACGAGAGACTATCCTTTGCATTTTGTAATGCCGGTGTATTTTTGCTCTATGTAAACCACGAGCGACGGGAGGAGGCTTTTCCTGCGGGCACTTGACGCCGAGTATTCAGACTGGAAGGAGCGCATCTGCCGAAGTTGGAGATCGCTCCGTCTTGGCATCGAACCTGAGGGTCGATAACCGTGTCCTGTACAGTGAGGTCGCTGTGCACTCATTCAGTACGCTGCCTGAAGGACGTGGTGTATTATCCGCTATAGCCAAGGAGCTATAGTAATTCCGCCGTCGCGGGAAATACATCGCCGTCACGGTAATATTTCTACAGGGCAGTGTGGTACTTTCATTCGGTCATTGGGTACAGCCCTGTAACGACCTCTGAATGATTATGAGTTGTCGCTCCTCCCAAATATCGAGCTAGCTGGGGCAGACTTTCTTAAAGCCACACTTGGTGGATAATTTAAATTATCCTGGCGCCCGGCATTTGAGATCGGATACAGTTAATGTCAATACTGTATTTGATTTACGGTCCCCTATCATTGTGAAGGGAACTTTAATTTAAAAACCAAGTGTGAAGCTTTCTTGTTCGCTTATTAATGTTGGGAATTTTGCTTTACGATCAATTAAAAATGTGTAATGCTTTATTTGTTTATTGATATGTTGACAATTGTAAGAAGAGGCTTTGCTTAGTTCCTTTTGTTAATATTTCAATGTGTTAATGTTAAAGATAAATAAGCCTCACCTGTACGCCATTATGAGTACACAATAAATTAGCAGCCTAGGGTTTTCTTTGAATTATAAAAAGAAGTAAAAGGTTTTCACCCTTACCTCCCTCCCGGCACCTACCGCTACAACACCAATGTCATCCCAGTAAACAGTAATGCAATACTGGCAAGCTAGTTTCTTAGGATGACATTGCTGTCACATTGTGCAAAATAAGTGATAGAATTTTTCAGCGGCGGCCAAATTTACTGTCGAAGTGTGTAGATCTTTGAGTCCAATATGGCGAAGCTTCAACTTAAACGGCCACGGTAGTGTAGGTGTTGACAATAATAAAATTACATACGCATTTTACTGTAGTATTTCTTTGGAATTGAATGAAAATTCTTATTGATGGTACAAAGACAGTAAAATAATTTCGAACATCTATAAGAACATCGTAGTAAGAAAAATTTAGGCGAAGTTACTCATATCGTCGCTTATTCTCTGTAGCCAATTTCAAAAGCATAAACGATATAGAGCTTATTTTACCTGAGATATTATTAAACATATCTTCGCTTTAGTATGCATCGTAAAGAAATCCTTAGTCTAGTACGATGGACGTTGATAACGCTCTCCTGCAGTGGCAAAGGGATTATTTTATCTCTTTGACTGAGTAACGCCGCGAAAATACTTTCGCCGCACCGTACGGGTCTTCGGTCCCGAATTAATTAGAATGTCCGTAATCCGAAGTAAGCCCAAACGCAAAGCTCTTGCAGTATATTCTCTACCTGCGCGAGCAAAGAGATTAGCACGTGGTGTCGGTGGCATATATTCCCAGAGGGAGACTAACTGTAGCTGACCAGCCAACGATAAGGAGCTGTAGGGAGCTCGCTTGGTACTGGAAAGTGGAGAGGGTTAGAGAGAATAAAAAGCAACATCAGCTGTGCCCAAAATTCAGTTTCAAGAGGCTTTCCTACTTTTGTTAAAGTAAAAGGACGTCTTTGAAAATAATTAAATATGTTTTAGAACATAATTATTTTAGTTTTAATTGCGATGGAGCCTATGTTTCGGTGGTAATTTCCCTGTACAACTACATTTGTATTAAGTTAATGTTTACTTTAAATTCTTTCACTGTTTGAAATACGTTATTCAGAATCTCCCTCCAACTGAAAACCGTCCCACTTGACAAAAATGAATCAAATTCTAAAGAATAAGGTTTTAAAGACTGATAAATTTTAGCTTAGATATGAGTAATTATAAGAGAATTTGTCACAGAAAAAAAATCGACAGGTTTTAAAACAAAGTATGTAAATAAAAGAAGTCGATTGCAAGTTTATCACCGATGCGTTTGTTACTTTTTAAAAAAAATGTATATTTCCTTCTTTAGCATTTAATTATTATTAGTCCTTCAGCCTAACATAGACCTCACTATTTTTCTGAAGACAAATGTCTAAGTAAAACTTTCGTTTTCAAGGAAATTGCTGAGTTAAGCAAGTTTTTATAATATGACAGATTGTGTCTACGAAATACTTTGCGAAATTACATAGATCGAAATACAACTAAGTAATTATTAAAATACAGTAGAAGTCGTACTCGTAGGTCAGCTAAAAAGGTAGGGTTTCCAGTTCCTCTCTGTCTGTGTAACGTATGACTAAATATTCGAGGTGGATGACAGTATTTTACTGAAGTTTGTTGTTAGGATGAAAGCCTGGAGAGTGTGTAATTTAATTGCCGATATATGTAATTTCGCAAAGTATCTGACAATTTCTGCCCAAATATTTTCTGTGTTACAGCGCTCTTGGGTGATCAATCAATTTGCAGCATTTCGGGGTGTTCGAGGAATCCCCTCTGATCTAGACGGGACTGGTGACCAGTCATGCTGGAACATGATATCCCCTTTCGGAAATCTGTGCCTCACAGATGGCAACATCACGTTCTGCAGAAATAAATATATAGGCTGCGGAATTAAGACGGCCGTCCACCTCCCACAGCACACCGCAACCTGCAGCAGAAATCCACGCCCATACGGTAACAGAAGCACTACCACTTCTGCGGCTGTGGTGAATATAGCGTTGGTCAAATCTTGCTTCACGTGGGTGGTACACCACCACATTACCCACAGATCCCTTCGTAAACACCTTCTCATCACTGAAGACGACACGTCTCCATTAATCAGGACACCTGGCAGCATTGTCAGATGCGAAGATTAGGCCACTCCTTAATCGCATCACGTCTGGCTTGCAAACCTTTTTCTCGTAAGCTCCTTGTGGTTGTTTTAGTGCTTATGTCGAGCCTTAAGTTATTTCACAACTGCCATGCACTTAGAAATGGGGAGTTACGGCAAAGTCTAACAGTTTTTCGATCCTGGTCAGTTGTTTTTCGTCAAGCAGCTGTCTGTGTTGGGCCGCTCTGAGACATTTCTTTCGTCTTCATATCACCGTATCCACCTTGCCACGGCGGATTTGTGCATCCCCAAGGTTATAGCTACTGAACTGTTTGAATGCCCTTCTTCGTGTACTGCTCCCCCCCCCCCCCTATCAGTGTCACTTCAACGGAACACACTGTGGCAGATTGTAGTTTGAAAACAAGTGGCGCAGAGGACGAGGAAGTCTTCTGACGCAAACGATGCCTGTTTCCTTGTATTACGACTTCGCGAATCGTTTGTCGTAGTACTCAAGATAGAATTGCATATTCATTCATTAGTCTTGACGAATAAATACGCAATTGAAATTTTGGAACTATTCAATTTTTCCGACATGAATAGGCCTACTGCTAATTTGGGATTTCTACATAGTGATAATGGCACATTATTTCATATTGATGTGTGAATAGATGTTTAACACTAGGTGACGTGATGCGATGCAAATTCATATAGCAAGAATTGACTATGAACCCTAAACCCACCTAGCAACTCAGAATGTTTTTGAGTTATACAAATTAAATCCTTCAGAAGTCGATGAAAAAGTTTTTATGAATGAAACATCTGCTCTTCGTGTAGCATCACATATTTGTGAATACGGCATTTCGAATTCAAAGGATCATATTTGTTCTATATTTCAATTTTACCTTTTGCGGTTATGTTAGTACCGATCGATGGTACTGAGGAATTTATATTTCTCCTCTGAAAACCACACATTCGTTCTTGTTACTTGCCTCTGTTTTGTGCTTAAGGCTTTCGCCTCGTTTACATCTAGGTCATTAGAGATGGGAATGGATTGGAGACAAAATAGGGAAGGAATTCGGCCATTGCCTTTGAATGAACCCTCCCAGCGTTCGTCTCGACTGATTTTGTGAAACCATGGAAAACTGAAATCGGGATACCCGAATAGGGAATTGAGCCTGCTTCATAATTATTCTCACAATGGAGCCTACCGTGAAAGTTTATACTAGGAAAGACAGCAATGAAGTCGAATATTATGGATTCATAAAAGATTAATCATACTTATCTGAAAACTAACATCTACGTGCCTGTGGTTGCTATGTGGAACATCTGACTAAACGTAATTCTGAAATCTGTAGTGGATCAAACATTTCCGCGTCTTAGAAAACAACTATGACAAGATTACTTTATGTTATTGTTCAGAAAACGATCGTTCGTAACGTATATATTTTCTGTTCTCCTATGATGATTTCCTCTCTTGAGCTGTGTCAGATACAACGTTCAGGGATAAACACAGAGCAGGTAAATAAAGTTGAGGAAAATCGCTCCCGGAAGTAGCTAAAGCACCTTGGATTTATCATCTGTGTTAGCTATCGTGATTACAATCACGTTTCCACATTCTTTTACCAGAGAACAGACCAAAATATTTAAATCTAAAGATCGAAGCAGTTCAATTTCCCGTAAGATATGCTTGAAGGTTTTTTTTTTTTTTTTTTTTTTTTTTTTTTTTTTAATGCACAGTCAATACACAATATTATTGAATTAATTCCATCATGCAAATAGTACGTCATAGAACATTTTCAAGATGCCTTGAGAGCATTTTGCAGTAGAAATGCAGAAAGATTAATTTTCTAAAATAATTTTTAATGACGAATACATAATTATGAATAACACGTTGAGTTTCAACACTTTCATCCTTTCTCTTTCTATGGTCTCGTAACTGCAAAACATATCATGTGAAGCCTTTTTTATTCATTTTCGCCATAATGCCTGTCGGCGTCTCTGCAGGTTATTTTGTTTTTAAAAGAAGATACGTTGGGTCATATTCACAAACGTCATATTTGGGTTTGCTAATATTGGGTTTCCGTCTCATATTATTTCGGAGTTTCAACTTTTGTTTGTGTTTAGATTCCTTTACTTCCACAACATGTTCCTTTACACTGATAAAACAATCTCCTGAATTTACTAATAAAAATATGATTTGGAGGAGTATCAAAGGATTTTGTCTTTAAGCTTGGTAACTGACAGTAATTTGGCGACATTTTTAAGGTTTGTATCTTTTTTGTTTTGCTTTTGGTCTTATGGCTTGTCGACCGGGTGTTTAGATCCGGTAAGGACTCGGGGGTGAGCAACGAGAAGTAATTCGGCTGTGGTATTTTTTGACGATATCACCCAGACATTCGCCTGGAGTGATTTTGGGGAAGCCATCGAAAACCCAAATCTGAATGACCGGACGGGGATTCGAACCCACGTCCTCCCGGAAGCCTCCTCAAAGTGTTACCACTAACCCACCACATTGAGTTATGCTTCTTCTTCTTGCTCTCTTTCGACGCCAATGTGATTTGAATCCTGAGAGTATTGGAAAGTAGAATCGGGAAATAATTTCAGCCACGGCTTTTTGAAGCAAATTTTTCGGTGTTCAGCTGGAGAGATTTACGGAAACCATGAAAAACTGAAATTGGATGTCCTACGGGGCTTGAATCCGCGTTCTGCCGAATGCCAAGCAAAATTGTTAACCATAACCCATCTGGTTTGGAAGGCAAGAAGTATCAGGGCTAGGGAGAAACAAAGGAATTCATGAAAGGTTTCCCACTTCCATTTTTTTCAGCTTTAAAACCTGAAACCGCTTATTTACATTGTCGACGGATTTACTGTTATTAATTATTATTATTACCACTGAAACTGTAACTACTGCGATCAAATTATATTTACCTTCTAAAAATGTTATGGTGAAAACAAAATTAAGGTGTTCTTATTCCGAACAAGTATGTGGAAATAACTACATAATTTATATTTCGTGATTTAGTTCACCATCTGAGTACTTTTGCAAATACACTTTCTACTTACGCTTGTCACACACAGTTCGACAACGCTGCAGCGCTAGTACGTGTGACTAAGTCCATTCAAGCTCTGTTATTGGTTTTACAATTTTTTTCCGTGAGTAATTTAGCGATTCTTTTTAGTATTAATCATGTAATTTCGTTTGCTAGCGAATTGTCAACTGTTATTAAAAAAAAAAAAAAAAATACGGAGTGAATATCATAATTTCTAAAAAAAACGGTATCATTCCTCTATATCAATCGATTTAATTAATTCAATAGTTATTATGATTAAAATAGTGATACTCGTGATTATTTTAACTGTAGAACTCCGAACTTAGCCTCTGAGCGTTTGCGAGTCTCTCGCCCGCGCAAGCTCATATTTTTAGTCGTGGGTAAAGTGCTGGGTATGAGAGGTCTATTTTATCATGAATTTAGTGTACCATGTGGCAGTCGTGTCTAGAACGAAGCATAATCGAAAGGCGAGGGGTCTCGCGAATTATGTCCCCGACTGTACATGTGTCAGATGTTAACAATAATATGGATAGTAAAATTAGGTATCTCCAAGTTAGTGGTCTGCAACATTTATAACAATTTATTGGTCCTCAGATTGAAAAAAGTTTAGAAACGCTGCCTTATAAGCTTTGTCAATGCTAGGAGGCAATATTGTTTCTTAGTTTCTTTGAAGGAGAATTACATAACATTGACTGTACATAACAACGTAACAGGAAACGATTCTCAAGCGTTCACTGGCGTCGTGGCCATCGAATTCAGTGCCGGATTAAGAAAGTATGGGACTGAAGGCACAGAAAAATATTGGGCCCCTTTGTTTTTGAAAATAATTATTTGTATTTCATAAGTACAAAAAAAAAAAGGTTTTGTAGATGACTGATTGAATTTATCATATATTTATTCAAGTAAACAAACGAATTTTACAATTTATGATATTTAGAAAATTACTTTTATTTTTAGAACACTACAATGAAACCAAAAAATTTAATTTGCAAGTTTTTCATATTACTTTGATTGTTTTATATTGAATTACTTTATTTTTTTTATTATTTTTATTTAATGGAAAAAAATTAACTCTGGAGCAACCTTCAAACATCGGGGCTCAAGGCTACTACATAGTCATGTCAATTAGGTAACTCAGGACTGCCTGTAGGTCAACTCGTCCAGCGTTTACCAACTGCTCAATTTTAAACATTTATCATTGATTCATTTCAAAATTTCTTTAATGAGGCAGTACAAGCAGGTAATGACTTTCACACGTTACAAATCTTTATGTTGCGAAATTCTTACTCCACACTAAGCTGTTTTTCCAGTCACCTTTCGCTTCAGTAACGAAGATCAGTAAACCGTCGAAAAATTTTCAGTGTTGTCACTACCTGAGCAAACCGCTTCGGCCGTCACTGGTAATGGGACACTTTTTATAAAAGATTTCTTTTATAAAATGTAATACGTTGGCATTACATTTTATAAAGGATTTCACCACTCTGCAAACGCAAACAAAGAAAATGGCGCAAGGGAAGTTGCCGAAGTTGGTTAGGATAGCCGAATCCACGAAAATCTTGATTTCTGAGTATGAACAGAAGGAAATGTACAGTCAGAAACGTGTAGACTATAAGATAAGGAATAAAGTGGTGAACACTTACGGAAAGGTAATTAATTCTATGAAAGAAGACTGTACTGTCAAGTAAAAAAAAAAAAAAAAAAGTTAATGGGTTAGGAAACTAGTATTTTTACAGGTTTCTGGAATAATAACACGCGGAGTGCGCTGAGCCAAACTGGTGCTATAGTGCAGAATGGTGTAACTCCGCCGCCAGCAATCGAGTACAACCCATTGCACATACACCGTAAAAATAAACACCCAATAGTATATATGGGAAAATAATACTGATATAGAAAATTATGAAAATATTAGGGTAAAAATTTGTTAGATCTATACTTCAGCATCGACAATAATTTTTATAACGTGTCACGTCCTCACATTGCAGCTCTTTCACTAAACTTTGATGAAGTCCTATGATATCAAGTCTCGCAATACACGGTCTAACCCAAATATGTTTACTTCTCCTCTTTTTCTTCAATAAATACATATTTTAACAGCTACAGTGCGTCTGCAAAAGCATACAAGTTTACTTCATTCATTTCAGAGAACTATGACGAAAAATTTTATATACTGTAATGCACTGAAAAAATATATCTTTGACAAAATAAATACGATAAAATGTTTTATAAAATACGTTGGAGATCTTTTAGAGTGTAATGCCGGCAATCTTTACTTCCTAAACAACAGAATTCGCTTACTTTTTTTTTATTACATCTTTATTACTTCTTTATTTTTAATCTAGTATTACCATTTCTGCTACATTTCTATACCTTTGTCTTGCTTTGGTTTATATTTACTCCAAATTCCTCACAGTATTTTCTTTATAGGCTACCATTCAATAATTTTTCATTATCCTTACTGTTCTGTATCAGAAAATCGCAGCATAGGAATGGTTTTTCCTTGAACACTTACGCCACATTCAATTTTTATTCTTACTTTCCTTCTTGCCTCCTACTTGAATAGGGATAGAATACAACCTTGTCTGTTTTTTATGCCTCCTATGTATAGATCTTAATTATTTTATCTCGATATTTTATATCCGACTTCTTTAAAATTTTAAACATTTCTTCTTGTCTAACATTCTCAAAAGCCTTTTCTAGGCCCACAAATGCCATAAAAGTATCAATTTCTATTGATCCACCCTTCGAGTATTAATGTTCTCTTGTATTCTGGTTTTTCGAAAACCCAGTCAGATTTTCACCAAATATCTTTTCCACTATCCTTTTTACTATTACGCATTATAGTAGGCAGTAATTTTGAAGCGTGATGTTACTTACCTTGCAATGGTTTTCATTAGTGTTGCCCAAAATCAGTCTTGGTCTTGCATTTTTGCAAGACCAAGACCAAGACCAGGTGTATTGATGCAAGACCAAGACCGGCCAAGTCTGGTCTTGCTCTTGAATTTGGGCAACACTAGTGTTGCCCAAAATCGGTCTTGGTCTTGCATTTTTGCAAGACCAAGACCAAGACCAGGTGTATTGATGCAAGACCAAGACCGGCCGAGTCTGGTCTTGTTCTTGCATTTGGGCAACACTAGTTTTCATATTTGTAAGCTTGTGCTTTCTTCGGTAGTGTGAAGATGGTTATTTTGTTAAAATTCGTTAGAATTTCTTTTGTTTCATAATTTTTGATATCTGTTTGAATAATTTTAGGATTCTTTCTTCTCCAACACATTTTATGAGTTCTGAAGGAATCTTATTAGTTAAAACTTCCTTATTTAAGTTTAAATATTTCTAAGCTCTGTAGAATTCAGTCCTTAAAACAGTAATTAATCAAAAAGATAAAATAACATGATGATAATAAATTTCAACATCTTTTTCCGGGTAACTGTTATTAAAATCATAATCTCACAGTTTCTCTACGTATTCCTTCCACCAATTAGCTCTATCTTCTGAGGATCTTCAACGTTTACACATATTTTAATAATTTCTCCGAAATCTGTTTGATATCCCGACAAGTTGCACTGTCATTATCTATGATCATTTCCTTTACTAGTTCATTGCATTTTTTTTTTTTTTTTTTTTTTTTGCGGCTTTTTCCCTTTTGCATTCTTGCATTTCCTGTTATGTTTTCACATATGTTGGTGTAGAAGGATGTTTAGCACTAATTGTAACAGGACGGATACAGTATAAAATTAACTTGTTCTGGAAATATGTTAACTAAAGAGTCTTGTGATGATTTGCATGAGAAAGAGCATGTGAATCAGATCAAGTTGCGACGAAGATTGCGTTTAAGCAGATCGTAGGTTTCAATGGGTATGGTGGGGTGATGTAATTAGCTCATGTAGGAAGAGGTGGGACTGGCGATAGTCAAAGTGCGAGTCAAACCTCACGGAAGTAGGGTTCCATATTATTATATTCAGATATGTGATAGATTAGATGACAGCCGTTTGGCACAGAAAAAAATGATCAACATATTTTAGGGTTTATAGCCCATTGCATTCCACGATCTTCCATAGCCGCGCCGCGTTGCTGCTAGTGCTTTCAAATTTACTAATAAGCTATTATTAACCCCATTGCAATACACTCTGAATTAAAAGAACTTCCTACTAAATATTATTAATATGACAAAAGAGCCTTAAAATAGTCTCAAAATGAAAAACTAGTCTTGTTTTGATAGAAACTTTAAATATATACAAGTGTTTTTATTATTCGTTGTTTAAATAAAGAATATGGTATATATTGAAGAAAAATAAATGTCTTGGTAATAAAATTTTAAAGAAAAACTTGGTAGCGAAAATCGCCTAATGTTGCACCCTTGACAGCAACTAATTTTTGTAAAGTAGGAATAAAATTGAAAATATTCTTAGTCTTTTACTTGAAGGATTCTAAACTTCGATACTCCACAAGAAAGATTTTTTTTAGCAAAATTAACGTCTAAATCAATGATTCTTAACCTACATTCCCGTTAAAAACTACATTTTACAAACTTTGACACCAATGTAAAAAAATTTCTTGGTCAGGAAAACAAAATAAGTCCACCCATTTCCATTATATTAAATAATTTAGCAAAATTTAAGATGTGATATTCGGTTTTGAGACAGTGGAATACATTACTTATATAATCTGTACTATACAAGTTCTATTTACGACGTAGTAGTACTGTAGTACTTGACAGGTGGACAGACAATAGAGGAACACCGAGCGTGGTGGGTGAAGGGCCTCACATTCGGGAGGACGCGTGTTCGAATCCCCGTCCGGGCATCCATATTTGGGATTTCCATGGTTTCCCCAAATCATTCTAGGTGAATGTCGGGATGCTTCCTTCAAAAGGCCATGGCCGAATTCCTTCCCGTTCCTTGTCCCCTATCCCTTCCCGCCTTTAAAGACCACGCCGTCGACGAGGCGTAAAGCCCAAGCAAACAAAAAATAGAGGAACGATGGTAAGCCTCAGTTTTCGTCTGGATGCAGACCACTAAGAGACGGTAGAAGTTTTCTCTCACATTTTCCCGACATAATTTTCTTGCTATGCAAATATGAGTTGCCCTTATTGCATATAATATTATGACTTTGCCAAGATGGAATTAATTCGGAAAACATGGGATGAAGATAAATGCAAAGAAGAGTCAGCTTATTAGATACACAAATAAAAAAACAAAAGGTTAATTATAAATATAAGATGGGGAAAGAATTGCTTGCTGGAGACTTGAAATGTAAATATCTTGGCATTCCATTTGATAACAAGCTTAACTGGGCAGGACACATTGGTCAGGTGGTAGGAAACGGTTTAAAAATTCTGCACTTGTTGGAGTGAATGGGGGATGTACGAGAGATGTGAGGGAGTTGGGTTACAAAACTTTGGTCAGACCATTGCTCGAATATGGTAGTGTGGTATGGGACCCTCATTTTACGTATCAAATACAGGAGTTGGAGAGGGTGCAAAAAAGGGCTGCTAGATTTGTTTCTGGAAATTATCGCAGAAAGCAATCAGTGATGATATGATAGAGGAGCTGAAATGGGATTCGTTGCAAGACAGGAGGAGGATGAGGAGGGTCATGGGAGTGTACAGGATGTATACTGGCGATGAGGCATGGAAAGATATTGGAGTATGTATGAAAAGTAGTGCATGGAAGGGATAAGATGACCATGACCACAAGCTGGCATTCGATTTCAGGCACAAGGGCGTGGGAAGATTCTCTTTTTTAGGTAAGGGTGTCAGGGATTGGAATGAGTTACCGAGAGGAATGAACAATTTACCGAAAACGTTGAAAGAATTTAAAGAGAGAATTTATAGAGGGCAAATGTAGGTGGGTGCAGGTTAGGGGAAAGATGGGGGTGTAGAGGTGTTGCCACCGGAGCCTGTACTCCATTGCAATTAAATTAAATCAAATAAATTAAAGGAACTCTGAAAGAGATTGATGTAATGGTACTTTAACTTATTACTCCTGATCCTAATCGATGGTAATTTAATTAGCTTATCAGTTCAGTGCTCAGTTATACTTTATCCGTTATATTCTCGCAGTCATTTTGTTAGTCTGGGCTGTTAAAAAATGAATGGAATGAAGGGGTCCCCTATGACTCTCCAGCAGCCCGCCTCCCAGCCTTCTGCTGGGAGGAATGAAATTGTAAAAAAAAAGAAAAAGGGAACGGCAATATTTATTTCTAATCCTGCTATCGTCCGTTATGCCACTCAAATGATGGAATTTTGCAATCTTCTATCTATCTATACCTATATAAATGAAAAAATATCTATGTAAATCTTAAAATATATATAAAAATAGACGTGTGTTTTCCTATATTTTACTATTCAGCCTCCACTACATAACACAGATCACTGGTCTTTGTGTGTGGAAGAAGCATGGAGTTTCCTGTCGTACACAACGTTGGTCGATGGGGATGTGGGTGATATGATGGTTAAAAGAGGTCGATGTAGGGCATTTTCGTATTTCGACCAAAGACATGTGTCTCCGTATATGTTACTCTGCTGCCACAACTACATAGCATAGACCAATGGTGTCTGTGTGTGGTAGTGGTATCGTGTACTACGGTGGTTAGTTGTTGGTAGCTATGGGGGTGTTGGAGATATGGTGGTTGAAAGTGGTCGACCTGCGGCACTTTCATATTTCTACCTAAAACGTATGTGTCATGGGGTATCAATTTTCAGCCAAAACTATCTAGAGCAGATCACTGGTGTTTGTGTGTGGTAGTAGCACAGAGTAACCCGTCGATAACAACGTTGGCAGAATTTCAGTAACTGTTGTAGTGTGGGAGATATGGAGGTTGAAATTGGTCGATCAAGGATATTTTCGTATTTCGACCAAAGACATGTGTGTCCGTATATTTTATTTTGCTCTCCGAACTACATAGCGCAGATGACTGGCGTTTGTGTGTGGTGATAGCATCGAGTCTCCCATCGTGCACTATGGTGGTTAGATGTCGATAGCTGTCAATCAAAATTCGTTACAAACACTAAGTCGTGGGTACCAGCTAGTACCTATATAAATGAAAAAATTTGGATGTTCTTCTGGCATCAATCACACCTTAATAACTCAACATATTTAAATGAAATTTGGCATGATGTTACGTAGTTAACTGTGCGAAGTGACGCAGGAAGTTCACAAAGACTTCTTCAGCTGTATACGTAAAATGGTATATATAACACTTCAGGTATCACACCATAATTCTGTTCGTAATACAGTAGAACCTCGATAACTCAAAACCCGGTAACTTAAAAACCTCTATAATTAACTTCAAAAAATAATATGTTCCCTTCCCCATCAGAGCCCAAAACCTCTATAACTTAAAATACGCAACCTCTATAACTTAAATAAGTAATCTCTGATTTTGTAAATAAATCCGTCGAAAACAACTGGTTTGGTGAATTTTGTTTTTATTTAATTCCCCAGACGCGTTTCGCCCTTGTGGTGTAGGGCATCTTCAGTGGCTGTAAAGTGTTATTACATGTGTTGTTACAATAATTACATACAATATAACTATTAATAAATATGTATATACATATGTACACACTGTATTCACAGATACAGTGGTATTCCTTTACATGTTGGTCTGGAACAGCACTTCACACGCTTTCACATAACTGTTCATTACAGTTTTCTTTAAAACTATTGTTACACTAGTTGTTTTTTTCTGTTACACTTGTTCTTATGTTTATCTTTTTCTGTTTATTTACACATGTGTGTTACACACGGTTTGTTTTGATTCTACCAGATTTTTACAGTAGTGCCAACTTAGTTTCTGTTGTTATTGTTTGTATGTTGTACCTTCTATTAAATTATCTCTGTTTTTGTGCTGAGGTACTGTTTGTGATTATTGTGTTAGTGAATGTATTCGTTTTCTTGTTTTGAGACTGCTTTTTGTGTTGTTAGTGTGTTGTATAGTGTTTTGTTGGTTAAATTTGTGAATTCGTTTATTATTGTTTTTCCTATTGCTATCGATTTGTGTATATGGTAGCTTTCCTGAAATGTAAGTAGATGATTTTTGTGGTTGTTGATTTGTAATATTTTCATTTCTGTATTTATATTGGTAGGAGGGTGATTGTTGTCTAGTAAATGCTCAGCAAATGTGAAGTGATTTGTGCAGCTTATTGCTCTGATGTGTTCTTTATATCTTATGTTAAAATTTCTGGATGTCTGTCCTATGTATACAGCCTGACACTGTTGGCATGTTAACTGGTATATTCCTGCTTGTTGGTATAAGTCATTTTCAGTGTTGGAGTTTAGATGTTTGTGTAGTGTGTTATTTGTCCTGAAAGCAATTTGTATTCCTTGTTTCTTAAATATGTTGCTGATTCTGTGTGTGTGTTTATTATTGTATGTCATGGTGTACCAGTGTTTCTTGGTTTGGTTCAGTGTGCTGGTATTTTGTATCCTAGGTGGTATTTGTTTGTTGTTGTTGTTTTTTATTTTGTTGTTGAGCTGTTCAATAAGTTTTTGTGAGTACCCATTATTATTTGCTATTTGGATGATTGTGTTATATTCTCTGGTGTAGTCTTTCTCGGATAGGGGTATCATATTTAGCCTGTTTAGCATGTGTCTCAGTGCTGCTTGTTTGTGATTGTTTGGATGGTTAGAATTGTTGTGAATTATAGTGTCAGTGTGTGTGGGTTTTCTTTATATGCTGAAGGAGTGTAAGGGCCTTTTTTGGTTATTGTTATGTCAAGGAAGTTGAGTGAGTTGTTTATTTCCTTCTCTATGGTGAATTTTATATTACTGAGGAAGTTATTAATTTCTTCATGGAATGTGGAAATATTATGTTGTGGTTCATCTATCAAGCAAATGACGTCATCCACGTATCTGTGCCAGTATAGTATGTTGTACTTCTTGTTTGTGAATATCTGGTGTTCAATATGATCCATAAAAATATGACATGATGCCTGAAACCGGAGAGCCCATTGGTAAACCTTCATTTTGGATATAGTATTTGTTATTGAATTGGAAATAGTTTTGTGATGTTACAAGGTTTAATATTTCTGTTCTCTCTTTGATGTGTGTGTCTGGGACTGTGTTATGTGTGTATAGGTTGTTTTGTATAATATTAATTGTTTCATTGACTGGGATGATAGAGAACATATTTACAACATCAAATGATAAGAGTGTGGCTGTGTCAGGTATTGGTATTGTGTTTACTTTTTGTATCAACTGTGTTGTATTTTTGATGGTTCTGTCATTGTGGTATCTGTATTTTTCTCTGAGGAATTCATGTATGAATCTGCTTAGATGGTACGTTGGTGCCTTCCTGAAATTTATTATTGGTCTTATTGGTATGTCATTTTTGTGTATTTTTGGTTGGCCTCTGAGCTTTGGAGCCTTAGGATTTTTTTGAGGAATGTTCTGTTTTTGCCAATCTGTTAGAATGTGATTAATGTTTTTGAGGCACTTTTTTAGGTTGTTGTGAAATCTGTTTGTGGGATTTATTTTTAATTCAGTTATTACACACTAACAACACAAAAAGCAGTCTCAAAACAAGAAAACTAATACATTCCCTAACACAATAATCACAAACAGTACCTCAGCACAAAAACAGAGAGATAATTTAATAGAAGGTACAACACACAAACAATAACAACAGAAACTAAGTTGGCACTACTGTAAAAATCTGGTAGAATCAAAACAAACCGTGTGTAACACACATGTGTAAATAAACAGAAAAAGATTAACATAAGAACAAGTGTAACAGAAAAAACAACTAGTGTAACAATAGTTTTAAAGAAAACTGTAATGAACAGTTATGTGAAAGCGTGTGAAGTGCTGTTCCAGACCAACATGTAAAGGAATACCACTGTATCTGTGAGTACAGTGTGTACATATGTATATACATATTTATTAAGAGTTATATTGTATGTAATTATTGTAACAACACATGTAATAACACTTTACAGCCACTGAAGATGCCCTACACCACAAGGGCGAAACGCGTCTGGGGAATTAAATAAAAACAAAATTCACCAAACCAGTTGTTTTCGACGGATTTATTTACAAAATTATTGTTCAGCAACTGCGGGAAGATGGCCTATTACCATATTAATATTTCACAGCCTCGTCAGGCATTCCCAACGGCCACATATCAGCGATACAAGACTCAACATCTCAATCTTCACAAAACCATCCAGAGCATCAAATTTAATAAGTTATGCATTCAACAAAATCTTAAACCGAATTATGTAAACGTGACGGTCAGGAACAGCACTAAACCAGCACAACAGGCAAAAACAATAGCAGAAAACCAATGGATTAGTAAGGAAATAAGAGCACTTTATAGCAAGAAAGCAAATCAAAACAAAACACTCTACATTACACACCTACAGCTTGCCACACAATTAAACAACCCAACAATACTGAGTGATATTATAGAAAGAATTGAAGACCACACAGAAGCGATTATAGACAACCTTAAAAGCAAAGCACAATAATAAAATCAAAAGTATTGAAAAATAATCAAAGAAAACAGCACATAGATTTATCAAATGAACAACTTATACCCAACCACAATTTTCACCCCAAACTCATCAACTTGACTAATATACAACTAAGTGAACCAGAAACTCAGTTACTGCAGAAAGGGTTAAAAACACAACACAAACACAACAAGCAAGGACAAATTTATTGAACATATCATCACTGGAATCAGAATATATAATCCCACAAGAAGAGAAAGCACAGAACACATCATTAAATGCAGGCCTAACTAGAGAACTAATCGCAAATGAAATAAGACATATTAATACAAAACTGAAAGTACACTCACAACAAAGACACAAACAACACACTGAAAACATTAAAAGTCAAATTGCAAACAAATGATATAATAACTACTAAGGCAGATAAAGGAAACACAATAGTACTAATGCAAAAAACAGAATACAATGAAAAAACAGAACAGTTTATAGCAAACAACCAAATAACTGAATTAAAAACAAATCCCACAACAGAGTTTCACAACAACCCTAAAAAAGTGCCTCACAAAACATTAATCACATTCTAACAGATTGGCAAAAACAGAACATTCCCTCAAAAAAATCCTAAGGCTCCAAAGCTCAGAGGCCAACCAAAAATACACAAAATGACATACCAATAAGACCAATAATAAATTTCAGGAAGCACCAACGTACCATCTAAGCAGATTCATACATGAATTCCTCAGAGAAAAATACAGATACCACAATGACAGAACCATCAAAAATACAACACAGTTGATACAAAAAGTAAACACAATACCAATACCTGACACAGCACACACTCTTATCATTGATGTTTGTAAATATGTTCTCTATCATCCCAGTCAATGAAACAATTAATATTATTACAAAACAACCTATACACACATAACACAGTCCCAGACACACACATCAAAGAGAGAACAGAAATATTAAACCTTGTAACATCACAAAACTATTTCCAATTCAATAACAAATACTATATCCAAAATGAAGGTTTACCAATGGGCTCTCCGGTTTCAGGCATCATGTCATATTTTTATGGATCATATTGAACACCAGATATTCACAAACAAGAAGTACAACATACTATACTGGCACAGATACGTGGATGACGTCATTTGCTTGATAGATGAACCACAACATAATATTTCCACATTCCATGAAGAAATTAATAACTTCCATCAGTAATATAAAATTCACCATAGAGAAGGAAATAAACAACTCACTCAACTTCCTTGACATAACAATAACCAAAAAAGGCCCTTACACTCCTTCAGCATATAAAGAAAACCCACACACACTGACACTATAATTCACAACAATTCTAACCATCCAAACAATCACAAACAAGCAGCACTGAGACACATGCTAAACAGGCTAAATATGATACCCCTATCCGAGAAAGACTACACCAGAGAATATAACACAATCATCCAAATAGCAAATAATAATGGGTACTCACAAAAACTTATTGAACAGCTCAACAACAAAATAAAAAACAACAACAACAAACAAATACCACCTAGGATACAAAATACCAGCACACTGAACCAAACCAAGAAACACTGGTACACCATGACATACAATAATAAACACACACACAGAATCAGCAACATATTTAAGAAACAAGGAATACAAATTGCTTTCAGGACAAATAACACACTACACAAACATCTAAACTCCAACACTGGAAAATGACTTATACCAACAAGCAGGAATATACCAGTTAACATGCCAACAGTGTCAGGCTGTATACATAGGACAGACATCCAGAAATTTTAACATAAGATATAAAGAACACATCAGAGCAATAAGCTGCACAAATTACTCCACATTGCTGAGCATTACTAGACAACAATCACCCTCCTACCAATATAAATACAGAAATGAAAATATTACAAATCAACAACCACAAAAATCATCTACTTACATTTACAGGAAAGCTACCATATACACAATCGATAGCAATAGGAAAAACAATAATAAACGAATTCACAAATTTAACCAACAAAACACTATACAACACACTAACAACACAAAAAGCAGTCTCAAAACAAGGAAAACGAATACATTCACTAACACAATAATCACAAACAGTACCTCAGCACAAAAACAGAGATAATTTAATAGAAGGTACAACACACAAACAATAACAACAGAAACTAAGTTGGCACTACTGTAAAAATCTGGTAGAATCAAAACAAACCGTGTGTAACACACATGTGTAAATAAACAGAAAAAGATAAACATAAGAACAAGTGTACAGAAAAAACAACTAGTGTAACAATAGTTTTAAAGAAAACTGTAATGAACAGTTATGTGAAAGCGTGTGAAGTGCTGTTCCAGACCAACATGTAAAGGAATACCACTGTTATCTGTGAATACAGTGTGTACATATGTATATACATATTTATTAATAGTTATATTGTATGTAATTATTGTAACAACACATGTAATAACACTTTACAGCCACTGAAGATGCCCTACACCACAAGGGCGAAACGCGTCTGGGGAATTAAATAAAAACAAAATTCACCAAACCAGTTGTTTTCGACGGATTTATTTACAAAATTATTGTTCAGCAACTGCGGGAAGATGGCCTATTACCATATTAATAAGTAATCTCTGTATTGGCCCTCAGTAACTTAAAGAAATGTTTCCACAACCTCTATAACATAAAATTGTTTGTCAATGAGTCATTTTGAAAGAGTGTGAAAAACAAAAGGTCTCGGTATTTATTGCTTGCACGTGTTCACTAGTTAAATTGTTAGCGTAAACATTGTACAGTACATTTGTCACCTATTGTTTGCTTCTTCGAAATTCTTTAAAGCTTTGCGGCGGTTAGCCTTAAGACAACGGCTTACTTGGATCATAAGTTTTTGATCATTGTCCTGGAAACATCGCTTTACCTACTGTGTGATAAAACTGCCTTAAAATGAGTTCAAAAAGAAAACTAACAACACTCACATACGCTGATAAATTAAAAGCTATAGAAGCAGTGAAAAAGCTATTGAAAAGGAAGGAAGTTGCGGTTCAGTTTGGGATACATGAGAGTACATTATCAATCATCATTAAAAAGAAGCTGAAATCTTGAAGAAACAATCAGGAGAAAGTCTTCAATGTAAAAGACGAAAAATTGCCGAATTCCCTAATTTAGAACAATGTTTGTTTACGTTGTACAAACAGTGTCGAAACAAAAACATCAGTGTTAGTGGACCCATACTGAAAGAGTAAACTGCATTGACAGTGATAAAGACGATGATTTTAACGACGAGCCACAAACTTCATCTACAAGCGTATCAATCAACGAAGCAAAAAGAGCTTTAACAACTGTACGATCATTTATAGAGCAGTGTAGCAACATAAAAGATAATGTATTCTCCTCTCTATTTGTCATTGAAAATCAAATCGATTTAGAAACTGTGAATTGTTTAAAACAAAAGAAAATCACAGACTTTTTTTTAAGTAGATTAAACCTTTAATTGTTGTTTTATTTTTATGTAACGTGTGCAATGTGAATAAATAAATATGATTATTTAAATTTCTGTATTTTATTGAACCAATCCTTCTGACGCATTCTAGTAAAAATAGGAACAAGGGTACATACATACATATGAACATACCAACATCTATATTAACCCATCCCTAACATCGACCCTTTATAACTTAAAACCTCTATAACTTAAAATATTTTGTGTTTCCCTTAGACTTTAACTTATCGAGGTTCTACTGTATATGTTATTTGCATCATAATAGACATGAAAAATCAAAGCTTGAGAGGGGAAAAAAAGTTAAATACTAAGAGTAGGCCTATACCAGCATAAAAGTCGGTTCACTCTTTGCACGGTCTGATCCTTTGTGTCCTTCAGACCAACACATCATCCTGTGCTAAGAGGTTTTGACCTTTTCCGAATGGACGATACCGAGGGTGATCGAGCGAAGGGGGGAGTGACAGTGTCCACTCCGAAACTGTAGCTCTCGCCTCTCCCTTACAAGCACTAGCGGTTAAAATACATGGTCTGGTGCAACTAACTGTTTGCTCCATATATCTACTGCCGGCATCACCAGTTGATTGTGGTCAGCTGGCTGATATCACTCGGCAACTCTCTCGGCCTATTGGGAGACTTTAACGCGCACAATGCGTTGTGGGGAGCGACCAACAATTGCCCCAGTGGATGGATGCCGCAGAACTAAAATTTGGTAATTTTTTTCCTCTTGGTCCAGGCCGTATTTCAACTTTATAACGAAACGAAAGTGTTTAGGTTAATATGATCCCTGTGCCGATAATTTTTGTTGTTTTTTGCAGTGCTGATAGTATTTCGCAGTTTCTTAGCCTCTCATTCTTTGGCAATTTTATTTAAATTTCTAGCAGCGTTTCCGCAAAGCGAGAGCGCAAAACGTGAAGAGGACATGTTGACGAAGCAATTAAACCAAATTTCAATATGTTAGTACCAATTTCACGTCGGTTCCGAAGTGGTGCAGTCCCCACGGTTTCGTCCCCACCTCGGTTCAATTTCGTTCCTGTGTTTGTTTCTTTTTTTTCCTACTATATATATTCTCTGTAACATTATAAATTATTTTCACCAAAATTCAAAACTTAACAGAAGATAATTGACCCTTTTTTGTTTTTTGTCAAAAAATTGTAGAAATAATTTCAAATAGTTTCTTATGATAAACAAAAGTATTTTTGATTTCTGTTCAATATTCTGCAAATAATTATTAAATCCTAAATTTAAAATGAATATGTTCAATGGTCTAAGGGCACAATTTTCGTTTCGAGAAGCCATATTAAGAGTAGTTCACATCGCCATACACGTCGTCACTAACACGGCACTTATGAAAGCAGCTTATTTGTTACTAACTAGCCCCAAAGCCCTTCAAAAATGACTGGTTTAACGGAGTTTCATAGTAATTTATTTCGCTGCAGTTGCTTAACTAAATAGAATTGTTATAAAATAAAGCTCATTGTAATTTATCGTCCCTTTGCTGTAGCAAAAAGCTGCAGTTGTCAACTTGGTCCAGGATACATTTCAGCCTTACCCCAACTCTGCTAATATTTCCGTCAGAAAAGCAAAGATTTTATCAAACGCGAATTAATACATTCCCTGTATCGCATGTCAGTGTCATCATGCATCGCGATATAAAATTGATCCAAAATCTTTTCTTACTACCTGTAGTGCAGATCGATGTTTTAATGGCTGACACAACTTACATGCGGCTGAAATAATGACCCCAGTGAAAATGAAGAATGCTAAAAATAAATCTTAACAACTTACGCTGTGCCACGTAATATTAGTTTGTGGTTTAGGCCGCATAGATCACGATCAATTTGAAACTGCTTTCATTCAAACTAAGTAATAATTTCAGTAAAAAAGCAGCTGATAATTAAGATGCCAATTTATACGAAATACATACATTTCTTTCAGTGTACTGACAATTCATTTCTTAGCAATTGCTTAACTACATAGAATTGTTATAAAATAAAATTCAGTGTAATTCCTTGTGCCTTGTGCTGTAGTAAAAGGTTTCGTTTCCTCCCGGGTCTAGGTTGCATTTCAACATAACGACATACAACGCTAAATTTGCCGTCAGAAAAACAATACTTCAATCTCACGCATATTAATACATGTACAGTATCGCATTGTAGTGGCAATAATGCTTCGCGATACAAATTTGGGCTCTAGCGTAATCACTGGGACTAATAAAGGAATTGTCCTTTTGGTCTGAAAATTGTTACACACTTTCGATAGATTATATTGTTTAATGTGTGTTGCTCCTAGAGTTGTATGATATATACCTCACAAACATCACTCAAAAATTGCTGTAACGCTATAGCACGATCGACTGGGAGAAGCCTTATAGCGAAGTAAATGATCATACACACATTCTTTGAACGATATTATTCGGGAATATGTTACTATCAGAGCCATCAAAAATATAAATATGGATCACATTACACACACAAAAAAAACTGCAACAACTTTGAACCGTTAGCGAACGAAGGAATTTAGTTTTTATAGTTGAAATTCAGCCTATTCCAAAGTAGCGTTTGGTTCTTGTTGTTGAAACATAATTTGTATTTATTAAACAATTAAATTATCATGACTTTCGATCGCAGTTTAAATTGTTTTGAAAAAAGAACTATCTTATTAATGCTCTCTGCTATAATGTCAAATGCTAGTTATAATTATGACTCATGCTTAGTAACAATCTAATCAAAACATTCGCTAACATTGATGCTCGAAATTTGCTTTTATTTTACTTATCTATGGACAAAGAATTTAATGAGTACTTCTATACTGGTATATCAAAAGAATATTACGTAAATATAAGCATCTAATGATTATGTCGATTTAAACGCAATACATACTTTTATTTCAGTGCTCTGTCAGTTAATTTACTCGCGGATGCTCAGAAATGTTACTAAATAACGTATGTAACCAATAAAATGGCATGAAGCGTGAGGTCATTGCACGCCGTCATAGGGTGAGGTCATGGCGTGACATGACGTCATAGATGACAGAGTTGCTTATTATATGTATAGATAATTGCTAAATTCCTGCTGCCTAATCCTATAACAAGAAAATTCGGGCCCAGGCTGCATTTCAATCTAGCCACTATCTCCGCTAACAATGGCACCACAAAATCAAACTATATGGCCACACCTTAACACATTAAACGAATCGGATTTTTTTTTGGAAAATTAACGTTTTCTGTCGAGGTTTCTTCATTAGCTTAGCATAAATTATTACAATTAATTTTATTATTCACCTTAAGTATGACTAATGCACGCGCACTAACACAATCACTGCATCGCGATGTAAACTTGACCTCCAATATTAACGTAAGTTGTTTTAAGAGCATTTTATTACACATGTTTAAATTACGTTATTTTAATAATTGTCATGTGATTGGATGATGTTCCACGTGTATTTATTATGTACTTCGCTTTTTCCATCGCTATATTCCAAAGGTAATTTTTCGTCCAGTTTTTAGCGGTTGTTCTGATATCATGATCTGAAATTGTGGATCATGTTTATATCGCAATTCATGACGTCACTAGCAACCAAGTAGTGAATGTATCAATGTGCGGTTGATAGAACCCTTGATTTTCTAGCGACAATATTGGCCGAGTTTGTGGCTTGATTGAAATACAGCTTGAATCAGAATGACAACTCACTTTATTAGCTGCTTTTATGAGCTCCAGTTTAGTGGCATGTATCTCGTTGATGTCTACAGTTGCGGACATGAAATAGTGTGACATCTCAGGTAATCAACGAAGGTTGTGGTAAGGTTGAAATACAGCATGGACCAGAATGATTACTAATATTCCATGGAGCACAGTGGATTTGGAGTGCAGAAGGTGGTTGCCATGCGAATTCTGACTATAATAACGCAAGCATCTGCTCAAGACGTTTATTGCCACTAAAGAGGCATCCATTAATTACATGATGTGAAATAGGGGGGGGGGGAAGCGGGGGGAACTGAAATCTCGCGTCAGCTTTCGAAACTCCTAAAGGTGAGTAGAGCTAAAAAAAAAAAAAAAAAAAAAAAAAAAACAATTCACAAACGACCCGGAAATCGATATATCTTTGTTACCTATGTCCCGGCTTTGAAGTACACTTTTCATTGAAGGATAAAAGCCAAGGAAGCAGTTGACCATATTTTCAACCCTAAAGGAGAATTTTTTCTGCTGGACAGAAACAAAAACTTTTTATCCCATAACACACTTTCAAGCGGTCGATGTCGCGGGTAGCTGCTAGTCTTATTACGTTTTGGTGAAATGAAAGGATTTTTTTTACACACGTCTATGGGATGCAGTTAATGACCATAACATGCCATTGATAGGTTTGGCGTTAAACACGCTTAAGGCATGATTCAGTGCAGGAATTGCCAGGTTTTATTTCCTACCCTTTATAAAATATAACATTAAAAGAAATGGTATATACTCGTACAAATACAATGGGCACAGTTAAATGGTATAATGTTTTAGGAACGTAAACTACCTAGTGAGATATATTTCTGACTTGTTACAAGAGCGGTTGAAACTTACAAGCAAGTCCGAAAGTGAATTAAAAACTTTTCATTTGTTAAAAGTGAAACAAGTCGTTTGGCCACTTTAACATCCAGATGTAATATTTTTTTAGGAACGTAAACTACCTAGTGAGATATATTTCTGACTTGTTACGAGAGCGGTTGAAACTTACAAGCAAGTCCGAAAGTGAATTAAAAACTTTTCAATTGTTAAAAGTGAAACAAGTCGTGTGGCCACTTTAACATCCAGATGTAATATTTGAAACCTTTTTGAGAAAAAAAATTACTAAACGTTTTATCCCTCGAGTGACGTAATAATTTAAATACAGTAGTAATGTAGTTTTCGGTTCTTAAGAGATGCTGTTATAAAAGGCATAACTATTAAAAAAAAGGTGAATTAGGTTACAAAGCGAAAAAGAATTGCTATTAAGTTTTGAGAGACATGTCTATTAATATGTATTAAATAATATATTTTCATTACTAGCAAACACAACTAAACGACGGAATTGTCTTTTTAAGGAGATGTTTATCTGCATTTTCTTCAGCATTTACGTGTTGTTTTGTTGTTTGCAAAGGTTTCATTTTTCTTCTAGAGAGATGAAGCTTCCTTTAAGAGATGTTTTTCTTCCCGTCAGACATACTTTAAGGCTATAAAAATAAAGTACGCAATTAATAACAAAATTAAAAACATGATTCCCATTTATTTAAGAAATATTGAGAAATACTCTCCCAAAATTTAGTCCAAAATATAGGAAAAACAAAAACACAATTTGAAGTGTCCTAAATACTCCACTATTGAAGTAGTTTTAAAATCGTGATAAATTTTAAAATTCTGCGGGAAATGCCTGGTAACAGATTATCAAAAGGAATCTCCCGCAATAAAAATCTGTTATTACTTTCAGAATCGCAACATGATTTTCACGGCAGTCTAGCCGTATGATGTCTTGAGATTACATTGCAGCATTATGCAGGGAAGGTATGTTCAGAATGGTATAAATTTTTTTTATAAAAAAAAAGAAAAAAAAACCAAACCATGTCAGAGTGAAACAGTGTCGTTGATGTATTGAATGGTGCCTTCCCCAAATTCCAAAAACGTAATGGGAGAGGAAAATGTTCTTAGGTTACTTTAATTGAATCGCAGAAATAGCGGTGGAGAATAGAAATTGTTTTAGGATTGTAAATTTCAGGTAGCATTCAACATGTTGTGAATTGTCTCGCCTTTTAGTGTCTCGAGTCGGGATTGCAGTTTATTGTTGATGGATAAGGATATGGAGAGTACACATTTAGAGGCATGTATAACCTATTATCTTCAGTCAGCAATGTTGATGAGATATAAATACTAAATTCAGATATCTTAGTTGAAAGAGATTTATTTCGGAATGGAACAGTGCAAATTAAATTTCTGTTCAGCGCTCAAATTCTTCACGGCCCCTTATTTCATGAATGAGACATACGACAGTGTATTCAGCGAAATGTTTTTGTTGGTGGGGGTGTACTATTTTAAGGTTTATAAAAAAGTTCGTTATTGTATCTAAATAATACATTAATTTTTAAGAAGTCTCAAAAAAATTCTTTTAAAAATTCAACATAATTAATCTGATATCCATTAAACAAAATCGTCAGAAGCAGGAGAATAAATTCATCAGTGGAGGAAAACAGATCATTTTAGTAGCCGGATGTTGTGAATTAATTTTCCTCGACTGAAAAAAAAAAATCGGCTATAAATATATATCTAATGATAAAAATCTGCATTTCTTTTCCGGGATCAGTGATTTTGGGTGGATTTGCGCATAGGTATTTTTCCTGTTTGTAGCGTATTTGTAGCATAACATTTCATTATACAGCACAGCACATATACGGAAGAGTCAGAAAAAACATCACGGCGTTATACATTCTTAAGGTAAAAAAATAAAAAAAATACCGATACAGTGCTGTGTAGTGAAAGAAATATACAACAAGCAGGACAATGATTTACTAAGCGGAAACCTGGCCTAATTCATAGATGCCAAGAATAAAGTGTGCTTATAATCAAACTTAAACTTAAATGTAAAATGCAAGATCGTAATTTATACTATAGCTAAAATGTACAAAATCTAGCACAAGAGCATGTATAGGTTCTCCAGCAGATTATTTGTGGTTTAAAATTGTCTCCTTCTGGTGATATCTTAAGTCATCGATTTGTATATGTTTTTAGTTTTGCTCTCCTATGCTAAGATATAATATATCCTTTAGGGTTTGGAAACGGTGAGCTAGCTACAAATAAATGCAAAAAAACAGTCTGGTGCAGCCCAAATCCACGTCTGTACTGTATAATAAGTTGTATACATGTAATTTATGAATAGATCGTACGCAAACTGACTGCGACAGAAATAAAGCCTGAGCAACTGATATTACATCATAGAGAATAACACGCTATCAGTCTGTCACCATTCGGTTTCATAATTTCAGCAGAATGTATATTTAGATGTAAAATACCCCAAGTAACACATCCTTTGATTTAGAAGGCATCATTAAAGCCACTTCCATACGTAGCTTCATTTTTTTTTTAAACTTAAGACAGAATTATTTTCACATTTAAGTTAGCGTAGATTATGACGTTCGAATAGCTAATGATCTGCGTTTGATTCCAATTTATTGCATTTTCATGGCGATTTATGGTTGTATATCGATTCAAATATGGTACCAGACTGAAATATTTTTCAGATATGGGTACATCAGAGACTTGTAGAAATTGTTTCCATCTAACTTCAGTGGAGGTTGCCACTGCTTGAAACCTGATCTATGCTTAAATCGCTTGACTGAAATTATTTGCCTAGTGAATATCCTCATTATATGGGAGCATTTTGTACGAAAACATGGTTCCATATAAACAGTGTAAGTTACGTGAAACTAGAGCTCTTGATTGAGAATTCAATATTACGGTACTGTTTTGGCAAATAAACACTAGTCGTTTAGGGAGAGTGCACAAACTACGTGGCTCGGTCCAGGGGTGGGGGAGGGGTTGGCTGGAAGGCTATGCTGGGCTACGTGGCGGGAGGGTTGGTTCCGCGTCAGGCCACGTAGCTTTCCTTTCATAACATTTTTCACAGTTAAAATGAGGAACAGAACTCACAACAGCATGTGGATATTTAGTGGGAGTTCACACGAGGCCAAAATGGAGCTACATGGTTTATTTAATTAATTTAATTTAATTTAATTGCAATGAAGCACAGGCTCCGGTGGCAATTTCCCTACACACCCATCTTCCCCCTATCCTGCACCCACCTACATTTGCCCTCTACAATTTTTATCTTTAAATTCCTTCAAAGTTTTCGGTAAATTATTCATCATTTCTCTTGGTAACTCATTCCAATCCCTGACACCCTTACCTAAAAAAGAGAATCTTCCCACACCCTTGTGCCTGAAATCGAGTGCCAGCTTGTGGTCATGGTCATCTTTTCCCTTCCATCCACTACTTTTCATACCTATTGCAATATCTTTCCATGCCTCATCACCAGTATATGCCCTGTACACTCCCATGACTCTCCTCATCCTCCTCCTGCCTTGCAATGAATCCCATTCCAGCTCCTTTATCATATCCGTCACTGATTGCATTCTGCGATAATTTCCAGAAAACAAATCTAGCAGCCCTTCTTTGCACCCTCTCCAACTCCTGTATTTGATACGTAAAATTAGGGTCCCATACTACACTACCATATTCGAGCAATGGTCTGACCAAAGTTTTGTAACCCAATTCCTTGACTTCTCTCGTACATCCCCTCATAACTCTCTCCAACAAGTGCAGAACTTTGAAACCTTTTCCTACTACCTGTCCTATGTGTCCTGCCCAGTTAAGTTTGTTATCAAAAGTAATTCCAAGATATTTGCATTTCAAATCTTCAGCAAGCAATTCTTTCCCCACCTTATATTCATAATTAACCTTTTGTTTTTTATTTGTGTATCTAATAAGCTGACTCTTCTTTGCATTTATCTTCATTCCATGTTTACCAACCAAAATTTGATATCCTGTCCAGATCACCCTGCAACTGTTTACAATCCTCTATCGTTTTGATTTTTTTATACAGCATTATGTCATCTGCAAACAATCTAATTTCAGATAGTAAACAATCAACACAATTATTCATTAGAATAATGAATAGCAATGGTCCCAATACGCTACCCTGTGGCACACCCATTTTTACTTCCACTTCTTTTGATACTATATTTCCTACCCTAACTTTCTTTTTTCTACCTTTTAAAAATTCTTCTACCCAGCAAATGACTTTCTTATCCACTCCAATGGTTTTTACCTTATTTACTACCATTTTATGGCTTACTCTGTCAAACGCCTTAGACAGATCTAGTGCTACACTATCAATTTGGCCTCCCTTGTCCATTTCATCTGAAATATCTTGCATATATCCCACCAACTGAGATTCGCATGAATATCCTTGCCTGAAACCATGTTGCCTGCTTGAAAACCAATTACGTTCCTCACATATATTTCTGATGTGGTTGCATATCAATCTTTCCATTAATTTACCTACCACTGATGTCAATCTGATTGGCCTGTAATTCTCAACTCTATTTCTCACCCCTCCCTTATGTACCGGTACTACTATTGCACGTTTCCAGTCCTGTGGTAAGCAGCAAGTATCCAGACTCAATTTAAATAATATTTCAAGATAAGGTACAATGCACGCTCCCTTAGGAGTTTTACCTTGTTACGCCTGCACATCTGTCGATATCATGCACTCAGGGAAGTAAAGTTGGGTGTGCTTTCTGATAGTAGTAAGCTGGCGACCTATGTTCAGAAAATCAAAATCTTTTGGCGGTATAATAATAATCCTAGAAGAAAAAATTAAAAAAATAATCTTATCATGGTTTTATTAGCTGATTAATTTGTTTTTACTTATCAACTTATTCTAAAAACAGCTACGTCCCTGGTGAACTATTGTATAGTCGTCCTGTTGAAGGACTTCAGTTTTCCCTTACTGTTTCACACACGTACACTTCATCTGTTTCATGAAATAAAATACGAGTTTAATCTTATTCACCCGCACCACTATAGGAAGATACATGTTATTACATACGTGAAAGTGATTAAGTGGAAAATTTGATTTCTCTGTCCCATCATCTGCATCGTACTTATCACAAAATACAATTTAAATGCATGATGATTCCATGAGAAGCACACGAGTCTCAACTTCCCGACACCAATTTATCAAAATACCCTGTTAGAGGGCGTCGTATCGATAACTTACACATTTCCCTGATCATTTCTGTATGAAAACATATGATCTCAGATTACCAAAAGAACCCACCTCACTGAGGTGGGAAGTTAAGAGGATAACGCGTCAAGACATCCTGAAATATGATTTATTTTACTACAAAGTTGGAGAGGATCTAGATTTAGAAGAAGTCGAAACTTAGAAGGGGTAAGATTGGAGAAAGATCATCGGAAATACTGAGTAAAAGTTAAAACCCAAATAAAACTAGCCGCCTGTAACTAGTAGAAACGTAAAAGTACTTGCACTGTTAAGATTTTTTTTTTGATCTGTTATTTTGGCGCTTAATATTTTAACGATATCCATGGGATCATTAACGATGATACAATCTGCAGCATGCGCTCAAGTCTTAAGTCGGAGGTGAATAATTCCGATTACGGTATACTACCAGTTCCTCCATAATTACCGAAGAAAAGGCGTAAAGTATTTGGGCGTAACAGTTAAAAGGAAAGTGAAATGGTACTTGAACATTAATTCAGTCGTAGGCAGAGTTAATTCTAGGCTGCGATCCATAGGTCGAATCCTGAAAAATTGTAATGGAAAAACAAAGGAGACAGCGTACAATACTTTCGCGTGTCTTCATTTGGATTACTGTTGTGCCGTTTGGGATTAGTTTCACTGGGTGTTGATTGGCAGTATAGATAAAGTAAAGAGAAGAGCGCTTTGGTTAGTGACTGGTTGATATAGTCCTTTCGAAAGCGTTAATGAATTGATTCGTAGATTGGACTGGGATTCTCTAGTAGACAGAAGATACAAATTTTGTTTGAATTTACTGGTAAACATGCGTACACAGATTTTAATTTAAGAGTGCGATGAAATACTTCGTCCACCATCCTATTTGGGTCGCAATGACTGGAAAGATAAGATTAGAGAAATAAGATGTCGCACTGATGGAACTCTTTCTTCCCTCGTACCATTCGGGATTGGAATGCGCAGAGTACAGATTAGTTTTGGCGCAAAGAACCCTCCGCCACCAACTACTTTACGAACTGCAGATTATATACATATGTAGATGTAAACTAGTCCATGTAACCCATCCTTTGATTTAGAAGACATCGTTAAAGCCATTTCCATATGTAGCATCATTTTTTTAATTGAAATGGACTCTCGGAGTTGAAAAGCTTGAAGCTACTTAAGAAACTATGATTACTAATAATTACTTGAGAAAGTAAGAAACACAAATACGGAAAAATGTTCCTCTTATCTCCCACAGAATATAAAAGGTCAGGAAACCAATTTACGGTTAGTCTAGTTTGCTGTCAAAAGCGAACGGTTGTGGCTATTTTGACTAATGGTGACGAGTATTCTGTACGAACATGCTTAGATACGATATCTATATTTTAATTATCCTTGCACTATATAAAACGCGCTGTGAAGCGTCATTTGATGGAAAAAAATGTTAACTTTGGGAGCAGGTCGGTGTTTTGTAGTACATTTCAGTGCAATAGACAGCAATAATACATCAAAAATTATATGCACTAGTCTACGGTCAAGGTGGTTTTCCTTTTAGAAAAACGATAGTGTATGTACCTTCTAGTATCGAAGTCAAATCTTTGATATACCGTTTGAAGTAAGTATGTAGATACAATTTCATGTTAGCATTTAAGAGTTATGGAAAATATTCAGTTTCCACGTGACCTGCTCGCAAGGTATTCTGAGCCTTACTGACCATAGTCGTTTACGAGGTTTTATTAACCTACTTGTCTACCCTAATGAGCGTTAATGCTAACTAATGGATCTCACAATCTGCAGTCCATTAAAAGTGTAACACGGAGCCCTGTATTTAATGAGTGAACACATTCAGCAAGTCATTGTCGCACAAAAGTCACGCAAACTGTACGCCGTCTCGACAAAGCCCTTTGATGGCGGATGTGCTGTAGGCGATGGAGATTGCGTCGTCACGCAACGCGAAACATTGAAATGAGTTGCTAACAGAAGTAGCTGCCATGTTCCTTTACAGCTGAAATAAAATGATTATCTCAGTCGCTATGTTCCTTGGATTTTCTTAATTATCCTTAAAATGCGGGAAACAAGTTGTAAAAAAAACAATTAAATTGATGGCTTATAGTTAAGCTCTAATTGTTTATTTCTGTAATAATTTATAGATCGGTTGCGGCATAATTTTGTTGGTCTGTGTAGGTAGAGGAAGGTATAAGTCTGTACGGTATGTATTAGTCCCACTGGAGTCCGAAGAATCGACATTTTATTTTGAATAACAGATTCAAACAGAATTTCCGATGGAGTTCAACGTAGCTGTGATACCAAAGTGCTTTGTCCCAACACTAATTTTCCTAATTAGTTACTATTTTTTTATTTGGTAGTTCCTTAGTTTTGACATAGTGCAATATAATGTACAAATTATCTACGCTCTCCAATATCCTTGTGGCTATTAATGATAATCTACACTGAGGTGGGCTGTGATTAAGGATTGCAATCCCGCAGTGTTTTCGATCCGCGCGGGATTTGCGCCAATCCCGCGGGATTCGTGCGGGATTGGCGCAAACAGTTTTTTAACGCTTATATATAAAACATAGTTACTTAAAACGTTAATAAATTAAATAATAATTAAATTAATAAATCAATTTTAATGTTAAATGATAAAAATTAATAGTTAACAATATTTTAATTGGCAAAATGATATTAAAACTTTTTAGCAAGTCTTAAGTACATTTCGAGGTTTTACATTTTTGTTTTTAATCTAAACCAATTTTTAAATAAATAATAAAAAATGGAAAATATTCAGTGTTAGGTCACATTATGTGCCTTACAATACATCACATGAATTTAAAAACACGGTTTGCTTAGTGGCCAAGATAGCAGAGTTTTTTGTTTCTTTTTTTTTTAAATTATAAATAAATGTTTCGTAACACCGAGAGAAATCATTCCATTTCACAAAGTGAACTGAATATACTCTGTAAAGTGTAGACTTGGCTCAGAACCAGATCTCATAACTTTGTCACTGCAAAAGCACGAGACTTGACTCTTTTTTTTTTTAAGTGTTTTTGTGGGATTCATTATTATATCTCCTGATTCCTTGATTGATCTTACAGTGATTCAATGTTATTAAAGGAAACTACTCACCAACACTTAAACTGTCAAGTGTTTCAATTTACATATGTGGCGTAACGACGTTTTTCAGAGTGGAAATTATTACTTTTTTAGTAAGAAAGGAAACTTTCTCGGCGAATGATTGCAGTGAAGTTTTCATAAGTTGTATCTCCGGATTTCATTGTAAAAACACGAGATTTCACACGTGAGGGAGACGACGGAGGCAGCCGTTGAAGGATGGTGTTCCTACAACACAATTCGTCGATACACCCGCGAAAACTTCATTATAACTTTTTTTGCCTTTAGTCGAAATAATAACAAGTAGAAGAGGTATTAATCTATAGCCTGAGCGACACATGGAAACAGGCGGCTTTCGTCAAAGAAACGCATTGAGGCAGCGGCTAAAACGGCAATAAGTCAAAGGATATACAATTGCCTTTTGATAGTTGCTAAATAAATAGGTATTCGATTAAAATTACGATAACATTAGTTTCCTATCAACGAATAATCGACGCAACATAACTCAAATTACAGAAATGTGTACTCGAAAATGAATACGTAAAAGTATATCTATTTACTTTCGAATGACGAAGGTTGACAAAAAAAAAAACGTTTGTTCACACGTGCCAAATGCCAACTGGAAGGGTATAGGCAAATAGTGCAATACATCCGATAGAGACCGAGTGGGTCAGCGAGTCACGCACTGACACGCGTTTTATCCGCATTTTGCGGATTGCGGATCCGCTTAATTTTGTGCGGGATCCGCCAGACTGTCTAATGATGCGGGATCCCGCGGGATTGCGGGATCCCGCTTTGCTGGATTGCAATCCCTATGTGTGATGTCTTAGCGAGCAGTGCACGCGTGCTTATTATTATTATTATTATTTTTTTATAATACCTAACTTTGAGGCAAAAGGTGAGGATCATCTCCGCTTTCGACTATATGACTATGGTAAAGATATATAATTCCACAGAGATTCGTGTGTGAGCGGTAACGTTTCCGTACGGCATTCGGGAGGACACGGGTTCGGTTCATTGTTCGGCAGTGTCTAATTTTCCGAAATGACTGTAGGTGAATGCCGCCATGGTTGCGTGTTAAAGACCATGGCCGATTCCCGTCTCGTTCTTGGCAAACATTCTCTTTCGGCTCTAATCACTTCATCGCCGACGAGGGGTAAAGCACTTTCAAAAAGTCTAGGTTACACAGTCTAACTTATTTAATAATTTTATAATTCATTCTGAACATTTCATTGTCAATGTTCAACAAGTCATAATTTGCCCAGAGATGGGTCGTTCGCGAGTGAATCAGTTCTTTAGAGCAATTCTTTTAAAAGAGCGAGCAAGCAGTCGCTCACTAAAAGTGAACGGTAGTTCTTCCAGGTGAGTTGGTCATAAGTCAGCTAATTCAGAAGATCAAGAAGAACTTGTTCACGTGGGCTTTGTGGACTGTTGAGCTAAAAAAAAGTCTATTGCGGCTTCTGAGGGCTGAGACCTAAAAAAAAGGTCTCAAATATAGCTGAGCAAGTGAGCTAGTGAACCGTTCAAAAGAACTAGTTCTTTTCGTAGTGTGATCAAATGAACACCGCTCTTTTTAGTGAGTCATTTTGCCCACCTCTACCAGAGATATCTTTATTGGTGAACGATGATCATCTGAGACGATGCGTGGTTTTATTTATTATCTACTCAACAAAGAGGAATATAATGGTCTTCGACCATTCAAAACAATTTGTATCGAGTACTACTTACATTGTCAACTTTGTAATATATGAGTATTTATCGCAGCAACCTACGATCTCCATAGAGCCTTTTGAAACATAATACCAGATGTTCCTCTTTAGTTTTCAAAAACTTTGCTCACAAACCGGTTCACAATTTTCAGCCTTCTCCCTTCTGCCCCTATCGAAGGTCATTCAGCGTTAAAGTGGAATATACAAAGTTGAGAACTACCACGCTTAATTTGTATGCTAAATTTTAACTCAATCTATTTGATGGTATTTTTTGCATATCCACAAAAACCCGATTTTTACCTTTATTTTGTGATTTCCTTTATATAGCAAAGTGAAAAATGCTTTATTTCCTTTCACCCATAATTGTTTCCTCTAGTCTGGGCGAATGCCATGGAATCGTTTGGAAAACGCAGTCTTCGTGAATTATAAACCTGTCACCAAAATCTTGGCCGTCCTCGTTACTTTTCTTAATTTAGGGGATGGATTATTCCACGCTTCCAGTGACAATTTTCATAAAGAAGCATGATAAATATCGGAAATAAGCGTTCATTCAGCATTGCCCTGTCTAAGAATACATTTTCTGTTAGCGAAATTAGTTGCTGACAAGAAGTTAAAACTCCCAATCCTTGCAATTAAGTTTGTTTGACCGTCCAAATTTTTCGGATGAGTATGATAAGGAATTGTGTACTTGCTGGAAGTGTGTTTCTCAGTACTCTGCCCGTTCTACAGGGGCATTCCTGATTCCTTACTGCGTGATGCTCGTCACTATGGGACTTCCGATCTTCTTTCTGGAGATGGTGATCGGGCAGTACACTCAACAGGGGCCAACCGTTGCCTTCGCGCGGATGACTCCGATTTTTCAAGGTAAGTTCTGTTCAGAACAAAGTTTTTGATGTAATTACGAAACAGCTTACATTTGATCATACAGGTTATTCTGTATTATAATCTCACAAAAATATGACTACAGATGAATTGTGGATAAAGGTATGTCGGCTGTCCTGAAATGTTTAGGAATGTTCTAAGCATTCCGTAGTGATATGACGGGCGGGTTCTTTATCGAAATGTTTGTGAATACTTCAGCAGAAATGGAGTAAAGCAAGACTTTACGGGCACATTTATGCTTTTATCCTGTACTTTTCATCTATGCTTTGACACATGTTTCTGGAACCTGCACTTGAAACAGCTCTTCCGAATTTCGATATTATCATAACCACTCCTCTTAAATACCAATGTAATTCCAAGGTAGAAAAGGTGGTAATTTTCTCAATTTACTGTTCCTCAATATGGCACCTGCAATAATAGAATCCGTGATACTGACATAAGTTTTGGTATCGGATATTCCTCAGCAGATTGATTCTGTACAAAGATGACTCGGAAGGAGATATCGAGACTAGGTAATTACAGCTGTTGATGATTCTTATATACATGCCTGTATGTTGTATAGTAATATCCCCCCCCCCCCCAGTTGCTAGTTCAAGGGATTTTATGCGACTGACCTTAATATCCATGATAACGTGCTCTGCAGTTTTCATAGCAGTGTTAAATCCGTCACTGGAATGTGATGGAACAACACGGGCAAGATACGAGAACTATCGCTCACCAGAATCTAGTTCCCGCGTTGCTTCCGTTAGGTACCCTTTTTTATTCATCTTTGCTATTATCTTGAATATTTATGTAGTTAGAATTTTATTTCAATATTAGCAAAGTTCCCGGAGTAGCAGAGATCCCGGCGTTACACGATAGAGTTGGCGTAGATTTATCCATAGACTGTTCTTATTCAGGCAATGGGAAACGTGTACAAAGTTTCATAAAATTCACGCCATCCATTTCCGGAATTAAAGCAAACCTAGATTCACCCCCACCTTACCATTAAAGGAGTTGGTTGAAATTGATTTACCTGTACGCTATTTTTATTAGTCCAAAAAGATTCATGTGTACCAACGTTCACTGAATTAGTACCGACCATTACCGGTACTAAACTAAACGGTGATTTAGCTGCACAGTTCTCAGAACGGGGTGGTTTGGTTGCTTTGATACGGACCGAGCGTGGTGGTGTAACGGATAGCGTTCTGGCCTCGCATTCGGGAGGACGGCGGTTCGAATCCCCGTCCGGGCATCCAGATTTGGGTTTTCCATGGTTTCCCCAAATCACTCCAGGCGAATGCCGGGATGCTTCCTTCAAAAGGCCATGGCCGAATTCCTTCCCATTCCTTGCCCCCATCCTTTCCCGTCTCTAAAGACCACGTTGTTAAAAAGGGACGTTAAACTGTTACAAAAAAAAAAAAAAAAAAAAAAAAAATTGATACGGAATGTCTGTTTTCATTTTAGTCCAGGTTACATTTCAACCTAATTACAGCTAATGTTGTTGCTCGGAACTATTTGTGCATTCCGTGTTCGTCGACCAATATTTCCTTAATAGCTTTTCGGGTTATGCCGCGCTGCAGAGATATTGTTTATATTGACATAGCAACGGTTGCTATGTCAACAGTCGCCAATGCTCGCCGAGTAAAAAGCCGCTATCTTCGTTGATGATTCGTGTGGGGAAGGGGAGGGCTTTTGCAAATCAAATTGTGAATCTAAACCATTCTCGAATCAACCTAATCAGACACACAAAGTTTCATGTTTCATAAAAATCGGTACAGGCGTTTAGGAGGAGTTCAGCGACATACACACGGACAGAAGATATAAAGATTACTGCGTTATTTTTAATCCTTGTTTCAAGGATTTTCAATCGTTATGCAACAAAGTTTATTAACAGATTTCCTGACATGTTAAGATAACAAGATTGTCTATGATCTACTTATTAACTAGATTATCAGCTACCAACAGTGCTAACGTTTACATATTTAATATTTAATGTTTCACTCATCACAATCGGCATCATTAGCAGCTAACATAATATGCGCTTATCACGTTTTTCATACTAATCCACCTATCTGTGAGGTTCTATACAACCAGTATCACAGCAGGTCTACTGTTGTCAAAAAAGTACCGAAAACTGGTTAAGAAAACACGAAATACTTATCAGTCATCCAAGTTTGTATGGCCTTTCGAAATAATACAGTTATGCTAACGGATAATCCAATCGTCAAAACATTTTTAAACGCCTTTTCTGGAATCAACTTTTGTTCTCTCCGCGAATTCTATTTTATGTCTTTTATATACTGAAAATGGGTGCCTCAAAGTGGTAATATGAGTTTTGAAAAGAGAGAAAAATCAGCCGGAACCATATCGGGTGAGAAGGGTGATTGTTCGATAGTATTTGTTGTTTTTTTTCCAGAAATTTATTCTCAATGATAGCCTTGTGTGACGGTACGTTATCGTGGTGCAAAATGCACGAGATTTCGTTCCAACGAATTTGCTCTCTCAAACGTCGCATAATATTCAGATAATTTTCTTTACTTACCATCTGACCTGGCAGGAATTCAGAATGCACGACACCGTCATATTAAAGAAAAGTCAACATCACCTTGACTTTTGATCGACTTTGACGTGGTTTTTTCGGTTTCGGCTCTGTTGGAAGACGCCATTCCTAAGCTTGATGACTGGTTTGCATATAAAACTCGTAAACCCATGTCTCACCACCAGTTAAAATGCATTTTATGAAAGTGGGGTCGGAATTGACTCGTTCTAACATGTCTTCACCGACCTTTACGGGATTGAGTTTTTGAAGAAAAATCAGGTCTTTCGGAACTAGTAGAGTGGCAACGCATTTCATGGCCAAACAATAGTTACAAATGGTACGAATTGATTCGCGAGATGGAGAAAGTACAGCGGCTATCTCTCCCGAACGTAAATGAAGATTTTCAGTCACCATTTCCTTCACTTTTGCGATGTCAACTTCCTTTGAAGACGTTGATGGTCTGTCGCGTGTTGACCTGTCGGTTGCGGTTTTAAATTTCCAGTCGGCATCTGGAAGCACCTGGCTAAGATAAAAGCACACGCAGAGATTTAGTTTACTTCGAATCAGGACGTAGGTACTCCTTGAAATGATATCGAGAAATGTGACTACTTGATTTATTATAGAAGACTGTTGCAAGGTATCATTACATTGATAGATACATAAATCGGAGGTTTTCCGATACTGGAAATAGTGGATCATAGGGTCCAAAATGATGGCAGTTGCTTTCTGAGAAAGCTCGAAGGGAGGATGATGCAAAAATGCCTAAAATGGCCAACTGGGTTTGTAGTAGGTCTGGCCTATGAAATTTCACATCGCGAACTGGCGTAGAGACGCTAGCGCCAAGAAGCGTTCGCGGCTCTGAAAGTAGGGAACCCACTTCTCCCATTGGCTGAATGTCATGCCGTTTTGACGTGTATTTCAAGTGCTAACTAGCTGAGTTCCTTGTGAACAGGAGGTGGCTGTCGAGTTTTCACAGTATGGACTGCAAAGCCAGCGGTCTTGGCGCTGGTGTTATATAGAGGCGGTGTAATCTCACACCGTTGATCTGGCTTGAAAACAAACTACCTTTCTTACCACTAAAATCTATACTACAAAATAGGCCGTCCAGAGGGAGGCAAATCTTCCATCTCGAGCGCTTTTGAATTCAGTTTGCGACTCATATCCGCCTGTTTTTTGATAAGGTTGATTCACCGTAAGCCTTCCGTAATATTTTCAGCGTTTCGGCACATGAAATTCCATTTGAAATGCAAAATTTGAGACACTTTGTTGGATATTTTCATCCATTGTAAAAATCGCTAAGAACACTTGAGATGAACTGACAATGAGCACTGTAAACAAACTAAACGACAGATATCGCTCAAACTCGGCGTCAGTATAGAGAACAGTTGTGCCAACGTAACGACAAAATGATTTTTGTTAATCCCTTTTAGTGGGATTTTTAAATCGACTACCGGTACTTTCTTGACAGAAATATAATTGGTATGAAAAATAGAACACAGAACAATAACCATCAAACGATTAAATGCGTTTGATAATAATTTAAGGATGAAAAACAGTATCTTAAAATTGAAATAAAATTGAAATTATAACTATAGAAGTATCCAAAATAATAGAATTATTACCAAACTAGTGGCAGCAGATCGCAAACTCGTTTATGCAGCGAGAGATGAAGTATCTTATACTTGTGACTTCGCCCCGCACCACTATCTGATCTGCTTTCTTACTTCGCATATAAGCAGCTATGAAAACTTTAGGACGTCATAATCTCGGAAACTAAGGCCTGTTGCATAAAATCCTTTAAACTCGTAACTAAGTGCATTCTACCCAACAACATAAGAACCGAGCGTGGTGGGTGAACGGCAAACGTTCTTGCTTCGCATTCGGGAGGACGCGGGTTCGAATCCCGGTCCGGGCATACAGATTTTGGTTCATGGTTTCTCCAAATCACTCCATGCCGGAATGCTTCCTTCAAAAGGCCATGGCCAAATTCCTTTCCGTTCTTTGCCCCACTCCCATCCCGCCTCTAATTACCTCGCTGTCGAGCTAAAAAAAAAAACAACACAAGAATAACGGTTCCAAAATCTGGCATTCTCCTTGTCTGTGTAATTTTATGGAACTCAACCTTTGCATGTGACATCAAGAAACTTGCTCTTTTGTCAGCAGAATGTTCGTCGAGTTATGAGCATCAAATCGCAGAATTATGCAGCTAATGTCGCAGTTGTAGAGACACTGATATACTGTCAGTCGCCTGCGGAGATAGATTGCCCATGCCCAACGTATAGGTGATAAATTATCCACCAGTGTGGCTTTGCCCGTTAAAGCACCATCAAACTGAATGAAGTACAAGCGGCCCAGGTTTGAATACCGGGCACGGCATCCTGGTCATCTTGATTGAGGTTTAAAGAATTTTCCCCCTTGTCGCGTTGGTCATTGCTAGGACGGTTCACAATCTCCACCTAAAAACAGAAGTATACTTACTATACAGAATGTAAGTTACTTGTTTCAAAACAGATGAAAAAACTTAGCTCCTCCACTAAAACAAGTTCTCGCTGACGGAGGCGATAGACTCCGAAAATTAAAGCTGTCACAAGGGCGGGACGAACAACCTGCATGAATCACCTCGGCACTAAAAGCCATACACTAAGAAAAGATAAAAATAAAATCGTTGGCACATTGTGTGGCAAAATCAGCATTGGACAACAAAATCGAACCACTTATTTGGAGTATTACTGAGACCATGTCAAAAAGATCACGAAGAGCGCCATGACAACACACGTAATTGAGAATCTCTTACAATATCGTATTGTACGCACAAAGATACTTCGGCTGATTTTTTAAAAGGAACGTCGATGAGAGGACAGAAATTTCGCCAAAGTCTTTTCACTCTCTGTAAGGTGTTACTTGTGCGGGCGCTTGAGTCACGCTTGTTCTCATCAGTTATCAACAAAATTCACTGATTAGATAAGGTTACTGCCGGAGAGGAACCTAAACTTCTTAAACCAGTAGCGAACGACGATTACTGACCATTGTGAGGTCCCCACTCACCAGTCATTACTGAGTTATATTATTACATTATAAATTGATTGTAAATAAATTTATATTTTATTGATAGTATAGGTCTTCCAGCATGGTAGTTTGTGTAGAACGGGGTAATTATAAGTTAGTTTAGTAATTTCATGTTGCGAGAGTTGGCAGTACTGTATGGTTGTGTTGGCGCGAGAGGAACAAGCCAATATGGCGAGGGAGACTGTTTTTGGCTAGTATAGGGTGAACATGTGAAAAAACTGATTTCGGCTAGCGTGATGCAAATATGTACAGAGTATTGTTTCAGTGAAAGCATTGTATCTTGTGTGAATTTTTGAGTGTAATAAATTGTGAATTATAGTAAAAGTGTGGCGAAAGTCATTTACATAGCATTAGAATATCCGTTGCGCAAATTGAGAGATGATTGAGGGTTTAGTAATAAAAGTTACTTTATATTAATACAAACGGCGAGGTGATAGCAACTACCGTAAAAAAGGCACATTAGGGCCAAGTGCAAGTAAAGCGGGCTATCAATCTTTCCTGTCGCATTCTAAATAACGGAAAGGAGGACCTCGCACCATGGAGAAGCGTTTTGTCGGAAACAGAATGGTACTCGGCTTATCGAGAAAATTATTATGTTGTAGTTCGTCAACAGATCGCTCACTAGTCTGAATTCATAATATCTGTTGATTAGAGACGTAGATCATCCTTGTGTTCAATGCTTTTAATACAGAATACATGAGTTTATAAAGAATAAATACATTATTTTTACTAATGTCTAGTGTTAAAACAAATTTCAGGTTTAAGACCAATCGTTTATAGGATGATTAACATACATGACGAAGGTTTAATCTCTACTTCCCTAGTCATATTGGATATTTCTTGCATATGTTTTCATTTCTTCTAATTGACTGGGGCAACAGAACGTTGTTGATGGCTATATATAGTGACATCGTTTTCCTGAAAAGTTGATAATCTGATTATTAGGATTATGTATCTTTGGTGCATCTTGATCTCTGAAATAATTTTATAGTTAAAAAAAATAAAAAAGATCACTGTAGAGCAAGTATTAGTGTACTTACCTAGAAAAAATAACATTACTAAGCTCCCGATAAACTAAAAATCTTGCGCATTGTTGGGGATCATTGGATTCTTCAGAGGAAGCACTTTGGTACAAATTCAGTCCAGATTTCGAAATGCTATTACTCAGCAAGTATGATGGATGTGGAATATCGACCGGACCTTTTATTCCGGAGAACTTGAATTCCATTGCCAGACCGGCAATACAGATATTGGTTCTTCATAGATTCTCCGATTCACTCGGGACCAATGGTTCTTGAATAAAGGCTATAAATCGACCCTACGAGATGCAGGGTTTGGTATTTAACTTAATGTACTTAGTATAATTACACGTTGACTTCCACTCAATAAAATAATCATTTATTCTTTTTCACATTTAGATTCTTTGTTTCCTTCTAGTAGAGGGAGTACTTTGTGCTTCCTCTTTTATGTCTTAAAATGACCTCGAATGTTGGCTCTACCTTACATTATTAAATATTCTCCTTTCATCTCGAAAGGTATTTAATCTTCTTCTCTGTTGCGTTATATTTCTCTTCTGCTTTCAATTAATGCTATCCATTTCAACATTCACTCTCGAAAATTTGGTTATTTTACAGTTGTACATTATTGAACCTTCTAATACATCTTTATTTATTACATCACAATTATCCTTGGCCGCAGTGTTTACAATTCTTTACAAACCCTGTTCTTCTTCAACATTCTCTTGAAGTTATCTCTTCAGGTATTCAGCTTCAGCGGTGTTTCCACATATCTGGACGCCTCATTTATTCCTTGCCAACGGATCGCTTACGGCCAGCATTATTCTTTGGCTACAGATTCTTTAATACACTATAATTAGTAATTGTATCTGAAGTATTTTTTTACATTTATAACCATAAAATTACAACTAAAACCAGCTTTTTTTTCACCTTCCGTGATATGTCCCTAATTATACCTTGGCTGATATTATTGCGGTTCCTTAAAAAACAAAAGAAATCAAATGCCTCCGCCGCGCTGTTGGGAAGTCATAAAGAACTAGAAATATTTACTGTATAAAACAGTTTAACTGGACACGGATGATTACTTAATATTGTCTACGTTATCTTCTTTAGATTCTTAGTTCTTGATTCTGATATAATATTTTTAGAGGATCTGCTACTGTTGTTGCTGTTACATTTGGATCACTTCCCTTGATTTTGAGACTTCTGATCAAAGTCTGAGGTGAATTACTAACCAGCACATCAGTTTCATTCTATTCCTGCCATAACAGCATGTCGGGAAAAGCGTGTCGGGGGTTTGTTTAATGAAAGTTGTAGTCTCTTGTTAAACTGGAATGCATAAGTTTATTTCTGCTGATTGTACATAATCAACCACCAACTTCAACTGATATGACCGCTTACTGAAGTACACACATCACTTAATTTGACCGTGGATAAGGCTAATATAGACTGGTCGCCAAAGATACAGATCCGACTACGGTAACATAGACCCAGGCTTGAGCAATATGTTTTCCCGATCTAAGTCAGCGCTTCACTTAAACAGTTCAACTTCATGTATAGTTCTCCTTCAATACTCATCAACTATAACAGTATCGTTACTCCACTCGTCTTTGAGGAGCTTAAATTGCCGTCCCACGTGCATTACGCTACACACAAATTCGCATGCTTACTATATCATGCGCCAATCGGTCTCCACTGACACTCTATGCTCACTTCCGGGCCTCCTTCTACCGAACCGTCTCATTGTCGCCAGACTAAGTCTTATTGTTACAATTAATTATTATGCATTAGCCTTTCCACTCTACTCTTTTAGTACCAAATTACTGTCTCATCACAAGCATCTCTTAACGGATGCTCTATTAAAAAAAAATTCTGCCAGTGTTAAGACATTTTAAATGACTCTAACGCAGAAAATACGGCGTATCTCGGTTATCAATTTGGTGGAGATATTTCTTTTTCAATAGTCTAGTTAGGAAACTGCAGGCAAATGGAAAGAGAAGAGAAGCAGGAGGCAGCAAATACATAATAACGTAGTTTATGTCCAACAGAAGGCTTTCATCTGACGCTAACCAATCGTTTGTTGCAGGTCTCGGCTACAGCGCTCTACTGATAATCTTCGTGATCACCATATTCTACCACGTGGTGGTGGCTTGGACGCTATACTACATGTTCGCCTCGTTCAACGCAGTGCTACCCTGGGCTCGCTGCGACTACGACTTCAACTCCCAGTGTAAGTTTAATCAGCAGGAAGTATAAATATGTTTTCTTCTATCATATCATCTGGTTTACAGCAATCCTCCACTTGGTTGTTCCAACAAATGATGAATATACAGCTGGACCAGCCTCAAGGCACCTCGGTCAAAAATCATCGGCCTGGAATCCCCAGACGCAGCCAACAGATAAATACTATCGATGAAGATCGATAGCAGGACACTGAACGATTCCCGGGGAGTGTCTTAGAGCAGCGGTTCCCAATTTCTTTTTAGCCACGGAACCCTAATTGATCGTACATTATTTGGCGGATCCTCATTTTTATAAGCATAAGCTGAAAAACCAGTCTCGCATTGGTAAGTCGTCACAAACGGAGGCAGAACCATGATAGCTTTCCCACGGCGTGGTTATGACTCATTTCAATAAACATTTAATTAATTATCGGACGGAACACGGAACCCCTGTGACCCTTCCACGGAACCCCAGGGTTCTGCGTACCACCATTTTGGAACCGCTGTCTAACTTGGGAACCATCAGACCTGTTCAGAACGGATTTTGATCCCTGGAGTATATATTGAAGGGTATTTACTCCATATGTCTGTGTTACAATTATTTCTTCAAAATGAGCCCTAGGTATCGAAAAATTAACGCACAAACATATGTGAATGTCTTTTGAATATTATAATTTTAGAACGTTGTTTGCAAGCTTCAGCGTAGTGTATGCGGTAAGGCGCTTACTTTCAATTTTGCGAACCCGAGTTCAAATCCCCATACAGCCAAATATTTTTTTTTTGTTTTTTATATGCAGTAATAATTGATTTTATTTCATTTAAAATTCATTTACGAATTTTTATTATGCGAAATAATAGACATTATGTTATTTTCAAACATTTACATGCTACCACCACTGCAAGGAAATAAGTATAACTGTGGTAGGTGGGGAAAAAACCCCGACCTTCTGGCTGTAATATATTTACTTTATGATGTTAATTGTAGAGATACGAGTATAGAAACGATGAACATCAAATATACCTGTTTCATAAAAAAACCACAAACAATAAACTTATCAACAATAAACGAAATAATGATTTTCTAAAAAAAAAAAAAAGTTGGGTCTGTATATTCTGTAATATTTTGTTTAAAAGTTATTTCGCATAATAAAAATACGTTAATAAATTTTAAATGAAATAAAATCAATGCTCAATGATTACTGCATATAAAAAAGAAATAAAAATATTTGTCAGTATAGGGATTTGAACCCGGGTTTGGAAAATGGCAAGCAAGCGCCTTACCGCATAAACCATGCTGAAACTTTCAAGCAGTGTACTAAAATTATAATATTTAAAAGTCATTCACATATGCTTGTGCATTAATTTCTCGATATCTAGGGCTCATTTTGAAGAAATAATTGTAACACAGACATATGATATAAATATCCTTCAACATATACTCTGGGGATCGAAATACGTTCTGAACAGGTCTGATGGTCTCCAAAGTAAGAGGATTAGAAGACGAGGGTTTTGACGTAGAGAGGCAGTCGGACACAATATTAGTGAATCGCGAAAGAATGTGTTGTGTGCTACAAGATGTTTTCGGCATTTTCAATGATCAATAGTTCCTTAAATTAGAAAGTCAACACAGTTTCTTTAAAGAATCTGGAGTCTACAATATAAACCGTTAACTAGAAGTCAGTGGTTTAAGGGATGATATTTTAAGTAAACTGGATAGAAAGTAATGATTGGACTTGGTAACGTTCCCACCACTACCTTTTTAAATTTTCCGGCTAATTGTTCACTTATTTATTACTGGACTTCGTGGCAGGAGATTGACTGCATTCAGATTTAAATAAACCATTTATGAATGGGAAGTTAGTAGGAGACAGGAACAATTACACAGAATTACCAACATTGACTTTATAACTTTCCGTTGCCGTCTGTAGCCTCTCTGCCAAATGGCAGAAAGCATAGGGTACCACAGAACTACCCCTCCCAGAAGCCACCTTTTTCCGTCCGTGGGTTGGCTACGGTACCATCCACCACCGCGCTAAACTGAGGGCGGGAACTGGTTGGTTGACCCCTTCTGCCGCTTTGCCGCCATGTCGGAAGCCTGAAGCCTGCAGCCTGCAGCCAACTCCTGAAAAATCTTGAATAAGATCAATCTGTTTCACTCTCGCTACCATAGTTAAATTTCTTAGTACTATCCTTATACTATTTAATACTACCTCATAAAGTTCCTAATTACAGTTTTTAATACTTTTATCTCATATGTCTGCCTTGTGGCATCACAACTCTACGATCGAAGATAATATAAAATCAGCTTTTAATAGGCAGTACGACATGGCGTGCCGTGCGAGAGCCACATCAATAATTAGTTACAACGATAGCTGTAGCGCGTTTAGTTAGGAGAGGCGATTCAAGGTCACTTTGCTCTATCCCTACATCACTGTCCCTATCCCAAGGGGAAAGAGGGCCTGCTGACAAATTTCTCACTCGGCTGCCTGGATACAACCGACTGCTCGGAGGGGTAGGTAGGAGCGGGGTAAGGGGAATGTGACCTTGAGCCGCCAGATGAAGGTGAACATTGTATAATGTCACTATAGAAGATTCCAACTTGGCTTAACATTACGGGACTGTTCGAAAAAAGAACGAGCCGGCAAACCCTCACTAACTGTGAAAAGGAAAGGGCAACGGTTCAACGTGATGTGAACCATAACCATCCTATGCAGACAACATAAATCTGTCAAACCCACTTCATTTGCCCCATTTATATATTCAAATCTTTGTCTTCTACAGTTCTTACTTTTTTCTCAACTACCAAATTAACCAATTTCGCTTGTCCGTCTCCTCTTCGTGTTACTCTTCCGCAAAATTTCTTCAACTATAATTTTCAAAACGTGTTCCAAACATGTTTCTGTAATGCATTATGGATGCTTCAATTTTCCGTCTTGTGTTTGTAAACTACCTTCAGTTCTATAAAGCTTTGTGCTTCACGTATGCTATTTGAATACTTCATAAGGATTCTAGTAAATATCACGATCTTCGCTCTCCTGAACAACTTGAGTTATCTCTCCGCTCAGAATCAGTATAAATTTCGGCTATCTCTACATCTCTGAAACTTTGAGAAAGATAAAGAATACATTCTAAAAACTGCCTGATTTAAGCGTTGTGTTATGAAAATAAAAATTCGTATTCTATTACAACCAAGCCATTTTTTTAATTTGCATTAGCCATGGGATAATTTAGCCAGTTACATATTAGTGGTACTGCTACTCCATTATGTATATGTTTTATATTTGACCTGGAGTTCTTTTAAGGTACTTGTATATTAATTTAGAGGTTTTTTGTCGGTAGAGGATCGGGAATACGTGAGGAATTGAATGTCTATTACACGAAGTCTTTCTTCTAATAGTTCTTTTCTTTCGGACTGATATTTGTTACACTTCAACATGAGATGTTATACAACTTCCGTCTCTTCACTGAACATACACGTTGGGGTGTCCAACCAAGCCATATGAAGCATGTATCGTTTGAAGTTCTGGGTATTGACCAACAGATGGCAGGGCCTTGGGCGTTCGACAGTCAGCTATTGTGCGGAGTGAATTATAAATGAGAGGAAATGTACGTTGCACAACTTTTCACTGTGAATCACGATGGCTAAAGCTGTTAGGTGCCAAATGAATGACACTTATATTTGTATCACAGTTTTGTGTGTGTGTATCAGTTTTGTGAGAATACCTCCACACTCGGGAGAATGAAGATGAGATAAATGTAGTCTTAGGTGAAATCAGATTTGTAGGTGAGGAAGCTAACATACTGACAAGAAACAGAAATATACTGGTTGTAAAACTGTGTCTCACTGTAAGAAAGAAACTGCTCAACACATTTCAACGACAGAATGGAATACACTGAAGCGGAATATCAAATCTGATAAAGAAACATAGTATGGAAGGAAATAATTTGGCTAGGAACTTTCGATTACTGACAAAATTTTGGAATTGTGGAATCAGAAGCAGCTCAGTATGACACAGGATAACAATGATACAGGTAATTTAGAACTCACTTGGTCAGTAAATACGAGAAAGTCAAAGAAAACTTCTTGCAGGAAAATTGTTAGAAAGTAGTGGAGGAAACGTCATATAGACTAGTTGCGATATACACTGAAGTGTCAACAGTCGTGGGATACTTCCTAATATCATGTGCAACAGCAACCCATTGCTAAGATATGGAGAAAAAGTTTTTCTACAAAGGATGATTCATGACATTAAAGTCTGACATTACATTGGTATCTGCAGTACGGTTTACCATGCCGAACATGTCATCAATAGAATATTATAGTGGCAGTCTCTTCGAGATTTGGGGGGAGAATGAATCGGTTTAGAAAATATCGGTAAGTTTGTATTGCAATGTAACCGCTAATTCCGTAGTGGGTCACTTTATCAGTGTAGTTGGTAAGTAGCGATGTTTGTGAAATACTGTGCAGATCCTAATGCTTCATTGCTGAGTTAAATTCTTTCATAAAAGGAACTTTTAAAGTTTCTCCGGTACTATGGTTTTCCCCACTTTCTGCGATTGTGATATATTACAAAATGTAATTGTTTCATCTTCAAAATCCTTCAACAATATCTTCATTTAAGAAACTATATCCATAAGAAATCTTTTGTAAACTTCTTGAAAACAGTGAAAAGGCTTCCTGCAAACCATTCAGAACAAAAAGGTAAGTTGTTTTGGTGATCGTCTGGGCTTCATTACTTATCTTCAATAGTCTCCAGTTAGTTTGCTGAGACCTTATTCATTAAACTTATTAGAACAAACCATTCTCCCATTCTAAAGTAAATAACTGAAAGAATGTTCTTTTATTGAAATGTGGGATAACAGCTGGTTGTCATTTTTCTCTTGTTCAGATATAAATCTGATAAGTTTGCATCAACTTTCAGTTCTTATAGCCTCTCCGCATTTTTCAGTTCCCTGTAGGAGTGGTATAACATATCTGGCTTGCATATACCAGAAGTAGTATCATCCGCCTGTTTCTGCCTTTGATGGCACCTTCCACTACCTGGTGAGGAATTTTTTCTGACGATCTCTTCTCATTAATGTGGCGGTGCAGGCTACGTGATTCACCAGCTCTGTTATAAATCTCTTCATTCGTCAGTTTTTTCTTCCAACTGATAAGTATTCTTGCGATACAACTAGGTTTCCAGAGATCCAAGCTTTCCTTCGCTTTGAGCACACTGGCGTGAAAGCTATATTAGCTATCTTCACAACCGATATTCTTGAATAAGAGTACGGTGAAATTTTTTTCTGTGTTAATGATTAAGAGTTGGAATTCAGAGCTAAATTAAAATATTGTATTTAAAAAATTGCGTTTATGGAAGATGTTAGCATTGAAAAATGTGATGTAAATAAACAATTGTAGCAATTTCCCGACAGAGATGAACTTTGGAATAGAACACTTGTTCCTTCAGAAGGCCATTCTTACTCGTTCCTTGCCTCCGTCATCTCTCACTCTCACATCAACGAGCCGTAAAGCCAGGGAAAAAATTAAGTGGAAAGTGTTGACCACTGATCTGAAAGATTGTGCGTTATGAGGAGTTTGGTCTGGTATCTGGGATTAAAGCATCTATCTTCAAAAATCAGAATTCAAAATCTGTGGACAAGAATTTTATGAGCTTTGCTGTTTATCCGTATGAGGTACGCCAGGATGCTCTTTGGTTGGGATTAGGTCAGGCCACGGCAGGGGCGGAACGCGAAATAATTCTAAACTCTATCACCAGGTGGTAAGACCACACGAAATTGCTTTTTTTGTTTGTTTGTTTGAGAAAATGCATGATATTTGACTAAGGCAATTGGTGCGCATGAAAGCAGTTTCAGCTTTATCACTCAATCTTATATATACAGGGTGTTACAAAAAGGTATGGCCAAACTTTCAGGAAACATTCCTCACACACAAACAAAGAAAATATGTTATGTGTCCGGAAACGCTTACTTTCCGTTTCCATGGCCCCCATGCTCTCCTGACCTCAACCCTCTTGACTTCCATTTATGGGGACATTTGAAAGCCCTTGTCTACGCAACCCCGGTACCAAATGTAGAGACTCTTCGTGCTCGTATTGTGGACGGCTGTGATACAATACGCCATTCTCCAGGGCTGCATCAGCGCATCAGGGATTCCATGCGACGGAGGGTGGATGCATGTATCCTCGCTAACGGAGGACATTTTCAACATTTCCTGTAACAAAGTGTTTGAAGTCACGCTGGTACGTTCTGTTGCTGTGAGTTTCCATTCCATGTTTAATGTGATTTGAAGAGAAGTAATAAAATGAGCTCTAACATGGAAAGTAAGCGTTTCCGGACACATGTCCACATAACATATTTTCTTTGTGTGTGTGTGAGGAATGTTTCCTGAAAGTTTGGCCGTACCTTTTTGTAACACCCTGTATAAAGAGACATGAGTTTCCCTATATTTAACTTTTCAGCCACCACTACCTATCACAGATCACTGGTGTTTGTGTGTGGAAGTAGCATGCAGTTTCCTATCGTGCACAACGTTGGACGAATGCCGATAGCTGTTACGGTGTGGGAGATATGGTTAAAAGTGGTCGATGCAGGGCATTTTAATATTTCGACAAAAGACTTGTCTCCTAATACTTCTTTCCTGCCACAACTAAATAAGATAGACCATTGGTGTTTGTGTGTGGTAGTAGTATCGTGTCTCCTATCGTGCACTATGGTGGTTAGATGTCGGTAGCTTTGGGGGTGTGGGAGATATGGTGGTTGAAAATGGTCGACCTGTGGCACTTTCATATTTCTACCAAAGACGTATGTGTCCCGGTGTATCAGTTTTCAGCCAAAACTTTCTAGCGCAAATCACTGGTGTTTGTGTGTGGCAGTAGTATGGAGTATTCCATCGTGCACTATTGTGATTGCTTGTCAGTTGCTGTGGGTGTATGGTAGATATGGTAATTGAAAGTGGTGGAATTGAAAAAATAGATCTGTCCATATATTTAACTCCACATGCAAATCTACACAGCGCAGTCCACCGGTGATTGTGTGTGGTATTAGTCTCAAGTCTCCCACCGTGCCCAATGGTGGTTTCATGTTGGTAGCTATCGGGGTGTGGGAGATATGGTGGTTGAAAATTTGGCCTAAATTCGGGGTATCAGGAAACACCGAAGTCTGGATAAGTGAAAAGGAAATCAAATTAGTGTTCTCCAAATTCCGAATGTTATCGTTAACGTACATACAGTATTGAACGTTGACGGGGGGCAATTTCATATTTCGACAAATGACATGTGTGTCCCTATATTACACTTTGCAGCCATAAATACCCTATGCAGATAACTGATGTTTGTGTGTGGTATTAGCGTTGAGTCTTCCATCCTGCACTATGGTGGGTACATGTCGGCAGCTGTCAATCAAAAGACATTCACCAACGACGTCGTGGGCATCAGCTAGTTTCACTAAAGAAGTCTTAATAATTCGTCTATCATGTATCAGACGCATAACAAGGAATATCATGTGTAATCGTAAGTTTTCCCGGCGGATCTGATGTTTGAAGATCTCTCGGGCTTGCAGTCCTCATATTTAATATTATGCCGTGTGAGGACACCGAAGTTCTGAGAAACACATCTCACTTTTGGGACTGTGTGTACAAGGAAGCCATCGAGATCCGGCTACGGAGCAACCTCATAAACAAAGACAACGGGTTCCAACTAAGCCAGGCTTGGAACCCAGCACTGAAGCGGCTCCGCAAACACCAGAGCCGAGGCACTGTGCGCGACGGAGGTGGCGTAGAGAATGATGGACACTGCTCGACGCACTGTAACGCACCGCCCCCACCACCGCCATCGGAGCGACCCGGCGGGAGTGGGAGGGCGGGGTCGGAGGGTATAAATATCGATGCGCCCGGAGCAGTCCAGCAGTCGCGTCCTGGACTGCGTTCCTCACGCCGACCACTGGACCCTACCTGAAGATGATGGCACGGTACGTCATCGAAAATTCGTACATTTACGACCAAATGACCCGGCTGCACGCCCGAGAGATCTTCAAACAAGGAATATCATCTATAAATATCGTTTTTTTTGCCTATGTGTAAAACTTCATCTTCGTAGTAGGGAAACCTTGTTGGTCGTGACAATTTGTTTCAGATTGCTACAGCAAGTACGAGAACGATGTGTGTCTGGGACGTTCCCCTGAGGACCTGCCGATGACGTTCATCAACAAGTCGTGTTTTCCTGTGGACGTCGTCTGCTCGGAACACTTTCTGGAGTTGAAGGACGCGTACACATGCGCCAACGAGACTCACGTAGTACCACTGCATTCTCTGCTCACACGGGTACTCTCCTCCGAGGAATACTACAAGTAAGTCTGATGGAATTATCTGAAAACTGAGCTAATACCATACAAGGATGGCTTTAAGAGATCTCGGGTGAGAGGGTGTTAATGTATCTTGATAATAAACAGAGAGAACGGGTCCGCGTTCAACTTCGATCATGATTGTGAGGGTTTGGGCTGTGTTGTATAGTTTTAGGCGAATATTGGGAATATTGTGTAGGCCTATAATATTTTTTTTCTTTAATTAGAAATTTTCAGCTAGTAGACATTGATGTCATTACAACAGGGCGAAGACGTGGTAACAAAAAAAGAGGAGTCATACCGCTCTTCATTTCCCTAAATTCGGGGTATCAGGAAAACCCGAAGTTGGATAAGTGAAAAGGAAATCAAACTAGTGTTCTCTAAATTCCGAATGTTATCGTTAACGTACATAAAGTATTGTACGTAATTGCAGATATTGATTCCTACTGTTACAGATTTGTGAGGGTAAAAACAAAATTTTCGAGGATTTTGGTTTTCTAAGCATCTAGCAAGGGTGGAAAGCGGTGAACAGAAAGGGGAAAAGATATAGGAAAAATTGATTTGAGGGAATCAATTGGACTAAAGATTTGTATTCGTTTGACAGATGATATTTTGATTTCATTATGTTTATCCCTATTCTTTCCATTCGATATTTTTTTAAGGCTAAGGACTCCTCAAGCTTTTCAGATTTGTTTTGTCGTTTGCATCGATTTTGGCTCCTGTTATTAGTTTTATTGCTGCAAGGAAAGCATTGCCCTATTAGTTATGCTATTGTGCTGGTTGTACGTTTCCAACTTTATTTTTGAGCAAACAATTTCCTTCCAAAACTGTTACTATCTTGACTCCGATTTCATAGTTTCTCAGACAATAGTTAGACGAACTCCAGATAAATTCTGGGGAAAGTACATTTAACTATTTGTAAAGTACGATGTGTGGGCACGAACGGCGGCATTTGCAGATCCTGTTGCTGGATGACTGGTGAAATCTAATACCATTTGACTGTGCAATACAGGCTTTCTATGTTAAGCGTAGATTTCGTTTGTGACATATATGTCTGTAAGGCTGGAGCTGGGTTCTCTGGATGTATTGTGTGTTTGTTGATTGGTGATGTTTCTTGCAAAATTTTGTGTATATGGAGATTAAAGACGGGAGAAAATGAGACCGTTGCCAAACCACTCTGGCACACACTTCTAAAAGATGCCAAGGAGGACACCAAACTTAATTTCCCAACCAGTTCAGGTGTCAGACGACTTGAACGAACGGTCGGGTTTCTATATATTGTATAGATATCTACGGACTATGGGCCCTGACCTTGTTTTGAAAATAAATTTGTAGGAACAAAAAAGTAAGTTGTGAATGTAAGTAATTGAACTTAGATGAGAAAAGTAACTGGAGGGAAACCCTGAAATAATGAACTTTATACGTTTGCACAGATTTTCTTTCGTTTTCAAACTCCATTTAGGACTTGCACTCTCAGCACCTAGATCAATTGTCGTGGTGTTCACAAGGAAGCGCTGTACATTCGGTGAACGTACCATACGGCTGGGACCATATACCTTCCCAATAGAATCGTCGGCTAAATTACTGGGCCTATATCTGGACAGCAAACCAACATGGAGCCGTCATATAAACTACATATTAGAGAAGGTGGGAAAAATGCTAAACATACTCCGATCCATCACAGGAACATGGTGGGGAGCAGATCCTTCTACTCTACTGATTCTGTACCGATCCTTAATCCGTCCAGTAATAGATTATGGAAGCACCCTATTCGGAAACGCGCCAAAATACGTTCTGGAAAAACTGGACAGGGCACAAGATAGGGCCATAAGATCATGCGTAGGAGCAATGAAGTCTAGTCCAACCAATGCTCTTCTGATAGAAGCAACAGAAATGCCCCTTTCTATATGCCGGGAACTTCTTACAAACAAATACCTCATCCGCATCTTTGCTATAAAGGAGCATACTTTACTAAAGAAGCTGTCATTAGAGAACAGAAGACTCACAGAGAACGGATCACCACCAGTGAGAAGAGTACCCCTACTATCAAAAGGATACAAGGAATACGAAAAAATTAAACCACTCGTATTAAAAAGCCGCATGAAATTATCCATACGAACTTCAAATTTTGAAACTACATATATATTATCTACCAGAAAATGTCATGCGGAGTAACAACATCAACACAGAAATCTCTCCCTTTCTGAACAAAACTTGGCCCAACTACATTCATATTTACAGCGATGCCTCTAAAACTAGTAGGATACGCTTATTATTTGCCCACATACTAACGAGTTCGGACAAACATTACTACCTGCATAGACGTCCATTTACACATCGGAAACTACAGCCATGTGCGCAGCCATCAAGTACGGGCTAGACAAGCACTTTCCAAGAATCTTAATACTTACTGACGCTAAGAGCGCTCTCCAGAAATTACAGAACCCAGTATGGAGTAACAAAACGCACCAATAACTTTATGAAATAATATTAGTTTCAGAAGCTTCTTCAGATGTTATACAAGTACACTTTCTCTGGATCAAAGGTCACATAGGAATAATACACAATGAAATAGTCGACCAGTTAGCGAAACAGAGCATCAACGAAGGGCGCTTTGCAGGCATCCAGCTACCTTGGAAGGATTTCATCCCAATAGTTTCTAGGAAGGCACACCTCAATTGGAATGAAGACTGGTCCCGGACGCAGCTACTCAGAGGAAGACACTATGCAGCAGTACAGCCCACAATACCGAAGACACCCTGGTTCGCAGAGCACAAAATAGCACAAAGACACGTAACAACCATTATTAAAATGAGACTAGGACGCGGTTGTTACCCACAGCACCTATACCACCTCAATATACACAGACGGAAAAAAAAATCCCAACACCAAGAAAAAATTATTGTAGAGTAATGAAATTTGGACAATGCATTTGTCAAGTTAACATGTTTAATTGATTAAATTTTCAAGATCACAGGTTAATTTAAGCTCAAGAAAATGCATTTCAAATGTGAAATACTGTTAAATTAATAGCCGGTGTAACCTCCAGAATTTTGAATGCAAGCCTGCAAACGTGAATGCATTGTGTCATACAGGTTTCGAATGTCACTTTGTGGTATGGAGTTCCATGCTTGTTGTACTTGTGCTGTCAATACTGGGACGGTCAGTGCTGGCTGTGGATGATGCTGGAGTTGTCGTCCAATGATATCCCATACGTGTTCAATTGGAGACAGATCTGGTGATCTCGCAGGCCAAGGTAACATGTCGACACTCTGTAGAGCACGTTGCGAGACAACAGCGGTATGAGGGCGAGCGTTATCCTGTTGAAAAACTCCCCCTTGAATGCTGTTCATGAATGGCAGCACTACAGGTTGAATTACCAGACTGACGTACAAATTTGCAGTCAGTGTGTTTGGTATAACCACAAGAGTGCTCCTGCTGTCATAGGAAATTGCTCCCCAGACCATGACTCCAGGTGTAGGTCCAGTGTGTCTAGGCCGCAGACAGTTTGGTTGCAGGCGTTCCCCTGGCCTCCTTCTGACCAACACTCGGCCATCACTGGCACCAAGGCAGAACCTGCTTTCATCAGAAAACACAACAGATCTCCACTCCGTCCTCCAATGAGCTCTGGCTTGACACCACTGGAGTCGCAAACGGCGATGGCTTGTAGTCAGTGGAATGCACGCTACAGGGCGCCTGGCTCGGAGCTGTCCTTGAAGTAACCGATTTCTAACAGTTCGTTGTGTCACTGTGGTACCAACTGCAGCTCGAATTTCTGCCGCAGACGCAGTACGATGCGTAACAGCTGTACGCCGAATACGGCGGTCTTCCCTCTCAGTAGTGCCACGTGGCCTCCCGGAACCCGGTCTTCTTGAGGCAGTACCATCCCTTGACCACTGCACCCAACAATCATGCACAGTGGATACATTCCGGCCAAGTCTTTCTGCAATATCGCGAAAAGAAAATCCACCTTCTCGTAGCCCTATTACACGACCTCGTTCAAACTCGGTGAGCTGTTGATAATGGCTTCTTCGTCTTCTTAAAGGCATTCTTGGCTAACATCAACTCACTATGTCAAATCTCAGCGGTAAATAACGTTCACAAACTTTACAG